>BSBM01000023.1:17020000-18222500 GCA_027924585.1 Larix kaempferi | reverse complement strand
TGAGACATAAATAAAAGATGTAAAAAATGGTTTTATATTAATGTTACCTTGAGTGTCAAGGTTGGTGAAGCCCTTTGCAGTGTCCAAGAGGATGCTCCAAGCTTCAGAATGCTCCTTTCTCCTTCTCCAATGTTGGGGATGGGCCAAAGGTGGCTCTCAAGGTGAAAATAGTTCAAAGGTGAACTAGGGTTTCGAGAGAGATTTTGGCAGAGTAAGGGTGCTTGTGATTGTGGATATGGAATAAGGGATCTCCATCACCTATTTATAGTTTTTTGGTGGTGGAGTGCTGACCCATGGTTTTGGGAAACACATGGTTTTAGGCAGCTGTATAGGGTTTTTTCCTCCTTTTCCTCATTATTTTATATTTTTTATTCTTTTTTAGGGGATTTTTGCTATTTTTGGAGGAAAAGGGGGTTTTTTAGCCTTTTTTAGGCTATTTTGATGGTTTTGTGGCCTTTTGGAGGCATTTTAGGCCTTTTGGAGGCATTTTAATGGGATTTTTTTGGGATTCTAAGGGAAAAATGGTAGGAAAATGGACAAATGAGCCATGTAATGTGGTAAATGAGCTAGTGAGCACTTTTTGGGTGTTAACAGATTGCCCCCTGATGTGCGAGGTCAGGAGCTCATCGTATGGCCGATGGACATCATAAGTCATAAATGGTTTTCCTGGGATGTGGAGAGGAGAGAAGAAACAAACTGAAGCCCGGAACAACGATCCCAAACAACTGCAAGAACTAAAAGTACATAACCTCAATAAGGGAGGAGGAATCATCTGATCATATGGACGAGGCGGGCATTCCCATGCTCGTATCAGGATATAACATAACAATAACAATGGGGTCCAAAAAATGGGGACCTGAAATATACATGACCTCAAATACTGACTGAGGAATAATCTCAATATATGGACGAGGCGGGCATACCCATGCTCGTATCAAGATACATGAACAGAACTGTGAGGCCCGAAAAAGGGGACCTGAAAGATACATAGCCACTGTGTACATCATAAGGGTCCAGAGGGGACACAAAATCTGGGACATACTGCTGAGCTGACCATGTTTGTGCTGAAAAACTGATACACTGGAATAATCAACAGTGCTACTGAATGTGGTACCACAGGAACTGATGAGTTGCTGGATCATAGTGACTGGGATCATACTCTCCATGGTACACTGAACTGGAACTGAAATGGGTACTCAAGGAAGCATATAGCTGGATGGCTTCCGAATACAATCGCCAACGCAGCCCGGACATCCACAGGAACATAGAACTGGGCGTTCCGAAGTGACTCACCAATGTGCTAGAGTCGGGGGAAATCCGGGGTCTTCGACTAAAAACTGATGGAATATAATCCTACGCGATCCTCGACGATGCGATCAAGGTGCTGAAGTCGAGCATGTGAGGAACAACCACTCGGAGAGGCAATGATGTTTCCTCTCGGAATGATCCGTAGGCACCTACCACAGATGGTGATAAGTCCAAGGCGTAGGGACCTCTGGGCCTATCCTCTGGAATAGAGGAGCTGTCGTCGACAGAGGGAGACCTGCCCCTATCAAGGCAATGATGTTTCCTTGACAGGAGCGCGAGGTAGAAACCGAAATGTGGTAGTACTGATGGCAGGACTGATCAAACTGTGGGTGAATAACTGGGCAAGTAGAGCGGGTGGACTCAAACTTCCTTTGTTCAGAGTATGATAATGGGAATGATCTGGCAGCATATGAAACTGACTGAGGGGAAAAGGGATCATAGCTGTAATGGCTTAGGGAGGGTGATGGGTCGGAGGGAGACTCAAGCTGGTATAAAATGGCAGGAGACTGCAGAATACTCTGAACAAAGGCGACCTGATTGGGGGTGCTGCCGAGATGATCGATCGTAGTGCCAGGAGGCACGGGGGAAAACTTCTTCATGGGTTAAGGAACTAGAAGAAGTGTGTGTAAAATGGTACTGTCGTGTGGATTTTACGAGCCCAGGACAGTTCATGCTCGTGGTTGCTTTCAATTTCAAGGAGTCTGAAAGCGATAAGAAGACTCTGAAGTAAAGGAATGGTACTGTCGTGTGGATTTAACGAGCCCAGGACAGCGCATGCTCGTGGTTGCTTTCAATTTTAGAGAGTCTGAAAGCAAGTAAGAAGACTCCAGGGGGTTGCTTTTTCGTAGATTTAGTCTCCAAGGCCCAAAGAAGCATAAAAGGATGCAATGAAGAACTCTTCTAGCCGGTGTGACTAGAGTATTCCTTTTTCGTAATTAGTCTACCAGGTCCGGAAAAGGGTTAAACTTATACCAGATAGACGCCCTTTCAGGTACTTTAACGAGCATGAAAGGAAGCAAGATTGCTCGGCGATCTTTTCATTCTTTTAGGAGTCAGAAAAGAGCTTAACGGAAACTCCCTAAGTGCCTTTTTCGTAAAGGAGTTGTCCGGCCCGAAAAAGGGATAAAATTATACCGAACAAAGGAAATGGCCAGGCAAGGAGGAAGTGTTCAATCAAGGATCAATAATGGTGACCAAGAACGAGGGTAGGTGGGAACACTGGTGGACCTCCTTGCGGGGTAGATGAGATGGTGGAAAAATAACGAGACATTTGCAGTATGACAGGAGTGAATGGCTCATGTAAAAATGTGGAACAATCCGATAGCGACCGATGTGGTACGCGAACCGAGGCAGCAAGGTGTTGGGACACAATGTTGAAATTGTACCAAGTGAGAGCGAGAAATGATCTCAAGCATCATCATGAGCTCGGAAAAATGAATCCGGCGATATAAAGGATGTCAAAAACGGGTGACGGCCGATGTGGCACGCAAACCGAGGTGACGGGGGCATTTTGAAAAATGCCCTGAAAAACTGAAGGTGAGAGCGAGAAATGATCTCAAGCATCATCACCAGCTCGGAAAACTGAATCCGATGATATAAAACATGTGAAAATCGGAGAACGGCCGATGTGGCACGCAAACCGAGGCGACTAGTGGCGTCTGAAAAAATGGGTAAAAAATGACAGGACAAAAATAATGCAACGAGGTGACCATCATGACGGTCACGTCGCGCTGATTCCAGTGGTGGAAACGGTTTGTAAAACGGACTCCGTATGGGACCAGAATGACCAAAACAGGAAAAAGTCAACTGACTATAAAAAGTGGTGGGTCCAACATGACATGTGTCATTTGTACTTTGTTGACTTTGACTTGTGAGTTGAGTGGACCAGATCTTAGGTGGCATTTCTGGACGATCCGTCTGGCTGTTTGCAGATCCGCGAGATACAGGTATTTCATTAAACTCATACCTGCATATTTTTTTCGGGAGGGGGGTTGGGTAGTGGGTCCCAGGGTTGACTTGTACGGTCCACGTGGGGTGGACCGCGGGTTAGGGGGTCGAAACCGCGGTTGAAGACCGCGAGTTTCGAGCCGACCCACACGGTTGGAGACCGCGTGTTACGGGCCGAACCACGCGGTTGGAGACCGCGTGATTCCTGGATGGAACCACGGTCGAGTGCCGCGAGTTCCAAAGAGGAACACGCGGTTCCCAACCGCGGGTTTTGGGATGACAGGCGCGGTTGGGAACCGCGGCTATATGCCGGACAGCCGCGGTTGGAAACCATGGCAGGAAGCCCGAAAGCCGCGGTTTTGGGCCGAGCTATTAGGGCTTCTGGGAGGGGGAAAAGTATTTTTCTTAAGTTGTCATGAGACTGATGAGTTCGCTTTGTGTGATTGGCAGGATGCCCCAGGTTCTCTGGAGAGAGCGGGAGATCCCTGATGAGACCATGGGTTTCATTCGAGGGAACCGCCATGTGCGGACAGTGCTGGGATTGTGCGGACTATTGAAGTTCGCACAGATACCTATGATACGGACATCAACATTGTTGCTGAACCGTCTGATCAGTTTCTGGGAGCCGGATATACAGGCTTTCCGGGTACAGGGTGAGAGGGTGGACCTTACCCTGACCGATGTTTACTTTCTGACGGGGTTACCCTGCTTGGGCAGGGTGGCAGACACACAGCCGCGGGTTGCCGCGGACGTCGACATGGAAGACATGTTGGAGAGGTACTGCGGTCAGGACGCGAGGGTGCATAGGAATGCACTCTTGGTGAGGGACCTACAGGAGCCGGCAGTGCAGGCCATGGCGGCATGTGTGGTGCGGGTATTGGGTTCCCAGTCACCGGAGAAGGTGTCTGGGGGGCAGATGCAGATGGTAGAGCGCGTCTTAGATGGGACGTACTACGCCTGGGGCCAGATGTTCCTGACCTGCGTTCAGTGACAGCTGACGGCAGCGAAGGAAGATGGCAAGGGCTTTTGCTTTGGGTCCTTCCTATGTGCCTTTTTTATGGAGAGGGTACCCACACTGCGGCCACGGGTGCCGATTAGGGCAGGAGGGATGAGGGAGCCGAGGATGGTCCGTTGGGGGGAGATGATGCGCCGCCGTGGTGGCGGCGATGTGGGCAGATATTTTACGCAGGAGTTGTACCTGCAGTGGCTTCAGATACCACTGACGCTGGATGACTTCCCGTATCGGGATATGGACTTCATAGGAGATCCGGAGGCGCCACGAGCACCAGCACAGGCATGGGGTCCCGACGGTACGTGTGTGTTTTTATTGCATGTTATGTATGTCATATTTTATGTATATGATAGTAGATGGATATACTGTGACTGACATATGGTTGGTTTGTGCAGATGTGGGCCCGAGGCCACCTCCAGGGCATGTGGCCCGGCGGGGTATTGTGGCCGTTCCAGCTCTGCCTGGGCGAGGGGAGGTGCGACGCCGGGATCCAGAGGTGACCCTAGAGTCTGTACGGGAGCTACTAGATCGGTTATTGATAGGGGTGACTGACGAGGGATGGCGAGATGTCGATCCTGATGTGGTACGGGATTGCATGGGGGCACCCCGTGAGTTCAGGTCCATCGCGATCCGGGTGGCGATTTTGGTGGACCGGGCCCGGGCACAGGAGGCCGGAGGCGAGGAGGACTTGCCGGAGGAGGAGCGAGGGGAGGATTCAGAGGCAGCCGATGCCGGCAGTGATGCAGGATACGACTCCCATTAGGGGGAGGCAGGGGACTCCCCCCCCGAGTTTTGTAGCTACGGCATGTATGTAGATGAGGCTTTAGGCATGTATAGCCATTTTTTGTATAGCTGGGTACAGGGGTACTCAGGACATGTACAGCACTGAACATGTATATTTTTTGATATATATATATGCACGTGGATGCACCTTTCTATATGATGTTGGTTTATTTGTACGCACGTGGATGCGCTTTATGTGTTATGATATGTTTACACTGCACGTGGATGCAAGTAGGTTAGGATGTTAGGCACATGGATGCCCCTTGTGTATTTGATGTGATGTGACATGATGTATAGATGTTTAGGCACGTGGATGCCCCTATGGTTATGCATGTGGTTTATGTACATGGATGCAAATGTAGATGTGATGCAATCTTTTTGGGTTTTTATATGTATTTTGATGAGATGCTATGGGATGATGATGCATGATGTTACATGGTGTGATTGATATGCCAGTCTAGGATGTTGTTGGCCATTTGGTCTGCGACACGATTTTGAGCTCTAGGGACATGTGTGAATGTGATGGATTCAAATTGTCGACTGAGTTGTTTTGTGCGCAGGAATTTTCTAAAAAGGCAGGGATTACGCACCTGGTAGCAGTTGTTGAGCTGGGAAACAAGTAGCTGGGAGTCAAGGAACACATGAAGGTGACTTATGCCCAACTGGAGGGCAGCAGTCAGGAGACCGGTCACATCATCATACTCCGCCTGGTTATTGGTAGCAGCGCCTATACATATTCCGTCAAGGTGAATCATCTCGTTGGAAGGGGAGTACAAGACCCATGCTGCAGAAGCCAGGTTGGGAGACCAGCGGCTTGTGCCGTCAGCGAAGCCAGTGTAACTAGGTGGAAGATGGTCCATCTGTAATCATGCAGAAAGGATGAATGTGAGATGATGGTAAAAAAGTGAAAAACAAAAAGAGAGCAAACTGTACAATGCGGACCCATGAGGTCGCAAGTTATGCAATAGGTAGAGAGTCCGTAGGATGCAACCCGTCATGGGGGTTGCATAAAGGGAGGCCTTTAGAGTTGGTTTCAGTAAGAACATGGAGTTCCTCTAGCCGTGTGTCTATTTGATGTTTGATAATGGCGGGGTGGAACCCAGGCATTCTGTTAGAGGGCCAAGCAAAGACATCACGGAACTCTTGGAAGAGTTGTATATAATCCTCAATCTCCCGCTCGCTGCAGGAGGCTCCTAAAGTGATGAGTTCAGGGGCATATCCGGGGAACTGTGAGGGAGGAAGAGAATGTTGTTTCTGACGAACGGGGGTTACATCAGGCCATGTGTCAATGTGGTGTTCGATAATGGCAGGATCAAGACCAGGCATTTCGGTATAGGACCAGGAAAAGACATCACGGAATTCTTTGAAAAGGTGTGTGTAGTCCTCAATCTCTTGTTTACTGCAGAATGCTCCTAAAGTAATGAGTTCAGGGGCACGACCTGGAGCGGCAATATCAACTTGTATGACAGGTGAGATGTTGGCCATGTTTCCCTCCTCGAAGGCATCAGGAGCAGGAATAGGGTCCTTGAACCAGTCAACCTTGGTGGGGAGGAAGTCTTTGGATTCGACCGCGTATTGGGTAGCGGTGCTAGAGGAAGACGCTTCTGGGATGAAAGAGGAACGGTGGTGCATATCATCCCAAGGATAATCCGGGGCAGTTAGGGCCTCAAGAATCTCCTCATCAGTACGGAAAGTCTGCGTCGTCAAATCGGTTGACGAGGGGGTAGTGGAAGTGTTGGTTGAAGAGATCATGTAGATGATATTAACCTCTTCAGAAGGGGGAGAGACCGGGGGGTAGATCTCCTCAATGGTAGGTGGTGCCGTCTCAAGGTCCAGATTGTTCATCTCATAAAGAGCTGCTCTGTAATCCGGGAGATCGGGACAATGATGTGAATAATGCCCGTAAATACCGCATATGGCGCAAGAGTGGTTGGTACGTAGGGACTTATCTTTAGGCTTAGGAGTAGGGTTGAGTTCGACAGTTGGGATATTCGGATCGTCATCGAGCATTTGCATGTGCTTCTGCAATGCGGGTAACTGTGGGCATTGGTGGGTCGCATGGCCCAACTCGTCACACAGCGAGCATTTGGGAGGAGCACGAAACACTGGAGGGTTCTTGACTGTCTTGGGAGGTGGGACAGCAGTGTAAGGTTGTGGACCTCTGCCCCCAGTGGGTTGAGGAGGAGGAGGAGGTGTCGTGGAGGACGAAGGGGTAGAGACCCCGGGAGGTGGGTGGGTGGTAGTAGCCATGGGTTGCACCGGCTAGAGGACGACATCGGGTGTCGGCGGGCGAACGGGAGGCGAAAGGTACCATACAGGTAATCCTAAGGTTAACCCAGGGAGGCTAAGGGTAGTCATGACCGGGGCGCTTACTACTCCTGCTGGAGGAACTAGGAAGGGGATCGTATGGATCGGTGTAACACCAATGTGGCTAGGTACCAATGGTGGTTTAGGCAACAAGGATGGTTGACTGTTAGGTGGTATGATGTCGTGGGACAAGGTACATAAGTCAGACATTTCGGGCGTAGATGACGGCGGAGGAATGGATTGAAAGGTGGAGGTCATCGGCGCATCTGAGTAGACTCCAGGCCCCGTAGAGGAAACAAACGAGGTGGTGGCAGGAGAAACAGGTTGTTCAACCATGGGGAGAACATTTTCAGGTGCCGCTGGAGCACTTGGATCATAGTAGGTGAGCTGGTCAATCTTAACCACGCGTCCTTCATGGGGGAACATCATGGTGCGAAAGACCGAAGAGGCAACCGCCCGCATGGCATACATGTAGCTGCGGCCAAGTAGAAGGTTGTAATCCAATTGGGCATTGATTACCTCTATGTCAATAAGGACTGTTTTACCACCTAACTGGACTGGAACGTTGGGCAGGAGGCGTTGGGGCTGGGCTGAATGACCGTCGTAGGCATGTAATGCAGTGGTGGACTGCTGGAGAGGAGGGGATCCTAGCTTCTGCCATACAAATGTAGACATAACGCATGTGGAAGCACCCTCATCGATGATACACCGATGGATAACAAGATTCCTAACGGAGACAGTAACTTGGAAGGCTAAGCTGGAAGGTAGGCGTGGTTCAGACTGGTCTAAATCGAACGCCATCAAATGTGAATCAGTTGGGTCAATCCCCCCAATGGCGGAAAGTAAAGTCTTGCGCTGGGAAGGGCAGTTCTTCAAGACTTCTAACGCAGACATGGCTGCGGGAGATTGGGCTAGGTCGTCTACGATGTTGTAGTTTGACGCAGCACGCGCGTTAGGGTTATTGTTGATTCGGCGAAGTGGGAAACGAGGTGCTTTCGCAGCGCCGTCTATGGGAGGCGGAGGTATACGTAACGCCTGATCGGTGGGATGGGCGTTAGCAGGTTTATCCGTGGGAGTGGCTTCAGAGGTGGAGCCATATTGGTTCCGACAGGTCTGTAGGTTGACGTCAGCGGATGACATCATCAGTAAGTGGTGGGTACCTGAGTCGAACATGGGTTGATCAGGAGCAACGTAGGTGATCTATTGTTGTTGGGGTTGCACGTTAGCTTGAGGGGCCAACGGCTGAGTGTTCACCACGCCTTGAGTCGGTAAGGGGTTTTGCAGCACCAAAGGGGGTTGCTGAGTTTGGGGGGGGTTGGGCGGTGCTTGGGGAGCCGCATGCCCTTGGCGATGGGCCTCATCAACCCAAAGCTGCCGAGCTCGCTCCAAGTGTGGGCAAGCATGAGTGTAATGTCCATAGACCCCGCAAATAGAACAAGGGTGGTTCGTCCGCAAATTGGGGTTTTTGGCCTGCTTGGGTGGGCGATCAGGGTTGTGATTAGCGGGGGCCGCATTGTTGTTGTCAGGGGGATTAGCCGGTTGACCAGCTTGGTCTGTAGGTTGGTTGTTTCCCCGATTACGGCCCTTGCCGCGGTTCTGTTGGCCCTGGTTACGTTGGTTATTCTGGTTTTGCTGCGGGTTTTGTTGGGCGTAAACTTGCCCTTGGGCAGCGGGTGGATTTTGAGGTTGCGCAGGTGCAGGAGCAGGCTGCGGAGGATGATATGTAGGTTGAGGCTGAGCAGGTGCAGCAACTTGAGGGGGTTGCTAATAGGACTGCGGAGCAGGTTGTGGATGTGCCGCAGGGGCTGCCTGTGGCGGATAATAAGCTGGAGGGGCTTGTGAAGGCGCAGGAGCTGGGGCAGTCTGCTGATGGTAGTAAGGCTGAGGGGCGACTGGAGGAGCATAAGCAGGAGTCGCATACCCAAAGCACTGAGGTGGACATGAGGGTCCATGGGCATGGTGATGTGTCATGGGAGCATATGAGTTGGTTGCTCCAGACTGGGAGGTATCCCTCGACAGGTCGGGGCCAGGGGTAGGTCGTGCTATAGAAAATGGTTGGGGATGCGAAGAAACACGGCCAATGATACCATCTGCAGCGTGGGATGCCCCCGGCGCATCATGATGGGAGGACTCGCCGCGAGGGGCGTCAGGGATAATGGTATAAAGGTAACCCGATTGGGCGTAAATGAGGTCGAACTGTTGTGCCTTAAGGATGGCTTCTTCTTCAGACTGGGGTCTTTCTGAGGCCACATCCTTAGCAATAACAGGAAGAAGGGATTTTAGGAACCAATCTAGGAAGATACGGTCGTCAAGTTTGATCTTGCATAAGCTACGGCGTCGACGCCACTCATGGATGTGGTCCGTGATATGGGTAGCTGTGTTTTGTCGACAAGATAGAAGGATCTCAACACCCGCGTCATAGCGGACAGGCAACTGGAAGAACTGCAGGAAGGTAGAGGCAAGGGAGGCAAATGTGGCGTGGGTCCCATGTGGTTGCTCAATATACCATTTGGCTGCAGAGCCAGTAAAGGTGCGCTGTAGGAGACGGAGGCGAACAGAGTCATCCACGATGGAGTTAGAGGAACACCATAGGTGGAAAGACATGATATGGTTTTGTGGGTCCTCACCGGCCTTACCCTCGAACTTAGGGATGTCAGAGGGTAGTTTGGTAGGCATATGAGGCCACATAGGGTCGTGTCGAATAGGATCGTTGGTCAATCTGGCCAGGTCAGGTAGGTTGAGGCTAGCCATGAACGGCAAACTGGAAGAAGGCTGTGACACAGTAGTGCTGTGGACCAAGTTGGGGCCAGTGCCCCCAAGTGGAGGGACAAGATTTGAGGTGGTGCCCCCAAGTGGGGGAACTGAGGTAGTGAAGGATGGTCCAGCACCACCATTGGTAGTGTGAGCCACTGATGTAGTAGGGATAGGTATTCCTACTGTGGGAATCGGTACCGTGAGGGGAACGGTAGAGGGTTGCCCCATGGAGGGCATACCCAAAATAGGTGTAGTAACTGGTGTAGTGGTGGATGTGCCACCAATGGTCCCTATGACAAATGGAGTGGAAGTCGTGCCATCCATGGGGCTAGTAGGGGCAGTATAAATAGGGTTCTCAGACTCTTCGTCAGAATCAGAGGTAAAGTAAGGCGCGTCACTATCTGGTGACGGAGGCCTACGTCGCTGACGAGTGGAGTCAAGTGACAAGGCTCTAGATCTGTGATGAGTGGTATCAACGGACAATGATCGGAATCTATGACGAGTGGTGTCGAGAGAACCGTGCTGTGGGGGCTCGCCCCTGAGGCGCCGAGAATGTCTCGGGGACTCAATGGTGACGGATGGTGTCAAGTCTCTGTGGGTTGAGGTGAGTATAAAAACAGCTCAAAAATCCTAATGCAACCGAGTGTGCAGAAGGAGAGCTAAAAAGCAAGGCACTCAGGCCAACAACCAATTCAAAACACCCACTGCAACAGCTGTGCTACAATAGGTGGAGTAACAACAAAGATGGTCAGAATACCAACAAGCAGCAGGTTTCCTAAAAAAGAAAAATGGTGGACTCACTAGACCAAAGGGAGGTAAAGGAGCATGCAAACACCTAACTACAAGTATTCTGACTCAACTAAACATATCCTCTGCAAGGTGATGAAATCCAAGTCAGACAATATGAGTAGGAAATCCAAGTGGCTATGATATCCCCCTACCGGGAGGGACACCGGGTAGTCAATCCTAGAAGAATGGCAACTAAGATACCCCGTTCATGACACGTCCAGAAAGGTGAATCTGCCGTTTAGTTCGTTGACCGCAATACCCCTATACAGGGATATCCCGCGAACCGCGAAAGGTAGCCCTTCGGTTACTGAATGGAGTGCGGTATTCCACTCAGGCCTCCGGAACCAGTCTCCCGACTTCAACCCTCCTAAGGGAGAGGCCCTCTGATAAACTGGTCGTGACCGTGCCAAAAAGTACTAGGGGATTTTGGTTCCCTAGTTGGACAACAACTATGTCTCAAGTGAAATAACCAAGGGGTGTTATTGGAAGCCTATCCCCCTGATCCTACCTAACTACAATGATTCTTTTGTGTTCCCCAAGTGGGGTTAGAATGTTGGTTTAGTTAGGTACTTTTTAAGGCTCACTTGATTTTATGTGACAGAGTGTGTGCTCGTGAGGTGTTGAACCCAAAAATAGAAGTGCCACCAGGGAGGGCAACTTCCAATCTATCAATAATGCTGAAATTGATTTTTTTTTTAACTTGCAAAATTTTCTGAAATAAAAATACTGAAATTTTAAAAAGATTCTGTAAAAGGAACAGAAATTATGTTGCAGAAAGGCCTCTAAGGAAGTGGGCTACAGGTGGGACAGAGGGCTGTTCAAATGCAGAAAATATTGCAGCAAGAGGGGCTGGGCTCAAAACAGGAAAAGAGCAGAAATCAGACCGCAGGTCGGTGGCAGATCAGAACAGGCCGACCGCGGGTTTGAGGGAAACAGCGGTGGTCAGGTCGCGGCTATCGGGCCAACAGAGGCAGTCGGGTCGCGGCTAACAGGGGAAAAGGCACAGTCGGGTCGCGGCTATCGGGCCAACAGTGGCAGTCGGGACGCAGGAAAAATGGAAAAAGACACAGTCGGGTCGCGGCAAAAAGGATAACAAGCGCAGTCGGGACGCCCGAAAGAGGCAGAAAGCCACAGTCGGGACGCGTGAAAAAGGCCGACAGGCGCAGTCAGATCGCGGTAAACAGGATGATTAGCCACGGTCGGATCGCAGGTAACAGACTTGAATCCGCCGGCAGAACGTCGGAAGCAGTCTGAGAGCCACGGTCGGATCGCGGGTAAAGGCCTGAAAGGCGCGGTCGGGACGCGACTGTAGAGGGAAAAAGACGCGGTATGCGGCGGCCGAAAGGGACAGCCGAAAGGAAAAAATTTAAAAACGGAAACCAGAAATTCGAAAACTAGGGGAGTCGCCAAAAACTGTAGCTAGGGTTTTACCCCTAGCTTGTGCCAATGAGCACCTACTAAGGAGAATGGACTCCTTAGTAGCAGTTCAATAATGATTAAATGATTAAGCTAAAACAACAATTAACAAACTACTTTAAGCATTGCATGAGACATAAATAAAAGATGTAAAAAATGGTTTTATATTAATGTTACCTTGAGTGTCAAGGTTGGTGAAGCCCTTTGCAGTGTCCAAGAGGATGCTCCAAGCTTCAGAATGCTCCTTTCTCCTTCTCCAATGTTGGGGATGGGCCAAAGGTGGCTCTCAAGGTGAAAATAGTTCAAAGGTGAACTAGGGTTTCGAGTGAGATTTTGGCAGAGTAAGGGTGCTTGTGATTGTGGATATGGAATAAGGGATCTCCATTACCTATTTATAGTTTTTTGGTGGTGGAGTGCTGACCCATGGTTTTGGGAAACACATGGTTTTAGGCAGCTGTATAGGGTTTTTTCCTCCTTTTCCTCATTATTTTATATTTTTTATTCCTTTTTAGGGGATTTTTGCTATTTTTGGAGGAAAAGGGGGTTTTTTAGCCTTTTTTAGGCTATTTTGATGGTTTTGTGGCCTTTTGGAGGCATTTTAGGCCTTTTGGAGGCATTTTAATGGGATTTTTTTGGGATTCTAAGGGAAAAATGGTAGGAAAATGGACAAATGAGCCATGTAATGTGGTAAATGAGCTAGTGAGCACTTTTTGGGTGTTAACACTAGACACATGCATTGATAGTGTGGGAGGGTTTCTAGACTCAAACATGACTGACACTAACCATTGGAGCATAAAAAACCCATACCTATAAAGTAATTAATGTGCTACATGGGGCCAATGTTTAAATTTTTTAAATATTTGCTAGCTTGGACTAAAATTTTGCATGGTTAGACCAGATGCATGCATTGACGGTGTGGGAGGGTTTCCAGACTCAAACATGACTGACACTATCCATTGGAGCATCAAAACACATACCTATAGATTAATTAATGTACTACATGGGGAAAACATTGAATTTTTTTAAATATGTGCTGGCTTGGACTGAAATTTGGCATGGTTAGACTAGACGCATGCATTGACAGCGTGGGAGGGTTTCCAGACTCAAGCATGACTGACACTATCCATTATTGGAGCATCAAAAACCATACCTATAGATTAATTAATCTGCTACTTGGGGCCAACGTTGAAATTTTTTAAAAATGTCCTGGCTTGGACTGAAATTTGGCATGGTTAGACTAGACACATGCATTGACGTTGTGGGAGCGTTTCCATACTCAAACATGATTGAAACTAACAATTCGAGCACTATCTCGGGATTTGAACATGATCAATGCATTTCGAGTGGATATTTTGAAATTCCCTTATATATTGGCACCAAGATAGTGAACACCCATTTCTTAGTACCCCTAATGGACTTGGAGTACAATGTTCTCCATGGCTACCCTTGGTTGGATGTCATGATGGTTTTTCCCTACACCTTCATGGGAGATATCTCATTCCACCATGAGGGAAATACTTATTGAATTTGATGGTATCTCATTCCATTATCTTGATCCCTTTAGTAACTTTTAAATCACACCCCTTGGTATTATCTATCAATTTTTCTGATAATTGTGAGGTCTCCTCCTTTTCTCCCTACCATAAAGTCTATTTACCAAGGTTAGAATCATTATATAGTCTTCCCTGCCTCTTCTCCCCATCCTAATGTCCAAAATCCCATGTCAGAGTCCCCTTATATCTCACTCTCCTATTGACTTTAGATGCATGAGCATATTCAATGCCACCCAATACTACTCCCTGACTTTTTCCTTCCCATTCAGGCTTGCACCTATCTACTTAGGGAAACCCCTCCTCTTCCTCACTAAACAATTTGGTGAAACATCAGTTAGTTTGCCTGATGTTTTATTTTTTGGTTACCATAAATATACAAGGAAAACCCAAGGTCATTGAACTTGCAACAATTTTTTATACATATCGATGAAGGGAATATTCGTATGGAATATTGAAGGAAACAATTGGATAGAAGCTACCCCTTATGTGGAAACTATTCTACTATTCAAGTCATTAATGAAACTAACCTTTGGTGTTTCCATAAGCCAATGGATAGTATATAATTTTGTGATGGATATGTACATTGGAAACTCCTCATCCTATTTACCCTTCATTTTCCATGCTCTTATGTTGTTTGTGCAATTTATGGGGTGAAGCTCTAGATGAAGCCTCCAAAACATTTCTCCCTATGGGAATTAGCATGCCTTCACTACTCTTACCGATGCCTTTTATAGCGTATCCCATATGAATTAAGTTTTTTTTCAACCAATGCTACATGTATTGTTTCAAATTCAACAAAATGTCATTCACATAGGTATTAAAAAAATGAACTATACATGCTTCGCTTCAACATGGTGTTGAATTCCATAGTAGAAACGAAAGGAGATTGATTGCTTAAATATGTAATAATGTCATTTAGAGTGTCTTACACTCAATAGTATTTCCAAGTTCTCAAGCTTCTTATCCATGTATTTTATCCTTTATTCAAACATCTTGACCTTCTCTTTCAAGTACATGTTATTTTATTGAACCTTCATGTTTATTTTTTGTATGTCTTACAAACTTTATAGTTTTCTTTACCCATGCTAAGTATAACTATCTCCAAATTTATAACAAATACATCATAGTGAATGATTTAACATATTTGATATTTATAGGAACGACGTATTTAGACCCAACCCAATTCACAAACATGGATCTTTTGCATAGTTAAGTTTAATTCATAAATAAAAGGTTTTGAATATTGTGTAAAATTTAAGATCAAAACCACCAAATGGAATTTGAAATTACTCTATCACTAAAACATTTTTTGATATATGGAATTATGTCTTGAATATTGAATTCCATTGTGTGATTCTAATTCCTCCTCCTTTAAAGTGGATTATGAGGCCTATGTTCCATACTATAACTCCATGTGCAAAAAAATTTGCAAGACAAAATCAAAGAACCAATAACTTTACACATGTAGGTAGTTAAAAAACCCTTCTTATATGAACCAAACAAATCACACAAATCAATGAAATTGATTACTCTATAATTAAGTATGCGTTAGTGAAGGTGGTAGTGTCTAATATTGTTTCGTAATCGTAGAGGAGGTCATAGAGGTTTCCTAAACCATTACAATTGTAGAGGAGGCCACAGAGGTTTCCACGGAGGTCGCAATCGCAGAGGAGGTTGCAGAGGTTTCCAAGGAGGTCGCAATCGTAGCGGAGGTCGCAGAGGTTTCCACAGAGGTCGGAAAGGAGGTCTAGGAGGTCGCAAAGGAGTTCAAGGAGCTCACAGAGGTAACCGAAGGTCATAGAGTTCACAAAATAGGTGGAGGAGGTCACAGAGGTTACCACATAGGTCACAAAAGAGGTCGATGAGTTTGTAGAGGAGGTTGAAGAGGCCACAAAGGAGGTCTAGGAGGTTTAGGGTTTCACAAAGGAGGTCAAGGAGGTCGAGCAGGTCGAATAGGAGGTCGAGGAGGTTGAGGAGGTCACAAAGGAGGTCAAGGAGGCCTTCGAGGAGGTCGAGAATCCATAGAGGATGCAATGCCTCCCAAATTGGTTAGTACCCAATTGTTTTGTCTCCATATACTACAGTTTATACTATGATATTTTATGGTTCTATGTTGATGCAAAATTAGCCAATCAATACAAGCCATACTGAATAATTAGCTTCTTGCTTTATCTTGTATCACAAACACATCATACTCATCTAACATATACATCAGAGAAGGCTAATAATAGGGTATACCCTTTTTATCTAGCCTCGAAACTATTTACACCTCACATAGTAGATCGCTATTGTCGGGACCCAATAGTCGCAAGTTTTTGTTGGTCATTATGTCGTCGAATATGTCCTTACAAAAATATAGAAAGAATATGTTTCCGAGGATGAAGAAGGAAAGAACCCCCTGTTTGGCTCCCCCACTTAGTTTCTAATGGGAATTAAGTATCACTGCCTCCTTGGACTACATCCCCGGTTCGATTCCACAAGGTCCATTACTTGAGACTGAGGTCTCTGTAGTTACCATTTAGTTGTAGGAACTTATTGATTTGGTAAGTGGTGTAGTTTAGCATCGTGAGTTTTTAACTCACTTCCACTCCTTGGAAATGTTTCCTTGGATTTTGTGATATGTAATTGTTATATCCATATGGTTTGAATGTATTTGGGACACTCTCTCAAAATCCAAACAGGAAATTGCTTCCCCAAATAGGCACAAAACAAAATAAATTATCTAAACCATTGTAACTGGCCTCTCGTGTGTGCACCATTTGAGTTCTGTCACCTATGACGCTTAGTTATTTTATCTGTTTGTGGATGCATCATATATTCTAAGTCACTGTATTATTTACCTTGGATCTGTTTACTGTGGACCATCCAAAGTTCAAACAATGCTTCCCAATAGTTGGATAAGACTTTCATATATTGTTTTGGAGGATGTGATGCAAAGAGCAATATGAGGGTGGTAACTCATTTGGGCATGCTTGGCATTCTTGGCACCATTGTGTGAGAATCTATATTTTTCAACCTGTTGCATAGATTTAGACCACATGTTTGCAGAGTGCATCGATTTAGACAAATCTCCAATTCCTATAGAGTTTTAGAACAATACATATTTTCTACAACCACCCTAAATCTATACAAATTCTTTTCCTACATAATACTTTTGTTGGAAAATTGTTTTATATGATATTCTGGCAGAAGTTGTTTGAGGAACATTTTCCTAATATCTGGTGAAATATTAGATGAAGTTGTGCTTTGTTAATTTTCTCACCTTTAGTAGCTTGTGTGCATGATTGGATTTCACAATTTCCTTTTGTATTTTCATTTTAAAAGGTGACTCCCATCCTATTCATTGTGATTTCTAGCTTTAGAGAGTCTTCCTGCACTCTATTGGATCTATTGACTATATCCTCCTAGGAATATCATAGTTAGTGTCTAGGTTTCCTTTATCCACACTAAGAAGGTAAAAGGAATATGAGATATTGGGAATGTTTCTCTCAATATGTCAATTGGTCAAACGTGATAAGCAAATCGATCTAGTTTAGACCCAAAACCTAGATAAAAACTTGATGCTTGGACTTGTTTCAAGATCTTGAAAATATCATCCAATTGTTTGAAAAATTGCTTGAGAGGCTAGATCTCAGTTTCCTAGGTGTTGATTTGATAGGTGAGTGAAATATTGGTATTCTCAAGGAATACCTTGCATTGTACTTTGATGAAATCCTTGATCTCGATAAGTTATGGAGGAAACACCAACTTGTAGTGACATTCTTATTTGTATGCCTATGCTAGTTGGAAAAGCGTACTTGAGGGGTTGATAGAATAAAGGGATATAAAATAATGGACAAAAGGAGTGATGTGTTTATTGTTTCATATATCTTAGGATAACATCTAGGGATTTTGCTTTTAGGGTTGTGTCTAGGATGCCAAAATTAGGCAAAAGGTGGAAAAACTTAGAAAAAAAATATTTTACCCCTAAATTCTATGCTTGGATCTTACCATTTACTCATTGGACTTAGTCCAATTATGCATATACCCATATCTATTTATTTTATGTTGTACATGCTTCTTCATTTCCCATAATTACTTCTTAAGGCCGAGGTATGCCTAGATGTTCCAAAACTATGCCTAGACTTGTTGATTCAATCCTCAGAATGGATTTAACTTCCAAATATCTAATTACTTAAATAAATTTGGTTTGAATGTGTGTACAACCATTGTCTTTTTCATAAAAAATTACTATGCTTCCTTGGGAAATTGTTATGTTCACCATTCTTTCCTCTTTTGCTTCATCTTGGAAGAAGCAAAGAATCTATTGAAGGGAGACCAAGTGTAGGATCACGAGTTCAGATATGAAAGTATGTAAAATAGTCTCAAATAACTTAGATTTAAAAAATATTTCAGATATGAAAGTAAAAAGGAGGTTGATGTGTCCAAATTGCAATGTATGTCTTCCCTTTTTCCATCCTTAGTGAGCTTGAAATGAATGTAGCTAACAATGAACCACATACAATGAAATTTCTCTTCTTTCCAATACTTCCAGCTGCCACATAATAGTTTGTTTTAGTTGCAATGAGGCAGAGTGTGAATGAGTATAATTGCTGCCCCCTACTTGCAATGTTCATGCCTCCTCTAAACCCAAGAATCGACTATGTGTAGATCATTGTTTACTATGTATAATAGACTCCCCTTAAGTTGTCACAATGGTTCCATACCAGCAAAAAGAGGCTAATAATGGAGGGTTTGAAACAAGTTGCAATATCATAAGAATTTTGAAGATAGTCATTGCTTCAGTAAAAAGTTTGAGGAATTTTACCTCTTCAAGCCTTTTTCTACTCCCTCTGCAGAAACATCTTCATTTGGTAGAAATGCTATAGGTCACAAATAGAAATTAGAAATGTGAATGGTTAAGGTAGAAATTAGAATTATTTAAACCAAACAACTCTAAAAAAAATGGTTATGTAATTAATCATAAAATCAATATTTGCAACAAAACATAAAATCAATCCAAAATAGTCCCTATCTATGTGACTTAGTGCATACTTTTCTAATCCAAAAAGTAGGTCTGACCACCACCGAACCTCAAGCATAAACAAACTAATATTAATGATTGGTCTGATCTTTGATCTAGTCTAGTCTTATGTGGAATGATAAAGCCTTCCCTTAAATATTATGAAATATACATAAGATAATATACAAAAAAGGACCATAAGATTTCCAAATTACTTGGAAGTTTATGAGATCATGTTCAAAGCATATACATACACATTAAGAATATATATCTGATGTATTTATTATTTCTAAGAATATATATATGAAGCCACATAAATTGAAAAACTCCTTATTAAAAAAATACTCATAAAAATTTCATAAATTCCCAATAGATGCAATCTAAACCCAACTAAACTAAATTATTTTATTAGATCAAAGCATATAGAAAAGAATACACACTCATAAGAATACTACCAATGGAGAAGCAGATGACAATATATTTAGGCTACAACTTCAAAAACTTATGGGATTCTAAACTTGAGGTAGGGAAGCAATACCTACTTCTTCTATGGGTTGCAAATCTTGAGGCAGCAAAGGGATACCCATATATAACTTGATTAGACTGTAGAGTAATAATTATGAAAACAAATTTCTTGTGTCACTATGGAACTGTGGTTTATTTGTGTGTAGAAATTAAATATCTCTTGTGTAATTCTATAGAAGAAACATGTTCTTGATAATATTCCATGGAGTGTTAAGAGGGTGGTTGTAGTCCCCACCTACAATTAGATATCGCAGGTTGTAGTCCCCACCTACAACATGGTTTACCTATGTTGGGGAGGCAATTAACTAGATCAAGGACTTAATAACCCCATAATATTTGACCATATTGGGCCTAAGAGAAGTACTATTTCAACCCACAAGCTCTATTGTGTCTTGATAGTTCAAATTGAGAGACTAAGCATATTGTACAGCAAGAAAGAAGATCCCTTTTGAGAGGATGTGGAAGCCTATTGTATAGTGAGGGAGTAGATCCATGTTAAGTTGTGGAATCCTATTATATAGTGAGGGACAATATCCATGTTAGGTGAGGAAATCCTATAGAGGAAGGATTATTTGACTCCAAAATCTACTTATTTCAAATTTATAATAAGTTTGTGAATCTGTATTTTATAAGATTCTATTTGTCAAAGGGCCCTATAGCCTCTCTAATGTGACTCCAAAATTTACTTATTTCAAGCCGATAGCAAGTTTGTGATTTCGGATTGCAAATGCAACTATGTCTAACAAGTTGAGAATTGAGATCCCAAGAAAATGGTTGATTGTTATAATCCACTAGACTACAAAATTTTCAAAAAATAATAAGGAAACATACTTCCATGTTATTCAAGGATAAAGAAAAAAAATCACATTTGAGAAGAATGATGGGACTCAATTTCAAATCAATTGCCCATGAATTGTATGTAAAGACTAGCGCTTGAGATATGGAAAATCCCATGACAATGAAAATCTTGATGAATCTCTTCAACCAAAATTTTCAACTCCAAATAAATTAAATATGAAATGGGGGCTTTGTAACATATGGCAATAATGGATATAAATATACCAACACATTTGGAGTAACTTTCAAATTGCATATTTTGGGCTAGTTCACTCTTCATCAAAATTACAAAATCAAGAACATGCTACACATTGGATAAATATACTTTATCTTTGAAAAGAACACATAGAAATAAATATAAATTGCACATACTAGTGATTTTTTGTTCAAATAACATATAAGGTCACTATGGACAAGTTCTAGCTGAGTATTTGCTCTCCATGAATTGCCTATTTCAAATTAAATCCATTGATTCTTTCCAAGCACACACCCTTGACATATAGAGGTTGGTATAAACACCAAATTTGTTGGAGGGAGCTAAGATACTTCTTGTGAATTGCATCCTTCCACCATTCTATTTCCCTTTTTATCAACCAGCTCCAAGCCACTTTATCTTCAATTTCCTTATTCATTAAGGAGGTATATATGATGGTCAGTCGCCCTATGTTTTGAGGTGCTCTGATTGTTTTCCAATTCACTAGATTAAACCTTCCTATAGTTTTATCTATGGAAACTAAAATGATACTAGGGGTGACTAAATAAAAACACATGAAAATTGGGAGATATGAGAGAACACAATTAATGAGGCTTATCCTCCATTATATATTTATCCATTGGGATCCCCAAATGGTTTGTTTGGAGTTGAGAGCTGAGGTTTTTAAGGTTGGAATTCTAGCCTATTGCTACATTTTCCTTAAGGGAGATGGGGAAGCCTGGATACTTGAAGGAGTTCCAGTGCACCTTGATATGGAATTCAGGGAGCCTCACAATTCTAAATAGAAGGCTAGAGGGGGGATTTTATCCATATAGTTTTCTTTTAATCTTTTCCTTTGTATGCATCTAGGAAATCAACAAGGAACTTTTGATGTGCATAACTATAGTTATGGAAGCTTCTCCCACCATAAGATTATCATTAGTGAACTAAGTGTGGTTAATGTTTCTCGTGTCCCTTTCTTTGATGATTGTAAGAAGAGAGTTTGTAATTTGGGACACCTTAGAGCACATCCCTGTGATGATTCTAAGAAGAGAGTTTGTATATCATTGTGTGATTGTGATAGGGACTTCATTGAGGTCCCTTTTTAAGGGTACATAGAAATGTGGAAGAAAGAGACAAACATTAAGGTAATATTTAATGATAAGATTATTTCTTTATTGATTTTTATTATTATCTAGTCTGTCAGTATGCTATAAAAACAATTTTTTATTATATATTTTACCTTTTTCCTTTTGTTTGCAGAATAGGGAGACCAAACTGGCTACCCAAGGTGAGATCTTACAATATAACAGTGTTAATTTTTAATTGGAAGGATGTGTATCATTATTATATCTTATAAATTTGGTTTTCTTGATGCTATTCCAGGTGTGGATTATGAGGCTCATCCAAGTGACAATGAAGGAAGAAATGGAACATTATTGAGTTTGGAATTTGTTCTTTTTATATGTTCTTAGTTTTAACTGGTAAAAAAAAAGTATGTAGTTGTATTTTAGGTCAATGAGAAGACAATGTCATGTGAAATTAGTAGCATCTTACAAATCTTTTGTAGTTTCCACCATATAGTTTAACTCATCCTATCAACCTTGTCTATATGATGGTGGATTTACTATCATATACTACTTGAAAGCAAGAACCTACTAATATTATACCTTGTGCATATCAAAATAATACGTGTTCTTAATCAGTAAATAAGAAAACATCAAATAGTATTGCACTATGCAAAACTCCAACTCTCAACTAAGGAAGTCATGTTTCCCAATTCATAGTTGGAACACCTCCTACTCTTGTGCAAAGATATGGAAGATAGAAACAAACAGAGAGAGTTATATTCTTGTGTAAATTAGAAAAATGTAGGTTCTTAAACTCATTCAATTAATGAAGGGTGTGAGACACCATATCATAAATATTCACATTGTTGGAGGATATTGCAACACTAAGAATATTATTATAACAATATATGTGTACTAATAGCATGAGATGAAGATGTGAAGTGCTTAGTGTGTTGCTAAAATATACAATGTCAACAAGCTAAGACAAAAGAAGCAACTAGTAAGTGAGGTTGCAGATCATGATGGACATTAAGACACCATCAAAAAGAGCCATTGGAATCTTGGTATGGAAGAGAAATCCAATGTGGGTAAATCCAATGTGCTTGGGCCTATTGCAATATATGAACAAACAACTTATATTTTCTTAACGTGTGAATGATCGAGATATAAGAATGTTGTTAAATACTAGAGATAGTAGCAACGACAACTATGCAATTATTTGAAAATATGCATGAATTGCAAATTGAATGAACATATGTAAGATTTCATAAACTATGTGTGTTGTCATGAATAGGAATGATGTAATGAGGTGTTCATTTTCTAACTAGGAAAGCACAAGGACAAGGAAACACTTGCAAAGTGTATGGCAGAGGAATGTGTTATATTCCCATGATTTATCACTGAAATATACAATTCCAAGGATGTGGTTGTCATCCAAATAGGTATGGTGAACCATTCCATTCTTGCACATGTGAAACAGAATACCAATGATATGTGAAATCATGTTGATGGGTTCGTGAGAACCTAGAATAGTTCCACCATTATCCAAAGGTATCTCCACTTGTATCTCCACCATTATATTGACTTGAAGGCTAGTTTGAATTTGTGAATAGAACTAGCAAGATAATGTTGGAGGCTTGAACTCTTCTTGCATGTATTACAACACTATATCGGATAGATATCCCAAGTAATTGAATTACAAAGAAGGGAATAACCTAAGTTCTGTTGCAATTGGTACATAGGAACATGTGATGTAAATGAATATTAATTATCAAGATTCATGACATGAGATGGATTATATCATGTGGTGTTTTGTTTTTGCTTTTGTTTTTTTTTAAATAAAAAAATCTTTGTCGGATATCCGACATTCACCACAAATAATCCGACACCTTTTCCATACCACCGATGGCTAAAGGCATCAGATATCGGACTTTTAAAAATGCAAAGGACGTCGGATATCCGACTGATACTTACAAACAATCTGACGCCTTTTCCATACCACCGAAGGCTAAAGGTGTCGGATATCGTACTTTTAACAATACAAAGGATGTCGGATATCTAACTTTCCCTTACAAATAATCTGTTTCCTTTTCCGTACCAACGACGGCTAAAAGCGTCGAATATCGGACTTTTAACAATGCAAAGAATGTCAAATAACCAACTTACCCTTATAAATAATCTGACGCCTTTGCTATACCATTGATGGAAATTGTACAAGAGGAGTTGTCGGATATCCGACAGGTATCAGTCGGATACCTGAAGGGTATGGTAAAAGAGGGCTATTGGATATTCGACCGTTTAGAAGGAGATACCTGTCGGATATTCGACGGGTACGGTAAAGAGTCATTGTCAAATATCCGACTTCAGGATGTCGGATATTTGACGACAATATTAAAATCATAGATGTCTGATATCTGACAACAAGGTGGTCGGATATCCGATACGTTATTTTACTGTCAAATATTCATCGAAGTACCACCGATGTTTAAACAAGATGATGCTTGTTGGATGGTTGACAACAAGATGTCAAAATCGGACATTTATGCCATCGGATTTTGGGTTAAAAAAACCTAGTGATTTCATTTTAGTCAAATGTTCCCACCAAATAGAATCCCTTCCCTGCAAATGATAAATAACTATTATTGCTTCCATGTTTGGTGAATAATGATGCAATTGGAAAAACTTTGTGAGTTCTATCAACCATGCTTCTACCTCTTCTCCTTGTTTAATTTCACCATTAAAGGTCGGAGGTTTTATATTTCTTAATTCTCCCATCAACTGATCCTGGTCATACCATCGTATCCTTCTACTAATATGGTATTTTTAAGAATGGTATGGACTACTCTATGGAATTCTACCTCTTTTTCTCAAGGGAGGTGTGCAATAACTGTTGGGCGGAAAGTCCATCTTGGAATAACTTTTCCTACTTCTATTTTATGTCTTAACTTGGGTATTTATTAAGGTTTTCAATTCATTCATTATATGTTCTTGAAGATGAGAAATATTTTAGTTACACTTCCTAACTGAGTCTTCTATATCTAAGGATGAGTTACTTCTCATCCTAATTCCTACATACCCCTCCTCAGGGCCATAAGGTGTTATTTGTTTCTCCTCCATCCTCTACTATTTTTTGTACTAGATATCTTCTAGGTTTAACTACCTACTGAGAGATGCAATGTGTTCATTCTAATTTTTTTTAATATTACAATATTGAATTTATTCAATTTCCCAAACAATATTTAATTTTCTAATTAAAAAGGAACAAGGCATACTAAGCTAGTTTTCAGTTAATTAAGCTAAAAAACACACATAGAAGGATATAGATATTCTAGTCATATTCTATTTCTTCAAAATAATAATATAATTTCATATTTCACAATTATATTAGTGCATTCATTTTTTTTTTCACAAAGGAAACATTAACTTTTCATTCAACGAAACAAATTTAAAGCGACCATTAGGCTTAACAGCTGCAATGTTGTAGTTGTAGCTATGATACCACTTGTAATTTCCTCCGAGTCTATCAAAGGGTATTAGGGACATATAATTATCTCTCTAGGGATAATTAGAATACTTTATCATAGTGGAATAATTTTAATTAATATTTAATTTCATTTTCTAAAATTTGCTTATGACAAAATATCGATAATTACAAATAAATTAAAATAAAATTCATAGCTGATCAAGAAAATTGAACGAAGGTTGGAAAATCTTATCCAACACTACATAAACTCATTATGCATCCATCCCAAGCCATAACATGGGTTACTTGCACCTAAAAAGGTCATTTTCACTTAAGCATGATTAACTAGTAATTAGTGTACTAATTGTGACACTTAGCACATAATTGATGACACTTAACATAACTTCATTTGTTTATCACCTAATCACAATTTATCAATCCAAATGGATAATTAAAACCTAATATCATGTAAATAAGTCCTAATTATCATTTTCCAATTAATTAAACAAAATAATTGCTAAAATGACTCCACAAGACTAGTTAACTAGTATTTAACACAAAGAACTATCCTTGCAGGAATTCAACATAGAACCATGCCAATGAACCAAAATGTGAACCTATATCTATTATAAATACATTTAAGAATGCACATACAACCAAACAAAGTTTCATTTTTAGGTAATATCCTTTCACATAAACAATGATTATTTCAAGCTAAATCAATGCAACTAGTTAATAAACACTACTAGGAAGTTAACCTAATCAATTGTACTAAGTTCCGGAGCACACAGAGGCAAGGGTAAAGATATCAAAAATAGAATTCTACAGAAAATTTAAAGTACCAAAAACATATCATATGGTTTTACATCCCAAAAATTACGAAAACATAGATTCAATCTACAAACTAGTTATCAATTTCCACTTATTTGAACCTAGTTTCTGTTTCTAGTTTCCAAATGAAAAACAATAAGCAAGTATTGAATATTGTACCTCATGGAAATCGTATCAAAAGTACACTACATCCAAATGGATGTAGCTTTTTGCTCATAAACATTCCTCCTATTAATTCATCAAACTAGCTAAATCTACTTCTCCAAAATGACTAGAAATTGAGGAATCAAGTAAGATAAATGCATAAACAATTTACAGAGTCATTCAAAAGCCATTACAACTCTAAATACCATGTAATATCAGTATTATCATATTTATAATTCTTGTAAACATTTCATCAAACACTTCTCATGCAAATTCATAAATCCATTTAAAACAATTATTTCGAAGGAGCTAGTGAATGGAAACAAAACTAGGATTTCAATAAGCAAATATAGAACTATCTAGGAACTCTTATGTTAGAAAAACAGGATCGCGGAGTAATAATAATAAACAAGATGAAAATATAAATCACATAAACATAATACAAGAGAGACACCAATATAACGTGGTTCACCCAATCTGGGCAACGTCCACACAGCAATTGCTAGTCCTTATTATTATGTCATCCAGCAAAATGAAGGGATACAACCTGCAACACATCTGCTACAACTTGTTAGGATATATCATCATCACTTTTTATGTTTGCATGCATCCTGGTCATCAGTGAGATGTCACCCGGCACCTAGTCCCCAGCTTTCTAGCCTTGAGTGATTTTTTCCATTCATTTTTATCCCCCCTAGTCAGTGATGCACCCTCCTTTCACCTACCACATGTGAAAGGAACCCTTCTTCACCTACCACCAGTGACACACTCAGTTAGTTGAGTAATTTGTGGATATTTCCTTGATTTAAGGCTAGATTGACTTGTTAACTAACTGAAACACTCCGTTGGACCCCCAGTGAGACTAGATTGCCTCTTTTGACTCTAGTCATCTCCCCATGCACCCTCCACTGAGCTTCCTTCACTACATTAGTGCTCCATGCACCAGTTACACTACCTACATTATGTTAGACTCAGTTTGACACTTGGTTGACCATTACTTGTGCATTGATGACTCCACTAATTTGATGATGAGGACTCCTAGTTGAGCCAAGCTATTCCATGCAGGCTATTCGAATGAAGTCCTTGGTTAATTCGAATTATTCAGTCCTTGTGACTGCACATTGTATTGTATTCTACTTCTGAGTTCAATAGAGAACTGCTGCAATTCTCTTGCACAATTTACACATATTATTCTTTATGCATCTATTGTAATTGATTTTCTTATTCAATTAGATCTGTTGTGCTTCAATTTCACATGGTATCAGAGCCATGGAAGGGACAAGACTTCTTTTCTGCAGGGATTATTCATGAATATTGAGTGTTTTTTGCTCACAATATTGTAGCAATGGCATGCATTCTCTACACTAGCATTCGCTATTGCTCCAAAAATTCTTCCAATCCACACCAGAAGCCGAGAGTTTTCACATAATTCCTGGATTCGAATCATTGGATCTTCAATCTTGCTTGATTTTCTTATGTTGGGTGTGATGCAACTTGAAAAGTGTGGATTGTTCGACCTTATGGTTCTTGTTTTCTTGTGATTTGCAGGTTATTCACTCCTATTGCATTCGCTCTTCTTGAAAGATGGACACTTCTTCATCAAATATTCTCACTCCCTTCAACTATTTTCAGTGGAAGGCTGATATGGAGATATTGGTGTGATCTAAAGGTTTCTACAGAGTTACCATGGGCCTAGAAGTCGAAGCTACATCAGCAGTAGAGAAGGAAAAATATTTCAATAAGCTTGATGAAGCTTATGGTTTCCTTTGTCTCAGCATCTCTAAGGATATTCTTTTCCATATAAGTGGATTGACCACTCCGAAAGAGGTATGGGAGAAACTTGCCACACTCTTTGGAAAGAAGGATGATATGAGATCTTATCATCTAGAGAATGAGTTGATTTCCCTCAATCCTGAAAAATTTCGAGATCATCAATGACTTCTTCACTAAGTTTAAAAGCTTGGTTATGCTATTGAAGCAATGTGGAGTGGAAAAAGAAGACAAGCAAATGATCTTATGCATTCTTTCGAAACTTGGAAAATATTATTCAGTTTTTGTTTCAACTTTCAATACAGGAAAGCTCACAATTCCCAATTGGAAAATGCCTACCTTAAATGCTTTCATTGAATCCTTGACAAAGGAGCATGATAAGCTTGTTCAAATGGGGTCCATATGCTTCAAAGATCAATCTCTTTTTGCTGGAGGGTCCAAATCTACGAATGGAAAAGGGAATCAAAAGAAAGAGAAGCCAAAGTTTGATCCTTCCAAGCAAAGAGAGAAGACTAAGCAATCAGATGAACCATCCGGTTCAAGAAACAAGCAAAAGGGAAAAGAGGGAAAAGAGAAGACTAAATGTTCTTATTGCAGCAAGGGCTTTTAGCCTGAAATCTCATGCATGAATAATAACATAGATCAGATGTCCCTTCTCTTAGATAAAAACAACATAACCCTTCCTGACGGTACAAGGAAGAAGGAGAAAAATGATCACCCCGAAAGAGGTCATGCACTCATGGAAACTATTTTGACTTCCACAACTCTACTCATTGATTCTGGAGATTCAAAACACATGGATAAAAATAAATATTCTCTATCATCATTTGATCCTAACAACACTATCTCCACCTACATGGGAGATGATTCTCGAATTTCTTCAAAGGGAAAAGGAACCATTCATTTAGAGCATGGCAGTTTCCACAATGTTCTCTATGTTCCTTCCTTAGCTTCGAATCTTCTTTCCGTTTATCAGATGACACACACTGGTTCAGCAAATAAAGTTGTATTATGCCCTAACACAGTTGAAATTTATGATATTGCAAGTGGAAAACTCATTGTGGTAGGAAAAGCCAATCATGCTGCAAAAGCATATGATTTTTCACACTTTCTGTCACATGAAAAGCCCACTGCTCTTCTCACTCATGGGAATGAGGTTAGTAGGCTATGGCATGAGAGGTTTGGACACCTAAATTATAAATATTTGCAGCTTCTACAAAAAAATTCCATGGTTGATGGCCTTCCGGAGATCAAATCCTCGAAGGGAATATGAAAAGGTTGCATCACAGGGAAGAACCCCGAGCACAAATTTGACCGAGGAAAAGCTAGCAGAGCTTCTTCTATTTTGGGGCTGATACATTCTGATATCAGTGGTCCACTGCTACATACCTCCATGAATGGAACAAGGTATGTTCTGACATTTATCGATAACTTCTCCAGATTCACTTGGGTCTTCTTTCTAAAAAACAAGTCAGAAGTGCTAGAAAAATTCAAGATTTTCAAGGCTTCTGTTGAGACTTCCACCGAGAGCAAGATCAAAGCTCTAAGATATGATAATGGAGGTGAATATATAAAATCAGAGCTGCTGCAACTTTGTGCTGAAAGTGGCATTCATATCTAGCACACAATTCCCTACACACCTCAGCAGAACGGTGTAGTGGAAAGGAAGAACCGATCACTGAAAGAGATGGCAACCTGTATGAATGAGTCAAAAGGTTTGGCTGCAAATTATTGGGATGAGGCCATGAATTTTTCTACATACATTTAAAACAAAGTTCCACATTCATCTTCGACAGATACTACTCCTTTCGAATCTTACACTGGTCACAAACCTGATGTGTCCAATCTGAGGGTTGTTGGCTCTACTGCTTGGGCTAGAATTCCTTCTAAGAAGAGAAAATATTTGGATCCGAAAAGTTTTGAGTGCATTCTAATTTTATATGCTGAAGAATCAAAAGGATACAAACTCTTGGATATCAGATCCAAAAATATATTCATTGAGCGAAGTGTTAGAATTGAAGAAACGCTTCAAAATCTAGAGCTAGGTCGAGGAAGAAACTATTGATTTACCGCCTCTACAGAAGAAGTTTTCAAAGAAGATGATGAAATTTTTGGTTATGATATTTTATCAGACTTTGATAAACATGAAATATCAGGTTCAAAAGCTGATCCATATGTGCCCCAACAGTTGTCAAAGTGGGCCCAAAATACTCTCAATTTTGTTGGTTCTAACATTGGAAATCTTGCTGATCCAAGGAGAATTCGGGGAGACTTTCAAAGAGTAGGTGTTATCACTTAGATTTTACCCTTTGGTTGTAGAAGGATAAACCCCAAGGAAACTATTTCAAACCAATATTTAGGAGGGAAATTATCCTTTTCCCTACCAGAGAGGGCTCTCTCAGAATATAATAAATGGCTAAAGATATATGAAAAATGACTGAGTATTTAAAATGAATGCTTGGTTGAAATGTAAACAAGAAATGTTGGGCATGGAGTAAAAACTTAGGAATTATTGTACCATCAGATAAAAAGCAATAATGTTTTTCACATAGGCAAGGTAGCTGTCATATTACAGTCAAAGCTTTTTGCAAGTGACTTGGAAGTAAAGAAAGACAGTCCATCAATAATGGGCATCAGATTTTAGATGAATCCACTATCAACTTTAGAGAAAGAAATGGATACACAGATGCTATAAATAAAGGCATAAACATATGAATCCCAATTTATTTCAACGTTCATCTAAGCATAGAAGACATAACATAATGGAAGTATAACAAAGACGATTTAACATGCACATATAAGAAAAGAGGAAAACGGACTCTAATAATGATCAACGCAAAAATCTCCGATTCTGTAAAAGATATGTCATTCACTATACGACTTCTTTATTCAAAAATATATCAACTTGATACAAATTTCTTGTTTCTCAAAAACTTTCCAACCCTTTCAAAAATGATTATCATTGTATTTTATACAAAACTTTCTTGAAGCAAAACCTAACTACTTCTTTTAACTAAAAACTGAAACTGAAATAACTTAACTAAACCTGCCAGATGTTTTTTGGGTCAAATTCATAAAAATATTACAAATTTATTTTAAATAAAGTATTTTCTCAGTCTTCATTTTGAAATAGGATCCAACAGCTACTGTGAGGTACGAAGTGTGTACTTCATTTTCCCATATCTTTCCTCACTTTTTAATTGTTCAGGAGTCGGAAGATCATAGCTTGCCATTTCTTTCACCATGACTCTTATCTCAATATGATCTGTAAAGGAAATTGGTGGAATTCTTTCACCAATCGAAACCAACTAGTTTAATATTTCAAAATCTTCTGCAATATTCTCTATTAGAATTTTCCCTGTAAGCAGATGATTTAGATGTTGAAATTTCCCATGATCCATTCTTATGTTGAATAACATTTTTTTATATTCATCTGGGGCAATTAAATCCTAATTGTTATCCCAAAATGCATGTAATCCTTTCTCAATCAATCTTTCAAACTATCCTTTGAAACTTGTCACTTGCTTTCTCATTGCTTCGGCTACTATGATATAGCATCGGCTTTGGATTCCACATTCTCTATGTGTGCATGCTTTCCCAAAACTCTCCTTGCTAATGTGATTGTTGTAATCTTGTTCTTAATACCTGTGGTCTTTAGATCTTATTCTATTATGCTATTCAGAAAGGTGATTGCCTTATGTGCTGTCTCCTTGGGATTACTGTTCATATTTTATCTTATTGCAGTACAACTTGTAAAAGCATCCTTAATTATTTTTTCCTTTACTCTCATAAAATCCAAATATCATCTAATATTTTCAGCTCCTTTGATGATTAAGTCCCATACCATGTGCTTACATCCCTGCATAGCTACTTTTCCTCTCACTTGATGTGCCAACTTTTTGTTAGTTTCAATTAATTCTTTATATTTGTCTTGCAAGGATTTTGCTTCTTCGTCTTTTTTCTCACTTTCTTCTTTCAATCTCTGAGCTTCTTCTTTTAATTATTTAATTTCAACATCTTTTAAACTAATCTGGGACATAGCCTGTAAAAGACTATCAGCACCATTTTCATCTTCATTCTGACTTGTACCTGTTTGTTGCATGCTCAAATTTGACAAATTATTTTTCAAATCATCAATTTGATTTTTCAAGCTTATTTTTTTGTTTCTCCCAGCTAGCTTCTTTTTCAGCAAATTTCAATAATTCTGGTTTTCTATCATTGACTTCTTTAGACAAAGCTTCTTTATCTAGCTCTAGTTTCCTTTCTTTAGGAGCTTGGATCAGCTGAGTATTTGAAACCTTCATCTTTTTTTGTAACTTTTGAATCAAGTTATCTTTTCCTATCAACAATTGTTTTCTTGCTTTACCTCCATCATCGCTTTCAACTAAGTCAAATTGTAATTTTTTGACTTGTTGTTGGAAAGCTTTATTCTCCAATATTTATTGCTTCAATTGACCTTCCATTTTATTTACAGTACTTTCCAGTTTAGTAAATTTCAATGTTGCTTCCACAAAATCTTCATATATCACCTCTCCAATTTGCTTATGCATTTGGATTTTGTCTGGTACTGGTATTTTCTTCAAATGGACCTTTATCTCGGTCATTTTATCTTCTGTTGATACTGCCAAGTTTAAAGTGTTATCCTTTATATCTCTGCTTGTTATTAAAGAAGTTTCTGAATTTGATAAATCCCTGACTATTGGCAATAAATTAACAAGCTTTTTGGCAGATGCTTGCTTATTTTGTCCATAATGTCTATACAGGTCAAGCCTATATTGAAATTTATTTACATCACCACTCTCTTTAACTTCTTGAAATTTATATTCATGTATCTGGACTTCTGGAACTGAAGACTTGTCTTCTTCGCATCTCTCGTTGTCTGTTGAAATAACCAATTCGTATTGTGTCTCCACTTTAATCCTTTTGTCTTCATCTCCTCCTTCAGTATCTGCATCCATAATCTCCTGCAAATCTTTTTTTCTTCCAATTTCTTGAGCAACTAGTGGCTCATCTATTTCCATGGTCAAGTCTATCAAAATAATATCTCCCGCTTGTGAATTTATAACTTCCTCGTCACCAGGTGCATAACGAAATAAATTTCGTCCTTTTAGCAATCCTTCTGTTTCCTGGTGTTCAAAAGCCTTTATATTATTTTTCTTCTTCCTTTCAGATATGATACATAAAGGATCATATGCAATTGATATGTCTTTCTTAAACTCCATATTCTCCAATAATTTTTCCACATTTGAAAGAGCATCTTTTCTTTTTATGATGAACGGGCCTACTCCCCATGGGTATTTTAAATCCAAACCTTTTTTAAACTTTAAGACTTGCTCATCTTCTAAAGTTAATTTTTGTCTGATGAATTTGAGAGCAAAAATTCTCAGAGTTAAGAAATCAGGTAATATATAAGGTTCATGTATAAAACCATATAATATAATTATTGTGGAATCTTTTATTAAAAACCAATCACCTACTGCCACTTCATCTTTCAATTGCATCATAGTCTCCATTTCTGGTAAAACCCTTGGTAACTCTTCTCCAAAAATCACTTTGTATACCGCAGAAAAAATATAATTCATGTAATTGAATACATTATCCTCTAAGGTATCAGTGTAGAGCACTTGTGAGAACTGTAAATCTTCTATGCTGCTAAACATGACCATTTTCATTAATTGTGACTGAAACCTAAAATGTCATGTATTGGGGAAACTGCTCAACTGTGAATGAATTCTTTCTGCTAAAAATTCTTCAAATTTGAGGGATGGCACCGAGTCATTTTCAGTTCTTGGTGAACTGATGCTAACTCTGAATAATAGACTCAACTGTAATTCTGTCACCCACATATCTATATCCAAACCTAAAAATTGAGCTATCAAAGAGAGAACCAATTGGGTATTGTCATTAAAAAAGTTTATATCCAAAGGGTATGGGGTATCTTCAACTTCTAAGTCAGGTTTAAGACAGGTAGTTAAAAAGGTTTGGCAGTTCTCAGGGGAATACTGTCTATATGCAGTGACAACAGACTCTTCGAAAAAACTCTCGGACTCAGGTACTTGGGACGCGGGAATTCCAAAAGAGCTGCTAACGACTGAGGAATTTATGGTGCAAACAATATTAGACTTATGAGAATTCATAATGACTCATTGGGGTTCCGAATAATTGGATGAAAACCATGATATAAACTCGGGGAAGGGCATAATTTGGTCAATGCAGAAAAAGATGAAAGACGACTGAAAGACTCTATGCACATCTAGACCTTGTTTAAGCAAATCCTTCAATATTTTCTTAATTTTAGGTATAGGCAGTCGAACTTCTGTATCAAATATATCAGAATCCCTATCTTCCATAGCAATCTTAACACTAGTATTGCTAGAAATAGGTTCTTCATCCATTTTCTTGTTATAAATAGATTTAGATTTGTTAATAGCAGTGGTTATGAGGCCCTACCTATCACCGAAAAGCTATGAGAATGACCCCTTCTTTCGTCTTCTTCGTATTCCACATGTCCTGAAGCTTCCGAATCTGACAAGTATGAGGAACAAATGTCAACTTTCATATGCGTCTTTATATATATAACCTTGTTTCTCTTATCCTTCAGTCTTTTTTCCAGTTGTCCACCTTTTCTATTTGTTGATCTCTCATGCAATATTTTCAACCGTTAGATCTGTTTTCTCTTTATTGATTTGACATCCTTCTCTATCCGCCGTCAGATCATCTTTTATGTTCTGATCTCTGCCATCCATTTACTAGCACCGTATATCAACAAAGTGGTGTCGCATCTCTCTAAACTAGTTTTCATTACCACTCATCCTCCTTGCTACAAGTCCTAGTGCTAACACCTATTAGGTGGTATATTTTGTCGCAACCACCTATATATTCTAACTGTTTTGCATCTTCTCGATGCATCAATCATCATGAACCGTTGATCTACCATGCAATAATCTGGACTATTCTTTTACTTTGTTGCATTTGCACCTTTTCGAATTCTGAAATTTTTAACCATACGCTCTCCCTTGGCTCATTTTAGCATTCCATGTGGTCAACGACCTACTCTTTCTGCTTTCGACGGTATCACATCCTCTCGAGCTATTTTTATATACCACTTTTCCCATTTGTGATCTCTTCTATGTATGACACGTAGCCGCCAGTTTTCCCTGTCGCAACCACCTACGTCCTTTTGCTACCACGCATCTTTTCTATGTGATGATCAATGAGAACCGTTGATCTCTCTTGCGCTCAGTATCAATGGTACAACCTGCTCAATAGTTAGATTTTATGATATTTTTCCTTCGAACTATAGTCTTTTGCTCATTTTGGTCTAATTTTCACATTTTCTTTGGGAATTTCTTTGTTTTTTCATCTTTAGTGTTTTTATCTACCACATTTGGCCATATAACCATAGAACTAGAGCTAGCTATTTTTGGGGATTTTCTCACCATATCAACAATTTTTAAAACATTTCTCCATTGTAAATTTAGCATTTGCCCTGCAAAAAAAATAGTGTTAACAGCAAGTATGGTTCTTTCATGTTTTGATCCTTTATTGTTTAAGAAATTTGTTTATGATAGGTTCAGATCCTAAATCATATTATCATGCCCATCGAGATCCAAGATGGAAAACTACCATGGATGAAGAGTACAGTTCTCTTCAAAAAATTGCTACATGGGAGCTAGTTTCTCTTCCACCTGGGAGGAAATTATTCCAATGTAAATGGGTCTACCACACAAAGGTTGTTGTTGATGGCTCAACTTGCAAATACAAAGCTCGGTTGGTTGCAAAAGGTTTCTCCCAAGTACAAGTAGTGGACTACACCGAGACCTTTGCACCAATTGCAAAGATGGATTCTATCTGCCTAGTTTTGGCTATTTTCGCATCTAAGCACTGGGAAGTGCATTGTTAATTTTTTAGCATTAATTCAATATACTCGAGGATCTTTATTGAGAGAATAACATGTACAGCATTTCAATCATATCAAGCATGTCAATCATGTCAATCACAACAAGAGGCAAACATAAGAGACAATAGACACATAGAGTTTCTGTGGGGAAAACCCTAAGGTGAAAAACCCCACAACTTCCTCATAGATAGATAGAGCAATAATACAACCAAGGTACAACCAAAGTACAAGAGATAGTCTTCTACTAGCAGATCATCCTCCTCCTCAGCTAATGCACCACTTTCCTAGTGATGTACAAGTGAATAATGAGATGTCCAAATAGAGATCTCCTGATCTCTATTTATACTTGTCCTGTCCTGCCCAATAAACTAATGGGGCTGACTTGTCTAGCTTAGCCTAATAACCCATGGTTAACTTAATCAGGGCCGACCCCACACATGGTGGTCTAATAACCCATCGGCAAGTTATGACACTTGCGACACTTGTCAATACAAATGACGACACTTCCTTATAGAGGAATAACACATCTCTATAGGAGTATAATATACATGGATGAAATACATAGGTGAAATACATTTCGAAGTTACATATACATCAACACTCCCTCTTAACTAGGAAGGTATTTCTCGACACAGATCTGCTAGCACAAGTCTTCTTCTCTAGATCATCATCAGCGAATCATCATCCTCGAATCATCGTCATCGTCACGGCTGTTGCTATCTCAATCAATCTCTGAATCTACTTTTCATAGGAAGTTCTACAGAGCCAATCCTTTTTCATACTGGATGTAGGCCCACCACCTGCAGGCTTCATCATCACTGGCCATACTGTGGAATCCTTAGGAATTATTACATGAGTCAACAAAACCTTTAAAGAGCATCCCAGGACTGATTACGAGCACACAGCTCAACCTATCGGATCTCCCAGGACCTTTTATATGCTACTGCACAACCTATCCATGGCCACAGAGTATCACGAAACACAACCCAGATGCACATCACACAGCACTTACATATACAACATGGGAGAACACATCTACAACCATGCGAGAATGGCACAGCACTTATATTGCAGCCATGGGAGAACATATATACAACCATACTCAAATGTCCCAGCACTTATATTGCATCCATGGGAGAACACATCTACAACCATGCTCGAATGGGCCCAACACTTATATCGCAACCATGGGAGAACACATCTACAACCATGCTCGAATGGCCCTAGCAATTACATCACGACCATGGGAGAACACATCTTCCACCATGTCAGAAAATCCCAACAATTACATCGCGACGATGGGAGAACACATCTACAACCATGTCCGAAAATATCAACAATTACATCGTGACCATGGGAGAACACATCTACAACCATGTCTGAAAATCTCATGTGCATCTGTGTCTTCGGAACTCATCACACATAGTCCAACTGACTATGTAATGTATCCACCTGATACATGTCATCACATATGATCATCCTAATCATCATCACTACATCGTCCTGATGCATGTCATCTGGAGCAACATCCTGAAGCTCGTCATCCATGATCATCCTAATCATACAATGCATCCACCTAATGCATACCAAGTATCTACCTGATCATACAAACATATTCACCTGATATATATCAACATACATGATCTACCTGATCATACAAACGTATCCACCTGATACATATGTAGATACATGGTTCAAGCATCCAACATGATGCATATACATATACATGATCCAACTGATCATAACAAGCATCCAACATGATGCACACATACATACATATAAATGATCCAATTGATCATATCCAGCATCCAATATGATGCATACATACATACATATAAATGATCCAACTGATCATAACAAGCATCCAACATGATGCATATACAGAGCAGTAATTGGAGCATCGTCCTGATGCTCATCATCCAGTGCTTACATCCATAGCCATGTGAAGGATCCTCCTCTCATCATGATTGGAATGGCTCTAGCAAATGTGTCCATCACTTCTTCCTCGAAGTGGTCGATCTGAAGAACACCAAGCCTCTCTCTGAAGTACTCGAACTTCACTCTGGCTAGTTTCGTAAGCACATTTGCAATCTTCTCATCCGTCGCAATATACAGATGATTCATTGCTCCTCTCTGCACCATATCCCTGATATAGTGATTTTTGATCTCAATGTGCTTCGACTTGTCATGGAACACTGGGTTCTCAGACAGCTTCACACAATTGTGGTTGTCACAATAGATACCAGTAGCATCCAACGGAAGATCAAATAACTCAGACAGTAGCTTCCTCAGCCATACTGCCTCACAACTAGCCGAACAAGCTGCAACATACTGTGCTTTGGCTGTACTTAGTGCTACATAGGATTGCTTCCTGATAAACCAAGAGATAACACCTGATCCCATATTGAAGCAGCACCCAGATGTGCTCTTCCTATCCATAACACTACCTTCCAAATCCGAATCAACATAACCCTGCAGGTTAAACTTTTGATTCGCATCATACTTGAGCCCATAATCAATTGTACTCTTTAGGTACCTCAGAATATGCTTTACAGCAACCAAGTGAACACCTCTGGGATCCGTTAGGAACTGGCTCAATGTGTTCACCACAAAGCAAATATCTAGTCTCTTGTTCGTCAGGTACATCAAGGACCCAAACATCTGATGATACACAGTGACATCAACTAGATTAGATGAAGCATCACACATAAGATTCAGGTTCGATGCCATAGGTGTGGCCATGGCCTTGTAGTCCATCATCCTGAACCTCTTCAGGATCTCCACTGCATGCTTCCCTTGTCCAAGGAAGATTCCATCTGTACTCTACCACGCCTCCATGCCTAGAAATTAGTGCATCATCCCCAAGTCCTTCATCTCGAACTTGGTTGCAAGCTTCCTCTTGGTATTGGCAATCAAACTATCATTACCTGTTGCAAATAGATCATCTACATACAACAGTTATATCACAGGGTTTCCTTCCTCAACCTTGTAGTAAAGGTTGGAATACGCTTTACTCTTGGTAAAGCCCAAACTAGATAGAAAGCTATCTATCCTCCCATACCAAGTCCTAGGAGCTTACTTCAAGCCATACAAGGCTTTCTTCAACCTGCACACATATGACTTCTCATGTGTCTCAAAACCAAGTGGCTTCTCCACATACACTTCCTCCTTGACTACACCATTCAAGAAGGATGTCTTGACATCCATCTAGTGTATCTTCCATTTCATCATTGCATCCAGAGAAAGTATTGATCTGATGGAAGTGTATCTGGCTACAGGAGAAAAATTTTCTTCATAGTCAATTCCTTCTTTCTGGGAGAAGCCACGAGCTACAAATCTCGCTTTGTATTTCTCTATACTGCCATCTGCAGCATGCTTGATCTTGTAGATCCATTTGGAAGTCACAATAGACTTCCCTTCAGGTCTTGGGACAACATCCCAAACATCATTCTTCATTATTTATTGGTATTCCTCGACCATGGCATCCTTCCATTCTTTCTTTTCCACTGCCTCTTCATAACTGGAAGGTTCTTTGTTCATGATATCACAGAGTAAAGCAACATAGCCGGTATGTGATCTGGTCCTCTTCTTTGCTCTATGTTCTCCTTCTAGAATGCCATACCTTTTTGCATATTGAATGAGCTCTCTATCCCATGCAGGTTTCCTCTTGTGAGATTCCTTCTCACGAGGTGGATCTACAGGTTCTTGTGGATCTTCAATTTCACGATTAGCATCTGGAATTGCTTCAGTCATGGTAGTATCTTGAAATCTGGTTTTCTTTGGTTCTTCATGATCTTCAACATGTGTCTTCCTTGATTTTATAAATGATGAGTTTTCATCAAATGTTACCTCCCCGCTGACATCAATCTTCTTGAACCCTAGAAAGTATATTCTATAAGCCTTCGAGCTTTCACTGTAACCCACAAAGATACCCTTCTTTCCTGAAGGATCTAGCTTAGTCCTCTTTTCCTTTGGGACATGAGTATATACTAGACAACCAAATATTCTGAGATGGCTAACTTCAGGTTTCTTACTAGAGAAGACCTCTTCTAGTGTCTTGTTGTCCAATCTCTTGTGTGGTGTTCTGTTATGCACATATACAACTGTCCTGGCTGCTTCTGCGCACAGATGCATAAGCATATCCTGCTCATGTAGCATTGCCCGTGCTACTTCCATGATTGTTCGATTCTTCCTTTCTGCAACTCCATTTTGTTGTGGATTGTAGGGAGGAGTCAACTCCCTCTTAATCCTTGAATCACTGCATAGATTCAATTCTCATGAAGTGAATTCTCTGCCATTGTCGGATCTGAATGTTTTGATCTTCTTATCAGTTTGGTTTTCCATCAAGCCTTTGAATTCCTTGAACTTATCAAACACTTCATCCTTGTTCTTCAAGAAGTAAACGCAGGTCTTCCTGGAGAAGTCATCAATGAAAGAGACATAGTAAACATACCTACTTAGGGAACTGGAAGACATCGGTCTGCATACATTAGAGTGGATAATTTCCAAGATTCCTTTTTCCTTGCTTTCACTGCTTGGAAATGCCTTCTTTATGTTCTTTCCTTTTGCACATCCTTTGCAAACACCTTCATGCTTGGTCTTAATTTCAGGAAGACCCTCTACAACTTTGCTTGCAATTGGTAGTGCTCTATAGTGCACATGAGCAAGCCTTTTATGCCAAAGTTCACTTGGCTCCATGGATTCATGTACCATGGCATGTTCAGGTTATCCCTTCAGCTTGTACAACCCTCCCTCTTGCTCTCCAATCACTACGACATCATCTATGGTCTTACCTTTTGGCCACATAAGTACTTGGCCATCTATAAATGCAACCCTCATACCTTTTACATCTAGTGTAGATATGGAGAGTAGATTCTTCTTGAGCCCAGGTACATATAGAACTTCTTTCATCTTCAAAGACTTCCCAGAGTCTAGATTGTAGGAGGCTTCACCACTTCTTTTGATAGGATATTGGTAGTCATCCCCAAGTTTCACCTTATGAGGTGACTCATGTTCAGATAGGTTTACAAAAGATTCTTTGAATCCAGTCATGTCTTTGGAAGCCCCACTATCAATAAGCCAATCATTACATCCATGAGAGATAGTACCTGTGAGAGCAGAGATTAAAACATATTCATCTTCTCTTGATGAATCATCATTTTCTGATCTAGCCTTCTTCTTGGGAGGTTCATCATCCTCAGCAGCATGAGCATGATATTTTCTTTTGTTTCCCTTCTTCTTTTTGTTGAAGTTGTTTTTGTTGTCCTTCTTGTTCTTGGGACAATCTGAGGCAAAGTGCCCTTTCTCATTACATGTGAAACATCTTAGATGTTTCCTATTTTTAAAGTGGTGAGAAGGTTTCTTAGAATGAGAATGGTCCCCCTTGAACTTACTTCCCTTCTTGGTGTGAGCAGTGAAAGCTTGATCTTCATTTCCCATATTTTCTTCTCGGGCCACAAGCCTAGCTTCTTCTTGAGACCATTCCTCCCACAGCCTACTGAAGGAGATCAACTTCTTCCTTGCACAGATTCCTTAGATAAAGGAATCCCATGATCTAGGTAGGCCATTTACTGTGGTCATGAAAACTTCAGGATTGTCCACAATTTCATCCACAGCTTCAAGCTGTTCCTTGATTTGAGAGACCTTAGAGAAATAGGATTGAATGGTCTCTCCATTCTAAAGCTTTACCCCTTTCAATTGGTTCTGTAGGGTCATCTTTCGATTTATGTTCTTCCCTTCAAATAGCTTGGTAAGGGAATCAAACATCTCCTCAGGTTTCTTTAGAGATGACACATGTGGGATGAGATGGTCCTTGATAGAATAAGCAATAATCCTCTTTTCCTTGACCAAGTTCCTTTTTTTAAGAGCCTTAGACTCGTCTCCCTTTGGGACAAGGACCTCTTCACTTATATAAGTGTCCAACTCATTTTCTTCCAGGATTAACCCAATCCTATACTTCCATGCTCGGAAGTTATCAGCCCTTTCAAGCTTATCCTCAAGCTTAGTGTGGTGAGACATCTTAAAGAGTACTTCAAATGGAAATAGAAAAGATTTAGGTCTTACCACTTGATTTGTTGAAAACTAGATCTAGTCCTGGCGTAGGGTTTGTTAGAGAAACCCTAAAAATTCAAAATATGAATTTCAAAATTTTGAAAGTATAGAAAGATGCGCCTTGATGAGCTGATCAGCCTAGTATATTCAGAATTTGAGATCTGCAAAGTTTCACCCTTCGAAAATGCCTTTTAGTCTTCCCGGATTCATTGGGGAGGACCCTGAATTAGGGTTTGAGTTTCTCAGAGCTTCACCTAGCCAAAAATATCGATCCAAAGCTCTAAAATTCGATTTTTCCAAGGAGCTTCCAGCTATGTCTTCAGATTTCAGAAATTCCTATTTTTGTGGAAACCTTAATTTTTAGGGCCAAAACTAAAAGTGCTCAGAATTGAATTCTGATTGGATAGATAGATTCTCCTTGATGAGTAGAGTCAATCTACCTTCTTTTCCAAAATCTATGGAGAGAAACCCAATAAATAAGAAACCCTAGTTTTCGCCACTGCACAATGTCTTCATCTCAGGGAAGCTCTGATACCATGTTAATTTTTGAGCATTAATTCAATATACTCTAGGATCTTTACTGAGAGAATAACATGTACAACATATCAATCATGTCAATCACAACAAGAGGCAAACATAAGAGACAATAGACACATAGAGTTTGTGTGGGGAAAACCCTAAGGTGAAAAACCCCCCAACTTCCTCAGAGATAGATAGAGCAATAATACAACCAAGGTACAACCAAAGTACAAGAGATAGTCTTCTACTAGTAGCTCCTCCTCCTCCTCAACTAGTGAGCCACTTTCCAAGTGATGTACAAGTGAATAATGAGATGTCCAAATAGAGATCTCCCGATCTCTATTTATACTTATCCTATCTTGCCCAATAAATTAATAGGGTCGACTTGTCTAGCTTAGCCTAATAACCCATGGTTAACTTAATCAGGGCCAACCCCACACATGATGGTCTAATAACCCATCGGCAATTTATGACACTTGCAACACGTGTCAATACAAATGATGACACTTCCTTATAGAGGAATAACACATCTCTATAGGAGTATAATATACATGGATGAAATACATAGGTGAAATACATTCCGAAGTTACATATACATCAAGATGCACCATATGGATGTGAAGAGTGCATTTCTTCATGGAGATCTGAAAGAAGAGATTTACATGAAGTAGCCAGAAGGATACATATAAGATCCAACATCAGTGTGTAGCTTGAAGAAATCATTGTATCGATTAAAAGAGGCCCCAAGAGCTTGGTACACAAAGATGAACTCCTTCCTTCAGTCACAAAATTTTGCAAGGTGCAAATCAGATCCAAATTTGTACATACAACAAATTGAAGGTAATTTTATGATTATAGTTCTCTATTTTGATGATCTTTTGATAACTAGAAGCACTCTTACTTCAATCGACAAGTTAAAAACTGCTTTAAATCTAGCTTTCGACATGAGTGATTTGGGATTGTGGAAGCAATTCCTTGGGTTTGATATTGCTCAAAAATTTGATGGGATCACCATATCTCAACAAAAATATGTTTCAGACCTACTAAAAAAATTTAATAGGTCATATTGTAAGGCAACCCCATTCCCATTCCTCCCAGGAATCAGTCTCGAGGAGGGAAATTCTACACTGCTTGCAGATTCAACACTTTATCGATGGTTGATTGGATCTCTTCTATACTTGACACACTCTAGGCCTAATATTTCTTATTCCATGAGTGTTGTATCAAGGTATATGCATCATCCCCATGAGCTCCATTGGCGGGAAGCCAAAAGAATCTTGCACTATGTGTAGGGTACTAGACATTTTGGCATACACTATGCTTTAGATTCTGAGCTAGATTTGGTTGGTTTCACTGATTTCGATTGGGTGGTTGATAGTATTGATCGGATTTCCACATCCAGATATTTTTTCATGATTGGAACTGGACCTATTTTCTGGTCAAGCAAAAAGCATCTAGCCATTTCCTTATCTTCAGCAGAGGCAAATTATTGAGGAGCAATCAATGCTTGCATTCATGTAGTTTGGTTGTAGGGTATTCTAGCAGAGTTTGATATTGGTAGCACCACTTAGAATGTCATATTTTGTGACAATAACAGTGTTATCAAGATCTCGACAGATCCAGTTCAAAGACAGAGGACCAAGCACATCGATATCCACATGCGCTACATCCGAGAGCTTGTGCATGACAGAACCATTGTTTTGCAATATTGTCCTATCGACGAGAAAATTGCAGACATCTTCACCAAGAGCTTTACTGAGAAGAAGTTCTCTTACCTCCTTTCACTATTGGGTGTGAGTTCCATTATGGTAGAGATATATTAGATTCTTCTATGTTCAACTTGAGGGGGGGCTTTCTTCCCACTAGGTTTTCCCTCTTTCCTCACTTAGATTTTTTCTAGCATTTCTTTATTATTATTGTATTGGGGTGACCTTTGGTCTCAGTAACCAGGGCCCTATATTTCTATTTTATACCTCATAGTATAGCTTGAGGGGGGGTTTTAGGATATCTCATCATCACTTTTTATGTTTGCATGCAGTCATGCATTTGCATGAATCCCAGTCATCAGAGGTGTCACCCAGCACCTAGTTGTTAATTTTTCAATAATTTCATTCCATTATCATTTAGGATCACTAAGAGAATAACATGTACATCATATCAATCATAGACACAAAGGAAATCACACAAGAGACACAAAGTTTCACCGGGGAAAACCAAGAAGGTGAAAACCCCACAACTTCCTCAGAGATAAGATAAGCCACAAACCAAGATCGCAAAGATCAAACCCAATAAGATATATCTAGCAGATGCTCCTCCTCCTCCACTAGTGTGCCACTTTCTCCCTTAGCTATGCGAGCTTGAGAAGTGAGTGAGTGTGAATAGAATGAGAAACACAACCTCTCTATTTATACATTGACTTGACCTGCCAATAATTCATTGGGGCCAACTTGCTACTCAAGTCTAATAACCCATCCACGTGACCCAATTAGGGCCAACCTCACAGTGGTGGTCAAATAACCCATCAATACAAATGACGACACTTACAATGTAACTTGCGACACTTACAATTACAAATGACAACACTTCCAATTAGAGGAATAATACATATCTGTGGGATATACAATAAAGTACAAATGCAATACATAGAAGAATATCTTCCGAAGTTACAAATACATCAACACTCCCTCTTAACTAGGAAGGTATTCTTTCGTCATAGGTCATCAATACATATTGGCACAAGTCTTCAATTCTAGAGCTGGATCATCATCACTGGATCACAGAACATCATCATCATCACTGCTGCTATACTCAACATCTCGATCATTGGGCTATCTCTGAATTCTGCTCATCATAGGAAGTTCTACAGAGCTAGCCCTTTTTCATGCTAGATGTAGGCCCACCACCTATAGGCCTTCATCATCACTGGCCATACTGTGGATCCCAGGACTAATTACGTGCGTCAACAAAACCTCGAAAGAGCATCCCAGGCTGTTACGAGCACATAGCTCTACCTGTCTGGATCTCCTAGGATCTTTTACATGTGACCTTCACAAAACCTTTAAAGATCATCCCAGGCTATTACAAGCACACAGCTCTACCTATTAGGATCTCTATAGAGCATCCCAGGCTGTTACGAGCACACAGCTCTACCTGTCTGGATCTCCAAGATCTTTTCTATGTTAACTTTCACAAAACCTTTAAAGAGCATCCCAGGATGTTACGAGCACACAGCTCTACCTATCTAGATCTCTATAGAGCATCCTAGGCTATTACCAGCACACAACTCTACTTGTCCGGATCTCCAGGATCTTTTCTATGCGAAACTATAGCAAAACCTTGAAAGAGCATCCCATGCTGTTATGAGCACACAGCTCTACCTGTCCGTATCTCCCAGGATCTTTTTTATGCTACCTACACAACCTGTCCATGGCTACAGAGTATCAACCTAATACTCTGTTAAATTTTGAGCATTAATTCACAATATTCTAGGATCTTTACTGAGAGAATAACATATACAGTATATCAATGCATGACAATCATAATAAGTATGATAAGCATCACAAGAATCAAAAGCATAAGAGACAAGAGACACAGAGTTTCCGTGGGAAAAACCCTAAGGTGAAAAACCCCACAACTTCCTCAGAGATAGAGAGAGCAATGGCTCAACCAAAGTACAACCAAAATACACTGAGATAGTCTCCTAGTAGCAGATAATCCTCCTCCTCACTAGTGCGCCACTTTCTGAGTGAGAGAGATGTACTTTTCTGAATGATCTAAATAGAGATCACCTGATCTCTATTTATACTAACTTGTTTTCCCAGTGACCTTATGGGGTCGGCTTGTCTACCTAAGTACATCCACATTATAATATATATTTCAGGGCTGACCCCACACATGGTGGTCTAATAACCCATCGGCAAGTACACACACTTGTGACACTTGTCAATCCACATGACGACACTTCCTTATAGAGGAATGACACATCTCTTATAAGGGTACAATAAATATATATAAAATACACAGATGAAATACATTTTGAAGTTACATATACATCAACACTCCCTCTTAACTAGGAAGGTATTTCTCGACACAGATCTGCTAGACAAGTCTTCTTCTCGGGATCATCGTCATCGATGCATCGTCATCATCATCGTCACTGCTGCTGCTATCTCAACCAATCTCTGAATCTACTCGTCATAGGAAGTTCTACAGAGCCAGTCCTTTTTCATACTGGATGTAGGCCCACCTCCTGCAGGTCTTCATCATCACTAGCCATACTGTGTAATTCTCAGGACTTATTACATGCGTCACAAAACCTAGTTCCAGCATCCCAAGCTATTACAAGCACACAGCTCTACCTGTAGGATCTCCCAGGAGCACATTACATGTGTGTTAGGTTTATACGAGCATACACATTAACTTGCGAGAGAAATAAAAACAGAAACAAGCAAACACTTGAGAGAGACACATAATTTACCCTGGAAACCCCATGCGAGGAAAACCAACACCCAATGAAGATCTTCATTACCCTTGACCTAAACCGGCCAAGCTGGGCCAAGTGAGCTCACCCGCTCACCTCCAGGCCACTTTACAATGGATCCTCCTCAAGCCTTATAAAGGCTTCCTTACATGCAATACCATGGGGCAATACCATGGGATACAACAAACCATGTGCCCAAAAACATGTGCTAGACCTAACCAACTTTGACTCAATCCTGAGTCAAGGTTAACCCTAACAATCTCCCCTTTAAACTTGACTTGGAGTAAACACCAACCCCCCTCAAATTTTTAACCGAGGACTCTCACATATACCCCCCTATCACCTAGGTCTTTCTACCGACTTTACCGGTGAGTTACCAGGGGTATGCATGCCTTACCAGGTCTTACAGCCATATGCCCTTTTACATGCAAACTCCTCCATTAAATTTTTTTTTTTCATGTGTCTTCATGGTGACTACACCATCACCATCCATTGCTTCATCCTCTCGCTTTTCCATGCTCGCTTTCGTGCTCGTCCTACCTTGCATTCTTGCCATACTTGTTTTCTTTGCCTTTCCATTTCTCATGTGCAGAATTTTCATATCACCAATTTACAACTATATGACATGCCCCACATTCTTGCCATGGTTATCTTCACTGCACCCTTTTCCATATCCATTAATTTGAAAAACTTAATGATTCACCTTTTTTTTTTAAAATTCCATGGCATAAAACTTTTAAAAAGTTCATTCTCTTAAAAAGGGTGTAAGTTCCTTTTTTCCCTTTTTAACATGATGTCCACCTTTTTCATAATTTATTTTTAAAATATTTCATAAAGAATGGCATTTTTTAAGAACTTTGATTACACCATAGTGAATATATGTGGATTCCAAGGCCATTCACCAAGCTTGTATACCAAAGCTCATCTCACACTTCAAAGTGACATCGTGAACTTAAAAACAAATTGATTTCCAAGCGCTCCGCATAACATTCCCGTGTCAATATTTTGGTGGGATTTTCTTCATGCGATGTGCCTCTACTATGCCATCATCCTTGCCTAACACGTTCGGCATACAACAGACAGGCGGCTCCTTCCTCTTTGGCCTTGACGGATCTCTTCCCACGCACATGTTATCATTGGATCACGCCTTCCGCACCCAGCAATAGGGACAACAAAGCAACTCACAGGCTCTTTCTCTGACAGACGACAACAACTTCTTCAATTCCTCCTCACACATTGATAGCACATATAATATCATGCAGATCTAAGAACTTACACTGGCGTTGTTCTTCATAACAGCGTTGGCAGCTGATCTCATGTAACAACAACCAGATCTACCATTCTAGGGCTGCCTCTTTTGTTGGCTACACAACTTTGCACACATTGCAACTCCATCGATCTTGGCTTTCGCAGCCTCACACACAGGCAGAGGAACCGATCCAAACAATAAGTCAGGTTTAATACTAACTGCACCAGCATTAAGTGCATCCTTCACTGGATCAAGTATCTATTAACCATGGAAACCTTCTCCAGAAAGTAACTAAGCAAATGTCAAGGCTCTTCTCATAACGATCTCTTTGCAATTGCTCACCTTTTTTTTTATTACAGTGGTCAATTGGATGCAACAATCAGCATATAAGCTCTCTTACAGCGGATCCTCGGACCAACACAACAACACTAGCAGTAAAAACACAAATCAAGCTTCATATTTGACAGATTGTGAGATCTGAACTTGTAGTTAACATATCTACACTTAAACCTGTTGATCTAGATTTTTTCCTTGTAGATCCAAGTGTCCAAGCAATAGATCTGCCATCTCCTAGCATGCACTTGTAGGTAGCCTCTTCTACATATACTGGGCTCTGATACCAGTTGTTAGGTTTATACGAGCATACACATTAAATTGTGAGAGCATACATATTAACTTGCGAGAGAAATAAAAACAGAAACAAGCAAACACTTGAGAGAGACACATAATTTACTCTGGAAACCCCATGCAAGGAAAACCAGCACCCAATGAAGATCTTCATTACCCTTGACCTAAATCGGCCAAGCTGGGCCAAGTGAGCTCACCCGCTCACCTCCAGGACACTTTACAATGGAGCCTCCTCAAGCCTTATAAAGGCTTCCTTACATGCAATACCATGGGGCAATACCATGGGCTACAACAAACCATGTGCCCAAAAACATGTGCTAGACCTAACCAACTTTGACTCAATCCCGAGTCAAGGTTAACCCTAACAATGTGACCCATCACAAAACCTGGCTAAAGCATCCCAGGCTATTACGAGCACACAGCTCTACCTGTCGAATCTCCCAGGAGCACATTACATGTGATCTCACCACAAAACCTGGCTGAAGCATCCCAGGTTGTTACGAGCACACAGCTCTACTTATCAGATCTCCCAGGAGCACATTACATGTGGTCCACCACAAAACCTGGCTGAAGCATCCTAGGCTGTTACGAGCACAGAGCTCTACCTATCAGATCTCCCAAGACCACATTACATGTGGTCCACCACAAAACCTAGCTAAAGCATCTAAGGCCTTTTTCATCCTGTCCAGATCTCCCAGGAGCAAATTACATGTTGTCATGGAAAAATTTGGCTGAAGCATCTGAGGCCTTTTTCATCCTGTCTAGATCTCCCAGGAGCAAATTACATGCCAAAGGACAAAACCTCGCAAGAGCATCTCAGGATGTTACGGGTACAAAAATATGACCTGAAGATATCCCAGGGCACAAATTACATGTCATCCCAGAGCAATGTCTCGAAAGAGCATCCCAAGCTGTTATGGGTACGCAACTTCGACCTATAGGATCTCCCAAACATGCTCATCTGCACAACCTGATCCACGACCACAAAGTATCATCTGATACTCATCATACATCATCCTGATCATCATCACTGCAACATCCTACTGCAGGTCATCTGGAGAAGCTCGTCATCCATGATCACCCTGATCATGCAATGCATCCATCTGATGCACACAAAGTATCTACCTGATACATATCATCATACACAGTGTATCCATCTAATACATAGATACATGATCCACACAATGTATCCATCAACATACATGATCTACCTGATCATACAATGTATCCACTTGATACATATACAGATACATGGTCCAAGCATCCAACATGATGCATATACAAAATACATACGAATGATCCAAACGATCATATCCAGCATCCAACATGATGTGTACATACATATAAATGATCCAACTGATCATATCCAGCATCCAACATGATGCGTACATACATATAAATGATCCAACTAATCATATCCAGCATCCAACATGATGCGTACATACATATACATATAAATGATCCAACTGATCATACAAAGCAGAAACTAGAACATCATCCTGATGCTCATCATCCAGTGCTTACATCCATAGCCATGTGAAGGATCCTTTTTCCAACATGCTTGGAATGGCTTTAGCAAATGTGTCCATCACTTCTTCCTCGAAGTGTCCTCGATCTGAAGAACACCAAGCCTCTCCCTGAAGTACTCGAACTTCACCCTAGCTAGTGGCTTCGTCAGCACATCTGCAATCTGCTTATCCGTTGCAACATACAGGAGCTTCACAGCTCCTCTCTGCACCATATCCCTGATATAGTGATATTTGATCTCTATGTTTTTCGACCTGTCATGAAACACTGGATTCTCGGACAGCTTCATACAACTCTGGTTATCACAGAAGATACCAGTAGCATCCAACGAGAGATCAAATAACTCAGATAGTAGCTTCCGTAGCCATACTGCCTCACAACTAGCTGAACAGGCTGCAACATACTCTACCTCAGTTGTACTTAGTGCTACGTAGGACTGCTTCCTGCTAAACCAAGAGATCACACCTGATCCCATACTGAAGCAACACCCAGATGTGCTCTTCCTATCTACAGCACTGCCAGCCCAATCTGAATCAACATAACCATGCAGGTTAAACTTTTGATTCACATCATACTTGAGCCCATAATCCACTGTACCCTTCAAGTACCTCATAACATGCTTTATAGCAACCAGGTGAACACTCCTCGGATTCGTCAGGAACTGGCTCAATGTGTTCACAACAAAGCAAATATCCGGTCTCGTGTTCGTTAGGTACATCAAGGACCCAATCATCTGACGATACATAGAGACATCAACCAGCTCAGATGAAGCATCACATAGAAGCTTTAGATTCGATTCCATAGGTGTGGCCATGGCCTTGCAATCCATCATACTGAATCTCTTCAGGATATATACTATGTACTTCCCTTGACCAAGGAAGATCCCACCTGCATTCTGCCACACCTCCATACCTAGGAAATAATGCATCATTCCCAAATCTTTCATATCGAACTCAGCAGCAAGCTTCCTCTTTGTATCACACCAAGTTCTGGGAGCTTGCTACAAGCCATACAAGTCTTTCTTCAATCTGCACACATGTGACTCCCTGTCAAGTCTTGGGACTGCATCTCAAACATATTCTTCATGATCGACGGATCATGGCATTCCATTTCTTCATCCCAGATCCTAGGAACTTCAATATCTTCGATAGATATCTTTGTTGCTGGAACAAATGTTGTAGTCCTTCTTTTGTAGGTGAAGATATATGGTCTTTCCTACAAAACAAGTTAAATTGCATGATTAGAAACATCTCATAATTTTCAGAACAAATTCTTTACACATAAAGAAATATGTCATGCAGTCATGCAGTTATCTTAACCAATGCTTCAATACAACATTTATCCATGTTCCACAACTTTCTAGATGCCTTCCAGTCTCTACCAGAACATTGTTAAGAGTTTGCACTACTCCCAACATGTCAGCAAAGAGGTTTCATTCTAGATAAGTAGCACTAGAATGTTGTACAGTGCCATAGGCCACTTACCCATCACATGCATATTAGTAGTATATTGTTCATTAATGCAATCATTCTAATATGCACAATACATCTCCTAAGTCTAGGAACATAAGCATAATATTATTTAAACAAAAATAGGCAAGAAATGATAATTGAAATACTTATCTTTGTTTGTTTGTTGGGTGGACTCCCTCTGAGTCTTTGCTTCCTGGCAGGAGCTGCTGAAGTAGCTTCTTCTACACCTTTCTGTTGTGGAATGTAGGAAGATGGTCAACTCCCTCTAAAAATCTGCATCCTTGCAAGAGCTACTGGAGTGTGCTCCTTCTTGATCTTTGCTTCCTAGATTACCTGTCCTTGAACTTATATTCATCCTTGCTAACATCAATCTTCTTGAACCCTGGAAAGTATAATCTGTAAGCCTTCGAGCTTTCACTGTAACCCACAAATATACCCTTCTTTCCTGAAGGATCTAGTTTGGTCCTCTTTTCCTTTGGGACATGAGTGTATACTGGACAACCAAATATTCTGAGATGGCTGACTTCAGGTTTCTTACCAGAAAAGACTTCTTTTGGTGTCTTGTTGTCCAATATCTTGTGGGGTGTTCTATTCAGCACATATACAGCTATTCTAGCTGCCTCTGCCCATAGATGCATAGGTAGATCCTGGTCATGGAGCATTGCTCTTGCTGCTTCCATGATTGTTCTGTTCTTCCTTTCTGCCACTCCATTCTGTTGTGGATTGTAAGGAGCAGTTAACTCCCTCTTAATCCCTGAATCACTGCAAAGCTTCTTGAAGTCACCTAAGGTGATTTCTCCACCATTGTCGGATCTGAATGTTTTGATCTTCTTGTCAGTTTGATTCTCCATCAAGGTTTTGAATTCCTTAAACTTATCAAACACCTCATCTTTGTTCTTCAAGAAGTATACCCAAGTCTTCCTGGAGAAGTCATCAATAAATGAGACATAGTAAACATACCCCCTTAGAGAATTGGATGACATAGGACCATATACATCTGAGTGGATGATTTCCAAGATGTCTTTTGCCTTGCTTTCATTGCTTGGGAAAGCCTTCTTAATGTTCTTACCTTTTGCACATCCTTTGCAAACACCTTCATGCTTTGAATGGATTTCAGGAAGACCTTCCACAGCTTTGCTTGCGATTGGTAGTGCCCTATAGTGCACATGTGCAAGCCTCCTATGCCAAAGTTCACTTGGCTCCATGGATTCATGTACCATGGCATGTTCAGGTTGTCCCTTCAATTTATACAAACCTCCCTCTTTCTCTCCAATCACTACTGCATCATCTATGTTCTTTCCCTTTGGCCACATTAGGACTTGGCCATCCACAAATGCAACCCTCGTGCCTTTTGCATCCAATTCAGAGATGGAGAGTAAGTTCTTCTGGATCCCAGGTACATAAAGAACTTCTTTCATCTTCAAAGATTTTCCAGAATCTAGGTTGTAGGAGGCTTCACCACTTCCTTTGATTGGGTATTGATAATCATCCCCAAGTTTCACCTTATGGGGTGATTCATGTTCAGATAGATTCACAAAAGATTCCTTAAACTCAATCATGTGTTTGGAAGCCCCACTATCAATCAACCAATCATTACAACCATGGGAGATGGTACCTATGAGAGCAGAGATCAGAACGTACTCTTCTTCACTTGATGAGTTATCATCACTTTCTGCCCTAGCCTTCTTCTTGGGTGGTTCATCATCCTCGGAAACATGAGCATGAAACCTTCTTTTGCTGCCCTTCTTCTTGTTGTTGGAGTTGTTGTTGTCCTTCTTGTTCTTGGGACAATTTATGGAAATATGTCCTTTCTCATTACAGGTGAAGAATATTCTTCTTTCTTTGAAGTGATGTGAAGATTTCTTGGAGTGAGATGGCTCTCTCTTGGACTTCCCTTTCTTGGTGTGAGCTGTGAGAGCTTGATCTTCATTCCCCATCTTTTCTTCTCGTGCCACAAGCCTTGCTTTTTCTTGTGAGCATTCTTCCCGTAGTCTACTGAAGGAAATCAACTTCTTTCTTGCACAAATTCCTTGAATGAAGGAGTCCCATGACCTAGGTAAGCCATTCAGAGTGGTCATGACAAATTCACCATTCTCTACCATTTCATCCACTGCTTCTAGTTGTTCCTTGATCTGGGAGACTCTTGAAAAATAAGATTGAATGGTTTCTCCATTTTGAAACTTTACCCCTTTCAATTGGTTCCACAGGGTCATCTTCTGATTTATGTTCTTCCCTTCAAATAGCTTGGTCAAAGAGTCAAACATCTCTTTGGGTGTCTTTAGAGAAGACACATGGGGTATGTGATGGTCTTTGATAGAATCAACAATGATTCTTTTTTCCTTGACCAAGTTCTTCTTATGCAATACTTTATCCTCTTCATCCTCTGGGATAGGGATGTCTTCTTTTATATATGAGTCCAACTCATTCTCTTCCAGGATTAACCCAATCCTATACTTCCAAGCTCGGAAGTTATCAGCCCCTTCAAGCTTATCCTCAAGCTTGGTGTGGTGAGACATCTTAAAGAGTACTTCAAATGGAAATAGAAAAGATTTAGGTCTTACCACTTGAAATGCTGAAAAGTGGATCTGGTCCTAGATTAGGGTTTGTCGAAAAAACCCTAAAAATTCAAAATGTGAATTTCAAATTTCTGAAAGGATAGAAAGCTGTGCCTTGATGAGCTGATCATCCTGGTGCATTCAGAATTTGAGATCAGCAAACCTTTACCCTTCAAATTTGTCTTTTTTTCCTCCTAGGTTCACTAGGAAGAGCCCTAAATTAGGGTTTGAGTTTCCCGGAGATATACCCAGCCCAAAACCTCGATCCAAATCTCTAAACTTCGATTTGTACAAGGAGCTTCTAGCTATGTCTTCAGATTTCAGAAATTCCTATTTTTGTGGAAACCCTAATTTTTAGGGCCAAATCTGAAAAAGCTCGGAATTGAATTCTGATTGGACAGATAGATGCGCCTTTCATGAGTAGAGTCAATATACTATACTGCTTATCCAAAATCTGTGGATAGAAACCCAATAAACAAGAAACTCAAGTTTTCATCACTGCAAAATGTCTTCTTCTCAGGTTAGCTCTGATACCATGTTAAATTTTGAGCATTAATTCACAATACTCTAGGATCTTTACTGAGAGAACAACATATACAGTATATCAATGCATGACAATCACAATAAGTATGACAAGCATCACAAGAATCAAAAGCATAAGAGACAAGATACATAGAGTTTCCGTGGGGAAAACCCTAAGGTGAAAAACCCCACAACTTCCTCAAAGATAGAGAGAGCAATGGCTCAACCAAAGTACAACCAAAATACACTGAGATAGTCTCCTAGTAGCAGATAATCCTCCTCCTCACTAGTGTGCCACTTTCTGAGTGAGAGAGATGTACTTTTCCGAATGATCTAAATAGAGATCACCTGATCTCTATTTATACTAACTTGTTTTCCTAGTGACCTTATGGGGCCGACTTTTCTAGCTAGGTACATCCACATTATAATATATATTTTAGGGCTGACCCCACACATGGTGGTCTAATAACCCATCGTCAAGTACACACACTTGCGACACTTGTTAATCCACATGACGACACTTCCTTATAGAGGAATGACACATCTCTTATAAGGGTACAATAAATATATATAAAATACACAGATGAAATACATTCCGAAGTTACATATACATCAACATACTCATGATCATACTGATCATCATCACAACATCAACCTGATGTAGATCATTTGGAGCATCATCCTGATGCTCATCATCCATGATCAACCTGATCATACAATGCATCCACCTGATGCATATCATCATACATGATCCACTTGATCATACAATGTATCCACCTGATACATATACATATACATAATCCAACTGATCATACAAAGTATCCAACTGATGCATATAGATATACATGATCTAACTGATCATACAAAGCATCCAACTGATGCATATACATATACATGATCTAACTGATCATACAAAGCATCCAAATGATGCATATACATATACATGATCTAACTGATCATACAAAGCATCCAACTGATGCATTTACATATACATGATCCAACTAATCATATCCAAAGCAGTAACTGGAGCATCGTCTTGATGCTCATCACACAACGCTTACATCCACAGCCATGGGAAGGATCCTCCTCTCACCATGCTTGGAATGGATCCTACAAATGTGTCCCATCACTTCTTCCTCGAAGTATCTTCAATCTGAAGAACACCAAGCCTCTCTCTGAAGTACTCAAACTTCACTCTAGCTAGTGGTTTCATCAACACATCTGCAACCTACTCATCCATCTCAACATACAGGAGCTTCACTGCTCCTCTCTGCACCATATCCCTAATATAGAGATATTTGATCTCAATGTGCTTCGACCTATCGTGGAACACTGGGTTCTCAGACAGCTTCACACAACTATGGTTGTCACAAAAGATACCAGTAGCATCCAATGGGAGATCAAATAACTCAGACAGTAGCTTCCTCGTCCATACTGCCTCACAACTAGCTGAACAAGCTGCAACATACTTTGCTTTGTCTATACTCAGTGCTACGCAGGACTACTTCCTGCTAAACCAAGAGATCACACCTAATCCCATACTGAAGCAACACCCATAAGTGCTCTTCCTATCTGCAGCACTTCCTGTCCAATCTGAATCAACATAAACCTGTAGGTTAATCTTTTGATTCGCATCATACTTGAGCCCATAATCAATTGTACCCTTCAGGTACCTCAGAATATGCTTTACAACAACTAGGTGAACACCTCTAGGATCCATCAGGAACTGGATCAAGTTTTTCACCGCAAAGCAAATATCTGGTCCTGTGTTCGTCAGGTACATCAAGGACCCAATCATCTGACGATACACAGTAACATAAACCAGATCAGATGAAGCATCACACAGAATCTTCAGATTCAATTCCATAGGTTTGGCCATGGCCTTGCAGTCCATCATCTCGAATCTCTTCAGGATCTCTACTGCAAACTTCCCTTGTCTAAGGAAGATTCCATCTGCTCTCAGCCACACCTCCATGCCTAGAAAATAGTGCATCATTCCCAAGTCCTTCATCTCGAACTCGTTAGTAAGCTTCTTCTTTGTGTCGGCAATCAATCTATCCTCACCTGTAATAAACAGGTCATCCACATACAAAAGTAGTATCATTGGATTGCCTTCCTCAACCTTGTAATAAAGGTTGGAATCTGCTTTACTCTTGGTAAATCCCAAACTAGATAGAAAGCTGTCTATCCTACCATACCAATTCCTAGGAGCTTGCTTCAAGCCATACAAGGATTTCTTCAACTTGCACACATATGACTCTTTGTCATGTGTCTCAAAACCAAGTGGTTGCTCCACATACACTTCCTCTTCGACTACACCATTCAAGAAAGCTATCTTGACATCCATCTGATGTATCTTCCATTTCATCAGAGAAAGTACTGTTCTGATGGAAGTGTATCTGGCCACAGGAGAAAAAGTCTCTTCATAGTCTATTCCCTCTTTCTGGGAGAAGCCATGAGCTACAAATCTCGCCTTGTATTTCTCTATGCTACCATCTACAGCATGCTTGATCTTATAGATCCACTTGGAGGTCACAATAAACTTCCCTTCAGGTCTTGGGACTACATCCCAAACATCATTCTTCATGATCGATTGGTACTCTTCGACCATGGGATCCTTCCATTCTTTCTTTTCCTCTGCTTCATCATAACTGTAAGGTTCTTTGTTCATAATGTCACAGAGTAAGGAAACATAACTAGTATGTCATCTAGTCCTGTTCCTTTCTCTGTGTTCTTCTTCTGGAATGCCATACCTTTCTGCATCTTGAATGAGCTCTCTAGCCCATGCAGGTTTCCTCTTGTGAGTGTTCTTCTCATGGGGTGGATCTATAGGTTCTTGAGGGTCTTCAATTTCATGATCTTCTTCTGGAATTGATTTATTCATTGTGGTGTCTTGAAATCTTGCTACCTTTGGTTCTTCATGATCTTCAACAGGTGTCTTCCTTGATTTGATGTAAGTTGAGTCTTCATCAAATGTTACATCCCTGTTGACATCAATCTTCTTGAACCCTGGAAAGTATATTCTATAAGCCTTCAAGCTTTCATTGTAACCCACAAAAATGCCCTTCTTTACTGAAGGATCTAGCTTTGTCCTCTTTTCCTTTGGAATGTGTGTACATACAGGACATCCAAATATCCTGAGATGGCTAACTTCAGGTTTCTTACCATAGAAGACTTCTTCCGGTGTCTTGTTGTCAAGTATCTTGTGAGGTGTTTTGTTCTACACATAAACAGATGTCCTAGCTTCTTCTTCCCATAGATGCATATGAAGATATTGATCATCCAACATTTCCCATGCTGCTTCCATGATAGTTCTATTCTTCCTTTCTGCAACTCCATTTTGTTGTGGATTGTAGGGAGCAATCAACTCCCTCTTAATCCCTGAACCACTGCATAACTTCTTGAAATCACCTGAAGTAAATTCTCCACCATTGTCGGATCTGAATTTCTTGATATTCTTATCTGTTTGATTTTCTATCAAGGCTTTGAATTCTTTGAACTTATCAAACACTTCATATTTGTTCTTCAAGAAATAAACTCAAGTCTTCCTAGAGAAATCATCAATGAAAGAAACATAGTATACATACCCACTTAGAGAACTGGATGACATCGGACCGCATACATCGGAGTGGATAATCTCCAAGATTCCTTTTGCTTTGCTTTCACTGCTTGGAAATGCCTTCTTTGTGTTCTTTCCTTTTGCAAATCCTTTGCAAACACCTTCATGCTTTGAATGGATTTCAGGAAGACCTTCCACAGCTTTGCTTGCGATTGGTAGTGCACTATAGTGCACATGTGCAAGCCTCCTATGCAAAAGTTCACTTGGCTCCATGGATTCATGTACCATGGCATGTTCAGGTTGTCCCTTCAATTTGTATAATCCTCCCTCTTGCTCTCCAATCACTACTGCATCATCTATGGTCTTACCCTTTGGCCACATGAGTACTTGGCCATCGACAAATGTAACTCTAATTCCTTTTGCATCCAAAGATGATATGGATAGGATATTCTTCTTGAGCCCAGGTACATATAAAACATCTTTCATCATCTTCAAAGACTTCCCAGAGTCTAGTTTATAGGAGGCTTCACCACTTCCTTTGATAGGATATTGATAGTCATCCCCAAGTTTCACTTTATGAGGTGACTCATGTTTAGATAGATGTACAAAGGATTCTTTAAACCTAGTCATGTGTTTGGAAGCCCCACTATCAATAAGCCAATCATCACATCCATGAGAGATAGTACTTGTGAGAGAAGAGATTATAACATATTCATCTTCACTTGATGAGTCATCAGTTTCTACTCTAGTCTTCTTCTTGGGAGGTTCATCATCCTCAGCAGCATGAGCATGATATCTCTTCTTGCTCCCCTTCTTCTTGTTGTTGAAGTAGTTGTTGTTCCTTTTGTTCTTAGGAAATTCTGAGGCATAATGTCCTTTCTCATCACAAGAGTAACATCGAACTTGGGAGAGATCTTTCTTCTTATGATGGAAATGAGAATGACTCTTATTATGAGATTTCTCCCTCTTGAACTTGCTTCCCTTGGTGTGATCTGTGAGAGCTTGATCTTCGCTCCCATATTTTCTTCTCGGGCCACAAGCCTTGCTTCTTCTTGTGAACATTCCTACCATAGTCTACTGAAGGAGACCAATTTCCTTATTGCATAGATTCCTTGGATGAAGGAGTCCTGTGACCTAGGTAGGCCATTCAATGTGGTCATTACAATTTCACCATTCTCCACTACTTCATCCACAGCTTCAAGTTGTTCCTTGATTTGAGAGACCTTAGAAAAGTAGGATTGAATGGTCTCTCTATTTTGAAGCTTTACCCCTTTCAATTGGTTTTGCAGAGTCATCTTCTGATTTATGTTCTTACCTTCAAACAGCTTGTTCAAAGAGTCAAACATCTCCTTAGGTGTCTTTAGGGAAGACACATGGGGTATGAGATGGTCCTTTATAGAATCAACAATGATTCTCTTAGCCTTAACCAAGTCCTTCTTGTGCAAGGCCTTACCTCATCTCCCTCTAAAACTGGAACCTCTTCTTTTATGTAGGTGTCCAAATCATTTTCTTCTAGGATTAACCCAATCCTATACTTCCATGCTCGGAATTTATCAGCTCCATAAAGATTATCCTCAAGCTTGGTGTGGTGAGACATCTTAAAGAGTACTTCAAATAGAAATAGAAAGTTTTAGGTCTTACCACTTGATTTGCTGAAAAATGGATCTGGAGCTGGATTAGGGTTTGTTAGAGAAACCCTAAAAATTCAAAATTTGAATTTCAAACTTCTGAAAGGATAGAAACATGCACCTTCTTGAGCTGGTCAAGTTGGTATACTCAGAATTTGAAATCTACAAATTTTCACCCCTCAAAATTGCTTTTGAAATTTCTAGATTCACTAGACAGAACCCCAAACTAGGGTTTGATTTTCTCAGAGCTTCACCCAACCAAAGGTTTCAATCCAAAGCTCTATAATTCAATTTTCTAGAGGAGCTTCCAGCCGTGGTCTTGGATTTCAGAAATTCCAAGTTTTGCAGAAACCCTAATTTTTAGGTCAAAAACTGAAAATGCTCATAATTGAATTCTATCTCGACAGAAAAATGCGCCCTTGCTAGGAGAGTCAATCTAGCCTCCTGCCTTTGATGATCTATGGAGAAAAACCCAAATATTGAGAATCCCTAGCTTCCGCAGCTGCATAGTGCCTTCTTCTTAGGTCAGCTCTGATACCATGTTAATTTTTTGATAATTTCATTCCATTATCATTCAGGATCACTAAGAGAATAACAGTATAGCATATTAATCATAGACACAAAGGCAATCACACAAGCGACACAAAGTTTCACCGGAGAAAACCAAGAAGGTGAAAAACCCCGCAACTTCCTCAGAGATAAGATAAGCCACAAACCAAGATCACAAAGATCAAACCCAATAAGATGTCTCTAGAAAATGCTCCTCCTCCTCCACTAGTGCGCCACTTTCTCTCTTAGCTATGCGAGCTTGAGAAGTGAGTGAGTGTGAATACAATGAGAGACACAACCTCTCTATTCATACACTGACTTGACCTGGCAATAATTCACTGGGGCCGACTTGCTACTCAAGTCTAATAACCCATCCACATGACCTAATTAGGGCCAACCCCACACTGGTGGTATAATAACCCATCAATACAAATGATGACACTTATAATGTAACTTGTGATACTTACAATTACAAATGACAACACTTCCAATCAGAGGAATAATACATCTTTGTGGGATATACAATAAAGTACAAATGTAATACATAGAAGAATATATTCCGAAGTTACAAATACATCAACACTAGTCCCCAGTTTGCTAGCCTCGAGAGCTTCTTTCCATTCATTTTTGGCCCTCCTAGTCAGTGATATGCCCTCCTTTCACCTACCACATATGAAAGGCGCCCTTCTTCACCTACCACCAGTGACACACTCAGTTAGTTGAGTAATTTGTGGATCTTTCCTTGATTTAAGGCTAGATTAACTTGTTAACTAACTGAAACCATCCGTTGGACCCCCAATGAGACTATATTTCCTATTTTGACTCCAGTTAGCTCCCCATGCACCCTCCACTAAGCCTCCTTCACTACATTAGTGCTCCATGCGCCAGTTACACTACCTGCATTCAGTTAGACTTAGTTTGACACCTGGTTGACCGTTACTTGTGCATTGATGACTCCACTGATCTAATGATGAGGACTCCTAGTTGGACCAAGCTATTCCATGCAGTCTATTCGAATGACCTCCTTGGTTAATTTGAATTATTCATTCGTTGTGACTGCACATTGTATTCTATTCTACTTTTGAGTTCAATAGAGAACTGCTGCAATTCTCTTGCACAATTTACACATATTATTCTTTATGCATCTATTGTAATTGATTTTCTTGTTCAATTAGATCTGTTGTGCTTCAATTTCACACAAATTCCTCTTCAATATCTCTCATTCTCTCTTACACAATCACTGATATCTTTACAATTCTACAATACATTACATAGTCATATTACAATGTATTGCTTTTAAAGGGAAATTACCATGGGAAAATACCATGGGACCATAATTTGTTGGCCAACAAAAAAAACACCAAAAAATTATTTCGAGGGCTTCACCCCCACAGCCCCCCAGTGGGATGAGTGTAGAACCTACCTTCATATAATATAAAATTGGAGTATAACTACAGTTGAAACAACAACATCTATGAATCAAGAAGATCAGGCTCCACAACGAACAATCTCCCACTTGGAGATTGATCAAAACAACTACGTGAGCAGAGAAACCTAGTTGGAGGGAGGAGCTCAGATTTAGCTACATTTCATCTTGAACCTCCTACACTTGACTTCCATTCAACCCATGACCAAAGTAACATGGTCGGAGGTAGGAGCTGCGATTGAGCTAGGAACCTATCAAGAAAGTAGGGGGAGAGAGGAGTTGGACCCGCAGTCGACTAGGGCAGACTGAGCAACACCAATATTTCTCAACAACACCAAGAGGATCCAATGCATCCAAAATCTATGAGTACTGAGCCCAAAATTATTTCTCATTGAAGAAAATATTTCTTCATTCATGCAATTTAGGGTTTTTTTAATTTGTTTTTGTCTCCATGAGCCATTTTCGATGAAACGGTGGGGAAGGTAATAAAGTTGTTGGAGGGATCTTAAGCTACCTACCATTCATTTTAAAACCTTCAATAAACACTCCTTGAACCCTAAGAAGTGTATATTTAGTGTGGAAGAGGGAAAGCTGACATATAGTTTCAAAATAGGGAATGGAAATAGACCCGAGTATACTTATTTAACATATTTCCAAACCAACAAGCTATATAGTCTTTCTTGGGAAATATAAACTTGGTTATAATATTTACGTAAAATTCATAAAGCTAGGTACTCCCATCAAAAAGAAAATACAATATCAAAATATCATATCAAATTGGAACCAGTTTCAGTGAATCTATTCCTATGTAAATGCCTCCCTCGCTTCCTTGATTCCAACCCCGTGGCCCCCCTCATACTATTGAACCTCGCACAAATAGTTCTTTCTCTTTGATGCCCCAAGTAAGCACCCCCGATCAATTCATAAAGTGATAAAACAAGAAATTTAGGCTACATCTCCTTTCAGTGTCGATTTCAAGCTTCTCCTTGGAAAACCACTTCAAGGAAAAACTAGATTCAAATGGTGTGCTCAATATTCATTATTGACAAACATAGTAACAATGTACTTAGGTCATTTAGTAGTGACATCATAGGGATATTATACGTGATCCTCCCTTCTCCTACCAATGAACCCTTACTGCATTATCGTTGATGTTAAAATTGGCATTCGACAGAGCAATCTCAAGTTTACAGGTTCTTTAAAATATCATACTTATCATAGAATGGGAAAAGGATAGGGAAACAATGGAAAATCTATATCCCCTTCAAGTGATGGAATAAAAGAGAGGACCCTTGATTTAAGTAGTTCTGGAATGCTTGAATTCAAGGACAAAGGAAATAATATTGCAACTATCCACCAACTCAAGAGATTAGAATATAAGCTTTCAATTCTTATAATTCTATCTGAATCAATGCAAATATTTAAACATTACAAAAAAACTATAAAAGCATATATTTTTAGAAATCCAACCAAATCATGTATGATAGTACTATCTTAGTCAACCAAATTACAATTCTCTGAACAGATGCACAAGGTTGAACAGTTGAACAGTTGAACAAGTTGGTTTCAACATACTATTAGGTAGAAGCTAGGTCTGAAGTGCTTTTTCAGGTGTATTTGCATGGACAATAGGCATCTAACATATATTCTTCTTCAACCTTTTTTCTGTTGTCATCTACGTTATACTTATATTTCTTAGAATTTAGGAGTGACAGCCCAATTCCACTTTGTTTGAGGATGCAATGCAATAACCGACTTACGAAATCTCAGTTATAGTAGTAGCATATTCAGTTAGGGTGCATATACGAAATATAAAAATGGTAAGTTGTCCCTCTAAATGTCAATCCATTTTAGTCATAAGCTAAGGTACAAAAACTTCAGTATCCAACAAAACCTAATTTACAAATTTTGAAATCCCACATTATCGTTTTAAGCATGGTGGATTCTTTGTAGTGCCTTCAAACATGAAATCATATTTCAATGTAAAGAAATTCTAGTCATGGGATAAGATACAAATACTTCAATATCCAATCAAACTTAATTTACAAATTTTGAAAGCCCATATTGCTTCCTTAAACATGGTGAATTTTCTACAGTGCCGTTAAACATGAAATCATCTTTCACAACAAATAAGCACATAAAAAAAACAAGTAAGAATCACATTAGTTCATATCCATTGGAAACATTCCATAAGATCAACACATCAATCTCCACTCATTGTAAAGTGGTGGATTTCAGAGTTTTTTTATGTGACAAGGAAGTGGATAGCCCCAACTACCATATGGCGATTTAATGAACTAGGGATGGAGAATTAAAAAATGAGAAAGGTTGTGAACCCCTTACATTCCAACACATAACTTTCATGGGTAAACTTCTACGATAGCTTCTATTTCCTCCCCATCCTTATCATTGAACTGTAGCACCTAGTAGGAGTTATTTGAGATAATTATTTTCCTTTATAGGACCTACAAAACCCAATGGTCCATGGCATTAACCTTTGACATTTTTTGTTCTTCTTTTGAATCCATGGTATATTTCCTATCAAGCTTTGGAGACAATGACTAGACCCTTCTACTATTTCCCCCATAAGAAGATCCATGTGTTCCTTTCCCATGGTTGAAATGGTCGACTTGGAGGTTGCTAGCCTAGAACTAGCCATACCCTTAGATGAAGTCTTGGTGAGCATGAATTTTTTTTGTTTCTTAACCACTTGAGACCATTCAATACCTTCTCTAGACTCAATAGATTCTTTTGGCTCCGTAAAGCTTTGGGGTATCATAGGAATCAACCTTGGTCAAAAAATAAAATTCCTATGGTAATTAATTTGACAATGCAAGCAAGTATTCAACAAGTTGATGTAGTGGACATATTAGTTCTCTCAGGATCCTTTGTGTTCATTAATTGAATTCATATTGTTGTTATCACCTAGGTTTTGACCTTTTGTGTTTACATCTATTGGACATCCTTTATGTTGGGATTTTATTGTGACTTTCACTGTGTTTTCTTACTATCATTGAGCATCCCTATTTAACTGTAACTCAGCTCCATCATCTCTCTCTCTGGTTTGTACTTACCCTCTAGCAAGTTCAACTAGTTCCTAGTGTTGACTGGCCTTTGATAGGCTCAGATCATTCTGAAAGTAAAATTTCTGAGTATAAAACAGGAAGGGTCCCACACTCCAGGTAAGTACCCTAACTTGCTCTTAATTAGACTTGTTACTGTTAGTATTATATTGTTGGTTACATGTTACTAAATATTACTTTAAAGCAAGGATCCCTTGTAGAATCCTTCAAAGAACTAATTTTCTAGTTTCCTTTTCCTAGACTCTTATCCCTTTCAAAAGACCAAATTCTTGTAAGACTCTCATTTGAACTAATCTTGTCAAACATGGCTCTATTTTCCTCTTCTGACACTATATTGGGAACAAATAAGTCCACCTTGATAATGTCTATTATCTTTGGTTAGGGATGTTTCTCATACATTTTATAAAATTTCTGAATGAAGAGCTCTGGCAAGTCCCTGTCAAACTTCTCTCATGATCCATCGTATTTATCCAATTGTTCTGTAATTGGGAAGAAAGTTTGGGGATGAATTTGTTGTTCTCATTTTTTTACCTTCGACTATGTCTCTCTACATTTTAGCCTCATTTGTGGTTATTTTTCCTTGAAAATATTGAGTTTCTATTGTTCCATTTTTTTTAAAATATGTATGTTCAAGTCATTAAAATCCCCAATAGGTGGGGAAATAGTAGTTCATTGATCTCACCTTCCACTTCATTTACATGCCTACCTATATTTTTCTTCCATTCTGAGATCATCCATTTTGGACCTTCCTTATATGGTGATGATAAAAACTCACAGTTATTATACAAAACACATCTGGACAATATACCTTAAGAGGGCATGGATCCAATTATTCATCAATTTCAAAGACTAATTAAATCAACATCAAAGATGAATTTCATTTGTTAAATGTGCATGGGTTTAATAAGACCTAGAGTAATGAAGTTGAAAAGTCAAAGGATACACACAATATTAAATTTATTGATGTTGAATTATATGTCATTGATATGCCCTTATTTGAAATTTAGCTAACTATATATCTGATTTGATCGACTGAAGGTAGATCCAAATAGGTACCTATTGGATATTTCTTCATCAAGTGAGGAAAGCTTAGGACAAATAGAAAGAAATGTGTCTGCATCTAGTAGATATGATAGGCGAAGAACGACCAGAAGTGAAAAGGTCAAAAGAAAATTCTGTAGACATATGGAATTTTTTCTTGCCGAAGGAGGATCATGATCCTACGATGATGATAGCATAGGAGACATCGAGGTGCCACTAAGGTATCATTATTTGGTGAAACAATGGGTACCTAAGGAATTACCTCCATTGAACATTGACTTTAGTGTCGACAATAGGATGTATCGCATTGCACCATCCTCACTACATGGCCTGGGGATATTTTCCATGGATGGAATAACTGTAAAATACAATATCATGATTGAACTGATGGACTATGTTGGACCATGTTACGACTACAAATATTGGATTGTGTTGGTCTGATACATGCGAAGTATGCAAAGATATGCACTCGCAACAAATTATATACATGTAAAAGACAACCATAAAAATAAGGGGGAGACTATCTATATTGATGGAAGGCCTAAAGATTCTAGCAATATCGTAGGGTTTATAAATAGCACACGACCCGGAACAACAAACAAGCAACCAAATTTCCTATTTGAGGTAGGCGAAGGAAATCGGGTAGTTGTGTGTCCAATAAAAAAGATAGATCTCGAGGAAGAGTTAATAGTGGATTACTATTTGAATCGAGTAGATACATCGAATAATACTGTGCGGGTACTTATGCAACACTTATTTAAGCAACATATACATATTGCATTATATTTGTTTTTCTTAAATAATGTATTAAATATTTTGTGGTTCTAATTTCATTGTATTATGGTTGGCTGATCATGGGAAAGGAAATGCCTCGGAACAAGTAAACAATTAACAATTTTGTTTTTCATTTAACATGCATTTTATTATTTGTCTACATAATTTTATATTTGTGGTGATCAATTTTTTTGTTATCATTACTAATTTTTTATATATTTCACGATTGTAATAATGTTATAATGTGGCAGGATGATCGAGGAAAAGAAATTCTCAAAATCGGTAAACAATCAACAATTTTAATTTACATTTACTATGAAATTTATTATTAGTTTGTATAATTTTACTTGTCTGGCAATAAATTTTTTGTATCTTCAACAATTTTTTAAATATTTCATGGTTCTAATTATATTATAATGTGGCAGGGGGATAGTGGAAAGGGAGAGTCATAGAACATGTAAACTAGTGGCAATTTCGACTTACATTTACCGTGAATTATATTATTTGGTTATATAATCTTATTTCTATGCAGATCAGTTATTCTAATATTTTAGAAAACTGAAATAACACTTCTTTTGTTGAAATTTGTAGTATGCGGGCCATGATGCCCATGATTCACTTGGCGAAGCAGATTTGTACTCATCCCCCAACCCAAAGGTACTAATATGTAAAAAGATCAATAAATCCAACATGGAACTTGATCGCTTGTTAGACATTGTAGATCAAACTCCTGAAATCGAGGAAAGGATCTTTCAATTTATGACACAGCTTAACACATATAAGGTAATAACCATAATTTAAAGTGATATTTTTATTTTCAATAACAATTATGATAGTTTTTTTATTTTATGTTATCTAAACAAAGAAACATTTTTCTTTCTTATACAGATATTTTTGCAACCTATGGATCCCGACATGCATGGTCTCAGTAGTAGTGGGGCTACACAAATGCCATAGATTATGAACATAGGAACTCATATACCTTCTAGGATATTCAGTTCTCCACCTTCCACACCTATAGTGGGTAGCCATTACAAGGACCCCCAGGGAGCCACACAACCAAGCATTGGAGGTGCTAACAGAGATAAGGCTAAGGATTTGGCCGATTATATGATTTCATTTCTTGGAGCGAGACCTGTTACCTCCATGGAGACCCTTTCAGGGACATGGTTAATGATGAAGGAATTCCATTAAATCAAGTAAAACTGCCAGGTAATTTTTAATATTTTACCTATTTCATGATGTCCATCTCAAACATAAATCATCTAGATTATTTTTTTTAATTAATGATGATATATTTCTTGTGTGTAGGAAACAATGATTTTTATAGGCACTTGGAGACCAAGGCGTTGTTTATTTTTGGACCCACCATATGGACGAGGTGGAATTCACATAATTCCAAACTCAAAAAAGAAATTTTGGATTATCTGGAGGGTCTCTTTGGGGTGGACACATTTAATATAGATGTAGTCAACTCCGCAGCTGGCCGCCATTTAAAATATATGTGCAACACTTATAGGGTTCACTTGGAGAAGAATCCTAGGTATGAGCGGCCTCTCATGATTCTAGAGAGGGAGTGGAAGGCACTAGTTGAGGATGCAAAAGAGATGAAATTAAGAAAAGATGGAAAGACACCACCTGGTCTCACAAGGTAAATTGCATCTTGAATTCATTACCTTCAATTTTATTTAGATCTACAAAAAAGTGTGGTGCATAACATACTCAATATAAATTTTGATCATAAGTTTCCTGACACTTCGAAGGAAACAAAATCAAGTATTTCCAAACATGGATAGCACAAGCTAGGCTAGAGTGGCCACTTGAAGTTAAAATCATGAATTGTAATTACCCATATACCTTAACAATATTATTTGTATCGCCTTGCAACTTTTGGGTAATTGCAGCCAATAACATAAAAAATACATACTCTTATGCAATGCAGGGTGACGACTTCAGAGTTGCAACCACATAGGAAGACCTCAATCTTGGTTATAGTTCTGGCTATAAAGCTGTTGTTGAACGACAAAAATATTGGGGTAGATCCCAAGATCCAGTGTGCAAGATAAGGTAAATAAAAATCAATCCACATTAACCTTTCATTACTTATAAAAAATACATTCATGTTTAACATTGTCCATATAAAATTTAAAGTGTTACATCTTCATTTTAATCAAGGGAGTAGAACTATGAACGGTCCTGTAAGTAGTGCAGAGTAGTGCACTGATAGTGGAGTGCTACCAGAAGATGTTTATCCAGTGCAACCCCACAATGGTGCTAGATTGACTAAGCTCCATGATGGTAATATGGATGGAACTTAATCATATACTTAATAATTTCGTAGTTATAGATTTTGTATTTTTTTTTTAAACTTTTATATCTAGCATTATTTCCTTAAAAAATTTGTGGTTTCAATGGAAGAGAATGTTGTAATCGAGGGTCCTCCAGCTGAAGAGGAGCATAGGGAAGTGATTGCAATGATGCAGACTAGTGCACCAAGTAAATGATTACATCGTAGAGGTTTTTTTTAACATTACTAAACTATTTCACTGATATTTTAAAACTGGTCTTTAAAATTTAACATTTTTTGTTTTTCTAGGCGATTCCCCGTCACAGCAACTTACACGCCACGAGTATCATACCAGGTGTACATACCGTCAGAGGCCGCAAGCAGAAACAACTTCTAAAGAGAACCCAGAAAATCAAGACGACGTTGAAGATGATGGATTACTTAAGAAGTATAGGAAAAATACTAATATTTTTTGATAAAGTATGATATTATTATAATTAGATAGACAAATGTACTATACTTGGAACATATTTTGGATGATATACCTCATTTATAAAAACTATTTTTTTTTTACATTTTCCTTTGAATGAATTCTTGCTTACTTTTTGTTGCATTCCCTTTGAATGAGTTATTGCATACTTTTTTGTACCGATTAACGTCAAATATGAAATATAGATGGTTAGTACTTAATTATGTTAAAAGAAAAAGGAAATCAAACAACTTTGTACCTCATTTTATCTCAATGTTCTTGTTTAGCTTTACAATTACATTTTATCAATTTTGTATCTATTTAATGCATATTTTCTAGTAGAATATAGATTGGGTATTGGGGAATAGAGAGAGATGTGAGGGGGGGAGGGGCTACCACGTCCCCTCCCGTCATCCCGATCCACAAAGGGAAACATGAACGCAATATGGGGTGTCTAATTTTTCCCCAAAGCCATATGACGAAATTTACAATGTAATAAAATGCATAATGTAAATATACATAGCGGAATTAAAGCATAAAAACACACACATAGAATGTAATGCATCAACATATTTCTTCCAATCAGAATGATGAATCAGCATGCATATAATTAATCCCCTTCTCATGCTATGCACGGTATTTATGCTGATTAACTTAAGATAATCATTTCATTCAATTAACACACATAATTAAACATTCAAAACATAGAATGGACATAATTGAAACCACAAAGAATACTTATTTTTAAGATGAAGTTGTCCAAACAACTAGCTATGTGAGAGCAACTTTCCACCCAACCATAGTTCCCTATCCATCCTATATTCTTTCAACTGAGACACCACCCCCAAGATGGGTTGTGTATCCACTAAGGAGGAACTAAATATGCTCACTCAGCCATGGTTTCACACAAACGGTCATGCTAATCCAACACACAGTTGGGTTTATCAAGCATGCAAGAGACAAAGTAGGAGGATGCTAAGACGATGAGCTCAACCATAGAGCTACAGGCATCTCAAACTAAACTCAAACAGTCATGGCACCCACAATACCTACCACACCCAACACAGGGAAGGTCCCCTTCTCTGCTACACAGTCCCTCAGGCGTCCCTTCCCTCCATTGCTCTTCAGGGTTGGAATAGAAAGTTCCAAGTTACTAAATCCTTGAGATTCTAGCCTTCTGGGTTTGTCAAGCAAGTCCAATGTCTGTTCTATCTTCTCTATCATTCATGCTTGGATTTTCTCAATTCTATGGCCAAATGACTCTGTCTCGTAATTGGATTTTCAGGATATAAAATCGGGGTTTTCCTATGTATTTATGGGCATATAAAACTCTCAAATTCACCCCAAGGTTCAGGTCTATGGATCCCCCATTGGATTTCATTGTCCACACAAGTTTTTGGGCGTTTTCGCACTTCAAAATGTGGCTTATTTCAGAGTTGTGGTTTATGGTTTTTATCCTTGCTGGAACTGTGTAATGGATGCAAACTGAAGCTTAGATGATAAACAATGGAATGGGAACAAGGAATAACAAATTCCCATGAGGTAGAGTGAGTTTTTGGGTGAAGGAAACAGAGCCCATACCCTGCCATACGAATTTTTGGGCTGCCCATGCTCCATTGAAGACATGGACTGATTTCTTCAACTACTTCCTTACAATAGAATTAAATGTTAGCAAGGAAAGTCAAATGGGTTCTCAAGATGACATTTGGCAGCATATGGTTCAACCCCACAACCCCCTCACCACTCCCTAGTGGATACACATGTCCCCCTCTTATTAGTTGCTTCCATAGCAAGTTTTTGGTATTTTAATGCAATATTAATATTTACATCATTTTACAATGTTCCATGGCTTAATAGCACATCGGTAACGTAATATCAAATACTTGCATGTTTACATAAAATTCAAGCATCCACTAGCGGGGCCTTGTCCTAGGGCTCCAATTTAAGAAAACATACATCGCATGTATACAATATTTACATTAAATCCAATATATCCTACGAGTCAAAATGGGGGTATTACAGGGGCCATAAGAGCTTACGCCTTCACGTGGCTAGACCTGTTCAATATACAATAATTTATTGGATCCGTTTAATCTTGGATCAAACCTCCCTCGATCAAACGGAGTAGCATCAAAGTCAATGTTGACTTCATTGCTGCTCCAGATCGAAGGAGGTTTTCTCCAATATTAGACGACTCCAATAAATTATTCTCGAAATAAAGAGTAGCTTATTCATGAGTTCTAGTTAGTTATTTATCTATCAGTGTTTTAGTTTTCTATCATTGAGTAAATACATGTTTGAATCTAGGATGATGAGGGGCTAGTCCAAAAAGAAGGCTCAGAAGGTGATGGGAAGCATTGTAAAGGTATGTTGACATTCTCATAAATATGCATCTTAGACTAGTAAATAATGGTAGAAATATGACATGTATTGATTTTGTATATGTTTATGGAGGTTGAATGATTTGGCACTACAGGTAGTAGACAAACACAACGATGGATGACCTGTGATGAGGGGAGGTATGTTGTTTCCAATTTCATTCTTGATTATGTTCATGTTATGTATTTCATGCCATATTATGCTCATGTTATGTATTTCATTCCATATTATGTTCATGTTACTCTGAATTTCACAACTCATGTACAGTTCCACAGCCATGAAAGTAGAAGTGTTTTTCCCCAAAATCAAATATGTCGTGGGAATAGACTATTTGAAACCAGTCTATAAGGGTAGTTATCCAAAATGATTGCAAACCTCCAAGATGTTGATTGCACTTATGTAAGTAGGCTAGAAGTGAAATAAATGACTCATTAAGGCCTAATGGTATCTAATATTAAAATTATGGTTAGGTTAGGGTTTGAAGGAGAAAATAGTACATCAGTGGTAGTAAATTTAACAAGACAAATTTAAACATAACTTTCAACTTTTTCAAATTTAACACTCCCCAATGATAACTGTGTTAAAGTTAAGGTTTCATCTTTCAAACTTGATACCATCTCCTTAGGTGATATCTAAGAGGATTCCTTTAAACTACATGATTAGATGAAGTTCACATATGCTCCTACATCATAAATGACCTAAACAATAATTGTATTATATCGAGTAGGATCTTTCAAGTTATGACACAATTTGGTCCAGCAATGCCCATGCCCATGGGATACCTACTTTTTTTAGGTTCCTAGAATTGTTTATTCATGGATTCTTGCATGATTTTTATGGTTTTTTAGCACCCATTCCTACCATAAGCTTGGCTGATTATTTCCGTAAGATTTCCTATGTTGCACATAACTCCTAAACTGCTCACTTATCAGCACTAGAAACTTGCAGTATCTCAGAAACTTCTGAGAAATCCCCAAGTTCCCACAAGGGGCATGATACCCATGGGGTGTAAAAAGACCCCTAATCTATGGAAAATGAAGACAAAGTAACCTCTAAATTGTTTCTATTCCAAACATTCTTATTTTATTGCAAGACATATACACACACATAAAATGGGTACGTTTCAGTCAATGTACCCATTTTATTTATTTATTTGGGGAGGGTTACATTTCCAAGCTTTACCATTTCTTAAAGTACACAAATTTCCACTATGAATACTGATGAATGCTAGATATTCGCATGGTTGTTATTCTAGCCCAAGCAAATTTTTGCTGGGATACAAGAAAATTAAAAACATTATTCCATGATTTTTCTAATAAATAACCATGTAACCATGGAGTCTCATCTGGAAATCAACTCACAAAACAAAAAACAAACATAGCATTCGTCAAACCTTCACAGTTCCAAGGAGAAAGGAAACCAAGGATGGAAAATATCATATTCACTAGTGTCACTGCAAAAAACTATACTAAGTTCCTACATAGACAGAGTAATATTTCATTTGTTGGAGCCCTAAACACATCTCCATGGACTAACTTCCATCCTGTTTCCTCCTAAGCTTCATCATGTGTTTCTAATTGGTTGTATTTTGAGATATCTCGGTACAATGTTCGCATCATGATCATTGCAACAATTCCAGAAAGAAACAAAACAATCATCAATGAGTTGATGATAGAGAACCAATGGCTCTAATCATCTACCATAAGAAGGTAATTATCCCAACACAATGCCCATTTCATAGGGCTATCCTAAAGATCCAACTATAATTAGAAACAAAGAAAAATGCATAGGTTTAAAAGGAAAAAACTCAAGAGTCAATGTATCTTGAAAATACCATAAATTAGATGAAACTATAGTAATAGGAAACTGGGTGACACCCATAATGTAACATCATATTAGTGAATATGATTTCTTTATCTTCCACAACTTCTTGCCATGCAGTCTTAGAACTTGAAACTGTGTGCTTGGTATTTGGATCACAGGCTATCATTGGTTGTGCTAAATACAATGGGAGAGAACATTAAATATTTTAACCTAACCTCATTTGCATGTCTAGCATAATCAATTATGTTTCTACCATAAATTATCTCCATGATAAACACCCCAAAATTGTAGACATCACTCCTCTCATTGAGCATTCTAGACATGCACATGCAAATACAAAATACTATCCCTTATTTTTAGTTGCATTTGGATGAATAATTTTATTGCTTTGAACAAGTGAAAATTACAATTGAACACTGAGGATGATTCCCCTACTGCACTACTACTCATTGCTCTAGATGCCTTGTGAGTTGCAACAAAGAGCCACGAATAATACACCAATTTTCTTCAACTTTGAGTTTAATGCCAACATATTATATTATGTAAATTATGGTATAAATTTATAACACATTGGATTTGAAGATAGTTATATGCACCATTTCATCATGAAACTCATGTTTTAATGTATTGAAAGGCCATTTGAGTGTAGTTGTTCCATATACTTAATTTAAAAAAATATTTCAAATTAATACGTGGAATAGTTTTATAATGAGACATGGTTGAATGAATGGAAATTATATTAAATTAATTAAAATTAAATAGAACTAAAAAAATAAACTAGCATGTCAAGTAGTATGTTATGTTGATATTGAAATTTAATACTTCTAGCTTCAACATCTATTCATATTTGAGATTATAGTAAGGTGTTTTCCTTCCAATAGTATTGAGTATTGTGCCACACAAAATATTGATGCTAACATTGAGGGTCTTTCATTGTGCCATCATTCCAACTAAAGAGGGATTCATTATGATTCCCCACATTCTTAGGGATTGAGCCATTGAATTTTTTGAGGGATGAATTTACTAGGCATATCGATTCGTGGATGGGTTAGAGGATAGGAGGATACATGTATATGTTTTTGAAAACATATGAGGTGAGTGGGTTAAGAATAGGTGGATATTTGAATGTGAGATTTTCAATTGCTAGGAACTAGATTCATAAGACAATTTCCCATGGAATATTTCGGACAATGAGAGAAGAATAATAGAGAGAATAAATTATGTAAATCACTATGTATCTTATTCATTGATATGATAAAAATATATAATACACCCTCCATGTAGAAAATATAATTCATTAGAGGTAATTTGGAAAGAGCAAAAAAGAAAGGCTTAGAAAAGACAAAAAAAACCCTAGGTGGCAAAAGCAGTTTCCAAAACTGTTCTAGAGGATCATGAATTTGGAAAGTATGGTATGGAAGCTCATGAGTGAGGTAAATGGAATGTAATGATGGATTTAGGAGTTTATATATGATGTGGAGGTCGAATTGGTCAAGTGGAAAAAGATTCCAAGTCAACTAGCTTTATCTTTTCCACCAGAAAGTAGAAAAAACAGGACAAAGCTAACTAAATCAGGATAGTGTCTTTCTAATTCAGGAATGGAGTAAAATCAGACATAATCCAAGGAAATCTTATCCAAAATCTATCCAAATTCGTTTTTGTGAATGAGGATAGCATGTGGTCCACTAAAAGACAAAACTGGCCTATTCTACCTAGTCAAAACTCAGGAAATTAATCATAAATGATTAATTAATTTTATCCTAAGTCTAGAATGACATAGTGGGTTTTTTAAATGTTCCAACATTGAACACGTTGTTTTTGTTGATAAAATTCATGTGTTCATCATCATTGGGGTCATATTCATCTAAAAAGATCATACTTAAAGGGAATGAGTCAGTTTCAGATGAATCTTCATTTCTTGTTTTCTTAAAAATCCAATCGTAGATTTTTTTATTGTGATATATATCTTCATCTTCAATAATATGGGGATAATTTTTAACCATTAATTTTTTTTTAAATACTTTGAGAGTTGAAAACTATTTAAAACTATCCCTAGACAAAGAAGCATTTCACAAGCTACTCACCTTGAATATTGGCCTCCACCTCTTGCTCTACGCACTCCTCCTTATGGATCTGCTTCAGCACAATAATAACCATATATAGAAATTAATGAAGGTACCAAATATTTTAAGGTACAACAACTAGACAACTAATGTAATGAAAGTATAAGGTGTTCTCTTACTACTACGCAAAAATAAAGTTATTTTCTGCAATCTATAGCGTTAGCATGGGCATATGGCATTCCATAAATATTTGAAGCCAGTTCATACTTTAGAATGAGCTTTATTTTTTCTTGTTATGCTAAATTTCCAAGCCATAATGTATTACACTTCAGATGTATCATAGTAGGAAAGAAGTTCAGAAACTTAAGCAATTAGTGAACTCTTGTAGCACTGCAACATGAAGTAATTTAGTAAGAATGTGTTACTAGGAAAGTAGATATAAATAGGAATATTTGTATACATATGATAGTGCTCTAAACATATATCGCAAGGATATAATAATGATATGAGTCTTCCACCAATAAACAACTCAAAATATTACTTCCTAGAACATTTTTTTAATAAACTTAGTATTATTCCCACCACATCGTGCCACTATGAACACACATAGGGAGTGTCGTCCATGAATAACTCTTAATGGATCTAATTTCCCACTACAGTAACTTCATGAAACTATGTATATTTTCTATCACCCTCTCCACTCCTTGAATAACCTCAACATTATAGGGTGCTCAAGTATTATTACTTCAATACAAACCATCCAAGTGTACTCTTCATTGCAAAATAAAGAATAGCATTGGCCTTCTTAACCCATGGATTCCAAACAACTGCACACTAAAAGTAACTTAGGAAATGAAATGGAATTCTAAATATTGTATGGATGTATAGTTACAGTTTAAGTAGCATAGCCATTATCCTTGGAAAAATATTAATAGTACATAAAACAAATTTGAATCACAAAGTTAATTAATTTAAAAAAAAAAAGTTTGGCACAAAACACCAGAACATTCTAGATCTAGACCAATGTATTCCACAACATTAAGAATGCATTTCTCCTCTCTCCAAAACATCTCATTATATTCAGTCCAAAACTAATTGGGTTATATTTTGGATGTTATTTTGACAAACATGTGTCACTTTGAAACATAGAACAATAGATGTGGAATGTTATTTTGACCAACATGTATCACTTTGAAATGTAGAACAATGGATATGGAATGTAATATCTATTCATTATTTATTTTAGTAACATTGCACAACTCTTAATTTTTCTTAGTATTGGTCTTAGTTGTCATCTCTGCTAGTTAACTTCATTTTCAAGGTAAATTCAAGTGTTTGTTTTTAACCACATAGAATTAAAATTGTAGCTTGAGATTGGGTTGAAAGAAACTATTGACTTCACCTTTCTGGACTCTTTCCTTCCTATATTGTAAACAAAAAAGGTCTCATTGCAAAACATGATTAGTTTTGTGTCTTGACTACTAGACTTTGGACCACTCTTAATCTAGAGGGGCATTGTTGAGGAGTCTAGTGAGAAATCATGAGTTCTCTTTATCTGAAGAGGACAGACATATGGCTGATCACATTCCATATGATTCAACAGATAAAGGTGTTTTTCCATTCATTAGTTGGATTGATAGAGACATCATTGAAAGGGAAAACCTAGAAGGTAAGAATCTTATGTTTTGTTGCAAGAAAATTGTTTTCATCATTGCTGATTTTTATATGATTTGCAAGCAGCAGAAAAGGCATAATTTGCAGCCATCTGATGTCACTCATCCACATGGATTGGGTGAAAGATTACCTGATAGAAATGAAATCTCCTTGCAAAAATGTTTTTGCTTATGGTCAAGGGAAGGCAGCTAAGCAGGAAAGTTGCCAAGATAAATTAATGATTACTTGCAGAAGTTGACCTATGTGGAGGGAATCCACATGCTTGGAGATTGGAAAAATGTAGTTGATACTTTGGGATCCGGGAATTCCTTGGAGTGATAAGTTTCTAGAGGTGACCAAAAATTATGGGTCCTTGCAGAGGAAGCAGTGGGATCCGGGAATTCTACTCAGTTATATTAACTGGGTTAAGATTTTTGTTCATGATTTAGTGCAGATAGAGTTTACAGTGCAATTTAGTCATATTACATTTTACTTAGATTTTTTGAAGGCCCCAAGTTTAATGTTTAGATTGTTCAGTGGATGGGCACAAATAAAATCAGAGTGGTGCAGCAGAATCTTGGTGGAATCCTCACATTGCTTGAGGACAAGCAATCTTGGGAAGGGAGGACTATCATGTCCCCAATTTTGGTTCATCCAGTACCATGGCTTAAAGGGGACAAAATCAACCCCTAAGGGAATTAAATGGTATTAGTTCTATTTTCTTAGAATTAATTTTGGCCTAAGTCTCCCAAGTTGGCAAATTTATTTATTAAAGGTAATTTTGATAAATAAAATTAATGGATAATGAGCAAGTGGGCCAAGAGGGAACCCATGTGGAAGATGTTGCCAAATTGGAGTAGGGGTTAATTTTGAGGCAATTATACCACATGAATTAATTAATTGCTTAAATGTTGAATTTGGAATTAATTCTGATTTGGAATATTTTTATTAATAAATATTGGCAAGTGGTGATAATATGGCCAGGAGGTCGAATTTGGTCATGTGGACCACTCTTATCTTAGTGGCAAATCTCAGGAAAAGCAAGGAGTCCAAAGGAGGAAAGAAGACAAGGCAAACAAATTAGAAACTAGAAAAAGCAAACAGAAAAGCGGGCAAAAGAAGAAAAGTGGAAAGAACAAGAAAATATGTAAGTAAAGATTTAGCAACATCCAGAAAGATAACTAAGGCATAGTTTCTAATCTGGGTGAAGAGAGACAAAAGTTGGCAAGTTTTTCTAAGACAATACTTGCTAATTATTCCAAGAAGACGCCCACATGACTTGGAGTAAGATGGGAAAGTGGTAACCTACTCTCACAAGTCACCAAATATAAGTAACTTACTCAACAGGTCATCATAAAGTTTATAAAAGAAGCCAACCAACTCCAATGAAGAACTTTTGATAATTTATGTTTTCTCATGAGAGCTCTGATGCTTCTCTAGTTGAGTGATGTGCCTCGGCTGTGCTTCTTGGGTGATGTGCCCCAAGGCCCTTAGTTTCCAGAGAGTGTTGTGCAGGTCTATATCAATATATTGCAGCCAGTAACATATGCTTTCAGCCTCCATTGAATATCTACAGTCATTCGGGAGAACAGGTTCCTCCAACAGTGATTCTCCAGCTAGTTTTGGTGAAGATCCATCCATTAAAGAAGATAGAACTTGGGAGTGCGCCCAGGGGATGAAGGAGAGTTGGTGGATCCATTGTTGCAGACATCAAAGGTGTTCAATATCAGTAACCAGCTTCAGATCAAATCCATACTTCTCTTCTCACTCGTTCTCCATTCACAGCTAAATCTAGAGGAGTTTTCCCTGAAGGAGAGGGTTGACCTAGTGAATGCACTCCAAACAAGTTCAGAAGCTCAGTAAGAAGCCATTTACAGTCATATCACCTATATATGACCTGATCCTATCACCATAGCATATCCATAGTAATATTCTATTTCTTCTCTTCATTCTCCATCAAATGTAATGAATATTTAGCCTGTGAGGCACTGTTGTGTTGGGAGACAGTTAAATCAATAAAAGAAGGATTCCAATATATTATTTTCGACCTGCATATATTCAGTATGTTATATCAGATCATTATTTAATGTAATAGCATAGTTTATCATTTATTGGAGCAGTTTAAAGGATTAAAATGCAAGACTAGCTAGTTTGGTGCTTAATCTATACTAGTTTCACCATATTTGTTGTTGAATCTTTTCTGAGGATCCATTTTGCATTCTGTCAGTTGGAGGAGGTTTTTAGTTCAATATAATATCCATATCAGTCCCTGTAATAGAATTTGAATTCTTTTAACTTCATTTTGGAAAGCCTGTATTGTGACTAGCTCAGTTGTCCACCATCTGCAAATAATCCCCAAATTGTTCCAAACCTTTCCAATTCAATCCAGTCTTTATTCCATCATTCCTTATGAGTTGTATGACTGATATATCTCTTTCCTAAACACTTTTAACCCTTACCCAGTCTTGTTGGCATATGCTAGAAGCCCAGGAAGCCTCGAAGTAGGCAATAGATTCATCCTATTGCTGAAAAGTGAATGGCTCTAGTACCTTGTGCCAAGGACTCCCGCTAAGAAAAAATTTTGATGCTGCTGCACCTAATACCATATAAATTCCAGAATCAAACTTTCATCCCACCATCCTCAGTCTGCACACCAGTACCCCTGACTTACCTCCCGTCCGGTTCGAAGGATTTGCCACAAAATTTCACTAGTAAAAGTTTTAAAGTGGAGTTAATATCTGGGTCAGATCTTGCCCAGGATATTACACATCACAAAAGCTACTCTCCTTCTTTGTTCTTGCAACTTTTATAAACTTATCAATTCCTCCATGGGTACATCTCAGGACTGATTACAGTGTCTCTGAAAAACCTATCATGGCATCAACCGAATCTGATGAAGCATCACTCAATAGCTTCAAGTTCGATGCCATAGGTGTGGCCATGGCCTTGCAGTCCACCATCCCGAAACGCTTCAATATCTCTACTGCATACTTATTTTTCCAAGGAAGATTCTATCTGCACTTTGCCACACCTCCATGCCTAGAAAATTAATTAGTGCATCGTACCCAAGTCCCTTATCTCGAACTTGGCAGCAAGCTTCCTCTTCGTGTTAGCAATCAACCCATCCTCAACTGTCACAACCAAGTCATCCACATACAGTAGGAGTATCATTGGATTTCCTTCCTCAACCTTCTAGTGAATCGTACAAGGCTTTATTTAGGAATCACTGGAATCCGCTTTACTCTTGGTAAATCCCAAACTAGTCAAGAAACTGTCAATTCTGCCATACCATGTCCTGGGTGCTTGTTTCAAATCGTACAAGGTTTTCTTCAATTTACACACATGAGTCTCCCTATCATGTGTCTCAAACCTGAGCAGTTGCTCCACATACACTCCCTCTTCCACTACACCATAATTCAAGAATGTTTTCCACATATCCCGTAACTTTCTAGATGCCTTCCATCTCTACCAGAACATTGTTAAAAGTGTGCACTACTCCAACATGTCAGCAAAGAGGTTTCATTTTAGATAAGTATCAATGGAATGTTGTACAGTACCATAGACCACTTATTACCCATTACTTGCATATAAGTAGTATCGTGTTCATAATTTAATGCAATTTGTTTCTAACATGCATAATATACATCCTAAGTCTAGGAACATAAGTATGTATATGAGTGAACAACATTATTTAAGTAATCATATATTATACAAGAAATAATAATTCAAATGCTTATCTTTGTTTGATTATTGGGTGGACTCCCTCTTAATCTTTGCTTCCTTGTAGGAACTACTGGAGTCTCTAACATAGTGTTCTTCTTCTTGTGGGAGTTGCTTTTGTTCTTAGGACAATCTCCTTCTTGTGATGAGGATGCTCCTCTTGTTGTAATTCTTCTTGGTGTGTGCTATGAGAACCTGGTCTTCACTACCCATGTTTTCTTTTCAAGCTACAATTCCAACTTCTTCCTGTGAGCATTCCTCCCATAGCCTACTAAATGTGTTGAGCTTCTTCCTAGCACAAGGTGGTCACATGACCTAGGAGGACCATTCAAGGTGGTCATCACTATTTCTCCATTCTCTATATTCTTCAATGGCTTCAAGTTGTTCTTTTATTTGAGAGAGTTTGACCCTTGTAAAGTGTGACTGCATCATCTCTGCATTTTGTATCTTGACATTCTTTAATTGATTCCTCAAAGTAATCTTCCGGTTTATGTTCTTTCCTCAAACAGCTTGGTCAAGGAGTCAAACATCTATTTGGGTGTCTTTAGGGATGACACATGTGGTATGAGATGGTCATTGATAGAATCTACAATGATCCTCGTGGCCTTGACCAAGTTCTTCTTATGTAACGCCTTAGCCTCATCTCCCTCTGGGACTGGAACCTCTTCACTTATGTCGGTATCTAATTCATTCTCTTATAGGATTAACCCAATCAAGGATAATTTTAGGGGCAAAATTTAGCCCATGGGCTATTTTTCGATGTTTTTTTCCAAAAAAATATTCGCCAATTTGCATTTTTTGAGACCCCATTTTGCCCAATTTTGATGGGGTAAACTTTTTTCACTCTAAAAATCGCCAAATTATTATATAAACTATATAAAATCCTTAGAAATTGAAATAATTTTAGAAAAATATCGCCAAATATTTTATAGTTAACATTTTAAGAATTGGTAAGATTCGCCAAGGTTTATACACTTTTAAATAAGTATGGGTCCTTAAAATTAGAAACCATAAAAGATTTAGATCTTACCACTGCATTTGGAGCTGGCTAGGGTTTGACAGAGAAACCATAAAAATCCAAACTTGAAATTTCAAACTTCTGTCTAGACATGGATATGCAATTGGCTGAGGCGAGCAAGCTAGTGTGCTTAGATTTTGAAAACTCCTCAAATTGGTACTAAGGCAAGTAGAGTAAACACTCCACTAGCATGGGCAAGGTACAATCTCTCCAAAATGCAAAGATGCAAATAAAAATGATCAAAAGATACTCTCCTTCTTTGTTCTTGTGAGTTTTATAAACTTCTCAAGTCCTCCATGGGTCGAATTCCTTCCAAAGGATTCATTCCAACTCAATTTGGGAAGAGATTCCAATGTGTGCCACTTGTCCAACAATTCCTAGTGACTCTCCTTATTCCCTCATTTCAAATGGGTGTCTCTTTGGCTGCCCTAACTCCCTTGTGCACCTTCTTGGAGGCTCTTTTTATCCCTAACATGTCATACATTTCAGATGTAGGCATTCAGGTCTGATTTGTGTCATAGGTGACTGTCATAGCATCTTCATCATTGTTGACATACTAGAGGCTAGGGAATCTAGCCCAAGTGTCATAATTCTTCTAAGAGGCCTCTTCCTCTTCCATGGGACTTATTCTTCCACTCCAATTCAACCTTACATGACTCATGCCATGAATAATACCTCTTAAACTACACCAAGCATGTTATCATTCATCTTGAACTCAAATTGGTGAGAGAATCATTCCAAGTGTAGTGGGGAATCTTTCCACAAATGGGTCTAACAACCCCTGAATATGTGTCCTCATGGTCCAAATTATGCATATGAGCAAGTATTCTATGCCTAAGTTCACTTGGCTCCATGGATTCATGTACCATGGCATGTTCAGGTTGTCACTTCAATTTATACAAACCTGCCTCTTGCTCTCCAATCACTACTGCATCATCTATGTTCTTTCCCTTTGGCCACATTAGGACTTGTCCATCCACAAATGCAAACCTCATACCTTTTGCATCCAATGAAGAGATGGAGAGTAAGTTCTTCTTGAGCCCAGGTACATAAAGGACTTCTTTCATCTTCAAAGATTTTCCAGAATCTAGGTTGTAGGAGGCTTCACCACTTCCTTTGATTGGGTATTGATAATCATCCCCAAGTTTCACCTAATGGGGTGATTCATGTTCATATAGATTCACAAAAGATTCCTTAAACCTAGTCATGTGTTTGGAATCCCCACTGCCAATCAACCAATCATTACAACCATGGGAGATAGTACCTGTGAGAGCAGAAATTAGAACATACTCTTCCTCACTTGATGAGTCATCATCACTATCACTTTCTTCCCTAGCCTTCTTCTTTGGGGGTTCATCATCTTCAGGAGCATGAGCATAATATCTTCTTTTGTTATTCTTCTTATTCTTATTGAATTTGTTGTTGTTGTCTTTCTTCTTCTTGGGACAATCTGAAGCAAAGTGTCCCTTCTCATTGCAATTGAAGCATCTGAGATCTTTCTTATATTTATGATAATGGTGGTGTGAGAATATTCTGTTATGAGATGATTCCTTCTTGGACTTTCCTTTCCTGTCATGTGATGTGATAGCTTGATCTTCATTTCCCATCTTTTCTTCTCGGTCCACAAGCCTAGCTTCTTCTTGAGAGCATTCTTCCCGCAATCTGTTGAAGGAGATCAACTTCTTCCTTGCACAGATTCCTTGAATAAAGGAATCCCATGACCTGGGTAGGCCATTTAGAGTGGTCATCACCACTTCACCATTCTCCACCATTTCATCCACTGCTTCTAGTTGTTCCTTGATCTAGGAGACCCTTGAAAAATAAGATTGAATGGTTTCTCCATTCTGAAACATTACTCCTTTCAATTGGTTCCGCAGGGTCATCTTCCGATTTATGTTCTTCCCTTCAAATAGCTTGGTCAAAGAGTCAAACATCTCCTTGGGTGTCTTTAGAGAAGACACATGGGGTATGAGATGGTATTTGATAGAATCAACAATGATTCTCTTTGCCTTGACCAAGTTTTTCTTATGCAATAACTTAGCCTCTTCATCCTCTGGGATAGGGATGTCTTCTTTTACATATGAGTCCAACTCATTCTCTTCCAGGATTAACCCAATCCTATACTTCCAAGCTCAGAAGTTATCAGCTCCTTCAAGCTTATCCTCAAGCTTGGTGTGGTGAGACATCTTAAAGAGTACTTCAAATGGAAATAGAAAAGATTTAGGTCTTACCACTTGAAATGTTGAAAACGGGATCTCGTCCCGGATTAGGGTTTGTCAAAAAAAACATAAAAATTCAAAATGTGAATTTCAATTTTCTAAAAGGATAGAAAGATGCGCCTTGATGAGCTGATCAGCCTAGTGTATTCAGAATTTGAGATCAACAAAGCTTTACCCTTCAGATTTTCCTTTTTGTCCTTCCGGGTTCACTAGGGAGAGCCCTGAATTAGTGTTTGAGTTTCCAAGAGATCTACCCAGCCAAAAATCTCGATCCAAAGCTCTAAACTTCAATTTTTACAAGGAGCTTCCAGTTATGTCTTTAGATTTCAGAAATTCTTATTTTTGTGGAAACCCTAATTTTTAGGGCCAAAACTGAAAATGCTCAGAATTGAGATCTGATTGGACAGATAGATTCTCCTTGATGGGTAGAGTCAATCTACTATACTACTTTTCCAAAAACTATGGAGAGAAACCCAATAAACAAGAAAATCAAGTTTCCATCACTGCAAAATGTCTTCTTCTCAGGTTAGCTCTGATACCATGTTAAATTTTGAGCATTTATTCACAATTCTCTAGGATCTTCACTGAGAGAATAACATATATGGTATATCAATGCATAACAATCACAATAAGCATCACAAGAATCAAAAGCATGAGAGACAAGAGACACAAAGTTTCCGTGGGGAAAACCCTAAGGTGAAAAACCCCACAACTTCCTCAGAGATAGAGAGAGCAATGGCTCAACCAAAGTACAACCAAAATACACTTGAGATAGTCTCCTAGAAGCAGATGATCCTCCTCCTCACTAGTGCACCACTTTCTGAGTGAGAGAGATATGACTTTCCGAATGATCTAAATAGAGATCTCCTGATCTCTATTTATACTAACCTGTTTGCCCAGTGACCTTATGGGGCCGACTTGTCTAGCTAGGTACATCCACAATATAATATATATTTCAAGGCCGACCCCACACATGGTGGTCTAATAACCCATCGACAAGTACACACACTTGTGACACTTGTCAATCCACATGACGACACTTCCTTATAGAGGAATAACACATCTCTAATAAGGGTACAATAAATATATATGAAATACATAGATGAAATACATTTTCGAAGTTACATATACATCAACACTAACAAATAATAATGCAATGGAAATGGATATCGTGTTGCATGGAATACATGATCATGTGAAAGATAAGTTTGGAAGGTGTTCACCAAGTGGGACAAGGTACAAAATATCTGCACAAAGGGACCCCATTCTTAGCATTATTTTTGTCCCAGTACCTAAAAAGATCAGATAAATAGTTCATGAGCTTTGGAGTCCAAAGAAGGCTTAAAAAGTATAAGGGAAGTAAGCTTACCTTAGGGTGCCTACAAAATTATGCCAATAGGCCCAAGCGCTTAAAATACTAAGCAGAGGCACTAGAGATTTAACTACACAACACGTTAGGCGACGATGAGGCCGCTATGCGGCAGGTGTTGGTTCATCCAACAATACTAAGAGGCGGGGAGGGATTAATATTTCCTTTTTCAACCATCTTATATAAAATTAGTATTAAGCACAAGTTAAATAATCACTCCCAATGTGAATAGGACAATTAAAAATTTGAACACACCGATATAAATTTTTTCTACAAGCACCAACTTGATGGAGAACTTAATCCTATGAATTCTTCCGCCTCTACAGAAAGGATGCTCCTACACCCTTGGTTTTCTACCTGCTAAACAGAGAAGGATGCCCCACCACCCTAAATCTCTACCCACGATTGGAAGGAGGCAACAATTCCCTTAGAAGGCCTGAACTTGCCCCAAGAAGCACCCAACAAACCTCTAATTTATGATCTTGCTTCGGTTTTTCAGATCTTTCTTTTGATATGCAATTACCAAAACTTCATAGAAACCTATGGTCCTCTTCATACATTTGACTTGTATGGTTATATATATTTTCAAAGAACTTTATTATTTGAGAAGTTTATTAAGGAAAATCATGCCTCTTCATAAAAAAAATATTGGATCATGCATTGATTCATCATTGATCTTCATAGTCTTTCAATCTTGTTTTAATTAGTAAGGAATTACTAATTATGAACCCTTGCTGTCAATATGTCCCATCAGTTAAATGAAAGGGTAACGTATTTGACCCTTACTGTCCTATAACGCACTATAACAGTATTTCAATTTCTTTGATCTTTAAGTCCGAGAGCTAACCATTGAGCTAACCAGATCCTTAAATGCGGCAGCTTAGCATTGAGCTGCAGAGCATTAAATGCGGAAGCTTAGTGGTTAGGATCTATTGAATCTGTAGATTTCTTAGATCCAACGGACCCTAAGCACTGAGCTGCCACATTTAATGCTCTGCAGCTCAGTGCTTATCTTTCGCCCTATACATCTACTGAGATCTGTGTTGTGTTTTTTTTTTATCTACTGCAATCCATGTTCTGTTTTTTTTATCTGTCTTTCAATTGCTTTGATCTTTGCAATTTATGAATACATCTGATTTGTTGGTTCATATTTTTCTTAACTCACTATTTGGATGTTGTTATGTATTAGGTAATTATGTTGGGATTGTGTAATTGAAAGGTGTTTTCCACTGTGCATGTGCAGGTTGACGTGGAGAATCCACGTGGGCAGGAAGTCTAGCACGGAGGAGACACATGGGTAGGAGCCCTGACATGGAGGAGTTGCGTGGGAAGAAGGTGTGATGTGGACCAGCCACATCATATCCACAGGTGCCAACAACTGTGAAGGATGGGCGAAGATGGTTTCACAAATGGAGGAAGGCGGTTTTCCTTACCACCCTTCCAACTTGCGAAATCATGTGGTGCTTCCACGTCGAGAACGGTTTCAGATTCTGCAACCACCCATCCCTCCGTCCTAGCACGCATGTTGGGGATGCAGAATGGATGTGGGACCCTTGATATTTCCCCGCCCGATTGATCTTTTCCGCCATTTAAAATGGTTTGTATGTTGGCATGGAGGTGATCCTGAGGATTGTATCACTCGTGTGAATAATCTCATCATGTTTATGATGGATTTTGTTTTATGTTTCACAGCGTACATATGATATCACGCCACACTGTGATAATTAATGTCACGTTTATGATGGATTGTGTTTATGTGTCACGACGTATAGATGATATCCCACCATACTGTGATAATTAATGTCACCATCTTTTCTGCATTGATACTGTGATGATACCCCGCCACACTGCTCTAGCCTCCCACTGCCTACGTTGAAACTTAAAGTTCAAACTCTCTGTGTTTGCTAGTTTGGAGCTCTGTTTTCTCTTAGCACCGAGGTTTGCTTTTGCTGAGGCGGAACCGATAAGAGGATTGGGCGGGTAGAGCAGTAAGAGTGGTTTGAAGAATCGACAGCTAGTTTTTCAATTGGCGGGTATTTATATTATTCAAACCATAAATCTAAATCTGTAATAAAGCATGCTTATTCAACCTCCGGGCTAAAAACCATATCTTCCATGGTTGTCAAAAATCAATGCAATGACAGTTTCAAGTTCTTAGTACTTTAAGGTCGCTGAACATTTTAGATTCTTCAGATTTCCTTCCACCCTTGTCTGTCTTCTTCAGATTTCCAGAATTTATTTCTAGAATTCTGGGTAGTTATCTTCTTACAGTCCATTAATATGAATTCACATCGTTATATTTGCAAAATCGTGCGTTCCTCATTACTGGGCTAAATTAACGGAATTAACAGGTTTAATGTCGATTACCACCAGCTTGCATACGTTTTCTATCTGGTGATGTAGTGTATTATTTTCATATATTCTATATTGTTTTATGCAAATCCTCTAGAATTTGGCTAGGTTTGTTGGAAAAAGATAACGACAAATGAACTTGGAAAATTGAAACATGTTTTTTGTTTTTAATATGATTTTGTAGTTAATATTCACTATAGTATATTGATCTATGTAAACGTTATACATTATTTGAAATATTTGAAATTGATAATTTATGTCTTAATTTATATAATATTGATTACATTTCTTTTATAAATATATAGAATTTAAGTCTTTAATTTATAAAATTAAGCAATCAAATAACTTTAAACAAATTTTCTAACGTACAATTGTTTGCCAATACACTACCTTGTCTAGAAAAGTCCCATGTATTGGGTAGTTGGACGTGGTGTATAACTCAAATTGTTGGATGCAATGAGAACACATGTGAGTCTTGCATACGATACCAAGGCACTTAGTTGAAGAGATAAAGCTGATAAAAATGTTCTTAAGATTAAGTGAGTTTTAGCAGAAAATTGGTGAAAATTGGTGAATACCCTTGTCTGTCTTAATTTGCAGGTTGATAATGAAGAAAAGAAAACAGTCCATTAATATTGGGCATTGGTCATAAGTGAATCCAATATCAATTTTAGCAGAAATTTAGTGAATACTTAGATGCGGTAAACCACAACATAAACATATGAATTCTGATTTAATATTACTTTCATCCAAGCATGAAGAATAACACAATGGAAAAGATTTACTGGAAATAACAATTAACAGAGAAAGGAAGGAAATTTACAGTCTGTCATTACTAGAAATAACAATCAATAGAGAAAGGAAGTAAATTTACAGACTGTCATTAATGAATAGTTTTTTCATCAGTGGTACAATTATATTCAACACATTCCAGGCAACACATGCATGCCTTCCCAGGCACACCATAATGCTAATTAAAATTTAAGCAGGATACCGTGTTGGAAAAGGAATTTAACAATGACGACAATGCAGATAGTGATGCCATTAGTTGGAATGATTTTGATTGCGATTAACTAGACATAAACATTCTTTCTTTTTTTCTTTGAAAAAAAAATAGAAACAATATACTTTTGGGTCTGCTCTTGCCGAGAATGACGTGAATGATATAGCAGCTTCTACTTCACTGAGTGTATCAAAGATCAATTCTGGAATAATCAAATCCATGTGGCAAAATCTGAGCGTTCCACGTGTCACCCTGTAGACTAGATTTCGATATTTGAACGACAAAATTTACAAGCGTTTTGCTACAAAGAGTTTGCTGTCAAGTCGAAATTCTATCAGAAAAAGCGAGGTTGCTCTTTCATCAGGTTGTTCCGTTTCGGGGTGTTGGAAGTAGATGTTGAGGAGAAAGAGTGTTCACTCCTTCCCCTAGGGATGAGTTTTTCGGAGTGGCTAAAGTAGATATCGGCACTTTAAACACATATTTCATAGCAACATTGCTTCACAATATTCTTTTCGTTATAGCTTGAGACTGCAAGAAGGGTCGGTCCATCCTTCTTCGTCTTCACCATTCTGGATATCGTTCAATTTCTAGATAAGGGTTTTCACAATTATCTACTAAACCAAGGGGAGGCCGGCCCTTCTTCCTGTGTTCACCATTTTAGATATAGATGAATTGACGTACAAGCCTTCGTAGGTTGAATAATTTTACAATTCCCTCATAAATGAAGGGGCAGCCGACCCTTCTTCTGCCTAGTATTGTATTCATAATAGTTCTAGAATGCAAGAAGGGTCGGTAGTTCCTTCTTTCTTTCTCCATTCTGGATATAGGTGAATTGTTGGATATAGTTGTTCACAATTATCTCCTAAACGAAGAGGTGGCTTAACCTTCTCTTTGAAAAATGGAGTTCGGTACAAACATTTTTATATGTTAGAACTTAGATGATGTCCGAGTCCCTACTATTTACAATGGAAGTCGGAAGTCGGGAATTGTCGACATAGCCTTCGTAGATTAAATATATTTAAATTTATATTGTAAATGAAGGGTTGGTCGACCCTTGATGTGCTTAGTATTCTTCCCTTGTTCACAATTTTGGAAATACATGTATTGAAGGCCTAGCATTCGTATGTTGAACATTTTTAATATTCCGTCATAAATGAATAGGCGGGAGACGCTTCTTCTTCCCAACATTCTTTTGGTAATCTTTCTAGACTGCAAGAAGGGTCGTTCGATCCTTCTTGTGTTCTCTTCTTCTTCAAGAAGGGGCGACCGATCCTTCCATTCGAAAAATTGGAAGTCCGGACAAACATATTTTAATATATTATAACTTATGTTATATCTTTGTTTAAAATAAATATGATTTTTAATGTCCTCCTATTATTTTATATTTCATAAAATGCTTCAAAAATAAATATGATTTTAATATTCTATCATAAATGAACGGGCGGGAGACGCTTCTTCTACCCAGTATTCTTTTGGTAATCTTTCTAGACTGCAAGAAGGGTCGTTCGATCCTTCTTATGTTCTCTTATTCTTCAAGAAGGGGCGGTCGATCCTTCCATTCAGAAAATTGGAAGTCCGGACAAACATATTTTTATATATTATAACTTATGTTATATCTTTGTTTAAAATAAATATGATTTTTAATGTCCTCCTGTTATTTTATATTTCATAAAACGCTTTTGAACTTGATTTTTGTTCTGAACAATGTGTCCTATTATTTTATATTTTAGATATCGTTTATGAAATGGATTTTGGTACTCAACAATGTGTGGACTTGCTTTTGAATGGATTGAAAGTTGCTGAGGGAATCTCTTTTCCAGAAAGAAAATTTTTGCATAATATCAGCATTAATGCCTAATGTATCATTGTAAATGTTACCAAGACTTTAAATGCAAGTCTTCCATTTCCCTATCCATCCAAAGGTACAGATACATTGTTAGAGGTTGTTGGTGGTTATATTCAATGGCCTGTATCTGAGATCATTAACCAGATTGGGTCCACTCTTTGCAAGAATGAGGTGAATGATATACCAGCTTCTACTTCAATGAGTGTAGCACTTATCATAACAAATGAGAATGAGGTGAATGATATACCAACTTCTACTTCAATGAGTGTAGCACTTATCAAAACAAATGAGAATAAGGTGAATGATATACCATCTTCTACTTCTACGAGTGTAGCACATATCATAACAACTGAGAATAGATCTTCTTTTATTATGAGAAAAGTTAAGTTGTTACATAAGTGTTCAGAAAGCAAGGATTGCATTTCCATAGGTTTGGTAGCAAATGTGAGTGGGACTGATTTTGTTGGGGGAACATTTTTGGGTGACTTCTCCTTTGGTGTTCTGGTGAATGAAGTGGTGTTTTCTTGTATGGAATGTTATCCAGGGTTGAGCAGTGGAAGTTTTGTTGTATGGCAAATTAAAAGAATCATCAATTTTAATACAGAAACATTGCTTTCTGTTGCAAGCAATTTCAACAATAATCAATATGAATCTACTTTGAAATTATTAAGAGGAAATCACAATGTCAGGTTTCTGGGACAGAAAGTTATTTTGATACATCAATGTTCTTTAAAGCCATAGTATGTTGCTCAGGGAATAGTGTCAACTGTTTTTGAGGGAGACATTGTACAATTCAAAGCACTAGATGTTGGTGAGTTTGGTATTTTAGTTCATAAAGTCTTCTGCAATTGCGATGATTGTGGTGTATTTGAAGTCTCCCTTATAAGATGGCCTGCAAACCATTTGCTTGACCTCCATGATGTTCCTTTGGATTTTATACTAAACAAGAAAGCAGACGAAGTTATGGTCAACTTTTGGAATGTGTTTGAATAATGTCCTTTACAGATGGTCCTTCCAAGTACTCCCCATTGTGAATATACAGATGTTAAAGGTAATGGAACATGGCCATACAATTCCGTAAAGTGGCAAGTTGGAACTAAAATTTTCCATAAAAATTCAAGATCGGTACCTTACAGGCCTGCAATAAATATGGGTGCATTCCTTTCAAAAATTGGCACCGAACATTGTTGCTCAAATTTTTGTATATAAAAAATTCCAGTTCAATCAATAGTTAAATGTAGGAAGAAATTTGATAGTATGAATGGAAATTCAAAAAGATAGTATGTTATAAATTCTATGGGATCAAATGCTCTTGTGGCCAAAGAAGGTGATGACGGAAAAATAAGCTTTTTTACAATGAGATTAGACACAAGAGATTCCTGTCAAAATGCATGGTATAAATGCGATGGGATAAAAAAGAGCACTTTCTTCAATTATATAAGAATGTTCTTGAATGGTGATGTGAGAGATGTGCACAGTAATAGTGGCTTGGAAAAATCTAGGGACAACACTACTGCACTGGTAGCTATTATTAAAAAAATTGTAGTAGAGAATTCAGACAAATCTCCACATCTTACACGATTAAACAGTGGAGATGGAGCAAGGACAACCTTGAAATTATTTCCCGCTAATATGTCCCATGGTTTGCTATGAGAAATCGATAATGATGAAATGAAAAGAATCGGTTTGCCTCCAGTATCACAATCCTCCTTTAGCAAGATGATGAGAGAAGATTTTCCAGATGTTAAAATTTCTAAATCAAACTCCTTTGCAAGGTGTAATGAGTGCATTACAATACAGGATAGGCTTAAGGGGACCACTGATCCAGCTGAGGTGGAAAATTTGTGAGAAAACCAAGCAGCTCATAATAAATACATCGCAAGTTGTCTCTAGTTCTATTATTCGCACAGGCCAGCTTCAGAGAAAAATCCGAAGACTTATCTCAATATTGTTCATGACAAAATGGATAAGTCAAAGACTTCCATTCCAAGGATGGGTAAGAAGGAAAAATCTTTTAGTAATGTTATGAATCTTCCCATATCATTGATAGGAATTTTGACTCATGGGAAAAATACTGGGGGTTTTGGTCATTTCAGCCTCCCATTTTTAGAGATGGGATTGAATTGCATTGTGACATCCCTGGCTAAATGATTGAAATGTATTGAAGAACCACTGGTTGATAAATATGGTGATTTTCTCTACAAAGGCGGAACATCTAAGCACCAATTGCATGATGCTCTATTGCAATCAGACTCATATGAAAAGTGTTCGATATACATACAAGATGTAATGCAAGATGATGTAATGTGTGTTGATGGTACTAATCAATGCATGCCAAATAGAAAACTACCACCCATGTTGTTGTTGCAAATGGATAATTGTGCAGGCAATAGCAAAAACCGCTTTGTATTTGCGATTTTATCTCTTTTAACAACAAGGAGAGTGTTCGAGACAATTGAAGTTGGATTCCTCCCGGTCGGACACACACATGAAGACATAGATGGAACTTATGGCAGGTTATCAACAAAGCTAATGTGCTAGGATATATTTTCACTCCCGTAAATTATGGATACATATAGGACATGTGAAGATCAAAATTCCTTTTCTCCTTATCTAATTGATGAACTTTACGATTTTAAGATTTTTGTGAAGCCCCACCTTTTGGATGGAAATGCCAAAATCATCGGTATCAAAAAATGCTAGTTTTTTAAATTTCAGCTCATAGATGAAATTCCAATCATGCAATGGAAGGCATCACTTCGGGATGAAGCTTGGTCGTCTCCTATTCATCTCTGGAAGTCATTGCCATATGGTAGCATAGACTTGCCAGTGGGACAGCCTAGGTTAATAAATCTGCAATCAAAACGTCCTTTGGAGAATGACGAAATAGAAAAGGGAATAGAAACATATATTTCATTCTGGAATAAAGGGATTGAGAAGGGAGGTGAACAATTTTGGCGTCCCAAGTTAAATTATTGGGAGGCTGTACCTAAAGCTTTGGACAGTCCTTTCGAGAGTGTTGATCTGTCATCAACTAAATTTTGGCCATTGACAAGCCATGATATTCATAGTAGTGAACCTACAGGATCTGAACATGAAATTATGGATGCCTATTTGAAGGAAAATGTTCCTGCTTTGCAGGATTGCTATGTTGGACCACTATGCAACAAGCCTAGAGATGAATTCATTCCAAGAGTGGATATTGTAAAGGGCCAAATGGTCATTGTGCAATCACTAGATCCATATTGTGCAATCTAGTTGGGTAAGGCGATTGGTGATATTTATCAGGAGTCAGATGCTAGTACTGTTGGGTCTTACAAAGTAGAGGTGCAATGGTGGAAGCCAACAGGAGCATCGAAGGGTCTGGAGGTCTTGTACAAAAAATGATTACATAGAAAGCAACAATGGGTTGTTGGTGCAGAAGAAAATATGATGGTCGACGTAAATAGCATCATATGGACATGGTCACCAAGGCAAGGATTGTTGATGTATATGTAACTTCGGAATGTATTTCATTTATATATTTATTGTACTCCTATAGAGATGTATTATTCCTCTATATGGAAGTGTTGTCATTTGTATTGACAAGTGTCGCAAGTATGTTAACTTGCCGATGGGTTATTAGACCACCTTGTAAGGGTTCATCCCAATATAATGTAATATGAAGTTATTGTACCTAGCTAGACAAGTCGGCCCCATAAGGTTATTGGGAAAACAGGACAAGTATAAATAGAGATCGGGAGATCTCTATTTGGAGCACTTCATAACTCACACTTCCTTCACTCGGAAAGTGGCGCACATGTGAGGAGGAGGATCAGCTGCTAAGAGGAGTCTATATCTGTGTACTTTGGTTTTGCTATTGCACTATCTATCTCTGAGGAAGTTGTGGGGTTTTTCACCTTAGGATTTTCCCCACGGAAACTCTATGTGTCTATTGTCTCTCATGCTTTTGCTTCTTGTGATGATTGACATGCTTGCTATGATTGATATGCACTGATATACTGTACATGTTATTCTCTCAGTAAAGATCCTAGAGTATCTTGAATTAATGCTCAAATTTTAACATGGTATCAGAGCTAACCTGAGAAGAAGACATTGTGCAGTGGCGGAAACCAGGGTTTCTTGTTTATTAGGTTTCTATCCACAAATTTTGGAAAAGCAATATGATAGATTGAATCTCCTCAGCAAGGTGAATCTTTTTGTCCAATCAGAATTCAATTCTAAGCACTTTCATTTTTGGCCCTAAAAAGTAGGGTTTCCACAAAAATAGGAATTTCTGAAATCTGAAGACATAGCTAGAAGCTCCTTGGAAAAATCGAAGTTTAGAGCTTTGGATCGAGATTTTTGGCTAGTTAAATATCCGAGAAACTCAAACCCTAATTCAGGGTCCTCCCTAGTGAACCCGAGAAGACTAAAAGGCATTTCTGTAGGGTGAAGCTTTGCAGATCTCAAATTCTGAATACACCAAGATGATCAGCTCATCAAGGCGCATCTTTCTATCCTTTCAAAAAGTTGAAATTCACATTTTGAATTTTTAGGGTTTCTCTGACAAACCCTAATCTGGGACGAGATCCAGTTTTCAGCAAATCAAGTGGTAAGACCTAAATCTTTTCTATGTCTCACCACACCAAGCTTGAGGATAAGCTTGAAGGGGCTGATAACTTCCGAGCCTGGAAGTATAGGATTGGGTTAATCCTGGAAGAGAATGAGTTGGACTCATATGTAAAAGAAGAGATCCCTATCCCAGGAAGAGGCTAAGATATTGCATAAGAAGAACTTGGTCAAGGAAAAGAGAATCATTGCTGATTATATCAGGGACCATCTCATCCCCCATGTGTCATCTCTGAAGACACCCAAAGAGATGTTTGATTCCCTATCCAAGCTATTTGAAGGGAAGAACATAAATCAGAAGATGACTCTGTGGAACCAATTGAAAGGGGTAAAACTTCAGAATGGAGAATCCATTCAATCTTATTTTTCTAGGGTCTCTCAGATCAAGGAGCAACTACAAGCAGTGGATTAAATGGGAGAATGGTGAAGTTGCCATGACCACTCTGAATGGCATACCCATGTCATGGGACTCCTTTATTCGAGCAATCTATGCAAGAAAGAAGTTGGTATCCTTCAGTAGACTGCGGGAAGAATGCTCACAAGAAGAAGCAAGGCTTGTGGCATGAGATGAAAAGATGGGGAATGAAGATCAAGCTCTCAAAGCTCACACCAAGAAAGGGAAGTCCAAGAGAGAGCCATCTCACTTCAAGAAATCTTCACATCACCATAAAGAAAGGATAATATGCTTCACCCGTAATGAAAAGGGACATATTGCTATAAATTGTCCCAAGAACAAGAAGGACAACAACAACTTCAACAAGAAGAAGGGTAGCAAAAGAAGGTACCATGCTCATGATGCCGAGGATGATGAACCTCCCAAGAAGAAGGCTAGAGTAGAAAGTGATGATGATGAATCATCAAGCGAAGAAGAGTATGTTCTAATCTCTGCTCTCACAGGTACTATCTCTCATGGTTGTAATGATTGGCTTATTGAAAGTGGGGCTTCAAAACACATGACTGGGTTTAAAGAATCCTTTGCTAATCTATCTAAACATGAGTCACCCCATAAGGTGAAACTTAGGGATGACTACTAATACCCTATCAAAGGAAGTGGTGAGGCCTCCTACAATATAGACTCTGGGAAGTCTTTGAAGATGACAGATGTTTTGTATGTACCTGGGCTCAAGAAGAACCTAATCTCCATATCCGCATTGGATGCAAAAGGTATGAGGGTTGCATTTGTGGATGGCCAAGTTCTAATGTGGCCAAAGGGAAAGACCATAAATGATGCAGTAGTGATTGGAGAGCAAGAGGGAGGATTGTATAAACTAAAGAGACAACCTGAACATGCCATGGTGCATGAATCCATGGAGCCAAGTGAACTTTGGCATAGAAGACTTGCTCATATGCAATATAGGGCACTTCCAATTACAAGCAAGGTTGTAGAGGGTCTTCCTGAAATCAAGACCAAACATGAAGGTGTTTGCAAAGGATTTTCAAAAGGAAAGAACATAAAGAAGGCATTTCCAAGCAGTGAAAGCAAGGCAAAAGATGTCTTGGAAATTATCCACTCCGATGTATGTGGTCCGATGTCATCCAGTTCTCTGAGAGGGTATGATTACTATGTCTGTTTCATTGATAACTTCTCCAGGAAGACTTGGGTTTACTTCTTGAAGAACAAAGATGAAGTGTTTGATAAGTTCAAGGAATTCAAAACCTTGATGGAGAACCAAACTGATAAGAAGATCAAAACATTCAGATCCGACAATGGTGGAGAATTCACTTTAGGTGACTTCAAGAAGCTATGCAGTGATTCAAGGATTAAGCGGGAATCGACTGCTCCTTACAATCCACAACAGAATGGAGTTGTAGAAAGAAAGAATTGAACAATCATGGAAGCAGCAAGGGCAATGCTGCATGACCAGGATCTACCTATGCATCTATGGGCAGAAGTAGCTAGGACAACTGTATATGTCAAGAACAGAACACCCCACAAGATATTGGACAACAAAACACCAGAAGAGGTCTTCTCTGGTAAGAAACCTAAAGTCATCCATCTCAAAATATTTGGTTGTCCAGTATACACTCATGTCCCAAAGGAAAAGTAGACCAAGCTAGATCCTTCAGGAAAGAAGGGTATCTTTGTGGGTTAGAGTGAAAGCTCGAAGGCTTACAGAATATACTTTCCAGGGTTCAAGAAGATTGATGTCAGCAAAGATGTGACATTTGATGAAAAATTAGCATTCATCAAATCAAGGAAGACACCTGTTAAAGATTATAAAGAACCTAAGGAAACTAGATTTCAAGACACTACTATGACTGAAGCAATTCCAGATGCAAATCGTGAAATTGAAGATCCGCAAGAACCTGTAGATCCACCCCTTGAGAATAACTCTCACAAAAGGAAACCTCCATGGGCTAGAGAGCTCTTTGAAGATGCAGAAAGATATGGCATTCCAGAAGAAGAACACAGAACAAAGAATAGAACTAGATCACATACTAGCTATGTTTCTTTACTCTGTGATATCATGAACAAAGAACCTTCCAATTACGAAGAAGCCGCGGAAAAGAAAGAATGGAAGGATGCCATGGTCGAAGAATATCAATCAATAATGAAGAATGATGTTTGGGATGTTGTCCCAAGACATAAAGGGAAGACTGTTCTGACTTCCATATGGATCTACAAGATCAAGCATGCTGCAGATGGTAGCATAGAGAAATACAAGGCAAGATTCGTAGCTCATGGCTTCTCTCAAAAAGGGGGAATAGATTATGAAGAAAAAATTTCTCCTATAGCCAGGTACACTTCCATCAGATCAGTACTTGCTCTGACTGCAGTGATGAAATGGAAGATACACCATATGGATGTCAAGACTGCTTTCTTGAATGGTGTAGTTGAAGAGGAAGTGTATGTGGAATAGCCACTCGGTTTTGAGACACATGACAGGAAGTCATATGTGTGCAGATTGAAGAAAGCCTTGTACGGCTTGAAGCAAGCTCCTAGGACTTGGTATGGTAGGATGGACAATTTCCTATCTAGTTTGGGCTTTACAAAGAGTAAAGAAGATTCCAACCTTTACTACAAGGTTGAGGAAGGAAATCCTGTGATACTACTCCTGTATGTGGATGACCTATTTGTAATAGGAGATGATAGATTGATTGCCGATACAAAGAGGAAGCTTGCTGCCGAGTTCGAGATCAAGGACTTGGGGATGATGCACTATTTTCTAGGTATGGAGGTGTGGCAAAGTGTAGATGGAATATTCCTTGGACAAGGGAAGTATGCAGTAGAGATCCTGAAGAGGTTCGGGATGATTGAATGCAAGGCCATGGAAACACCTATGGCATCGAACCTGAAGCTTCTGTGTGATGCTTCATCTGAGCCGGTTGATGTCACTATGTATCATCAGATGATTGGGTCCTTGATGTACCTGACGATCACGAGACCAGATATTTGCTTTGCGGTGAACACATTGAGCCAGTTCCTGACAGATCCGAGGAATGTTCACCTGGTTGGAGTAAAGCATATTCTGAGGTACCTGAAGGGTATAGTTGATTATGGGCTCAAGTATGATGCGAATCAAAAGTTTAACCTACAGGGTTATGCTGATTCAGATTGGGCAGGAAGTGCTGCAGATAGGAAGAGCACTTCTGCGTGTTGCTTCAGTATGGGATCAGGTGTAATCTCTTGGTTTAGCAGGAAGCAATCCTGCGTAGCACTGAGTACAGCCGAAGCAGAGTATGTTGCATCTTGTTCGGCTAGTTGTGAACCAGTATGGCTTAGGAAGCTACTGTCTGAGTTATTTGATCTCTCGCTGGAGGCTACTGGTATCTTTTGTGACAACCAAAGTTGTGTGAAGTTGTCTGAGAACCCGGTGTTCCACAACAAGTCGGAACACATAGAGATCAAATATCACTATATCAGGGATATGGTGCAGAGAGGAGCAGTGAAGCTCCTGTATGTTGCGACGGATGAGTAGATTGCATATGTATTGACGAAGCCACTAGCCAGAGTGAAGTTCGAGTACTTCAGAGAGAGGCTTGGTGTTCTTCAGATCGATGACACTTCGAGAAAGAAGTGATGGACACATTTGTTGAAGCCATTCCAAGCATGTTGGAAGGAGGATCCTCCACATGGCTGTGGATGTAAGCACTGGATGATGAGCATCAGGACGATGCTCCAGTTACTGCTCTATATATGCATCAGGATGATGCTGGATATGATCAGTTGGATCATTTATATGTATATGTATGTACACATCGTGTTGGATGCTGGATATGATCAATTGGATCATTTTTATGTATTTGTATATGCATCATGTTGGATGCTTAGACCATGTATCTGTATATGTATTAGGTGGATATTGTGTATGATCAGGTAGATCATGTATGTTGATATATATCAGGTGGATACATTGTATGATTACGTGGATCATGTATGGTGATATGTATCAGGTAGATACTTGGTATGCATCAAGTAGATGCATTGTATGATTAGGATGATCATGGATGACGAGCTTCAGGATGTTGCTCCAGATGACTTGCATCAGGAAGATGCAATGATGATGATCAGGATGATCATGTGTACATCAGGATGATGTATTGTGAGTATCAGGTTGATACTCTGTGGCCGTGGACAGGTTGTGCAGATGAGCATGTAAGTAGACCTGGGAGATCTGGATAGGATAAAAAAGGCTTCATATGCTCTTTTGAGGCATTGATCTGGGAGGGCATGTAAGTAGACCTGGGAGATCTGGAAAGGATGGAAAATGCCTCAGATTCTCTTTCGAGGCATTTTCCTATGGCATGTAAGTGGACTAGGGATATATGGACAGGATGAAAAAGGCCTCAGATGCTCTTTCGAGGCATTGCCATGATCACATGTAATATGCTCCTGGGAGATCTGGACAGGATGAAAAAGGCCTCAAATGCTTCAGCCAGGTTTTGTGGTGGACCACATGTAATGTGCTCCTGGGAGATCTGATAGGTAGAGCTATGTGCTCGTAACAGCCTGGGATGCTTCAGCCAGGTTTTGTGGTGAGATCACATGTAATTGGCTCCTGGGAGATCCGATAAGTAGAGATGTGTGCTTGTAACAACCTGGGATGCTTCAGCCAAGTTTTATGATGGGTCACATGTAATGTGCTCTTGGGAGATCCGACAGGTAGAGCTATGTGCTCGTAACATCCTGGGATGTTGCAGCCAGGTTTTGTGACGCACGTAATAAGTCCAGAGGATTCCACAGTATGGCCAGTGATGATGAAGACCTGCAGATGGTGGGCCTACATCCAGTATGAAAAAGGACTGGCTCTGTAGAACTTCCTATGACGAGTAGATTCAGATATTGATTGAGATAGTAGCAGCAGTGACAATGCCGATGATTCGAGGATGATGATTCACTGATGATGATCCAGAGAAGAAGACTTGTGCTAGCAAATCTGTGTCGAGAAATACCTTACTAGTTAAGAGGGAGTGTTGATGTATATGTAACTTCAGAATGTATTTCATTTATATATTTATTGTACTCCTATAGAGATGTATTATTCCTCTATACGGAAGTGTCGTCATTTGTATTGACAAGTGTCGCAAGTATGTTAACTTGCCGATGGGTTACTAGACCACCTTGTAAGGGTTCATCCCGATATAATGTAATATGAAGTTATTGTACCTAGCTAGACAAGTCGGCCCCATAAGGTTATTGGGAAAACAGGACAAGTATAAATAGAGATCAGGAGATCTCTATTTGGAGCACTTCAGAACTCACACTTCCTTCACTCAGAAAGTGGCGCACATGTGAGGATGAGGAGGAGGATCAGCTGCTAAGAGGAGTCTATCTCTATGTACTTTGGTTGTGCTATTGCACTATCTATCTCTGAGGAAGTTGTGGGGTTTTTCACCTTAGGCTTTTCCCCATGGAAACTATGTGTGTCTATTGTCTCTCATGCTTTTGCTTCTTGTGATGATTGACATTCTTGCTATGATTGATATGCATTGATATACTGTACATGTTATTCTCTCAATAAAGATCCTAGAGTATCTTGAATTAATGCTCAAATTTTAACAAGGATGGGAAGGAGAAAAAATTACCATAAATGAGAAGGGCCTTGCAGTAGTCAGGGCAAAACAAGAAAATATGGTTTCTAAATAGTAGACAAAATTGGTTTCTAAATTTCTCTATGTGGCAGTTTTAGGCAACAAAATTGTTGTGTTTCTAAATTTCCACTTGGTCAACAAAAAGTTGCATTTTTTCATTTTAAATTTTTATAAAAGGATGGTTATCTGTTAAAAAATGGATTTGTGATAACTGTCGCCATTTGGGCACTAACTGTGGTTAAGTGTTGTAATTAACACCTTAATTACTAGTAGTGGTTTATCCGCTGCACTTAAAATCAAGTAATTATCCTCAGAGTAACTACCTAAATACTAAAATATGATCCTCAAAGTAATTAGCCTCAGATTAATTATAGTCAAAGTGCCAAATTCAGCGGTGCTAATAGTAGAAAATATTTTATACGAGCAAATATTATAATTAAACTATATTTCTAACAAATGAAATATGCCACGTGTCACAATATGATAGTTCCACGTGTCACCTTGGCATAATAGATATCAATATTTAAACAACCAAATTTATATATGTTTTTCTTCAAAGACTTTGTTGGCAAGTGGAAATATTCTCAGAGAAATAGCAGCCGCTCTTTCCCAAAGGTGTTCTATTGTTACGATTCCCTCATAAATGAAAGGTCGGCCGACCCTTCATATTCCCAATATTCTTTTCAGAATAGTTTTACAGTGCAGGAAGGGTCGGTTGATCCTTCTTGTGTTCTCTATTATGGATATAGTGGAATTATTGGATAAGGGTTTTTACAATTAACTATGAAAAGAAGGGGTGGCCGATCCTTCTTTTCGGAAAACAGAAGTCAGGAAAAACTATTTTTATATGTTAAAACTTCCAAGGTATTCTATTTTAAAAATTGCCTCAAAATTGAAAGGTCGTCTGACCCTTCGTATTACCAATATTATTTTCATAATAGTTCGACACTGGAAGAAGGGTCAGTCGTTCCTTCTTGGGTTCTCCATTATTGATATAGATTAATTGTTGGATAAATGTTTTCACAATTAACTACGAAAAGAAGGGGTTGTCGATCATTCTTGTCGGAAAATAGAAATATGGACAAACGATTTTTATATGTTATAACTTAGTCGATTGACTGGATATTCGCACAATGCATGAATATTTTAGACATTGGACTTTTCACTTGAAAATTTTGAACATATAAAATGAAAAATGTACTTTTCAAATAAAAAATTGCATGTCTTGATTTGAAATTCACACTTTTCAAATCAAAATTTATATTTTTTGATTTGAAATTCACACTTTTGATTTGAATTTGCACATTAGAAAGGCTGATATTGACACTTTCAAAGTCAGGTAGATGTTGACACTTTCCTTTGAAATTTTCTTGCATTTTGTAGTGTTTTTGTGAGTTGAGGAAAGCACTGAGTTTTTCCAAAAGTTAGGTTCTTTCCACAACCCGCAATCTTCAATCCAGAATGTGGATTGCGGAATCTTGGTTTTCGGTTTTGGAACATTTTCTTTATGCAACCCGCAATCCGCAATTGTGGGATGCGGATGCAAAAGACCAACCCTGCAACCCTTATTTTCCTTCCCGCATGTTTACGTTTTAACCATCGATTTGTCTTGATCTTGTGGATAAGATTACACTGGGTGATTTAAATGAAGTTTAGCCTGCCCATTTAGCTTGTTGGTGTTAGTACTAGCTTTGTCCTGGATGAAAATGGGAGGTTCAATTTCTAAAATGAATGGAGAAAGGCTTGGTGGTCTGAGCAAAATAGAATCACCTAGGTAGGTATTCATGACCTTAATGGTGGAATGATCAAACCCCAAGCCCAAAACTTTGCAAGGATAATTACATTACAGAGGTCTGCTTCCAGTTACATATCTGTGCAAATAAACGGTCTAGATCGGCTGTGGTGAATATCTACAGTCATGAGCACACTTCGTAAAAAAAGGGTGAGGTGTTTTAGACGAAGGCGGGAGGTTTAGTCCAGAATCATCTTAAGGAGCAGATCAATGGCCAATGGAGCAGATCGACGGTCGGGAATTACTTCTCCGATACGGCATGCGCAGAGCAAACAAATTTTCGGATCCGCAAACTTTTGGTAGAGGTCTGCGGGTTTGGATAGCTCATATCTGACGGAGCTGAGATCTATGGCTGAGGTTTTGTTCATGGATCTAACCTGCATGAAACATCAACTCAAGCCAAATCCCTGAACGTGGTAAAAGTCACACCGTTTGATGGCCAGGTTTCATGCAAGATGTAGATCAATTTTGGGCGACTTCCTATGGTTTTAACTGGCATAAAATGCGACATGTGGCGGGATTTGAGACCACCAGGGATCATAGAGTTAGAAAGCAGTGACGATCCACGACCCATAATGGATCAGTAAAATAGATGGCCAAGGAAGCTTCCATGCTGCAGGAGATGCAGGGGTGATAGCAAAGGATAAATAATATAAAAAACTCGCCTGCACGGAGAGATGGATTCCATTTGTCCTATTTTGCATCAGAAAGTGATAGGAGAAAGCTTTGCAGAAACAGACAAGTCAACCAGGGGCCCAAGCCAACCTTTAACCAACCAGGCAGGTTCTCTGCTCTACACTAAACTATTTAATGGCTGAATTAAGTGATAGAGAACCCCCTTTTTACAATTCCCTCATAATTGAAGGGTCGGCCGACCCTTCTTATTCCCCATATTATTTTTATAATAGCTCGACACTCCAAGAAGGGTCATTCGGCCCTTCTTATTACCAATATTCTTTACCAATAAACATGTAAGCTTTGCATTGGACCGTTCCATAATTCTGTTGGAATATCAAGCAATACTGAGAGGGGGGTGAATTAGTATTTTCACTATTCTTAAATATTATCACAATTAAAACTGAAGGATGAACCAACACCTTGTTTTGTCAGCTACACATGATTTGATGCACCAACACCATTAGCAGGCTGCAACCTACCCTGGCACCACCCTTCCACCCTTGCATGTCTTCTTTAGATTTCCAGAATTTATTTCCTTCAATTTTTTCTAGTTATCTTCTTATAGTCAGTCGATTACTGTTGGGCATTGGTCATAAATGAATCCAATATCAATTTTAGCAGAAAATTGGTGAATATTTAGATGCGGTAAACCATAGCATAAACATATCAATTCTGATTTAATATTACTTTCATCCAAGCATGAAGAATAACACATTGGAAAATATTAACTAGAAACAACAATTAACAGAGAAAGGAAGGAAATTTCCATACTGTCATTACTGAAAATAACAATTAACAGAGAAAGGAAGGAAATTTACAGACTGTCATTAATGAATAGTTTTTCCATCACTGGTACAATTATATTCAACACATTCCATGTATAATTTAAAAAACAAGCAACTCTTCCTCGGTTTGACTAGTTCTCTGAAGTGGTCGAACGGAGGACCTAGTCGGGTGGCTGATGTCATGTACCCACCTGCTGACCACTGCAAGGCAAGGAACATACCACCAATCGATGGGGCTTTTAATCAAAATTCAGCCCACTCATTTGATGGAAAGGAATAAAATATGAATGTGCAGATGTAACACAAGAAAATTATGCACAACGGAATTAAAACAACATTCACACACCCTTCATATGCATTCAACATATCAAATATCAGTCATTAATTAAACATTGCAGGAGTAAATACATAGACAGAAACACTTATCTTCATTTATGCAACTGCCCAAGCAACTAGCTATGTCGCTGCAACATTCCACCCAGCCATAGGCTCTTCGACAGCTTGTACGAAGTCCATCCGAAGGCCACCCCCGAGCTGGGCATGATTCTCACAAGGAAAAAGGGGACATTCACGCTCATACACAGTCCATTAACCGATTCATTTTAGCCAAGCCAGTCCAACTGGGTTTATCAGGCTACAATTGAACCCTGGAGGCTTACACTCAAGCTCAAGCCATGGATACCCATACCCAACACACTCTTCATTCACACAGTAAGCACAAACAGGGCAGGGATACCCATTTTAGACAATGGGAATTACAAATAAGATGGCCATGGGTCTTCCCAAAAACGTTCCCAACAAAAATGGATTGTGGGATGGGGCAAACAACCCCCGAGAGGAAAAAACGATTTCTTCCCCAATGTCTCAGCATTCAACAGCCCAAAACGGTCTCTATTGAACCCCCATTCGTTTTCCCCTCTTCCCCACTGGTATCCAACACAGAAAACGTCCTTCTCTGCTGGGGAAAAATGAAGAAAACATTTTCCACATGCCTAGAAAACGCCCAGGTAGTTCTCCCCTCGTGAGCGAGGAAGAATGGTCATGGATAATGGCTGGGAGAGAAATTTCGTGGCTCTCTTCTTGCCCAAGGAGACCCTCACGATTTTCCATGAAGGGTGGCTTGCCCATACCCGAATTTGGACTGCCATACCTCTCCCTTCTCAAGGCATTAACTACCCCAACCAACTCTTGGGAGAAATCAATGGTTTGGTACAAAAGTCAACGTGGGTAATTGAGGGTTTGATGGGTTCCCTCATTGACACTTGGCTTGACTCTATTGGCTCAAGGGTTTGAATGTTTTCCCTCCCAATTCCTTGTGAAATCATGCCCCCATCTCTTTGTTGCATTGCATAGCTAGTTGTGGGTATTTTTATTAAAATGCATATTACATGATATTTGAATTTCCAATGTGCATTGCTAGCACGCAACCCATATGCATCACTAAATCGATGGCGGGGCCTTGGCCTTGAGCTCCTCACCATGATTTCATAACAATATTACATCATTTATAGCGTTAATGCCATGGGGTCAAACTGGGGACATTACAGTTGGTACCGGATACTCCCTTAGCTTAGAGAAGAAAGCTTCCAAGACTGCTAATCTCCCTATTTCCCCTCCTCGTTGCATACCAAACAATTATTGAAAGAAGTGTGACGGAAAGAAGATGGACGAAAATGCGATTGGTGCCAAGGAACATAATGACAAATCCATGTATTGGGACTTCGAGAGTGCCTGAAATGTCCATATATCATGGTGTACTGAGGATTTTCAAGGGAGCCAATTTCGAAATGCTCATATATCATGAGGAGAACTAGGGAGCGATCATAAGACTCAAGCATTTCTCATAAAACAACAAAGGACAGAGAACAGAGGAAGTAAAGAAAAATTCCATGGCTTCCCCAATGATTTCAGTTTGTTGTGATATGGGGCATGGTTAGCCTATATATAGTGAGTGGCTAGTGTGTTGATGGATTGAATTTGATGGGTGTTTAGGATGGATGGGGAATGGTAGTTTTGCAATCTCCAACTTTTTGGATGCACCAACACCCAATTTTTCAGCTACAACTAAAACATTTTTATTTTTATTTTTTTAAATAGAAACATTCTACTTTTTATAAAGAAATATTCTTTATTTTTGTTCTTTTGAAATAGAAACATTTTACTTTTTGTTTTTGTTTTTTTTTAAATAGAAAATTTTACTTTTTATTGCAATGGTGTGGATAAACAATCTTATAAAAATAATGAAATCTTATAAAAAGAATGAACAATATTATATAATATAGTAAATTTCCTTATGATTCCCTCAAATAAAAAAATAGAAAATAACCATACTGTTCTAATTACCGTTCCCCATCCCTCCCATCCCAATCAAACGACCAATTCACTAGCCACTCACTATATATAGGCTAAACCATACCCCATATCGCTACAAAATGAAATATTCCATAAGTCATGGCACTCTTATTTACAGCCTTTGTTGTTTTATCATAAATACTTGAGTCTTATGGTCGCTCCCCAATTCTCTTCGTGATATATGAGCATTTCGATTCATCTTCCCTGTCAAATCCTCACCATACCATTATAAATGGGCATTTCTAGCACTCTCGAATCCCCAAGACCACGATTTGGCATTCTTTTCCTTGCCACCAATATTGATTGGTGGTCACGGTAATTTTTTCACGAGGCACTCTTCTCTGAAACAACATGAACAACCATTATCGTCAACATTAGGCTTCCAGCAGTCCTCTCGAATAGCCTAATTGACAACAAAAATACATGTTAACAGCAAGAAGAGCCATATTGAGAGCAAGAAGAAGAGCCATGTTGAAAGAAATAATGGCCACGCTGAATACCCATGTTGACAGCAAGAGTCAACATGTTGACAACAAGGACACCCATGCTGATGCCAGTTTACACAATTCGTTTCCATCATTGCTTCATCAAGGCAGTTGGCTTCCTTAGGCATAACTGCCTCCGTGCTGAAGGCAGTAATTCTCTTTATCAGACGCTAAATGTTGGCGGCATCTTTTATATCAGCCACGGATGACACCCCTATCAACCATCATGACAATACGCCATGTAACGTCATGCCTCCAATAAATTACACCCTCAATCATTATGCTGATGTCGGTTTACACAATTCATTTCCATCATTGTACTGCAAAAACGATTTTCAATTGTACGAGATGGCCTTTTACATGGATTTTGAGTCATTCAATCTCTGCAAATCCATTAATGGCAATACTCTTGTATGCTTGGGCTTCTGTGAAAATATCTGCGAGTCAAGTCGGCTCTCCACCCTGCTTTCCATAGAAATTCCTATAAATATTCTCAATGGACTCGAGAGAGCTGCAATTTAAAGGTTGGCTGAACTTCTGGGTGGATTTCTAGTGGTTCAGTTTTTTGAATCGGTATATCAGGGCTTTCCTGTCATGTTCCAAAATTTTCCTATGGTCCATGGGGATGATTTTAGCCTAAGTCGCATATGCATTAATTAAATAATTAATGGATGGATGAAGTAATATTCCTAAGGGTGAATTTGAGGAATTAAATGGATAAGGAGGGCCCCCCATGAATTTATTAACCCTCAATTCAAGTGCTAAGGTGATTTATTAATTAATTGAGAAATTAATTAATTGGAGAAATTTTGAGGCATTACACCTTATTAATTAATTAATTACTGTATAATTACTTAATTGCTAAGTTAAATTATTTCTGAGCGGTATTATTTTAATTTAAATAATTATTGCTAATAAATGTGCCAAGTGGTTGATGACTTGGCCAGGAAATTCGAATTGGGAAATGAGCCAAACTTGCCTAAGTGATGAAACTCAGAAAATCAAGGAATTACTTGGAGTAGAAGTCAAGTAAGCACTAGAGTCCAAAAATGTTTCCAAAAATGAGAAAAGAGGAATATTTCAGGAAAAGCAGGAAAGTTCAGAAAAGAAGGAAAGTCAGAAAAAGAGGAAAAAAGAAGGAAAGCCAAAGAAAAGCAAGCAAGGAAAGTATGTCCACTCATGGGTGACCTATTCTCACAGATCACCAAGCTAAGTAACTTGCTCAACAGTGTAATGTACCCTCCTGCTGACCCAATGCAAGGAAGGGAACATGGCACTAAAATCTGGGCATTTCATAAAACTCAGCCCACTAATTAGAATCATAAGAATTTAAACATTGGTGTGCAGATACAAATTAGGCAATATGCACAGTGAAATTTAAAACTAATCCACACACATAATTCATGTCCATCCAGCATATCAAAACAGTCATCAAATTGATGCATTGCAGAAGTAAATACATAAACAGAAAACACTTATCTTCATTGGGCAATTGTCCCAAGCAACTAGCTATGTTGCTGCAACGTTCCACCCAGCCATAGGCTCTTCGACAACTTATACCGAGCCCGTCCGAAGGCAACCCCTGAGCTGGGCATGATTCTCACAAGGAAAGGGGACATTCACTCTCTCACAACCAATTAACCATTTCATCTGAGCAAATCCAGTCCATAGCTGGGTTTATCAGGCTACAATTGAACCATGGATGCTTATTCTCAAGCTCAAGCCAAAACAATGAATACCCATACCCAAACCCCAACATATTTGTTTCTCACAGAGCAAGCACAAACATTGGGCATAGATACACATTTCCAACGATGGAATTCACAAACAAGATGGCCATAGATTTTCCCCAAATCGTGGCTCACCCAAAACGAGCTGTGGGAAGGAAAATGCATCCACGGGGAGGAAAAACGTTTTCTCCCCAACTCTCTCAACATTTAACCACAAAACGGTCTCTATGGAACCCCCGTTCCATTCCCCTTCTTCCCCACTGGTATACAATGCTGAAAACGCCCTTCTCTACTGGAAGAATGAAGGAAAACACAACAAACATGCTTGTAAAACGCCCAGGTAGCTCTAAACTCGTGAGGGAGAAGGAATGATCATGGATCATGGCTTGGGGGAGAAATTCATGGCTCTTTTCTTCCCCAAGAAGAAAAACGTGAATTCCCATCAAGGGTGGCTTTCCCATACCCGAATTTGGACAGCCATACCTCTCCATTCCCAAGGCATCAACTACCTCCACCAACTCTTGGGAGAAATCAATGGTTGAATACAAAAGTCAACATGGGTAGTTGAGGGTTTGATGGGTTCTCTCATTGAAACTTGGCTTGACTTGAGTGGTTCAAGGGTTTGAATTGTTTTCCCTCCCAATTCCTTGTGAAATCATGCCCCCATCTCTTTGTTGCATTGCATAGCTAGCTGTGGGTATTTTTTTATTAAAATGCATATTACATGATATTTGAATTTCCAATGTGCATTGCTAGCACACAAACCATATGCATCACTAAATCGTTGGCGGGGGCCTTGGCCTTGACCTCTTCACCATGATTTCATAACAATATTACATCATTTATAATGTTAATTCCATGGGGTCAAACTGGGGACATTACATTCCCCTCCCCTTGGAATAACACCGTCCTCGGTTTTCCAACACTTCGGACTATAAACCCACTTTACACATGATTCAAAATTCACAAAATGTGACAGGTCTGTCCTGTGTTTCATCTCTTTACTTTGAGCTTTCGGGACCAATTCCTTTGGCTTCCACAATCATTCCTGCTGGCTTTGATCAGCTATCTCTACAGGTGGGAATTGCCCTACAACGATCCCTTTCTTTTATTTACCTTTCAGTTGTTCTACAAGTTTGGAATTCCATGGATGCCATCTTTCTTGTTGTCCCGACAACTATCTAAGGAATATATTTTTAGCCAAAACAAATAGCTTTTGGTCTGCTGCCATGATCAATGTGCACCACTGGCTCTCGCTTTTCTCACTAGAAATCATTTGGTTGGTAACAGCTGCAACAATGGCTTTCACTGTCTCTCCTGTGAGACTCCTCATGGCAATTCCTGTTAGGACATGCATAACACAATAATAAAATTAGTCAATTATTTTCCTAATTCACTTGGAACATCCATGCTTTACTCATGAGACTTCCACACATTTCATGCTTTCCCACATACACATGAACTCATTCATGTTCATCCTTTCATAAGAAAATAACTATTTCAGCATTCACAATTCATTTCAATCAATTAAACACAATTGGTTTTCATTTATGACATGCACTCAACAATCTTTTGTTTCTGAGATGCATCAGTCAAAAGGAAAGAGAAGAGTAAGAGTTTCCCCCTCTTAGTCTTGTTTCAATTCGGAGCCACACCATCACTTGTGGTTCTATGCTCCTTAGCCTCTTTCACTTCAATGTGAATGCTTGACTTGCCCTTTCTTGGCTATGACACTTAGCGTCTAGGGTCTGTCTAATGCTTTTCAACTAGGGAACCCTTCCCCATTGTTTCTTACAGAACCTTTGGCTGCTAGGACCCACACCGTTCCACTAGCATCATCTTTCATTACTGCTCATACTGATCTCTTTAGGACAGTCATATGTCCACATGCATCCTCCAGATGCTTTCATAGTCCTTGCTTCCAGCAATACCTACACTCAAACATTGAGTCAATTCACATGTTTAGTGTATTTTCATAGGGTTTATCTCCAAACGAGAATTTAAGAAATCATAATTAAATCATATACACATGTATATTCATAAGCAAGAGTTGCAAGATAACCAAATACTTATCTGTATTCGATGTCTTCACTTTACTCCTCTGGATCCTTCTTCACTTTCCAAGCATTGGATTTCCCATGGATACAACAATGAATGTTGGGCCAGCACGCAGGCTACTCCACAACCATTCGAATAGGCAATGCCAGGCCAGTATGCTGACTGGTTTTATCAATTGTTTAAGGGAATGTTTGGCCAGCACGCTGGCTGCTCCACAACATCAAGTGGTTAATGTTCCCACCGACTATTCTCTGAATTTACCAAGAATTTTATAGTTCCCAACCAGTTACTCTCTGGCTTTACCAAGAATTTATAGCTCCAACCAGTTACTCTCTGGCTTTACCAAGCATTTATAGCTCCAACTAGTTACTCTCTATCTTTACCAAGCATTTATAGCTCTTTTAGGGTCCTTGCTTCCTACAACGGCCAAGGTTTCCAACAAAGAAACAATAGTGTATTAGCTTGGTTGTCATAAGACTTGTACCCAAAACCTTCATTATTCCAAACAAGAAATAAATGAAAATGAATACTTATCTATATTGTGCATTTTCCTAGCTACTCCATAGGTTTCCTTCTCTGCTTTACAAGCCTGTGGGGTGGATGCTTGGCCAGCATACCTGCTGCTCCACAACATCATCCGAATAGGCAATGCCAAGCCAGTGTTCCAACTGGGTTTATCAGGCATCCCAAAAATCAGTATGCTAAGCCAGTACGCCGACTTGGTTTATCAAGCATTTCAATAACCATTTCCAAGCTAGTTCGCCGACTAGGTTTGTCAAGAAATAACACCCTTCACCAATACCTCCACAACATGTAAATCACCAATTCCAAGCTAGTACACCGACTGGGTTTGTCAGGCATTAATTTAACAACAAGCCAAGCCAGTACACCGACTGGGTTTATCAGGCATCTAGCAACCTTTCACCACAATACCCAAATAACCAATGCCAAGCCAGTAGACCGACTGGGTTTATCAGGCATACAACAACCATTGCCAAGCCAGTACATCGACTGGGTTTATCAGGCAATATGAACAACATAATATGATTATGTGGCTCCTTTTCTCATGCAACCTGTGGTTCCTTCCAGGAACTCCATAGGTGACTCACTTGACTACAAGCTATTATGGCCCCACAATACCCACTCACACTACACAAGGATGATACTCCTTTTTTGCAACACAACTCCTCGGGCCTATCCATCCCTTCTAGTGTCCTTTAGTGTGAGCATAGAAAGGTTACCACTGCCCATACAGTCCTCTTGAGCACCCTTGCTTCACTTTTCTTCTTAACATGCAACACCAAGTTGCATTTGTGTAAGCTGTTAGCACAAGAAGGATAAGCAGGCTCATCAGTATTGTTGCTCTAAAATCGTAATCATATTTCATATCATTCACTATCAAGTATTGAAACACCAGGAATGCGTCCATTCCCTTAGGGTATAGTCAATATTGAAACCCTAACATAACCCATCACCCGAAAGGTATGCATCCCTTTTCGATGTGAGCCATGTAGGCCTTAGTCACACTCAAGCAGTCTGGAACAATAATGAAATAATAAAACATGCTCCGCATATTAAATCTAATAACCAGACATGTATATCCTTAGTTAGGGTTATCGAATACTCATTCGTTTCACAAATGTATATTTTCTTCATTTGCGAAGAATGGGGGATCCCTTCTCTGAGTCAACAGTCCTTTGGTTTGCCACCCCAATCTTTTCTCATGCCATAACCCACACATGCCTTCTTGGCATAATTTACTGTCTCACTCACATGCTTTACCAACATGCAGTTCGGCTAAGACATTATCAACATTTACAATGGCGTTTCACCTGAAACCCATTTCCAAAGCATGGGATCCTTCCCATCTAGTTTGGCTTCTGCAGGCCATCACACATGGTCTTCCTGCAATGTGTCATCCTGGCACACTTTATCAAATAGCCAAATAATCAGCAACATTTAGCAATACGCTTCAAATATGATTGTTCCATAACCAATCAATAGCATTAATAATTAAATTCAATATGAATTACAATTCTGTCTCCTACAGAAATTGATTTGCTTAGCAATGAGTCTCTCCTCATATTGTTTGGCTCTTGTAAGTGGTATCACTCTGCCCATTATGGTTTCACCCTTGCTACCATACATGAACACCCACCTATAACATGTCCTCCTGACACAATTCTATATAAGCCAAACAGTCATTAGCAATTATAAGCAAATTTGTAAATCTGTTTTCCTACAGAAATTAGATTTGCAACTATGAGACTATTCTTATAAACTTAAACCAGACAATTTTCAGATTTGTTTCATGCATAAATTTACAACCATGAGAACCTTCTCATAACCTTTGGCTTCTGCACATGGTAGATCTCGGTCTTTACAATGGACTTATCCTCATTGCCATATGCAAGACTTTTCTACCTGAAAACTGAAACTTCAATCAGCCAAACACGTTGTGAGTATCTATGCACATAATCATTCATTGCCATAACAGTCGATAAAGTGATCTCAGAATTATAATACTCAATAATTCAAACACCTTCAGATATTTAACATTTGAAATGCAATGAAATATATATACATTTCTATATATGCATCATTATCACAATAAAATTGCAAGACATAGATACACTATCCATGCAATTTAAATAAACTGTAAATACTCATTACTTCATAGCCATATTCTTTTTATCCAACTCTGTCATTCCAACAGAGCACTTTGGTAGCCCATCAACATGTCTACGTTCCACATGCAATCATTCTCCTGCATTCACAGCAGCTCAGGAAATGGTCTCAGTATTAACTCTGGTTCACCATTTCATCGATTATCTAATTGCATTGAAACATATATATTACAACCATGCATTTACACAATGCATCTCAACATGTGCACCCACACTTATGCATGCACATTCACAACATTTACATAATCTTTTAATGTGCATTCACTCAATGCATACCCCTCAATACAACCTTGCATTAATCCATGAATACTATGCATTCCAACATACTATGGCCTAACCATGATTACTACATACAACATGCACTACCATGACAGGTCCATAAGTCCTCAGTTGCTTTGGTTGTTAAACTCGCAACCAATATTCACAAATGGCATGATATGAATTCATATGAACGCATTAAGGTTTCTAGAAACTATAGGGTGTAAAGGTCCCTACCTTCACCTACCCGCACTTGACCATACTTGGTAGGTTAACATTCACATTTAGGCACTCAATACCACATGCAAACCAAATCATCAAAGTTTAATTGTAGTTGAAGGGATCTTACCAAATCCTCTTTCAACATTCATGCAATTAAGCACCGTTAACCCTTACTTGCATGGTTGTTATTAATATCGCTTGATGTTACCTGATCAGTCGGCCTCTTACCAAGGATACTCAGTCCTTTTGCCAACATCATGATCATGGGTTTGTTTCACCATCCTCTCTTCATGAGGTTGGATGCAACAATCATCATCCACATCCTTAGCCATGCTTCGATTGTCTTTGGTCCTACAACAAATGTGAACACGACTTATTATAAGCAACCACAATCATTGTCTTAAGTGGCTCATTGCATATGTAAAACCTCACTATTTTACCAATATGCAATATCATATATATGCAAAAACATTTTCACATGCACTGTGCAATATGCCATCTAGTACATATTCACTTCATGTATCTATCCTCTTACGTTTCCATCATCCTTATGCCATAATTTTTCAGAATATAAATACAATAGCAAGAGAGGAGTTAAGGAATTCTTCCCAATTCCTGATTCCATCATGGAGTTACTCATCCACATCATAGCTAATCCTTTACTTGGCTTCCCTACCAAGCATACAAGCAATCATTAGCTATGATATTATCATGAATTAGCAATTCAACATATACATGTGTGCAATCATTAATTCTTGCTATTTCCCAACATGCAATTCTTATGCTATAAATAGATATAGTTTAAGGTGAGACATTTTTTCTTTCATCTTCCATAATGGATATCACAACCAATTTCTCTTACTGAGATTTCCATCCTTTATGCAATCTGTGCTCCTCATCCCAAGAGTGCATTTCACACTTCAATGACTGTCTCTGGGGGACGACGGGGGTCAAGGGGGCTTGCCCCCTTGTGGGGTCGAGGGCAGCGCCCTCGTTTTTTTTTTTTTTTTTGTAAATCCTTCCATTTCGCACAATCTGGCGCATAAGTACCATGGCAATTTTTCCATTTTCGGGCACCTGAGAACCTCCCTGAAAACTGGCTGAAATTCCTTGTTTCGGAGCAACTTGTGGAGTTCTTCCGCAATTTCGGAAGAGGATTCCTTCCGCAATTTCGGAAGAGAATCCCTTTCGCAGTTTCGGAAGACACTGGGAAATTCTTTCCGCAGTTTCGAGGTGGTTTGTCGAATGCTTCCGCAATTGCGGGGCGGTTTGCGGAATGCTTCCGCAATTGCGGGGAGATTTGCTGAGTGCTTCTGCAATTGCGAGGTGGTTTGCAGAATGCTTCCGCAATTGTGGGGCGATTTGCGGAATGCTCCGCAATTTTGAGGCGACTTGCAAAATGCATCCGCAATTGCGGAACGATTCGTCGAAGTCTTCCGCAGTTGTGGAACGATTCTCCGAAGTCTTCCACAGTTGCGGAACGATTCGCTGAACTCTTCCACAATTTCGGAACGATTCGCCGAACTCTTCTGCAATTTCGGAACGATTGGCTGAACTCTTTTGCAATTGAGGAATGATTCGCGGAATCCTTCCGCAATTTCAGGACAACTTCCCAAACTCTTTCGTTTTGCGGAACAACTCGCGGAATCCTTCCACAGTTTCGGAAGAGAATTCCTTCCGCAATTTCGGAAGAGAATTCCTTCCGAAAATTTCGGGCAGAACTCATAGAAACTTAGAAAAGTTTTGAAAATTTGAAAATTTTTGAAATTTTTCTTTACTATCAGTGCTGAGCAGGAAGCATACTTACCTCTGCACCTATGATAGGTAGCCCCATAAAGGCCCAATGCTGCAACTAGTGGCTCTGATACCAAAATGTAATGTACCCACCTGCTGACCCAATGCAAGGAAGGGAGCATGGCACTAAAATATGGGCATTTCATAAAACTCAACCCACTAATTAGAATCATAAGAATTTAAACATTGGTGTGCAGATACAAATTAGGCAATATGCACAGCGAAATTTAAAACTAATCCACACACACAATTCATGCCCATCTAGCATATCAAAACAGTCATCAAATTGATGCATTGTAGAAGTAAATACATAGACAGAAAACACTTATCTTCATTGGGAAATTGTCCCAAGCAACTAGCTATGTCACTGCAACGTTCCACCCAGCCATAGGCTCTTCAAAAACTTATACCGAGTCCATTCGAAGGCCACCCCTGAGCTGGGCATGATTCTCACAAGGAAATGAGACATTCACTCTCTCACAACCAATTAACCATTCCATCTGAGCAAAGCCAGTCCATAGTTGGGTTTATCAGGCTACAATTGAACCATGGATACTTATTCTCAAGCTCAAACCAAAACAATGAATACCCATACCCAAACCCCAACATATTCATTTCTCACACAGCAAACACAAACATTGGGCATAGATACACATTTCCAGCAATGGAATTCACAAACAAGATGGCCATAGATTTTCCCCAAATCGTGGCTCACCCAAAACGAGTTGTGGGAAGGAAAATGCATCCACAGGGAGGAAAAACGTTTTCTCCCCAACTCTCTCGGCATTTAACAACAAAACAGTCTCTATGGAACCCCCGTTCCATTCCCCTTCTTCCCCACTGGTATACAACACCAAAAACGCCCTTCTCTATTGGGAGAATGAAGGAAAAACACAACAAACATGCCTGGAAAACGCCCAGGTAGCTCTAAACTCGTGAGGGAGAAGGAATGATCATGGATCATGGCTTGGGGGAGAAATTCATGGCTCTTTTCTTGCCCAAGAAGAAAAACGCGAATTCCCATCGAGGGTGGCTTTCCCATACCGGAATTTGGACAGCCATACCTCTCCATTCCCAAGGCATTAACTACCTCCACCAACTCTTGGGAGAAATCAATGGTTGGGTACGAAAGTCAAAATGGGTAGTTGAGGGTTTGATGGATTCTCTCATTGAAACTTGGCTTGACTTGAGTGGTTCAAGGGTTTGAATTGTTTTCCCTCCCAATTCCTTGTGAAATCATGCCCCCATCTCTTTGTTGCATTGCATATCTAGTTGTGGGTATTTTTTTTATTAAAATGCATATTACATGATATTTGAATTTCCAATGTGCATTGCTAGCACGCAAACCATATGCATCACTAAATCGATGGCAGGGCCTTGGCCTTGAGCTCCTCACCATGATTTCATAACAATATTACATCATTTATAATGTTAATACCATGGGGTCAAACTGGGTACATTACAAACAGGTCAACAAGAATTCTATTTAAAAAGGTTTCCAACTTCATTCAAGAATTTTTGTCATTTGCAATTTTGGTTTGAGAGCTCTGAGCCTCTCTAGTTGAGTGATGTGCCTCAACAGGTTTGCTTAGGAGATGTGCCCCAAGGCCATGTGATTTTCTTATGAGTGTTATGCAGGTCTGGAACATGATGCTACATCCAATAACATTCAGATCAGTTCAGCACTGAAGTCATACAGCCAGTTCCAAGAGAATATCTCTTATTCGGTGAAATTCTAGCTAGTTTTGGTGAAGTTTCTCAAGTTGAAGATGAATGCTCCAGTGAATGTGCCCAAGAACTGATGGAGGGTTAGTTCAGCCTTATGTTCAGCCAAAATTGATGTCCAGTAGTAGAAATCATTCTCATAACTTATCCATTCTCTTCTTCTCCTTCATTCTCACAACCACAGCTAGATTTGGAGGTGTTTTTCCCATAAGGAAGAGAAGATCTGGGGATAGCTCTCCATACTCTTACAAAGAATCAATGTGCAGCCATATCCTCTATTTCATACCTATTGAAGATCAGATTACACCTTCATAATAGAGATTGGATCATTACTTCACTTCTTCCAACTATTCTATGGCTCTATGAGGGGGTTTCCTAGCCCATAATTCATTGTATTAAGAAGGGGCTATTAAATGAGTGAAATCAGTTCAGTGAGTAAAATTTCAACCTGTTGCTGCTAATTACATTATATCATAGCACTCTAATATTTCAGAACATATTTTTACATTTAAATAAATTCAGCACTTAATTCATAATAGAAGACTGGCTCATTGAGCATTGTTTAATGACTAGTTTCACTAAAATGACTGCCAAATTTGTTCTAAATGTCAGATTTACTTTATGTAAGTTGTAGGAGGTCAATAACACATCATATTAGCTATATCAGTCTCTACTTAAAGGATTTGGGAGGATTCAAACCCTGTTTGCAAAGATTTCATTTTGACTAGCTCTGTCATCCCGGCAGGGCCTAAAACTTCCAAACAACTCCTACTCTTCCAAAATAATTTTGAATGCTGCTCATTGTGTCCATTGAACCTATTTTGCTCTCATAACTCAGTTTTTACCCACCCAGTCTAGTAAGCATATGCTGGTGCACCCAGGAAGCTTTGCGGTAGGCTTCAGCGGTAGCTGTTGTCCGAAACATAAATGGCCCTAGTGCTTTGTGCTTAGGAATCTCCCTCTGATATTAATATTTGTTGCTGAACATTTTTCCATACAAATTCCAGAACTGAAATTTCATCCCACCATCCTTAGATTCAGTCTCCATCCCCCTCACTAACATCCTGCTCGTTTTGAAAATATTGTTAAGAAATTATCCAGTGAATTTTATTAAAATTTCTGAAGTTGAGTTAATATATTGGTTAAATATTTCCAAGGATATTACAGTGGTATTAGAGCTCTTTCCTTTGCTCACCCTATGGAAATAAATTAACTCAATGATTGAAGGAAGATTGAAGATCTTCTCATAGATGCAAAATGTGGCTCCTACCAATCAATGAAGAAGAAGAATTTATTTTTGAGCCATATGAAGAGGAGACTTTAACCCCTGTTGGAAATTCTTATTTGCACAAAGTTGAACATTATTTCCTTGATGAACAAATGTTTGAAGAGAGCATAGGAAATGACCTACCTACGACTAATTGGGATTATGAAGGAATAATCAAAAGAGGCAACCCTAAGAAATCCTATGAGTACTTCATGGAGTACTCTACCTTGAAGAAGGAGGTTCGGAAGTCCCTGACCTTTAGAGATTATTGTGATTTAGAGATTTAGAGGTTTTTCAAAGACCCCTACAATAGTGATAGCAAAAGAAGGATTGCACATATGAATTATGGTGTGTGCAAAGAAGTTTAGGCAAGATTTGTACCCCTAGGTGCTAAGATGGAAGGGAGGGATAAAGATGTGTCCTCACAGCCACGAAAAATCAAAGGAGAAAACCAAGATCCACCTAGTTATTCGGGTGAAGAAGAAGTAGGAAAAAATAAAGATGAAGTTGCAGCCCTACATATGGATCCATCCCAATCCCAGGGAAAATGAATCAAGAAAGAAGTTTTAGCAAGGCCATTGGCAGGGCCAAGTATTGCGAGACTGTTTGGTTTTTCTTCAAGAAGGAAGTCCAAAGGTTGTGATCTAAGCACCACACAATGTGGAGAGACATCAAGTTTCTTGGAAAGAAATGACCAAGAAGACCTTGTTGGTGCCCCATTACTCCAAGAAGTGTATGAAGAAGGTCAATGCACAGTAGAAGATCCAACAGTCAAACACTTGATTGTTGGTGATGAGGGAGGTAAAATCACTCTCGATCTTTTAATGGTTGATTTCAAAACAAGTGCAGAAGAAATAGGATAGATTGATGAAGGTGAGACATATTTTGGATCTGATCCAAAAGAGGGACATAATTCAGATCTACAATCACCCCTTGAGCCTCACTAGGAAGCAGAAATTGAGCACATCTCAGTAGGGTGTGAAGCAGAGAAATGGGTGGATGAACAAGCCATCAAAATTCCACTGCATAAGAACGAGAACATGACACCTGGTGAATTTGTAATTTCTGTTTTTTATGTGTGTTTAGGTCCATCTGATGTGGCATCCACTTCCATTGAAAAGTTTAGAATGGTTGAGCCTCATAGTGATGAGATTCAGAATTCTGGTCTAAAAAATGAAAGAAGTATGGAGGTTGAAACCTTGAGAGAAGATATTTTTGTTGCACCAAGGATGAATGATAACTTATGTTACAGCCCAAATTATGTTTTTAAAGACATGAAAGATGAATATATTGCAGAAACAACATATAGATCAGATTTCAAAACCTCAAGTGCATTGCATGAAATTGATCCGATGATGGAAAATGAAGAGGAGGAACCTCTGCAAGAACCTCATCTTCTTGCAGGATCTTTAAAGATGGATGAACAGAAGATCCAAGAGGCCCTGAAAATTCTCCATGAAACTCATGCTTCAGTGTCAAAGTTGTGTTGGGAAGCTGCTTTAATGGAAGACCAATCTTCCTTTGAAGCCATGAAGAATATCCAGAAAGCAATGTCCATAATCAAAGGTAATTTCTCACAGTTGCTTTTTGATAAAAATTACATGTTTGAGATTGTTGAATTATTGCGAGAAGCAACACTGCATGATGAAGAGAGTATTAGCATATATGAAAAAGAGAACTACAAGCTCAAAGGTGAGTTGTTGGCCACCCGAGATTCTTTGAGATACACTCAAAGTGCCCTCCTAGAATCACAAATGAAGATAGAACAATTCCAACAAGAGTGGCAAGAATTGACCGAATCCACAATTTTTCCCGAGAGTCATCCCTTTTGGGTAAATGACATAAAAATGTCTATGGAGGAATCTCATGAGTGGGTGGACCATGAGGAGTAGTATGTTCAGTATGTGCTGGAAGAAAGTGCAGAAAAGGTGGATGAAAAGTTCAGAAGCATGGCTCACCACCCTTCATTCCTCACTTACATTCAACCACAAATTGTGGGAATGAAAATTGGGTAAAAGGATTCTTCCTCTGGGTGTCACATGATGAGAAGGAGGAACCTAAAATCGAGGCTCATGACATGTTCCTTAACCCGTAGCAGTGGAATCATTTTATGCATGAGTGTGCAGCCACTTTTGACAATGAGGTATCATATCCACACTTACTTTCAATGTGTGGGTCATTTGATGGAGTTTTGCACCCTTGGATCAATGGCAGAGAGTTGAGCCATTGGATGAAGAGGGGAACACCTGTGGAGTTTCATAGATATCATGATTTCTCTTTATGTGAAGGGGACATACATATGGCTGATCACATTCCATATGATTCAACAAATCAAACTGCTTGCCCATCCATTGGTTGGATGGGTAGGGGCAACATTGCAGTGAAGACCTTCGAAGGTAAAAAGTTCACTTGTTTATGCAATAATTCTTTTGTTATAATTGACATTGTCTTGAATTGTGAGTAGCAACAAAGATGTATTTTGCAGCCATTTGATGTCACCAATCCACATATGGGTTGGGTGAAATACTTCCTAACAAGCATGAAGTCTTTTTGCAAAAAAAAAAATTCTTATGGTCAAGGGAAGGCAGCTAAGCAGGAAAGTTGCCAAGATAAATTAATGATTACTTGCATAAGTTGGCCTATGTGGAGGAAATCCACATGCTGACAGGGATGCTTGAAATTTTTCTCCAATGGCAGAGAGTTGAGCCATTGGATTTTTTCACTAGAAGAGACATTCTGCTCCCCACTTGGTTTGGTTGGAAGCAATGCCCTAGCAGTTATTCCCCGGATGAAAAGGCACATGTTTGATGACAGATTCTTTAAAATTATTCTGATGATGGGGAAAATGGATTTGATACTTTGGAATCCTAGCATACACTTGACTGACAGATTGCCAAAGATGAAAGGAGAATTATGCTCCTTGCAGGAGAAACAATGGGACCCATGAATTCTACTCAGTTATCCTAATGGGGTTAAAATTATGTTCATTTGTTGGCTAATGGAAAATATAAAGTACATGACAGTTTGTTTTACATAGACATTTTTCCTGAAGTCCCAAGTAATTTATATATTGTTCAATGGATGGGGGACACTGATAATCAGATTTGGTGCAGCAGAAGCTTGGTGGAATCTTGGCATTGCTTGAGGACAAGCAATCTTGGGAAGGGAGGCCTGTCATGTTCCCAAATTTTCCTATGGTCCATGGGGATGATTTTAGCCCAAGTCACATACGTATTAATTAAATAATTAATGGATGGATGAAGTAATATTCCTAAGGGTGAATTTGAGGAATTAAATGGATAAGGAGGGCCCCTCATGAAGTTATTAAACCCCAATTCAAGTGCTAAGGTGATTTATTAATTAATTGAGAAATTAATTAATTGGGGAAATTTTGAGGCATTACACCTTATTAATTAATTAATTACTGGATAATTAGTTAATTGCTAAGTTAAATTATTTCTGAGTGGTATTATTTTGATTTAAATTATTATTGCTAATAAATGTGCCAAGTGGTTGATGACTTGGCTAGGAAATTCATATTGGTAAGTGAGCCAAACTTGCCTAAATGATGAAACTCAGAAAATCAATGAATTACTTGGAGAAGAAGTCAAGTAAGCACTAGAGTCCAAAAATGTTGCCAAAAATGAGAAAAGAGCAATATTTCAAGAAAAGCAGCATAAATTCAGAAAGCAGGAAAGTATGAAAAGCAAGAAAGTTTAGAAAAGAAGGAAAGTCAGAAAAAGAGGAAAAAATAAGGAAAGCCAAAGCAAAGCAAAGCAAGGAAAGTATGTCCAATCATGGGTGACCTATTCTCACAGGTCACCAAGCTAAGTAACTTGCTCAACAGGTCAACAAGAATTCTATTAAAGAAGGTTTCCAACTTCATTCAAGATTTTTTGTCATTTGCAATTTTGGTTTGAGAGCTCTGAGCCTCTCTAGTTGAGTGATGTGCCTCAACAAGTTTGCTTGGGAGATGTGCCCCAAGGCCATGTGAGTTTCTTATGAATGTTATGCACATCCAAAACATGATGCTACATCCAATAACATTTAGATCAGTTAAGCAATGAAGTCATACAGTCATATCCAAGAGAAGATCTCTTATTTAGTGAAATTCTAGCTAGTTTTGATGAAGTTTCTCAAGTTGAAGATGAATGCTTTAGTGAATGCACCCAAGAACTGATGGAGGGTTGGTTCATCCTTATGTTCACCCAACAATGATATCCAGTAGCAAAAATCATTCTCAAAACTGATCCATTCTCTTCTTCTCCTTCATTCTCACAACCACGGCTAGATTTGGAGGTGTTTTTCCCATAACGAAGAGAAGATCTTGGGATAGCTCTCCATACTCTTCTAGAGAATCAGTGTGCAGCCATATCCTCTGTTTTAGACCTTTTTAAAATCAGATTACACCTTCATAATAGAGATTGGATCATTACTTCAATTCTTCCAGTCATTCTATGGCTCTATGAGGGGGTTTCCTAGCCCATAATTCATTGTATTAAGAAGGAGCTATTAAATGAGTGCAAACTCAGTTCAATGAGTAACATTTTGACCTGATGCTGCTAATTACATTATATTAGAGCAATCTAATCTTTCAGAATAGAGTTTTACATTTAAATAAAGTCAGCACTTAATTCGGAATAGAAGACTAACTCATTGAGCACTGTTTAATGACCAGTTTCACTAAAATGACTGTCAAGTTTGTTCTAAATGTTAGATTTACTTTCTATAGGTTTTAGGAGGTCAAAAACACATCATATTAGTTATATCAATCCCTACTTAAACGATTTGGGAGGATTCGACCCCTGTTTGTAAAGATTGCATTTTGACTAGCTCTGTCATCCCGACAGGGCCTAAAAATTCCAAACCATTCCTACTCTTCCCAAATCATTTTGAATGATTCTCATTGTGTCCATTGAACCTATTTTACTATCATAACTCAGTTTGTACCCACCCGGTCTAGTAAGCATATGCTGGTGCGCCCAGGAAGCTTTACGGTAGGCTTCAACGGTAGTTGTTGTCCAAAACATAAATGGCCCCAGTGCTTTGTGCTTAGGAATATCCATCTGATATTAATATTTGCTGCTACACATTTTCCCATACAAATTACAGAACTAAAAGTTCATCCCACCATCCTTAGATTCCGTCTCCATCCCGCTCACTAACATCCTTCTCGGTTTGAAAAGATTGTTAAGAAATTATCCAGTGAATTTTATTAAAATTTCTGAAGTTGAGTTAATATCTTGGTTAAATATTTCCAAGGATATTAAATCCTCGTAGTCGTAGGGGATCCAGCAGGGGTGGAGGGTCTTCACGACCTGGGGGAGAAAGTCTCTCTCAGGGAGAAGGCTCGTCTCAACAGTAGACCATGGAGCTGGAAGAGTCTTCCCCGCAGAGCTTCAATTGGGGGGATCAGTATCTAGAAGAGACGCCTGCTCCGATAGATGCACAGATAGCACACCATGAAGTATCCCTTCTCTGTCAATATGAAGCCCACTTGGGTCAGAAATTAATTGGCAGCACCTTCTGGGCGGTCAGGATATTGTTGACTTGCGATATTCAAGTGTCGAGGAACCAGCTAGCTCACAACCTCCGTGAAACCATCCAAATTATAAAAGATGACCAACAAACTAATTCGGATGGTGTTTGCTTGCTCAAGTCTGCTCTGGAATATTATATGGATACCTCGAGGGACTTCCCTCGTGAAGAACCAGTTTCCCCACGGGGGGAGCACCTTGCTCCCTGATTGGTCTTGGCGGTCTGCGTTCGTGCCAGTCTTGGTGGTCAGCGTCTGCGCTGGTGAGCTCTTTTCTATTTTTCCATGTCTTGGGAAGTTCAGTCTCGGTGTAGACTCCGGATGTTAGTGTGGTTTTGTTATGAGGGATGTTAAAATTCAATATGCTAAGACAGAAAATAGCAGCATTACATTCCATTTCACAATAATAGCATATACAGGATCACTAAAGAAACAACAAGCACAGCATAAACACAAGAGACAGAGATTTATCCTGGGAAACCCTCATGGGGTAGAAAACCCAGCAAAGCTTCCTCAATATAGATGACCAGCAATAAACAAAGATGAAACCCTGAGACATGATCTCCTCCTCCACAATAGCAGACCTCTCCTCCACAAGTGCGCTATCCTCAAGTGTGTGAGTGTGTCAAATGAGGAACACACCTCCTCTATTTATACACTACACTGACATGTATTTTACATAGGTACACGTAGGATCGTATTTAACCAATGGGTTAAATACCCCACTACAACTGACTGGGCCGACCCCTCTAGGGTGGTCTAATAACCCTTTGACCCACATAACACATAAAGGGCCGACCTCCACTAGGGAAGTCTAATAACCCAAGTTACCACATTCTGACGGAGGAATAAACATCTCCGGATATACAATAAGATCTTTACGGAGGAATGAAACATCTCCGGAATAATAAAGTACAATTATAATATTCTTTGAAGTTACAATATCTCAACACTCCCCCTTAACGAGAAGGATATTATAACAACATCTGCACGAGCAAGGAGTCATCAACATCATACATGATACATCTATAAATCATTGGAAGCTTTCTCAACATCATCAGTAACTCAACTAGTTACTGGAACATCTTCAAAACTGGAACATCAACATCATTAGAGTTGATAGTACTCAATCATCAGCATCATCAACACGCGATCAACACAATCATCAGCATCATCATCACACGATCATCAGCATCGTCATCACACGATCATCAGCATCATCATCATACGATCATTAGCATCGTCATCATACGATCATCAGCATCACGATCAGCATCGTCATCATACGATCATCAGCATCATCATCACACAATCATCAGCATCGTCATCATACGATCATCAGCATCATCATCATACGATCATCAGCATCGTCATCGCACGATCATCAGCATCGTCATCACACGATCATCAGCATCGTCATCACACGATCATTAGCATCGTCATCACACGATCATCAGCATCATCATCCCACGATCATCAGCATCATCAAAGGATGATGTAAACCAGTCATGTACATTTTGAACCGAAGTCCAGGGACGATCCAGTCCTATCATGTTCTCGGAGACCTCACGTCTACGGCTCAGTTTACAGGACCAAAGTCCAAGGATGATCCAATCCTTACCGTACATTTAGGACAGCGTCCAAGGATGACTTAATCCTCCGCCGTCTTTTAGGACCATGTCCAAGGATGACTTAATCCTCCACCGTATTTTAGGACCATGTCCAAGGATGACTTAATCCTCCACCGTCTTTTAGGACCACGTCCAAGGATGACTTAATCCTCCACCATCTTTTAGGACCATGTCCAAGGATGACTTAATCCTCCACCCGTGCATTTAGGACCTACATTCTCGAAGACATACGTCTACGTCTCTTCTTTCGGACTGAAGTCCAGGAATGATCCAATCCCTTCATTATCGAAGACATACGTCTACGGCTCGTCTTTCGGACTGAAGTCCAGGAATGATCCAGTCCCTTCATTATCGAAGACATACGTCTACGGCTGTTCTTTCGGACTGAAGTCCAGGAATGATCCAATCCCTTCATTCTCGAAGACATACGTCTACGGCTCTTCTTTCGGACTGAAGTCCAGGAATGATCCAATCCCTTCATTATCGAAGACATACGTCTACGGCTCTTCTTTCGGACTGAAGTCCAGGAATGATCCAATCCCTTCATTATCGAAGACATACGTCTACGGCTCTTCTTTCGGACTGAAGTCCAGGAATGATCCAATCCCTTCATTCTCGAAGACATACGTCTACGGCTCTTCTTTCGGACTGAAGTCCAGGAATGATCCAATCCCTTCATTCTCGAAGACATACGTCTACGGCTCTTCTTTCGGACTGAAGTCCAGGAATTATCCAATCCCTTCATTATCGAAGACATACGTCTACGGCTCTTCTTTCGGACTGAAGTCCAGGAATGATCCAATCCCTTCATTATCGAAGACATACGTCTACGGCTCTTCTTTCGGACTGAAGTCCAGGAATGATCCAATCCCTTCATTATCGAAGACATACGTCTACGGCTCTTCTTTCGGACTGAAGTCCAGGAATGATCCAATCCCTTCATTATCGAAGACACACGTCTACGGCTCTTCTTTCGGACTGAAGTCCAGGAATGATCCAATCCCTTCATTATCGAAGACATACGTCTACGGCTCTTCTTTCGGACTGAAGTCCAGGAATGATCCAATCCCTTCATTATCGAAGACATACGTCTACGGCTCTTCTTTCGGACTGAAGTCCAGGAATGATCCAATCCCTTCATTATCGAAGACATACGTCTACGGCTCTTCTTTCGGACTGAAGTCCAGGAATGATCCAATCCCTTCATTATCGAAGACATACGTCTACGGCTCTTCTTTCGGACTGAAGTCCAGGAATGATCCAATCCCTTCATTATCGAAGACATACGTCTACGGCTCTTCTTTCGGACTGAAGTCCAGGAATGATCCAATCCCTTCATTATCGAAGACATACGTCTACGGCTCTTCTTTCGGACTGAAGTCCAGGAATGATCCAATCCCTTCACATGTTGTATACCAAAAACATGTATTCTCATCATCAAAACATGTATAGCCACGACATGTATCATCATCAACAAAACATGTATAACCACAACATGTATCATCATCATCAAAACATGTATAACCTCAACATGTATCATCATCATCAAAACATGTATAACCACAACATGTATCATCATCATCAAAACATGTATAACCTCAACATGTATCATCATCATAAAAAAACATGTATAACCACAACATGTATCATCATCATCAAAACATGTATAATCACAACATGTATCATCATCAACAAAGCATGTATACATCTATCATCAAAATCATCAAAAGTATGTATACATCTATCATCAAAACTAACATCAAAAGCATGTATACATCTATCATCAAAACTAACATCAAAAGCATGTATACATCTATCATCAAAACTAACATCAAAAGCATGTATACATCTATCATCAAAACTAACATCAAAAGCATGTATACTAACATCAAAAGCATGTATACATCTATCATCAAAATCATCAAAAGTATGTATACATCTATCATAAAAAAATATAAGAGTCCTAAATCTAAATAATTCTAGGTAACTAAGTGCAGTAAATAGTTAAACTCATCATTGATGAGATAGACTTGATGTCGGATACTGTGCTACTCCCCCTTTCGAGGAGAGTTTTCCTAAACTACACCAAGCTTGTCTCGGAAGTGTTCAAACTTTACTCGAGACAGAGGTTTGGTTAGGATATCATCAATTTGATCCTCAGTGCTTATATACTCGAGCTTGATAGCTCCTCTCTACACCATATCTCGTATATAGAAGTATCGGATCTCAATGTGTTTTGACTTATCATGGAATACAAGATTTCCTATCATCTTGATGCAGCTTTGATTGTCACACATAATCATAGTGGAATCCATTTCTAAGTCAAACACTCCATATAATAGCTTCTGAAGCCACATTGCTTCACAGCTGGCAGAGCAGACAGCTATATATTATGTTTCAGTAGTACTGAGAGCCACACTAGATTGTTTCTTGCTAAACCATGAGATCATGGTAGATTCAAGACTATAACATCCACCTAAAGTACTCTTTCTGTCTGAGACACTTCCTGCCCAATCAGAATTTGAGTAACCATGTGAACGGAGTTCATGACCTCCAAGATTATATAGACCAAAATCTAAAGTACCTTTTAGGTACCTCACTATATGCTTTGTAGCTATTAAGTGAACCTTTCTAGGTTCTACTAGATACTGACTTACAGTATTTACAACAAAGCATATATCTGGCCTAGTATTTGTTAAATACATCATTGGCCCAATGATTTGTCTATATAGGGTTAGGTCCACTAAATCCGATGAGTTATTAACTAATAACTTCAAGTTAGAGTCCATGGGAGTGGCCATGGATTTACACTCCAACATATCAAATCTTTTTAGAAACTTCACAGCATACTTACCTTGATTTAAAAGATTCCTTTTGGATCATGCCATACTTCTAGACCTAAGAAGTAGTGCATTAATCTGAGATCTTTCATTTTTAATTCTGCAGCCATTTTCATGATTTGTTTCTCATTCCTTATCAGAAAGAGATCATTGACACATAATAATGGTATGATAGGTTCATCATCCACAACCTTTAGGTAAAGGTTAGGATCAGCTTTACTTCTGGTAAAGCCCAAGCTTTGTCATGAAGCTGTCAATTGTCCATTATTCACACTCTGCATTGAGTGATCTTCTGCATATCTATCTGTGCCATCTCTCGTCAGATGGGTCTACTAATATGAGCCTCAAAGTCATTCGAACTCTATGGTGAGTTTCTTCTTGCATCCATATCATATGTGTATAGAAGCCATATTCAACCTTGTAGCAAGGGTTGAGATCCACATCACCCATGATGATCATTAAGCTCATCAATTGACTACCGATCCTGGGAACCCATACAGAACCTGATTACATTATTAAGAGAATGGTCAAAACATCTCATGATGATTCTCTTCCTCTTTCTAAGAGAATCTCTTAACCATAAGCTTTCTATAGTGTGTTTGATTTGTAAATCCTTTTGTTGAACATCCATCGCTTGTTCATCATTCATCATGATTCTCCCTACAAATCAAAATTAAGTACAGGATTAGTAATACTTCATAATCATCAAATCATATTGACATAATAACCTATTATGCATACAGATATAGTTATGCAACTAATTTGACCAATACTTTGGCACAACACTTTCCCATATCTTGTATGCATACAATGGCTATCTATATGCCTTCCATCTCCACCAGAACATACTATTGAGAGTGTGCATAGCTCTCGGCATGTCAGCAAAGAGGTTTCATTCTAGACAAGCAACAATGGAATGTTTGTCCAACTTACCAATCATATGCACATTAGTAGTATACTATTCAATGCTCTATGAATGTTTATACTCAGCATTATATATTCTAGGAATACAAATATGCATACAACCTATTACAGGCAATATCATTACTATAACAACTCAAATACTTATCTTTTATGTTTGTGTGGTTGCCTCCCGCTTGAACTTTTGTGTGTCTTTTGAACTTCTATTCATTCTGTACCATTGTGCATGCTCAAGAGTCATCCTCATGATCTCATGCACAAACATACACTCATTAGTATATTCTAAATGCTATCAAAACATTATAGTACTAAATAATCTTGAAAATGTATAGTCATGATTATAGTTAATAAACATTAGTATTCAAGATTTCAGGGAAGTCTTCTTTTACTCATGCATATCATCAATCAAGATAAAAGATATAATATGCATAATCCCTTGATTACTAACTTTATGAATAAGCATAACCAATCATTCCAAGTATACTTATATAAGGGATCCTAACACAGGGTAAGATTCATGGGAAACATACCTGGATTAGTATACCTACTTGGTTATGTACAACACACCTAAACAATCTCTTCAATGATTTAGAGATCCTGAGCTAGAACCTGCATGTCTCATAGGTTAAGCATAATATAACAAAGTCATACATACCTCGTAAGTAGAGCAAAGATTATGGATGAGTCTTTGTCTTCATGTTTTCATGGTCATGGAACCTGATTTGTCTTTTGTGATGTACCTGTATCTTGTTAGCAGACAACATCAACCTCACACAACATCATAATGCCTTAGTACAATCATAAGTGTCAACACCCTAACCAATGAATATCTTCTATCATGCATTCATAATTTTGTTAAGGTTATACGACAAATCTAAAATCAAAATTGTACTAACTGTAATAACCTAAAGACAAACATACCATAAACTTAATCATGGACAAGTATCGAAACATACCTCGATGAGTCATACCTGTCGAGATCGCTTGTATTCTTCTTATGTAAGGCCTTAGGAACTTCTTCACTTATGCAGGTGACCAATCCATCTTCTTCTAGGATTAACCCAATCCACTTGATTTGCAAGAACTGGACCTGGAGTTGGATATGGGTTTGTCAGAGAAACCCAAAAATTCAAACTTTGAATTTCAAACTTCCGAAAGGATAGAAATATGCGCCTTGATGAGCTGATCAAACTGGTATATTCAGAATTTGAAAACTGCAAAGTTTTACTCCTCAATTTTGCCTTTGAAACTTTTGGATTCACTGGACGTGACCCTGAACTGGGGTTTAATGAAGCCCACTCTTTTGCCCCATCAAAAGGTTTGATCCAAAGCTCTAAGCTTCTATTTTTCTGAGGAGCTTCCAGCCGTGGTCACAGATTTCAAAAATTCTCATTTTTACAGAAGCCCTAATTTTCCACTTTTCTGATCAAAGTCCCGAACTAAGGGTCTAATCAAGCCCGGCCTTCTGCCCAACCAAAAATTCTGATCTTGGTCTCTAAATTTCTATTTTGATGAGTAGCATCCAGCCGTGGTCTCCGATTACAAAAATTCCAACTTTCTTCAAAGCCCTAAATTCCGGAAGCCATGAATGAAGGTACCAAAAAATAATTCTGTTTTGACAGAAGTATGTACCTGATTGTTTCTGGTGTAACTCCGAAATTTTTGATCCACAGGGTCTGAAAAAGTTTTCTGACATAGCCTGATCTATTGGCTTTCCATCCTGACAGGCCTGACCTCAATTGGATGTTCTGAGAGAGAGTTATGCCAAATATCGCAACGTGACCTGTTTTGGGAAAATACAGGAGAGCGAACTTGTACAGCGTGCCACGTGTCAGTGTTTGACCTTCGGCCTCTGAAAAAGTTTTCTGAGATATCTCGGCCTGTTATCTTTCCATCCTGACAGGTCTGAACTCAATTGGATTCTCTGAGAGAGAGTTATGCCAAGTGTCGCAACGTGACCTGTTTATGGGATAATACAGGAGAGCGAACTTGTACGGCATGCCACGTGTCACTGGTTCAACTTCGGCCTCTGAAAACGTTTTCTGAGATAGTACAGTCTGTGTACTACCTGTCACTTTTCAGTAAATTTCATTTGGAGCTTCCTAGCCCAAGTTATGACCTTTTTCCCAAGGTCACCTGATTTTGACTCAGATCTGGAAGAGGCAGAAACCCTATATTGTACAGATCATAAATCACAAAGTACAATGAATTAGAGGTTTTCCTTTGGACACAAGGTACCTGGAGATTTTAGCTTCATCCTGTAACAATTTCAGATCCGAAAAATTCGCCAAAACGGATTTATAGCGAAATTGCTACGATGACTGGTTTTTGCTATGTAAAACCCTAACCTTCAAATTGTCGTAAGTAAAGCAAGTGTCTTTAGTGCCATACCTTGTCTTCCTTCAGGTTAGCTCTGATACCATGTTAAAATTCAATATGCTAAGACAGAAAATAGCAGCATTACATTCCATTTCACAATAATAGCATATACAGGATCACTGAAGAAACAACAAGCACAGCATAAACACAAGAGACAGAGATTTATCCTCGGAAACCCTCATGGGGTAGAAAACCCAGCAAAGCTTCCTCAATATAGATGACCAGCAATATACAAAGATGAAACCCTGAGACATGATCTCCTCCTCCACAAGTGCGCTATCCTCAAGTGTGTGAGTGTGTCAAATGAGGAACACACCTCCTCTATTTATACACTACACTGACATGTATTTTACATAGGTACACGTAGGCTCGTATTTAACCAATGGGTTAAATACCCCACTACAACTGACTGGGCCGACCCCTCTAGGGTGGTCTAATAACCCTTTGACCCACATAACACATAAAGGGCCTACCTCCACTAGGGAATTCTAATAACCCAAGTTACCACATTCTGACGGAGGAATAAACATCTCCGGATATACAATAAGATCTTTACGGAGGAATGAAACATCTCCGGAATAATAAAGTACAATTATAATATTCTTTGAAGTTACAATATCTCAACAAGGGATTCTCGGCCAGAGCCCTCTTCCTTTTTGGTTAAGGTTTTCCTTTCTCTTCTGATCATGTTGGGGTCTTCTGAGGATCAGGGCCTCTAATTTCTTTCCACGGTTACCTATCTATTGGCCATGATATATTCAGTCTATTGTAATCTCGGGTTTTATCTGCAGTTTCCTCTGCTTCATGGGCTGTTTAACATGGTTGTATGCTCCTCATTTTGATCTTTTCTGGTTGTATGCTCCTCATTCTATTCCATTATTTTGTTTTCAATAATAGATTGGGCCTATGCTTACTTGAAAAAAAAAATATCATCTCCTTTGTAGGATTAATAAACGACTAAATTTTTATTGGACTTTCGACTTGTAGAAACAAAAGCACTAGACATAATCAGTCATTATTCCTCAAACATGTAATCTTTGCATCGGACTATTCCATCATTCTGTTGGAATATCAATTTGGAGCTTGCAAATTAATTGTAAATATAATCTTGCAATATTAGAAAGAGTTGGTAGATACAATGGGGTAGATACAAAACCAGTGACAATTATATTCAACACTGATTCCATGTATAATTTCAAAAAAAAAAACACATGCATGCCTTCCCAAACACACCATAATGCTAATTAAAATTTAAGCAGGATACTGTGTTAGAAAAGGAATTTAACAGTGACGACAATGCAAATAGTGATTCCATTTGTTGGAATGATTCTAACTACGATTACCCAGACATAAACATTCTTTCTTTTTGTTTATTGTTTTTTAAAAACAGAATCAATATACTTTTGGGTCTGCTCAAAGTTCCAAATCAAATATACCACGTGTCACAATATGATCATTCCACGTGTCACCCTAGGATACTAGATATCAACATTTTAACAACAAAATTTATAGAGTTTTTCGCTTTAAGGACTTTGCTAGCAAGTGGAAATATTCTCAGAGAAAGAGCGACCACTCTTTCTCCAAGGTTTTCTATTGTTACAATTCCCTCCTAAATGAAGGGTCGACCAACCCTTCCTATTCCCAATATTCATTTCATAATAGTTTGACATTGCAACAAGGGTTGGTCGACCCTTCTTGTATTCTCCATTATGGCTATAGATGAATTGTTGGATAAAGTTTTTCACAATTCACTACGAAAAGAAGGGGCGACCAATCCTTCTTGTCTTAAAATGGAAGTCGTAACAAACCATTTTTATATAATATAACTTCCAAGGTGTTATATTTTTACAATTACCTCATAATTGAAAGGTCAGTCGACCCTTATTATTCCCAATATTATTTTCATAATAGTTCGACACTGCAAGAAGGGTCGGTCAACCCTTTGTATTCCCAATATTATTTTCATAATATTTCGACACTGCAAGAAGGGTCGGTCGATCCTTCTTGTGTTCTCCATTATGCATATAGTTGAATTGTTGGATAGAATTTTTTAGAATTTACTACAAAAAGAAGGGGTGGTTGATCTTTCTTGTCGCAAAATGGAAGTCAGGACAAACTATTTTTATATGTTATAACTTCTAAGGTGTTCTATTTTTACAATTCCCTTGAAATTGAAGGCTCAACCGACTGTTCTTATTCCCAATATTATTTTCATAATAGTTCGACACTGCAAGAAGGGTTGTTCGATCCTTCCTATGTTCTCCATTATGGATATAGTTGAATTGCTAATAAATCTTTTCACAATTAACTGTGAAAAGAAGAGGCAACCGATTCTTCTTGTCAGAAAACGGAAGTCGGGACAAACAATTTTTATATGTTATAACTTTTCACCTTAAAATGTTGAGTCTGTAAGGTTGATAGTAAGGCTTTCTGTTCAGTTTCCAAGGTTGATAGTAGACATGGGAATTTATCTATATGGCAGTTTTTGTCTCAGAAGTTCAATGTGAAAAGAAGATGGATGTAATATTTTTTACTAGTATATAATACAAAGTTTCTCTTTTTTTGCTTAAAAAAACAAATTTGAAGGGATGAACTTAATTTCAAGTTGAAGGTTATATATTCATATCGCCCTTCTAGCATGAAGGGCTTTAATTAAAAAAATATAATAAATTCTTCGATTAAAAACAAAACAAAAGAATGTTTCTATTTAAAAAACATTCTTTCATTCTTTTTAAATGCTTCGATTAAAAACAAAAGGAAAGAATGCATCGATAATAAGGGCTTTCATTCTTTTTATGATATTTCATTCTATTTAAAAAAAAAGAAAAAATAAATAATGCTTCGATTTAAAAAAACAAAAGGAAAGAATGTTTCTATTTAAAAAAAAAGAAAAGAAAGAAAGTTTCTATTAAAAGAAATTGAATAAGAATGATTCTATTTTAAAAAAATAGAATAGTTTTTTGTATAATGCTACTACAATGATACTAACGTAAATATGTAAAGTTACTTATTTACAATTACTTCCAAAAGTAAACTTCAGTTCGACAAGCATTATGGACCACCAAGGAGCAAGAGGAGAAATAACCTGTGGTGGTCGCAGAGTCTCTCGTGCTCATAATCATGGTGGATTAAACAATTGGAACTGTTGGCGGATCAAAGTTTTATTTCAAACTTTGAGCAAATCCCTCGATTCAGTCCCTTGTCTGACCTCTTCTCTCAATTCAATGGCGGGCCTTGCTGATGGAATGATGCTCCTAAGGTCCAGTGTGGAAGACTTCAAAAAACACCTACTAAAGGTTTATGAGGCAGTCTGCTTGGGCATCAAAGCACAGAGAGAGTCATCCGACAACATGAGGTATATCTCGCAGCAATTAACCTATTTTGACTCGAGAATTGATGATTTGGAATGCAATCAGATTGAACTTATGGGGACAGTGGATTTTATAAAAGATGAAATTTTGAAGATGGGCAGGATGTCACAGTGCAACCACTTCTAGGAATCCCCCTCTATGGACATGAGAATTGGTGAGGAAACCTCTGTTCAGCGGCATAATTTTTTGTAGAAGAGATCCCTACTTGGATGAGTTTTTACATCAGTTTTGGAATTTTTTAAATTTACAGAGCCATACTAGGAAATCTATTTATGCTCCCAGGCTCTCCTTTTTGTAAGGTTCATAAGTAGTAAAAAAATACACTATTCGAATAGAAAAACACAGTTTTCAAAGCCAATATTGCCACTTTTAGAACCTGTTTTTGCACTTTAGAAAGGTTGATATTCACACTTTTAAAGTCTAAATTCACGCTTTCAAAGTCTAAATCCCTTTGAGGGGCATTAATATATTCAAATTTTATGTGCTTTCTTTTCAAACAATTCTCAGAATTTTATCTATTCTCTTTTCAAACATACATATTATAGAATTAAATAAAAGAGAAATCACAACATTACAATTAACATAATATAAAATAATATTGCACTACATTTAAGAAAATAAATCACAAGCATACGTAGAACATATAATAAATGTTTGTCCCAAATCCTGATGGCGCTAATGGTAAATGATGGCAGTGATCTTGGTGTTTGTGACAAGACATAATTTCGACTAAAGCATGATGTGATTATTTTCTTCACACACGTGATAACCTCCATTTCAGAATTTCATCGTATAAACCATTTCCATGTCAACATACATTCCTTTCTTAAGGCGTGTATTGGAGTGATACATGTACAATTACTACAGTCGGTACAGATCATATCTATACAGTTGGTACAGATCATATCTATACTCCAGCAAAATATACAGTCGGTACAGATCATATCTATGACCACCATCCCTCCATAATTATCCTTCCACATCCGTAACATCCAAGTCAATTCACCAATTCACTATATAAAGACTAAATCATATCGGATATCGCATCCGAATGAAATCTTTGGGAAGTCATGGCACTCTTCTTTACCGCCTCTGTTCCATTTCCTTTGTTGTTTTATCAGAAATACAAAGGAAGTCATGGAGTCTTATGGTCACTCTCTTCGTGATATATGAGCATTTCGACAGCAGTTCCCTAAAAAATCCTCACCACAACATGATATATGGGCATTTCGAGCACTGTCGAAGCCCCAAGACCAGGATTTGTCACTAATGTGACTCATAGCTTCTAGTGGAAGGAAAAATAAAGTATAACTTCTAGTTGAAGCTTCTAATTGAAGCCAAAATAAAGTCTGTAAATTATTTGTACTAGAAGAGTCTGTGTTTGTGATCTCAAGCTTGTAGTCCTGAAATGTATTAAGAGCCCAAGCTCTGTAAAAGGTGAGAGATCGAAGTAAATTTCATCTATGTTTAATGCGGTGAAGTTGCACTATTTTAACCCGGAATAAATTCTACTGATTTTTATGTCTAATTAGTAAGAAATTTTTTAATATAAATCCTGTAGTATAAGATTCTGCATTTGTGAGCTCAAGGTCGTAGTCGTGAAATGTATTAAGAACCCAAGCTCTATAAAAGTTGAAAGATCGAAGTAAATTCAATTGCCAGGAATAACTTCTACTGATTTTTATGTCTTAATAATAAATCTGTAACATAACATTTAAATCTAGTTGTTCAATTGCCAGGTATTTATATTTTTCAATATCTCATAAGTTGGGCGCATGAAACCATTTGGGTTTGATGGCCGATTAGAACTTGAAACATAGGCACAAAACATCAAAACACGGTCTTTGCCTTCGATACCTTTGTTTTTGGAGATTTTAGGTGTCAATATTTACAATCCATAGGTCTCAATGATTGCAAGTATCTAGACCAACATGAATGACCAAGATAATAGGGTGTACCGACAGCTAGAGAGGCAGTGATAGTGCGAGAGCACAAATGCTACTATAATTATTCACTTCCTCTTGCAGTTCGCCCAAGCATATTGAAAACATAGTGTTTAATAGAGAATAAAACGTAGCATGGATTCAGTGGTGTTCAGAGGAGAAAATATTCTATACGAGCCAATATTATAATTAAACTATATTTCCGATACTCAATGTGGTGCCAAATCAAATATGCCACATGTCACAATATGATCATTCCGCGTGTCACCCTTGGATACTAGATATCAACATTTAAACAACAACATTTAGATGTTTTGTTTCAAAGAGTTTATTAGCAAGTGGAAATATTCTCAGAGAAAGAGCGATCGCTCTTTCTCCAAGGTGTTCTATTGTTACATTTCCCTCATAAATTAAGGGTCAGCCGACCCTTCTTATTCCCAATATTCTTTTCATAATAGTTTGACACTGCAAGAAGGGTCAGTCGCTCCTTCTTGTGTTCTCTACTATGTATATAGCTGAATTGTTGGATAAAGGTTTTCACAATTAACTACGAAAAGAAGGGAAGGTTGATCCTTCTTGTCGGAAATCGAAAGTTGGGACAAACCATTTTTATATGTTAAAACTTCCAAGCTGTTTAATTTTTTAAATTTTCTCGTATTGAAAGGTTGGTCGACCCTTCGTATCCCCAATATTATTTTCATAATAGTTCGACACTACGAGAAGGGTCAGTCGACCCTTCTTGTGTTCTCCATTATGAATATATCTGAATTGCTGGATAAATGTTTTCACAATTAACTACGAAAAGAAGGGGTAGTCGATCCTTCTTGTCGGAAAACCGAAGTCGGGACAAACCATTTTTATATGTTATAACTTAGCCGATTTACTGGCTATTCAAATAGTGAGTGAATATTTTAGACATTGGACTTTTCACCTTAAAATTTTGAACATTTAAAAATGAAAATTGCTATTTTCAAATAAAAAATTGCATTTTTTTATTTGAAATTCACACTTTTCAAATCTGAAATTGCATTTTTTGATTTTAAATTCACACTTTTCAAATGGAAATTTTCATTTTTTGATTTGAAATTCACACTTTTCAAATCAAAATTTGCATTTTTTTATTTGAAATTCACACTTTTTGAATTGAAATTCATAGTTGTATAACAAAAAATTGCAATTTTAAGGTTCATAAGTAGTCAAAAAACACACTATTCGAATAGAAAAACGCACTTTCCAAAGCCAATATTGCCACTTTCAGAACCTGTTTTTGCACTTTAAAAAGGTTGATATTTCCACTTTCAAAGCCTAAATTCACACATTCTTAGTCCAAAAATTTCCTAATATGTCCAAATTTAATGAAATTGGCGTTTTATGCCCAACACTCTACGTACATCGGGGCTTACGCCCAGTACGTAATAAAATGCTCTAAGTACATCGGGGCTTATGCCTAGTATGTAGGTCATCCGTGTGTTCCTGCGTCCACGCTCAACACACTATATAAATCAATCATGTGAATCATAACTCTGCACAATATGTAACAAAAAGGTCATCTCAATATATTAGGGTTTGTACCCAATTCACATAACAAAACATAAATCAATCCATTAGGGATTTCTTTCCCAGTATATAACAATAATCTGCATCAGTCAGGGTCCATTTCCAATATGTAAATCTATAAAAGAAATGAATCATGATGTGTACTAGGGCTCTTTCCCAATAATCATATGTGTTGGGGCTTTGAGCCCAGTATATAACATCAGAAATAGTTAGTCAAAATTTGGGATATTACACAACCAATCATTAATGCATTGATCTATGACTTGGATTTGTCTTAATCGATGATCTGTGTATCTTTATGTTTTAACTGAATTTATTTAATTAAAACATTTATCTATTTCTACAAATGATTAACATATATTATTAAGTTAATGTTAATTTTTCAATTGACATTCCAGATACAGGATAAGCTTACATGTGCATAATCCTTAAGCTACTATCATTTGATTTTTTATCTTTTGGTTCTACCTTAAGTTATGAGTAAAAGATCCGATTATACATTTATGTTAAGCTGGTGAAATGAATTATTAAAAATCAAACCAAGTTATCATGCACACAAACATAACACTTTCTTTAGATAAGATCTAACTTTAAAGATTAGATTTCTTTTAAGATAGATTCCTTTCGAGATTTAGTAAAATTTGATCTTCCCTCACAGGAAGATAGATCCTTTAGGATCAAACCCCATAAGTGCCAGCGGAGGCCTTTATATCTGTGGGAGTTAACTACACCAAACAGTCTGGGGATAGAACTGCTCTTGCTATTGGCTTGGTTTGCAACCAAGCTTAGTGCAATGGGCACCTGCTAACTAGTAGCAGCAGTTTCAATATTAAGCAAAAACAATAAACTAAATCTAAACTAAAACTAAACTAGCATGTGCATCTTTGAATTAAAAAACAAGAACAAGAAATATAAGAAATAATTTTGTATTAAAAATGGGGGCAAGCAAGTGCTTGCAATAACAATACCTCCAAGTGATGAAGATAGTTGAGAAGCTCCAAGGATAAGCAGCTCCAAACTCCAATGGGTCCTTTCTCCAAGGTTGCTACAATGGCCAAAAACTCAAGGAAGATTTTGGCAGCATGAGGATAGGAATATGGATGGATGTGAAATGAGGAGCCCCTACCACCTTTTTATAGGTTTTGGTGGTGGGGAATACCATTTGTGGTTTTGTGGAAACCAATGGTATTGACCAACATGGTTTAGGTACTTTTCCCTCATTTTTCCTTTTTTGAATAAAATTAATATTTTTATTCCCTTTTGAATATTTTTGGGAATTTTGGACCCTTTTTTAGGGTTTTTTATGCTTTTTTAGGAAAAATAATCTTTTTGAGTGGGAAAAGGGGTGTACTAAGGTCTTTTGGTGACCTTTTGTTGGCTTGAGAGGCTCAGATGGTGGAAAAAGTGGACAAATGGGTCATGTGAATAAGGGAATGAGCTAGTGAGCACGTTTTGGGTGTTAACAGATTGCCCCCTGATGTGTGAGGGCAGGAGCTCATCGTATGGCCGATAGACATCATAGTTCTTTTGTATTTTTTCTGGGGTTTTGGGGAGGAGAAGAGACCAATTGGAGACTGGATCCACGACCCTTGGAAGCTGCAAAAAATAAACAAATATTACATGGCCTCAATATGAATGAGGAATAATCCTGATAATGGACGAGGCGGGCATACCCATGCTCGTATCAAGACATATATAAACAATTAGTCCCAAGAAGGGGGACGTGAGAAAATACATAAAAAATCTATTGGTACATCATAAGGGTCCAGAGGGGACATCATTTTGGGATGTACTCATGATCATATCATGACTGATTTCAATAACTGATACACTGGAATAGAGCAACAACCGTTCTGACGAAGGTCTCAGAAGGGTTGATGAACTGCTGAAACTGAAGGTGTCCAACATCTGTAGGGACTCAATGACTGAGAGTCATATCTGAGAAGTACCGGTATATGTAACTATATACTCGAGGGAGTATAAAACTAGGGCACATCTGAATACTGTCGCCATGAGCAACCCGGATATCTACAGAAAAAATGTAACTGGTTGTTTCCATATGTAGACTCTCAAATGTGGAAGAGTCAGGAGGTATCCAGGGTCTTCGACTAATAACTGAAAGGACCAATACCCTGTGCGAGTCTCAACGATGTGATCAAGGTGTTGAAGTCGAGCATGTGAGAAACAACCATTTGGAGAAGCACTGAGGACTCTTCTCGAAATGATTTGTAGGAACTCATCATAAATGGTGATGAGTCCAAGACACAGGGACCTCTAGGTCTATCCTCTGGAATGAATTTAGTTGTCGTCGACAGAGGGAGAGTAGCAACTAACAAGGCAATGATGTTTCCTTGATAGGAGCACGAGGTGTAGAACTGAATTGTGGTAGTACTGATGGTAGGACTGACATACTTGTGGGGATGGAAAGTATCTGGGGTCGTATAGTGGGTAGACTCAAACTTCCTTTGTTCAGAGCATGATGACATGGTTGAACTAGCAGTGTAGGGAACTGACTTGTAGGTGTGGGGATCATAGCTTTTAGGGACTGAAGGGTATGTCCTGACTCTGGGGGGGGTCAAGCTGATGGGTGCTGTCGAGGGGTTCTCAGGGTGACATACTGCAGAATACTCTGAACAAAGGCGACCAAAATGGGGAAGCTGCTATATGAGTAGACGTGATCTGTTGTGGCACCGAGAAGCACCATTGGGTCCTTCTTCATGGTTTTAATGAGATCCAAGAAGGGATAAAAGTGTGCTTTGAAATGGTACTGTCCTGTGGATTTTGTGAGCCTAGGACTGTTTGTGCTCATTGGTGCTTTCATTTTTAAGGAGTCTGAAAATGATAAGAAGACTCTGCAGTGATTATAATTACTGTCCTGTTGGTTTTACGAGCCCAGGATGGTGATTGCTCGTGGTTTCTTTCATGTTTAGAGAGTCTGAAAGCGGTAAGTGGACTCTATTGGTGTTCTTTTTCGTAAGTTAGTCTCCAAGGCCTGAAAAAGCATAAAATGATGCAAATGGAGAACTCTTCTAGCCAATGTGACTAGAGTATTCCTTTTTCGTAATTAGTCTACAAGGTCCGGAAAAGGGGTAAACTTATACCAGGTAGACGCCCTTTCAGATACTTTTAGCGAGCATGAAAGGAAGCAAGGTTGCTCGGCGATCTTTTCATTGTTTTAGGACTCAGAAAAGAGCTTAACAGAAACTCCCTAAGTGCCTTTTTCGTAGAAGGGATTGCATGGCCCGAAAAATGGATAAAATTCTACCGAACAAAAAGGGATTGATGATAGCGAGAAAAGGTCTCAAGCATCGTCATGAGTGCGGAAAACTGAATCCGGTGACATAAAGATTGTCAAAAAAGGGGCAACGGCCAATGTGGCACGCAAATCGAGGTGATGAGTGGCATTTTGGGAAAAATGCCCGAAAAATATGGAGGTGAGAGCGAGAAATTATCTCAAGCATCATCACGAGCGCGAAAAACTCGATCCGGTGATATAAGGTTCGTAAAAAATGGACGACGACCGATGTGGCACACAAATCGAGGTGACGAGGGGGGCATGGGAAAAAATGCCCAAAAAATCTGGGCGTGAGAGCGAGAAATGATCTCAATCGTCATCATGAGTGCGAAAAACTGAATCCGGTGATATAAGGCATGTTAAAAACGACGACGGCCGATGTGGCATGCAAACCGAGGCGACAAGGGGGAGTGGGAAAAATGCCCTAAAAATCATGGCGTGAGAGCGAGAAATTATCTCAAGCATCATCACGAGCGCGGAAAACTGAATCCGGCTATATAAGACTCGCTAAAAACGGACGACGGCCGATGTGGCACGCAAACCAAGGCGACAAGAGGGCATGGAAAAAATGCCCTAAAAATCTGGGCGTGAGAGCGAGAAATGATCTCAAGCATCATCACGAGCACGGAAAACTAAATTCGACAATATAAGACTTGTAAAAAACGGACGATGGTCGATGTGGCACGCAAATCGAGGCAACGAGGGCGTGAAAAAATGGTCAAAAAATGGACCTGATGAAAATAAGAAAAGGAAAGAACTGTCATGAAGTTCTCGCTGTTCTGATTCCAATGGTACCAACGGTTTGAGAAATGGACGTCGTATGACACCGGAATGGTTGTTGGAAAAAATGGTGGAATCTCTATAAATAGGGCGTGGGGCCCATATGATGTGTCATTGTTACGTGTGAGTTTGGCAGAGCAGTCAAAGCTCTTTCTTGATTTCTGGGAGATTTCACCGTTGGTTTTCGATTCCGCGAGTTTCAGGTAACTCTATTCGCCTTAGCCTTTTCAATTATTTCGTTTTTGGTTAGCGGTGGGCCCCCGAAGGCTGCGAAATTCCATGTTGGCCTTCCAATGTGGAATATCGCGGGTTTCGGGTCTCTTCCCGCGATGAACCTCGCGGGTTTTAGGCTGATAGTCGCGATGTTCATTGCGACTGTGAGGTTGGAACCCGCGATGTTCATCGCGAGTTCATGGGAGATAGTCGCGATGTTCATCGCGACTGTCTGGCCAATACCCGCGATGTTCATCGCGGGTTCTTGTGTGGAGGCTGTGATGATCATCGCGGCTTTTGATGAAAAAGCCGCGATGGTATTTTTTGCAAAAAAATTTTTGCTGGGGCTAAAAATTTCTTCTGTTTTTTGGCAGGATGTTGAGGAGACCGTTGACGTCTTGGCGAGAGAGGGAGATAGATGATGATCTGATGTAGAGGATTCAGACTAATCCGGGGGTCCGACAGACTCTAGCGGTGAGTGGACTCTTGAAGTTCTCTCAGATCCCACCGATGCGTTCAGTGAGACGGATCCTGAACAAGTTGGTGAGTTGGTGGGTGCCTGCGGAGGGTGCTTTTATTATTGGGGGACAGAGGTTGGAGATCACCCTCACAGACGTATATTTTCTCACTGGGTTGCCTCGTTTAGGGGAGGTGGGAGATCTTCTGCCGAGGATCTCGCCAGGTGTTGATATGGAGGATTTGCTGCAGACCTTTTGTGTTGATGGGGCCATTTTGTAGAACAGCGCTTTGAGTCTGCGATCACTACGGGAGTGGGATATGTGGGCTGTTGGGGATTGTGTTCTGCGTGTATTGGGTGCTGCGGCGCCACATCGTTTGTCAAGGGGACAAACGATGATGGTGGACTCTGTGCTTCGGGGGACCTATTATGCATGGGGTCAAATGTTTCTGGTTGGTGTCCGGAGAGATCTGGACAAGTCCAGTCGAGAGGGAGGAGAGTTCTGTTATGCCTCTTTTCTATGTTGCTTTTTCTTCGAGCGGGTGCCGACCTTGCAACCACGGGTGCCCATTCGTGACGGTCTGGTGAGCGAGCCGTGCATGGTGCGGTGGGGGCATATGATGCCTCGTGGCGGTGGTGGTGTCCACGGGTTTTTTACGAAGGAGGTATATGAGCAGTGGGAACAGATGCCCCTGGTGATTGAGGATTACCCATATGCTGGCATGGACTATCGAGGCGACCCAGAGATGCCTCGAGCCCAGGGACAAGCCTGGGGTTTAGACAGTATGTTTTGTGGTTTGTTTTATACTATATCATGTGATTTGTTTATGATTATTGTTAGATATGTATATGATGGTTTACTTGCATTGTGCAGATGTTGGTCCTGTACCACCGGCCGACTATGTGGCTTGTCAGGGGCGAGCGATGGTGGTTGCTCAACCTCCTGCAGCGGTACCCGCCTCCACGTGGTGGAGGATTTGCTGCTCGTGGGCAAGGGGTTGGCCCTCGAGATGATGCCATAGAAGGTGTCAGACAGACATTTGACATGATTCTAGCTGGACTCCCCGATGATGGCTGGAGAGACTTGGACCGGGACATCGTGGAGCGTTGCTTCGGTGCGCCACGTGAGTGGCAATCGATCTTGTTGAGGACAACATTTTTTGTGGCAGAGAACAGGGATGGTGTTCGGGATGACTCGGCAGGGCCGACTGAGAGGAGGATCCGTCTACGGGATGATCCAGCGGGGCCAGCAGAGCAGAGAGTTTGGGCTCGCCATGATCCGACGGGGCCAGCGGAGGAGGCACCAGAGGACCGTGATGAGTAGATGATATTTATTTTCCCCCAAATGCTGATAAGCATATGGGGAAGCTCTTTTTGTACAACTGATGTATTTTTGTATATTGGGTATTGAGGGCACCTATGACATGTTTTGACTATACGATGATGTATATATATATATATATGATGTTGGTTTATAGTCGTGTATGCACATGGATGCACTTGTTGTCTTCATGTTCGCCCGTGGAGGCATGTTTGATTTTCTGTATGCCCGTGGAGGCACACGTTATGCACGTGGATGCACATTTTTTTTTTTGGTATATGCCCGTGGAGGCACATGTTATGCACGTGGATGCATATTTTGTTTTGGTATATGCCCGTGGAGGCACATGTTATGCACGTGGATGCATTTTCTTTATGAAATGATTTGATTGGTGTGCCAATCAAGTATATTGTTGGCCATATGGTCTGCGACACTATTGAGGTTTCTTGGGACATGTGTGAATGAAATGGATTCAAACTATCGAATCATTTGTTTAGTGCGCAAAATTTTTATGAATAGACAGAGATCGCGTACCTGGTAATCATTGTTGAGTTGGGAAACGAGGAGTTGTGAGTCCAGGAAAACGTTAAGGTGATGTATGCTCAATTGGAGTGCTGCGGCCAAGAGACCGGTCACGGCGTCGTATTCAGCTTGGTTGTTGGTGGCAGCACCTAAACACACTTCGTCGATGTGGATTAACTCATGTGAAGGGGAATATATTACCCAAGCTGCGGAGTCCAGATTGGGGGACCAACGGCTTGCACCATCAGCGAAACCAACGTAGAAGAATGGATCATGTGTGCGAACGGGATCAATGGAAGGGGCCGACCGGACAGAAGGGTATCCAGTGGAGATTGTATAAATGGCGGGGTCAAGGCCAAGAATTTCGGTATCTGACCAAGTAAAGACATCAGTGAATTCTTTGAACAGTTTTTTGTATTCTCCAACTTGATGCTCAGTGTGGGAGGCTCCTTACGTAATGGTATGAAGGTCATCAGATGGGTCAGAGATGTCGATGTGGATGATGGGAGAAATATTGGCCATGTTATTTTTCTGAGAGGCATCAGGAGCAGTAGGAGCCTCGAGAATCTCTTCATTATTGTGGAAGCTGTGAGTGGTACAGTCATTTGACGAGGTTTGGGTAGTCGAAGAGATCATATAAATGGTGTTAATATCTCCGGATGAGGATGATGAGGGAGGGTAGATCTCCTCAATTGTAGGGGGCGCCGTCTCAAGATCCAAATTATTCATCTCATAGAGAGCTGCTCTGTAATCTAGGATATCAGGACAGTGATGTGAGTAGTGGCCGTAAATACCGCATATCGCACATGGGTGGTTGGTACGCAGTGATTTGTCACGAGGCATGGGGTTTGAGTCAATTTTGACCACCGAGATGTTGGGGTCGTCGTCCAGCATTTGCATGTGTTCCTGTAATGCAGGTAATTGTGGACACTGATGGGTTGGATGGCCTAACTCATCACACAACGAGCATTTTGGAGGAGCACGGAATATGAGGGGAGGTTTAACTACCTTTGGTGGGGGTACCGCAGTGTATGGTTGTGGGCCTCTGCCCCCAGTGGGCCTGATGAGTGGAGAGGGATTCGTCGATGATGAAGGAGTAGTGATACTGGGAGGTGGTTGGGTAGAAGTGACAATGGGTTGCATCGGTTGCAGGATGACAGTTGGTGTCGGCGGGGGAACGGGAGGTGAAATATACCACATGGGTAATCCCAATGTTAACCCGGGGAGACTGAGGGTAGCCATAACCAGAGCGCTTACTACGCCCGATGGATGGAATAGAAAGGGGATTGTGTGGATGGGTGTAACCCCAATGTGACTAGGGACCATTGGTGGTTTAGGGAACAAGGGTGGCTGATTGTTGGGTGTTTGTGTATTGTGGGAAAGTGTACAGAGGTTAGCGACGTGTGTCTCTGGTGACGGTGGTGGAGTGGATTGGAATGTAGAAGTCATTGGCATGTCGGAGTAAAGTCTGGGTCCCACTGAGGACACAAACAAGGTAGTTGCACCACAAATAGGTTGTTCAACGATAGGGAGAACATTTTCGGGTGCAGCGGGGGCCTTGGGATCGTAATAGGTGAGTTGGTCGACCTTGACCACGTGTCCCTCATGGGGGAACATCATAGTATGAAAAACGGATGAGGCAACCGCCCACATGGAATACATGTAGCTGTTGCCAAGTAAAAGGTTATAATCGAGTTGGGCATTGATGACCTCAATGTCAATGAGCACGGTTTTACCCGCCAGCTGGATGAGGACATTAGCTAAAAGACCTTGGGGTTGAGCCGAACGGCCGTCATAGGCTCGCAACGCAGTGGTGGACTGCTGGAGAGTAGGGGATCCCAACTTCTGCCAAACGAATGTGGACATAACGCATGTAGAGGCCCCTTCATCGATAATGCACCGATGGATGACAAGATTCTGAACGGAAACGGAAACTTGGAATGCTAAAGTGGAAGGCAAGCGTGGTTCGGATTGGTCCGAATCGAATGCCATCAGTTGTGAATCATTGGGGTCAATAGCGCCGATGGCAGAGAGCAAATTCTTGCACTGTGAAGGACAGTTCTTCAAGACTTCTAAAGCAGACATGGCTGCAGAAGACTGGGCTAAGTCATCTACGATGTTGTAATTCGACGCAGCACGAGCATTGGGATTATTGTTGATGCGATGAAGTGGGAAGCGAGGTGCTTTAGAAGCGCCATCGAGTGGAGCCGGAGGTATACATAATGTTTGATCTGTGGGATGAATGTTAGTGTTCTTGTCGGTGGGAGGGGTTTCAGAGGTGGAGCCATATTGGTTCCGACGGGTTTGGAGGTTGGCATCGACAGTTGACATCATCAACAAGTGGTGAGTACCTGAATCAAACATGGGTTGATCAGGGGATGCATAAGTGATCTGTTGTGGTGGCACATTGCCCTGAGGGGGAGCTAACAGCTGAGTGTTCACTACACCTTGGTTTGGAAAGGGGTTTTGTAGCACCAAAGGTTGATGTTGAGGTGGTGGAGGGTTGGGTGGCGGCTGAGGAGCTGCTTGCCCTTGACAATGGGTATCGTCGGTCCAGAGTTGTCGAGCTTGCTCCAAATGTGGGCAAGAATGGGTGTAATGACCATAGACCACGCAGATAGAACAAGGGTGGTTTGTTCTGAGGTTTTTATTTTTACGCTGCTTGGGATTACGATCCGGATTGTGGTTGGGAGGAGCAGCATTGTTATTTTGTGGAGGATTGGGAGGTGGAGGACCTTGCTGATGTTGTTGGTTATTACCACGGTTACGCCCTCTTGCACGGTTCTGTTGCGCACCTTGGTTACGCTAGTTGTTCTGGTGCTGGGGATGATTGTGTTGTGTGTACACTTGCCCTTGAGCAGTGGGAGGATTTTGTTTTACCGTAGGTGCGGGAGCAGGTTGCGATGCATAATAAGTAGGCGGGGCTGGAGGTGGTCCAGTTACCTGCTGGGGTTGTTGGTAACCCTGAGCTATTGGAGGTGTTGGGCTAGCTGTCGTAGCTTGCTGTGGGTAATACATTGGTTGAGGTGCAGCTGGGGGGGCGTATGCAGGTGGTGCATGACTGAAGCACTGAGGTGGACATGAAGGTCCGTCGGTATGGTGGTGATGTGCCATGGGAGCATATGAACTGGTTGCTCAAGATTGAGATGTATCCCATGAAAGGTCGGGACCATGGCTAGGATGTGCAATGGAAAAGGGTTGGGGATGCGAGGCCATACGACCAATGATGCTATCAGCGACATGGGATGCCCCCGGTGCATCATGTTGGGATGACTCACCCTGAGGGGCGTCTGGTATAATGGTATACAGATAACCCGACTGGGCGTAAATGTGGTCAAACTGTTGGGCTTTGAGGATGGCCTCTTCTTCAAACTGGGGTCGTTCGGATACCACATCCTTGGCAATGAGAGGGAGAAGGGATTTGAGAAACCAATCTCAAAATATGCGGTCATCTAACTTGATTTTGCAGAGGCTTCGGCATCGACGCCACTCATGAATGTGGTCAGTGATGTGGGTGGGTGTGTTTTGTCTGCAAGACAGTAGGATCTCAACTCCCGCATCATAGTGGATAGGTAACTGGAAGAACTACAGGAAGTTCGAGGCAAGGGAGGTAAAGGTGGCATGGGTCCCATGGGGCTGCTCAATATACCACTTAGCTGCAGAGCCAGTGAAGGTGCGCTGTAACAGACGGAGGCGGACAGAGTCGTCCACTATGGAGTTGGAGGAACACCATAGATGGAAGGACATGATATGGTTTTGGGGATCCTCACCTGCCTTGCCCTCAAACTTAGGGATGTCGGAGGGGAGTTTGGTGGGCATGTGAGGCCACGTAGGGTCGTGTCGGATCGGATCATTGGTTAACCTGGCCAAGTCTGGTAAGTTCAGACTTGCCATGTATGGTAATCGAGCAGATGAATGTGGTGTAGTGACTGGGACATGACCAATCATAGTGGTATGATGTGGGGGTCCAGTAGCGCATAAAGGTATGCTAGGTATTGAAGGTATGTGTCCTCCAATAGCTGTGGTCTTGTATGGGCCAGCGTTTCCTAGTGCAACATGGGTTACACTAGGGTTAGGAATAGCAGTAGGGATTCCTGGGATATGGGTTGTGGAAATGAGAGGGGGTGTGACCCCTATGTTCGGCATACCTGTAATAGGAGGTGGTCCTGTGTTGGGAATCCCTAAAAATGGGGTGTCCCCCATATTAGGCATACCCAGGGCGGTGGTTGTTGCCATGGATGGCACCGCAGTAGAAGGATCTGTGGATGTCTCACCTATGGTGCTAGTAAAAAGTGGTTCGAATTGTGTCCCAGCCATGAGGTTGGTTGGTAATAACTCGATAGGGTTTTCGGATTCTGCCTCAAAATCAAATGTGAAGTGAGGCATGTCAGAATCGGATGACTGCCTGTTTGACCGACGATGTGTCAAGTCAAGGGATAAGGCTCGGCATCGGTGATGTGGCGAGCCAAGTAAACTGAACTCTGGGAGTTCGCCCTGAAGACGACGAGAGCGTCTAAAATTCTCAATGGTGAGAAATAAGTTTTTGTGTAAAAATCTTATGTGTAAAATGGTAATGTATAAAAAACTCAAAACCCTAATGCAACCAAGGGTGCAAGAAGGGGAGTGAAAATGAAGGCTCACAGGCCAAAAAATCAACCTCAAAAAGGCACTTATTATAGCAGTTGTGCTATAATAAGTGGAGGGATGCAAAAAATGGTCAGAGTACCAACATGCAAACAGCTTCTAGAAAAAAGAGGTGCTACTAGACCAAAGGTGGATTGTATCATGCAAACACCTAACTAAAAGTATTGTGAATCAACAAATGATATTCTCTGCAAAGTGATGAAATCCAAGTCAGACAATATTGAGTGTTGAGTCAACGGCTAGATATCCCCCTACCGGGAGGGACACCGGGTAATCAATCCTAAAGAATGGAAACTAGGATACTCCGTTCATGACACGTCCAGAAAAGGTAAATCTGCCGTTTGGTTCTTTTACCGCAATACCCCCATATAGGGATATCCCGAGAACTGCGAATGGTAGCCTTCGATTACTGAATGGATTTCGGTATTCCACTCAGACTTCCGGAACCATCCTCGCGACTTCAACCCTCCTAGGGGAGAGGCCTTCTTATAAACTGGTTATGACCGTGCCAATAAATACTAGGAGATTTTGGCTCCCTAATGGACAACAGCTATGTCTCAAATGTAATAACTGAGGGGTGCATTGGAACACCTATCCCCTCAATACTACCTAGCTACAAAATTCTTTTAATGTTCCCCAAGTGGGGTTGAAAGTGGGTTGAAATTAGGGTAAGTTTTAAGGCTCAGTTTAAATTATGTGTTTGAGTGGGTGCACGTGCGATATTTTAAATTGAAATTGAAAAAGTAAATGCTAAGTATTCAAAAAACAAAGGATCTTTTGAAAATAGAAAAGCAAATAATATGACTTTTTCAATAAATGGAAATTAAATGCTTTGCAAAGACTATTCAAAAAACAAAGGATCTTTTGAAATAGGAAAGCAAATAATATGACTTCTTTGAAATAAATTGATTTCTTTTTCAAAAATTGCTATGGGCAAAAAATCAAAGAAGTAATCAGCAAAAATTTTAATCTAGATAAAATGCAAATAAATCCTTCTTTCAATTTCTGAAAATTTTTAAAAAGACTTTTTCAAAGGTGCATTCTAAATAGTAAAATTTTCCTATGGCTGTAAATAATGCTGGAATTTTTCATACTGTAAAATAGCTAAGTGGGCAGGTAATACAGCAAAAAAAATTAATTTTTTAAACGGATTGGCTGAATGGAAAAAATGGCATCGCGGGTTTTGACAGAACAGCCGCGATGGACTGCGCGGGTTTCTGTCGCACAGTCGCGATGGGCAGCGTGGGTTTCAACTGCGAAGCCGTGATGGACCGCGCGGGATTTTGTCACACAGTCGCGATGTGCAACGCGGAAAATGTCCGCGAAGCTGCGATGTGTAGCGCGCAAATAGGCCACGAAGCCGCAGGGAACCGCGCGGAAAAGAGCCGCGTAGTCGCGATGAGCCGTGCGACTGTCAGGAAAAAAGCCGCGAGACGAAAGCCGTACGTGGACGCCGAAAAATGAACCCAAAAATTGAGAATTTCGGGCTGTTAATGGCCAAAAAATGGGCCAAGATCTAGAACAGTAATGGATCTGCTGTCTAGGGTGGCAGATCTATGAATTAAACTAACTAATACTATCAAAAACTAAGATCTAAAGCAAAAGTGAGATCTAAAATTCGAAAGTAGCGGAGTCGCCAAAAACTGTTGGCTTGGTTTTGCAACCAAGCTTAGTGCAATGGGCACCTACTAACTAGTAGCAGCAGTTTCAATATTAAGCAAAAACAATAAACTAAATCTAAACTAAAACTAAACTAGCATGTGCATCTTTGAATTAAAAAACAAGAACAAGAAATATAAGAAATAATTTTGTATTAAAAATGGGGGCAAGCAAGTGCTTGCAATAACAATACCTCCAAGTGATGAAGATAGTTGAGAAGCTCCAAACTCCAATGGGTCCTTTTTCCAAGGTTGCTGCAATGGCCAAAAACTCAAGGGAGATTTTGGCAGCATGAGGATAGGAATATGGATGGATGTGAAATGAGGAGCCCATACCACCTTTTTATAGGTTTTGGTGGTGGGGAATACCATTTGTGGTTTTGTGGAAACCAATGGTATTGACTAACATGGTTTAGGTACTTTTCCCTCCTTTTTCCTTTTTTGAATAAAATTAATATTTTTATTCCCTTTTGAATATTTTTGGGAATTTTGGACCCTTTTTGAGGGTTTTTTATGCTTTTTCAGGAAAAATAATATTTTTGAGTGGGAAAAGGGGTGTACTAAGGTCTTTTGGTGACCTTTTGTTGGATTGAGAGGCTCAGATGGTGGAAAAAGTGGACAAATGGGTCATGTGAATAAGGGAATGAGCTAGTGAGCACTTTTTGGGTGTTAACACTTGCGCATAGTTTTTTGAAGCCTTTCAGGCTTGGTTTTCACCCTCTATTGTTAGCCTTGGAACCCATTCTAGCAACCTAAATATCCGAGGCTTCAACAATCCCTTAGCAATTGCAAGGCCATTCTCAGATGTTATTCATGCTCTTCTTCATTCTTGAAATAGATAAGAATGTCATCTAGAAAAATAAGAACAAACTTTTCCAAATACTTACTAAAAACAATATTCATGAGGCACATGAATGTAGCTGGTGCATTCACGAGACCAAATGGTACAACCACAAACTCATAGTGCCCATACCTTGTTCTAAAGGTTGTCTGATGAATATATTCCTCTTTGATTCTTACTTGATGCTAACCAAACCTAAAGCCAATCTTTGAAAATATCTTTGCTTCTCTCATTTGATAAAAAATGACTTCTATTATAGGTAATGGGAATTTGTTCTCACAATGACTTTGTTAAACTTCCTATAGTCAATACATAACCCGAGTGTTCTATATTTCTTCTTCACAAATAGAACAAGTGCTCCCCATGGGGACACAATTGGCTTGATATATTTCTTTTCCAATAGCTCTTGTAACTACATCTTCAATTCTAGCAATTCCGGTGTACTCATCTTGAAGGGTGGCTTGGAAAATGGTCCAACTCCCGACACAAGGTCAATTGTGAAATCAATTTCTCTCATCAAGAAACACATCCTTGAATTCTTGCAACACATGATAGTCCTCCAACTTGGGATGTTCATTTTCTATTGTCTCCAAAACATGGGCTGCATATAATTGACAACCCTTCCTATATAACTTCTTCAACTGCATGACTGAAATATTCCTAACATAAATTACCTTTGGAATACCTTTTATGAACCTTGGGTTTCCTTCTTCATCCATGCATTCAAAATTTTTGTTGTATCAGTCAAGTGTAATTCGGTGTTCTTCTAACAAGTCCATTCCAATGAGAATATCATAGGAAACAAGTGGCATAATATTCAGATTTGCAAAAGTGAATAGTCTGTCCATTCCTAATGGACATTTATCTACCATTTCACTAAATTTTCTCTTGGTTCCAGTGGTAGTTGAACTAACCATGATTTACTATGGTTTTATTTCTTTAAAGCACAAATTTAAACAATTTTAGGAGTGATATAACTATGAGTAGATCCAGGGTCAATCAAAATAGAAATATATTGCTTAGCAATCTTATCTTTAACTTCAACCATATTTAATTGATGGTATTCCTGGAGGTCCTCTAGTGTTGCATAGGGATGGTCCTTTCTATTTGCCGCACAGTTTCATCTCCTTGGCTGTTGTGAAATTGCTTTACATTCCCATTCTGATGTGGACAGTTCCTAATAATATGGTCCTCTCCACATCCCCTACATTGAAGTGTCTCTCTTGAATCCTTTTGATATCTTAGCTTGCCTCCCATCATTCTAGTTAGCTTAGTCACACACTGTGATGGTTTCATTTGTTGTTTTCAGAGATGAGGAGGTTTGAACTCCTTTTTGCTTTGGTCAAACTTCTCATTTTTCTTGTCCTTCCATGCCTTATGGAAACCAGGTTTTCTTTTGTTTTGATCATGATAACAATACTTGACCTTTCTCATAGCCTCCTCTAGATTTCGAGGTTCAACAAACTCAATTCTATCTTTATATGACTTAGGTAGTCCACTTAGAAAATGTTGGATTTTCACCTTATAATTTTTTATACACTTTACATATCTCAGTAGCTCCAAGAATTTGTTTACATATTCTTCCATGGTCATTTGCCCCAATTTCAGTTCATGGAATTCTTTGATTTTATCATCATAGTACCTATCAAAGAGGAAATTTTCTTGAAGTACTTCTTGAACTGCTTCCACACAATCTTCCTTTCGTTGATCTTCTTCACTTTCCTAAGGTGATATCACCCTATAGATGCTCTTCCATTTAGATTGAATATGGCCACCCTTTATTTCATATTTCTACAGTAGTCTTGGAATTGTAAATACTTCCTAATCCCAAGAATCCAATCTTTAGCTTCTTGACTATATTTGACCTCACTATCAAATGTAGGGGGTTTGGGCTTCTTAAATTCCCCATGTGAATTCTTCTTGGAATGCCTCTTCCTCTTATTCCCTTGAGATGAAGAGCTCGAACCTTCAATGGATTCTTCAGAATCAAATGATCCACTAGAAGATATTTCTAGGGTGTATGTCATGTCTCTAGAAACTCTTCTTGAGCTATACGACCTCTTGTCAGAATTTCTCTTTGAACTACTCCTACTCCTTTATGGATTTTTTGAGTGATGCCCAAAGTTAATCCTCCTTTAAATTTCTATCAAACTTTGAAACATAGCTGCATTTAGATGATTCTGTTCTTCTTGAGCTTTAATTAGCTTCTCATTGTTTTCGCTACAACTCTACAATTCCACCCTTAGACTCCTCATGGTGGTTGCAATATTTGGGGGAGTCTCTTGATTTCTTCTACCATTGAATTCAGTATCAACATTATCAACTTGTATGTTCTTTCCCATGGTATCTATCTCAAGATCACAGGGATCATGTGCATAATCCATGATCATGATCCTTTTGTCCCAACCAAGACCAAAAATTTCCCAACTGCACTATGCTTAATGTTGACCCCTAGCAGTTACTGATATGATTTTGAGTCTGCAAAATTTGTTCATAAACACAATTGTTAGTTGCATTATATCCTTGGAAAATTATAAATTTTGTTTCATGCATTATGGGAACAATCCATATTGACAATTTATGTAGAATCACAAATTGTTTCTCACAATGAACGATGCCTCATGGAGATGACGGGGGTCAAGGAGGATTTCAATTTCACACAATCTGGCATATAAAATCAATGCCATTTTTTTAATTTTTGGCATCTGAAAACCGCCTTGTAAAAATACCCATTTTTCTATGTTTCCGTAGACTTTTAAAAAGCTCACTGAACTGTATCAGTGGACTTTTTCATTCTACATCAAAACTCCTTTTCACCGAAATTCTCCACGCTTCACTGAAATGCTTCCGAGGAACTTCATCATTCTTCACCGAAACGCTTTTGGCGGACTTCTCGATTTTTGCCGAAACATTTTTTCTATGACTTCTATGATTTTTTCCAAACTCTTTTCGACTACTTATCTAATTTTTTGTTGAACGTTTTTTGGTGACTTTTTCAAAACTTCGCCAAAATGGTGTTGGCGAACTTTTCCTTTTTTCGCCAAAATGCCTTTTTTGGCGACTTTTTTGTTTTTTGCCGAACTCTTTTGGAAACTTTTTCAAAACTTCGCCAAACTGTTTCGATGACTTTCTAAAACTTCGGTGAACCCTTTCGGTGAATTTTCAAAACCTCACCGAAAATTTGACGGATTTTTACAAAGCTCGCTAAAATTTCAGCAAATTTTCCCATTTTTTGCCAAAACACCTTGTTAGCACCTGATTTTTACAGCATGGATATGGAGGTAGAATAAAGGGATCGACCCCAAATTTTTTTGATTAAAACCAGGGATTACCCTTGTTTCCCATAACCAAGTGCTAAAGACATAAGAAAATGGAGATGGGGGTGTTAAATGTGCTAGGAAAGGGAAAATAATGGGAAAGGAAGCATTAAAATGTGGTCAAAAAAACCCAAAAAGGGCCTAAGTCTAAAGTCCGAAGGAAATAGAGGAAAGGGTAACGGTCGCGCCATTTTCCACCGTTAGATGGGCGCTCAAGGGAGATCAACGGTCCTCATTGATTGGTTGCATCGACAAGGTGCGCGGGGAATAATCATAAGAGTGGTTATGACGGTGAAGGCCGCCAGACAGGTGGCAGCTGGAGGGGACATCGCGAGGATGATAGGTGGTAAGCGGTATCGTTTTAATGAGCATGCGATACCGCCAAAGCATAAAAGTAGATCCCTAGCCACGTGGATGGCTCGAGGAGGTAGAGTAATATCCTACGGTCGAGAATAATGGTCCCACGATGGTAAGTGCAATGTGACAAAATAAATGGTGTAGATGGTCTTGGAAAGATCCGCGATGATCCACAGTGATCCTCGCGTTAGGAAGTTGCACGCCTGATAGACAGGAAGGTGGTTGGAGGCAAAAACCCATTTTCCAGGTGTCACCAACAGAGACGGTCGCAAGGGGTGAGTGGTGAAGCATAAACTAGTTTAGGGGCATGCGATCCCACTTTGTCAAGGTATAACGCCTAGCGACGAATGGTGGAGACTGAGACACATGGAATGATCCAATGGCGGAGACAGAAAGGGGTCAAATCAGTGGCTAAAGGGAAGACTAGATCTGATGGAGGAGATCAACACATGAGAGATCAACGGCTGGGATTGATGGGGATCTAATGAAGAAGCCTGAGGGATAAGTGAACATGATTTATATATATAGTCGTCGACAGGTAAAGGCGACATTTTTTATTTTCCCGAGAACTGTCTGCTCTGGGCGATTTATATCGCATGTAGGTTGAAGAAGGAAACACATTTTGTCACCGGGAAGGCCGACGAGGAGCCAGTCTCCTACAAGATTCAGGGTCCGGGATTGTTCTGAGAGACATGGTTTTCATCCTGGTATAGAATTTCAGCTCCTTGTTGCCAAAACCAACAGAAGTCTGAAGGTCCCACAAACATAGCCAGGTGCGGAAAGTTCCATGGGTCCTATATTTTGTTCGGCCAAGGCCAGACCGGCCTATTCTGTGTTCATCTCTTGAAGCCCCAGAAATTTGAGTCTGGAGGTCTCCCCAGAGATGTCAGTCGTCGCCCTATTTCATCAAAGTCCGCGTGAAATTCGGCGAGCCTCCTTAACCACCAGTTTTGGGCCTGGACTCAGCATTAAGGATAGCTCCCCTTCCTTGTTGGTCATCCAAAATCGATGTTGGTCGGTCCGAAGTCGAGATAAGGGGAATTCCAAGCCTTAGTTTGGGAGAGTTTTTGACCAAAAGTATCCACCCCCAAGTGACAGGTTTCTCCGATACTAGTGACTTCAAGCCTTGGCCCTAGAAAGAGGAAAACGAGCGAGGCTAGTGAGCGGGGGAGACATCGCTCCCAGAAATATGGGTGCGAAGGTAAAAATCTCAGGGAATTGTAAACATATTAATACAGGACTTGAAAGTTAGTGGAGGCAGCCAGCTAGGGAAGCATCTACAGAGATCAAATTTGGGTTGTTCTGTTCAAGCGGCCAGCTGGGGCTGTTACCCCCGGGTTTCCTTTGTCTTCTTGGATGAGTCATGTACCCCTTGGTAAAAAATCATGGGGGTGCGAGCAGAGGGAAAGTCACTTGTGTGAACTATTGGGTGGCCTGAAGAGTGCGAGGGTGATGTGACGCACATCATTTGGCGTATGGAGGAGGAATGATGGGAATATTTGTGACGAAGGCAGTACTTGGCGGATCAGTGGCTTAAAGGTTTCTCTCACTACTACATATGGCTCAAAAGTCCCACGAAAGTTTACCACAAAACAGTTGAAATCGATGTTTTTCGTGGAAAAAATAGTTTAGATTTTTGGAAAAAATTGAAAATTCCCCCGACGATCGTCGCTATAGCCACAGATGGACTTTTTGTGGCTATAGCCACGAACTTTCATCGCTATAGCCATGAAAATTCCATCCGTCATTATAGCCATGAAATGCCGAAGAGAAAACTTGCTCCTAATGCTCTTGTTATTATTAAAATATTTGAGAAAAATAAATAATGGACTATTTAAACACTGCATAAATGCCAACTCAAAATATTCCCATAATTACTCTCGAATTCCAGATAAAATATCATAAATGGCTAATGAATTTTGTGAATCTTTTATACGGAGGAATTGGATCTATTGAGCATCATTTCTGGATCGTCTACAATAAAAGTTGGGCATCTGATTACCATAGGTAGGTTCATCAGTCTCTTCCCATTATTTCTGTTAAATTTAACTCTCAATTCATTCCCATTTGCACAGATGAAGGTCTTCCGTCTACTGAATTTTTGCTGCCTTGATTACTCATTTTGGCATGATATTTGGTGTGTTATTTAAAAGGATCCCTAGGATTTTACTATAGTTCTGAAGCAATTAAGGTTTCAATATGGATTTTCCTTCGAAAAAATCATTAAAATCTACGCTTTCAGAAGGAACTTGTGGGTGGACTCTTTTCTGGAGGGAAATTTAGAGACATTTTCCGATTTTGGTCACTCCAAGCCATTGACAATGAGGGGTTATGGCCATTTTCTCTTGCATCAGGTTTTTGGTCCATTTTTGGTCTTTCCAGGGTTGCGAGTATTATTAGCATTTATCTAGAAACAGGAAACCAAAATGTAACAAGAAACAAAGCTAAAGGGTTGCAAGGAATAAGAGACATGAATCACTACCCTAGGAGAAACATGAAGGGGGGCGTTGCCTGGGAGAAAAGTGTGGGTTTTCTAGAGGGTTGTGGGACTTCCCAAGAGAAAGGACGCAACACTTAGCTCTCACCATCAAGTCATGGTCTGAGTTAGAGGATATTGGTACCAATTTTGAGGTAACTCATGGTTCTAAGAGGGCATATTCCTCCGTGCAATAAGTATTCCATCAAATCATTGATATTCAATTGCTACATATTGCTTGAAATAGGGTTGTGAGCAGAGTTAAAATTTCCCTTGGCTTCCACGCACTTCCAGCACTCATCCACAACTAAATCATGCCATTTTAAGTGGTATGCACTCTTTATACGCCTATATAACTCCTATCTGAACACAAGAGAACGCTACGGATTCCATATTCACTAGTAAAGAGAGAATTGTTCATCTCTAAGGTCGAGTTATTAAATAAAAGAAGGGCCGCAGTCACTTTGTGTGTGTGAGTAGGGTGTATCACACTCACTGCTCATCACTTGCTTGTTTGGAATGCATTCAACAGAGGAGAGATGGGGAATCATTGGAGGGGAGGATGCACTCATTGTTAGAGTGGCCATAAATTTGTGGGGCTGAGTTTGGGAACATTTACTGGCTGTACGAGCCATTTGGTGGTTATCTTCTACTGTTGGGCGCTGTCTTCCTCATCTAACAATGACTGGTGATTATATTCAACCATTAGAATGCCAAATATATAACAGACTAAACCTCAAAGGAGCTATAACAGAACTCTACTCACACAGGTCAGAATTTAAGTTTATCTCTGAGTTATTTTGTCGCCAATAATAAGCTGTAGTAGTTGATTAGAAATATCAGTTGTATCTTTCTTTGATGTAACTTATGTATGGATTTAAATGGAATAGAAATTGAATGTTTGGTACTTATTCCTAATGTAAAAAGTTCTCAAGTTGAGATCTGAAATGTATCCTAAGTAAAACCCTCAAGCAAATCAACATAGAACTCAGACATGCTCAAAAGAGATGCAATAGTAGTAAATAGCAGTGGTCCTCAAAGTGTTTGACAAAAATACACAACCAAATACTTGAATAGGAATCCAACAATTAGCCATATTTAACTTGGAAACTTTGGAATGGATGGTTGCATTGTGTTAGATCAGAATTGCCAAGTGATTTTCATAAGTTCCAAACCAAGTTGTATAACAGTTAACAAAAAATTTAGTCTAATTCTGGTTAGCCACATTACAGAGTTGTTGGGAATTCACTTAGAACCATTAGCTCTCATTCATGGATGGATTCAATGGCGTGTTTTGTTGCTTGGTGATTGCAGTTATTCAATTTTATCTTCTTTCATTGGGATCTGGCAGTGCTTTAGAGTTTTTACCTTGTTCACCCTTTAAAAAATCAGGTGTAAGTTTGTTTTTTAGATTGAGATTAGTTCTCTATCTGTTTTTTGTGCTATGTGGTGTGATGAGGTATGTCATCAGTCACCATTTATTGGAAAAAGTAGCTTTGTTGATCAAATATGCTCAAGTTTTAGACTCTATAGCTTATGCGGATTTTATTTCAACATTAAGCTCTCTAAAAGAGTATATAAAGTCCATTGTATATACCCTCCCACTTTTGGTTTTCTATTTGTAAATAATTGTCTGTAAATATAAGATGTGATTTTCAAAACAAAAAAAATCCTTCTTGAATTCAATTAGTAGTACCCTTGAAAATTTTCATCCAAACCTTTTTTACCTGCCATAAGAAAATATTTTGTTATGATAGACTTATGTTAGCTTTTAGGGTTACTCTAAAAGTGGTTTCACCCAACGCTATACCGTTGGCAATGATGATTCATGGACATATGGATGCCTCAGTTGGGTGAATGGTTGACCTTGGTTAGAGTGATAGCATATGCCATTACCTAATAGGTTGTTACCCTAATCAACATGATGACTAACCCATTGGGTGCACACAAGGGGGAAATGGGTTGCTCAATTAGGAGAGGTACCTACCTAGGAGGAGGGTTGGGAACTTGGAGGAAAGCTCTTAGAACTTGGATCTTGGAACCTTGTGATATATACCTTTTACATTGGATGCTTGACTTGAGGACACTTAGGTTGAGGAGTATACTTCATGGAGGTTGGTAATGGACGCAGACACATATATTGAGGAGCATTGGATCTTAGTTGCCACACTAGCACACATGATATGAGAATTGAGTACATGACATGACATGTGGCACACAATTAGAGGAGGAACACCTTGCATGAGGGCACTTGGATAACACTATGAAAGAGCAACATTTGACTAAGGAGGGGCATTGAGACCTAGGAGATTCATACTTGGATAGTTTTTCATATCAATGGTTGGATAAACCCTAGTATGACACTTATACATCCATGTATCATGGAGTGCTCCATGTGGAGTTTCCTTTTTAGTACTTGTATGGACACATGTCCTTATTTTGTGTTAGCATCCCTCACCTATTGTATATTTTAAGGAGGGAGAGCTCTTGTTATCCATTCATCATCATTGTACTCTAATCTTGGTATTGTCTTGGAAATATTTCGTAGGGAGCAAGACACTAGGGTTCACGAGGAAACTCCAAGAGTAAGATGTTAATCTTCATGGGGAAAGCATATGATCAAGATGCTAGTTCAAGAGACATCTTGGATATTCTTAGAGAGATTGCTCTTGTGTGATGATAGGGTTTGCTTGTGTGATACTAGGGTTTGCTGCAATGATAGAGTTTATGATATGCTTGTAAACCCTCAAGAATAGCATGATGTTGGAGATGATGATGGTTCTTAAGGCTCTTCTTTCAGGACTACAGTTTCTATCCTAGAAGTAGACATGGAGAGTGAAGCTAATTCCTTTCATGATTTTGGATCCTTGTTCTTTTGAGATGCTTGGAGGCTAGGGAAAGATCATGGAGAGCCTATCCTGATAAGTCTTGAGCTTGTTAATGCCTTGCTTAGAAGAAGACGTGATTATTGCGTTCTATTTGTTCCATGGAGGTCATGGTGCTTGTGATGATGCATGAGATGAAAACCTAGGGTTTGAGGACTCAAACCTATATTGGACACGTAGACTTGGGGGATAGCACTAGATTTGTCTCGCCATTTACTTGTGTAATGCAACATGGTTGGGATTTGTAAACCCTAAGAAAGAGAGGAGCACTAGTGTGGAGAGATTGTGTGATACAAGCTTGGATTATGTTCCAAGGATGACTTTCCAATGTTGATACTAGCATGTTAAGGATCCTTGGTGGAGTGACTAGCTTTGGTTGGGACTCGGAAGTATTCCTAGCTAGGAGGAGTTGATGGCTAGAGGTTTTGTATGGTTCCCCTAGCTAGAGTTTGCGGGGCTTGACTTGTACTAGCAAATTTGAGATAAAGTTGTGGTATGTACTTCTCTTGTATATCTATGAAGTTTCCATAAGTCCAAATATTGTGTAATTGCATATGTGATTTTCAGCTCATGTGATCTTCTTGATTCAGTAGATTCTAGCACCTCTTGTCCATGTTGAGTTGACATAATTCATAGCTCGACCAGTTAAGTGATTTAATATGTATCTTGATGATAAATGAGAAAAACTACTACAGTTTTATTCTGTTGTACTAAGAGAAATCAGATCTGTTATGCGCATCAAAAAGTGTGCCCTAAAGGCAGTAGCATTGTGGTATTGAAGTAAACTCATATAGTATTTATTCTCTTTAGATACCAAGTGAAATTGGGTGGAAGATAAGTGAAATATTATGCTGTAATTTAATGTTCCATATCATCCTTGAGGATGAAAGTTAACATGGACTAGATCTAGGAAACCTCCAGATTGAGGTAAAATTTCAAAAGTTGCATTAGTTGCCCAATTCTCAAAATTTCTACATGGTTTCAAGGATGATTGGACTGAGATTTCCTTCTTCTGATTTGAAGGACATATATTTCAGTGATTGAACTTGGGAGTGGTTGTTGGTTGGTAAAGCCCTAGTGTGCTGCAGATTCCTTGTTTTCGCACTTAATTGGTACTGCTTAAAGCTTTGCATTTAGCGTCACATCAAATGTATGCTTCAAATGTCATCATGTAAAAATATCCATGTTTTAAAATGTAAAATGTAATATGTTTATCTGGAGATAGATCATGTGTGTGAAGTAATATGTCTAAACTTGGCCATAAACATGTTAGATTTTGAGCATTAATTCAACATACTCTAGGATCTTTACTGAGAAAATAACATGTACAACATATCAATCATATCAAGCATGTATCAAGCATATCAAGCAATCACATAAGACAATGGACACATAGAGTTTCACTGGGGAAAACCATAAAGGTGAAAAACCCCACAACTTCCTCAGAGATAGAATGAGCAATGATACAACCAAAGTACAAGAGATAGTCTTCTCCTAGCAGTGGATCCTCCTCCTCGCATGTGCGGCACTTTCTGAGTGATGGAAGAGTGAGTAATGAGATGATGAAATAGAGATCTCCCGATCTCTATTTAGACTTGTCCTGTCCTACCCAATAAACCTATGGGGCTGACTTGTCTAACTCAGCCTAATAACCCCTGGTTACATTAATTTAGGCCGACCCCTTAATAGGTGGTCTAATAACCCATCAGCAAGTTACGACACTTGTCTATACAAATGAAGACACTTCCGTATAGAGGAATAATACATCTCTATAGGAGTACAATAAATGCATAGATGAAATACATTCTAAAGTTACATATACATCAACACTCCCTCTTAACTAGGAAGGTATTTCTCGACACATATCTGCTAGCACAAGTCTTCTTCTCTGGAGCATCATCACTGGATCATCGTCATCGAATCATCATCACTGCTGCTATCTCAATCAATCTCCAATATACTCGTCATAGGAATTTATACAGAGCCAGTTCTTTTTCATACTGGATGTAGGCTCGCCACTTGCAGGTATTCATCATCTACAGAGCCAACCCTTTTTCATGTTGGATGTACATCATCAACATATCTTCCAGCAAGCCATCAAGTAGGTACACCTAAGGACTGATTACATTGCCTCTGCAAAACCTGTAAGATATCCCAGGACTGATTACACTGCCTCTGCAAAACCTGCAAGAGCATCTCATGACTGATCATATTGCTCTGCAAAACCTGTGTACCATACTGTCACATCATCATCTTTAGATCATCGTCATCGTCCATGGAACACAACCCAAATGTACACACACAGCACTTACACTCACCGGCATGGAAGGACTTTCCTCTAAGCATCTGGGAGAGGCTCAACACTTACACTCACTAGCATGGAAGGACTTTCCTCTGACCATCTAGGAAAGGCTCACAACACTTACATCAACGACCATGGAAGGAATTTCCTCTTACCATGTCGAAACAACTACAACAATTACATCATGACCATGGAAGGACTTTCCTCTGACCATGTTGGAAAATCCACGTCCAGCACTTACATCTTGCCATGGAAGGACTTTCCTCTGACTATGCGAGAATGGCCCAGCCCTTACATCTCACCATAGAAGGACTTTACTCTGACTATGTGAGAATTTCTTCGTCCAACCCTTACATTTCACCATGGAAGGACTTTCCTCTAACCATGTGAAAATGGCCCATCCCTTATATCTCACCATGGAAGTACTTTCCTCTAACCATGTGAGAATGGCCCTATGTGCATCTGTGTCTCCGGACTCATCACTTCCCCTTGGAAGGTATCTCGATCTAAAGTACACCAAGTTTCCCTTGAAGTATTCAAACTTCACTCTGGCAAGCGGCTTGGTCAACACATTGACTATATGCTCGTCCGTTGCAACATATAGGAGCTTCACTGCTCCTCTCTGTACCATATCCCTGATATAGTGATACTTGATCTCAATGTGCTTTGACTTATCATGGAACACTGGGTTGTCCGACAACTTCACACAACTCTAGTTGTTGCAATATATACAAGTAGCACTCAGTGAGAGATCAAACAAATTAGACAGTAGCTTCCTAAGCCATACTGCCTCACAACTAGCCGAACAAGCTACGACATACTCTGCTTCGGCTATACTCAGTGCCACACATGACTGCTTCCTGCTAAACCAAGAGATCATAGATTCCATACAGAAGCAGCACCCCGAAGTGCTCTTCCGATCAATGGCACTACCTGCCCAATCCGTATCAACATAACCCTCCAGGTTAAACTTTTGATTCACCTCATACTTGAGCCCATAGTCAACTGTACCCTTCAGGTACCTCAGAATATGCTTTGCAGCTATCAGGTGAACATGTCTCGGATCTGTCAAGTACTGGCTCAAGGTGTTCACAGCAAAGCAGATATCTGGTCTCATATTCGTCAGGTACATCAAGGACCCAATCATCTGACGATACATCGTAGCATCAACCAGCTCAGATGAATCATCACACAGAAGCTTCAAGTTCGATACCATAGGTGTGGCCATAGCCTTGCAATCCATCATCCCGAACCTCTTCAGGATCTCTACTGCATACTTCCCTTGTCCAAGGAAGATTCGATTTGCACTCTGGCACACCTCCATACCAAGAAAGTAGTGCATCATACTCAAGTCCTTCATCTCGAACTCGGCAACAAGCTTCCTCTTCGTGTTGGCAATCAATCTTTCCTCACCTATTACAAACAGGTCATCCACATACAATAGTAGTATCACTGGATTGTCGTCCTCAACCTTGCAATAAAGGTTGGAATCCGCTTTACTCTTGGTAAAGCCCAAACTGGATAGGAAGCCATCTATCCTTCCATACAAGGTCCTGGGTACCTGTTTCAAACCATAAAGGGCTTTCTTCAGTTTGCACACATGTGACTCTCGGTCATGTGTCTCAAACCCGAGTGGCTGCTCCACATAAACTTCCTCTTCAACTACACCATTCAAGAAAGTTGTCTTGACATCCATCTGGTGTACCTTCCATTTCATCACTGCAGCCAGAGCAAGTACTAATCTAATGGAAGTGTATCTCGACACAGGAGCAAAGGTCTCTTCATAATCAATCCCTTCTTTATGGGAGAAGCCACGAGCTACAAATCTTGCCTTATACTTTTCTATGCTGCCATCTGCAGCATGCTTGATCTTATAGATCCACTTGGAAGTCACCACAAACTTCCCATCTGGTCTTGGGACCACATCCCAAACATCATTCTTCATGATCGACTAGCATTCCTCGATCATAGCATTCTTCCATTACTGCATCCCGGATCCTAGGAACTTTAATATCTTCAATAGATAGCTTTGTTGCTAGAAAAAATGTTGTAGTCCTTCTTTTGTAGGTGATGGTATACGATCTTTCCTACAAGACAAGTTAAATTGCATGATTAGAAACATCTCATAGTTTTCATAGCAAACTATTACTCATAAAGACATATGTCATACAGTCATGCAATTATCTTAGCCAATGCTTCAATACAACATTTATCCATATTCTGTAACTTTCTAGATGCCTTCCATCTCTACCATAACATTATTAAGAGTGTGCACAACTCCTAACATGTCAGCAAAGAGGTTTCATTCTAGATAAGTAGCAATTGAATGTTGTACAGTACTATTAGTTTTTCAGAATTTACTTCAATCCGATCTAGGATCTTAACTGAGAGAACAACATGTACAGCATATCTACAGCATATCAATCATGGACACAATAATGCAAGCACACAAGAGACATAGAGTTTACTTGGGGAAAACCATAAAGGTGAAAAACCCCAATAACTTCCTCAGAGATAGATAGAGCAATGATACAACCCAAGCATAAGAGATAGACATCTCCTAGCAGCAGCTTCTCCTCCTCCACAAGTGCGCCACTCTCCTGTCACGTCCCCTCCCATCCTACTAGCTAGGTGGAGAGGATCGTGACGTTATGCCGGGCAATTAGCCCCATATCCATTAAATTAAACTCATTGATACAAATACATGTATAAGGGCATGCAATAGAAACACAACAGAAATTAAGTAAATGTTGTTGATATCTAATCATACACTCAAGATTTCTGTGACAGCCAAATAAAGACCTTTGCAGAATTATAAAAGATCATATGGACATGCATAAACTTGTAAAAGCTCAGCGGAAGTAAATTCAATAGCACATCCATCATTCATTCTATGATAATTGCCAATTTAACACACAAGAGAATACTTATCTTATACAGAAGTAGTCCCACGCAACTGGCTATGCAACTGCAACGTTCCACCCAACCGTAGGCCAGTGTGCTCCTCAATCTCTCAGCACCACTGCCACCCCCGAGCTGGGCATGATCTCTACAAGGAACCAGGGAATAGCAGACTCACACATAGCCAAGCATACACCAAAATGAGCCAATCCAATCTACAATTGGGTTTATCAGGCTGCTAGGAGATGGAAAGGAAGAGTTGCTAAGCTAGTGAGCTCCAGCACAGAGCCAGGGATAACCTTGCAAGATCTATCTAGCTTGGCACCCACAATACCTACACACCCAGCACAAGGAAGTATTCTTTTCTCTGCTATACAGTCCCTCAAGCCATACCTTCCCTATCTAGTGCTCTCAGGGTATGCATAGAAGAGTAACCAAAGCCCTCTTGATCTTCTTGAGAGGTTGCCTCCCCCACTAGGTTTATCAAGCTACTTCTGTCCACTACCACTCTAAAACTTCAATTCACAGGTTCAAACCAAAAATGAGGATGCACACCACAGCAGAACACAATCATGGGAGCAGGATAAAACGTTTTTACAGGTAGATGCATGAGATGGGGTTTCAGCTAGCTCAGCAAAATGTGGGAACCCACAAAAACGAAATGGGAAGTTGGGGAACAACCCAGGAAGCCAAATCCGTTTTTAGTAAAACGTCCAAGGTCAATTCGGGGCAAAAACGACCTCCCTCCTAGTCCCCAATTCGTGGCCTTCCTCTCCCAACTGTTATACCAGGCAAAAACAACTCCCAGGCATGGAAAAATGCAGGATTTTGATGAAAAATGTATGTGTAAAAGACCCAGCTAACTCCAACTGTGTGAATGAATGAAGGCTGCCCCTTCCCCATGGCTTTGGGCACCATTTCGTGGGTGTTTTCTTGCCCCACAAGCAAAAACATGAATTTCTAGGTTGATGGCTTGCCCATGCACGAAAATGGCTTGCCCATACTTCTTCATTCCCAAGGCATTAACTGCCTTAACCAATTTCTTGGAAGAATTAAATGATTGGTTGCATGAGACAAATTGGGTAGTTGGTGGTTTATGGGTTTCCCCATTGACACATGGATTAATACCATTGGCTCAAGGGTTTGAATAATTTCCCTCCCTATTCCTTGTAGAACCATGCCCCATCTCTTTTGTTGCATTGCATAGCCGGTTGTGGTTTTTTCATTAAAAATTCGTAATTACATGATGTCTTATATACATTGTGCCCATCTCGCACAAGAACCATAGGCATCTAGTTTAATTGCCGATACATAAACGCTAAATCAATGGTGGGGCCTTGACCTTGAGCTCCTCACCATGATTAAATATCAGTATTTACATCATTTACAAAGGGGGGTCAAAATGGGGACGTGACATCTCCAAAGAGTGTGTGTGAGAATAAAATGATGAAATAGAGTGCCTCCCGCACTGTATTTATACTTGACTTGACTTGCCTAATAACCTTTACTAGATCGGCCTCAACTTAACCACATAACACAATGCTAACTGGGCTGACACCCAATAGGGTGGTCTAATAAACCTTTGAACCACATGGTTGACCCCCAATAGGGTGGTCTAATAACCCTTTGACCCACATGACTTAGACAGGGCTGACCCCAACAAGGTGGTCTAATAACCCATCAAGTATAAGTTACGACACTTACAATATAAATGACGACACTTCCGTATAGAGGAATAATAACATCTCTATAGGAATACAAACACTTCCATATAGAGGAATAATACGATCTCTGTAGGAGTACAATATACATATATGAAATATATTATGAAGTTACATAGACATCAACACTCCCTCTTAACTAGGAAGGTTATTTTCAACACAGGTCTTCTAGCATAAGTCTTCTTCTCTGGATCATCATCACTGGATAATCGTCATCGTCACTGCTGCTACTATCTCAATCAATCTCTGAATCTACTCGTCATAGGAAGTTCTACAGAGCCAGTCCTTTTTCATACTAGATGTAGGCCCACCACCTATAGGTCTTCATCATCATTGGCCATACTGTGGAATCCTCAAGACTTATTACGTGCATCACAAAACCTTAAAAGAGTCTCTTGACTAGCAAGAACCCTAAAGAGCATCTGAGGCCTTTTTCATCCTATCGAGATCTCTAGGACTTATTACATGTGATTGTCAAAAAACCTTAAAAGAGTCTCTTGACTAGCAAGAACCCTAAAGAGCATCTAAGGCCTTTTTCATCCTGTCCAGATCTCAAAGACTTATTACATGCGGTCATGGAAATGCCTCGAAAGATCATCTGAGGCCTTTTCCATCCTGTCCAAATCTCTCAGGTCTACTAACATGCCATCCCAGAGCAATGCCTCAAAAGAGCATCTGAGGCCTTTTTCATCCTGTCCAGATCTCCCAGGTCTACTTACATGCTCAACTGCACAAGCTGTTCCACGGCCACAGAGTATCAACCTGATACTCACCATACATCATCCTGATGTACACATGATCATCCTGGTCATCAACACTGCATCGTCCTGATGCATGTCATTTGGAGCAACATCCTGAAGCTCATCATCCATGATCATCCAGATCATATAATGCATCTACCTGATGCATACACATTATCTTCCGGATACATATCATCATACATGATCTACCTGATCATACAATGTATCCACCTGATACATATACAAATACATGATCCACATGATCCAACTGATCATATCCAGCATCCAACATGATGCGTACATACATATACATATAAATGATCCAACTGATCATATCAGGCATCCAACATGATGAATATATACACATACAGAGCAGTAACTGGAGCATCATCCTGATGCTCATTATCCAGCACTTATATCCACAGCCATGGAAGGATCCTCCTCTCACCATGCTCGGAATGGATACTGCAAATGTGTCCATCACTTCTTCCTTGAAGTGTCATCAATTTGAAGAACACCAAGCCTCTCTCTGAAGTACTCAAACTTCACTCTGGCTAGTGGTTTCGTTAGTACATCTACAACCTTCTCATCCGTCGCAACATACAGGAGCTTCACTACTCCTCTCTGCACCATATCCTTGATATAGTAATATTTGATCTCAATGTGTTTCGACCTGTCATGGAACACCGGATACACAACTCTGGTTGTCACAAAAGATACCAGTAGCCTCTAGCGGGAGATCAAGTAAATCAGACAGTAGCTTCCAAATCCATACTGCCTCACAACTAGCTGAACAAGCTACAACATACTCTGCTTCAGCTATACTCAGTGCTACGCAGGACTTATTCCCTCTAAACCAAGAGATCACACCTGATCTCATATTGAAGCAGCACCCAGATGTGCTCTTCCTATCTGCAGCACTGGCTGCCTAGTCTGAATCAACATAACCCTGCAGGTTAAAATTTTGATTCGCATCATACTTGAGCCCATAATCAACCATACCCTTCAGGTACCTTAGAATATGATTTACAGCAACTAGGTGAACATCTCTCGGATCAATCAGGAATTGGCTCAATGTGTTCACCACAAATCAAATATCTCGTCTTGTGTTTATCAGGTACATAGAGGACCCAATCATCTGACGATACATCGTGACATCAACCGGATCAGATGAAGCATCACACAGAAGCTTCAGGTTTAATGCCACAGGCATGGCCATGGCCTTGCAGTCCATCATCCTGAATCTCTTCAGGATTTCTACTGCATACTTCCCTTTTCCAAGGAAGATTCCATCTACACTCTGCCACACCTCCATGCCTAGAAAGTAGTGCATCAGCGACAAGTTCTTCATCTCAAACTTGGAAGCAAGCTTCAGTTGTGTGTCAGAAATCAATATATCTTCACCTGCAATAAACAGGTCATCTACTTACAAAAGTAGTATCACTGGATTGTCTTCCTCAACCTTGTAGTAAAGGTTGGAATCTGCTTTACTGGAGTCGGAGAAAGTACTGATCTGATGGAAGTGTGCCTGGCTATAGGTGTAGAAGTCTCTTCATACTCAATCCGTTTTTCTGGGAGAAGCCACGAGCTACAAACCTTGTTTTGTATTTCTCCATGTTACCATCTGCAACATGCTTGATCTTATAGATCCATTTGGAAGTCACAGCAGACTTCCCTTCAGGTCTTGGGACTGCATCCCAAACATCATTCTTCATGATCGGCTGATCATGGAATTCTTTCATTACTTCATCCCAGATCCTGGGAACTTCAATATATTCAATAGATATCTTTGTTGCTGGAACAAATGTTGTAGTTCTTCTTTTGTAGGTGAAGGTATACGATCTTTTCTACAAAACAAGTTAAATTGCATGATTAGAAACATCTCATATTTTTCAGAACAAATTCTTACACATAAAGAAATATGTCATACAGTCATGCAATTATTTTAGCCAATGCTTCAATACAACATTCATCCATATCTTGTAACTTTCTAGATGCCTTCCAATCTCTAGTAGAACATTGTTAAGAGTTTGCACTACTCCCAACATGTCAACAAAGAGGTTTCATTCTAGATAAGTAGCAATGGAATGTTGTACAGTGCCATAAGCCACTTACCCATGACATGCATATTAGTAGTATACTATTCATTAATGCAACTATTCTAATATGCATAATACACAACCTAATTCTAGGGACATCAGTATATACATCATTGAACAATATTATTTAAACAATCAAATATGAAAGAAATGATAATTCAAAATACTTATCTGTGTTTGTTTGTTGGGTTGAATCCCTCTCAGTCTTTGCTTCCTTTCTGCAACTCCATTTTGATGTGGACTGTGAGAAGTGGTCAACTCCCTCTGAATATCTGCATCCTTGCAGAAGCTACTGAAGTGTGCTCCCTCTTGATCTTTGCTTCCTAGATTACCTATCCTTGAACTTATATCCATCCTTAATCACTATGCATGCTTATTAGTATCATCATTGTGTTATCCTCTAGGTCTCATACATAATCACACATTCATTAGTATAATCTTAATACTATCAAAACACAATAATCTTAAACATGTATAGTCATGATCATTTCAAACACATATAATAAACATTAGTATTCAAGGTTCCATGGAAGACTTGTTTTAGTCATGCATATTCTTATTTGATCATAAGACTCTTTTGGTCAGTCAAATCATCAATCAAGATAAGAGACATAATATGCATAAACCCTTGATTACTTACATTTCTAACTTTATGAATAAACATAACCAATCATACCAAGTATACTTATATAAGGGATCCTAACACAAGGTAAGATTCTAACTTGATATAGGAAAAACATACCTGGATTACTATGTTAGCTAGTTATGTCTACCATACCCACATGATGTCTTCTGGTTCTTTTCAATGACTTGTGCTAGTAACTTACATGTCTCATAAGTTAACCATTGTAGAACCAAGTTATACATACCTTCTAAGTAGATATTCTATGTGATCCATGACAATGGATGAATCTTTGTCTTCATGTCACCATGATCATATGTTCTTGGAGTAGAACATGATTTGTCTTTCTTGGTCTACCTTTCATGTTAGTGAACAACATAAACCTCATACAACATCACAATGCATTAGTACAATCATAAGTGTCAAAACCTTAATCAATGAATATCTTCTATCATGTATTTAAGGTGATACGACAAGTCTCGTAATTAATCAAGATTGTACTAACCGTAACGATATGAAGACAAACATATCATAAACTTAACCATGAATAGAATTCAAAACATACCTGTAAGCCATACCTGTCGAGATTGCTTGTAATCTTCTTATGTAAGGTCTTAGCTTCATCTCCCTCTGAAACAGGAACTTCTTCACTTATGCAGGTGACCAATCCATTCTCATCTAGGATTAACCCAATCCACTTGATTTGCAGGAACTGGATCGCTGGATTGGGTTTGTCAGAGAAACCCTAAAAATTCAAACTTTGAATTTCAAACTTATGAAAGGATAGAAAGATGCGCCTTGATGAGCTGATCAAGCCAGTATATTTAAAATTTGAAAACTGCAAAGTTTCACCCCTCAATTTTTCCTTTGAAACTTTCGGATTCACTAGACATGACCCTGAACTAGGGTTTGATAAAGCCCACCCTTCTGCCCAATCAAAAGGTTTGATCCAAAGCTCTAAGCTTCTATATTTTTGAGTAGCTTCCAGCCGTGGTCAGAGATTTCAAAAATTCCCATTTTTGCATAAGCCCTAATTTTCCACTTTTCTGATCAAAGTCCCGAATTAGGGTCTGATCAAGCCCCACCTTCTACCCAACCAAAAATTCTGATCTCGGTCTCTAAATTTAGATTTTGATGAGTAGAATTCAGTCGTGGTTTCCGATTACAAAAATTCAATCTTTCTCTGAAACCCTAAATTCCTGAAGCCATGAATGAAGGTGCTCAAAAATAATTTTGTTTTGACAGAAATATGCACCTGATTGTTTCTGGTGTAACTCTGAACTTTCCAATCCACATGGTTTGAAACTTCTAATTGTGGTATCCCAACCTGTCATCTTTTCAACCCCATAGGTCTGACCTCAATTAGATTCTCTGAGAGGGGTTTATGCCAAGTGTCACAATGTGACTTGTTAATGGGATAAAACAGGAGAGTGAACTTGTACGGCATGCCACGTGTCATTGGTTCAGTTTCGATATCTAAAAAAGTTACCTGAGAAAGTATTGTCCGTGCAATACCTGTCACATTTTATGAAATTTCATTTTGAGATTCCTACCTCAAGTTATGACCTTTTTTCCTAGGTCACCTGTTTATGACTCAGATCTAGAAGAGGCACAAACCCTAGATTGTACAGATCATAAAACACAAAGTACAATGAATTAGAAGTTGTCCTTTGGACACAATGTACATGGGGATCTGATATTTGACCTGTAAAAGTTTGAGATCCGAAAAATTCACCAAAATGGATTTATAGCAAAAGTGATATGATGATTGGTTTTTTCTATATCAAGCCCTAGCATCGCAAGTGCATCAAGTGTCATACATGCCATACCATGCCTTCTTTCAGGCTAGCTTTGATACCATGTTAGTTTTTCAGAATTTAATTCAATCTGATCTAGGATCTTAACTGAGAGAACAACATGTACATCATATCTATAGCATATCAATCATGGACACAATAATGCAAGCACACAAGAGACACAAAGTTTACTTAGGGAAAACCAAAAAGGTGAAAAACCCCAATAACTTCCTCAAAGATAGATAGAGAAATGATACAACCCAAGCATAAGAGATAAACATCTCCTAGCAGCAGGTTCTCCTCCTCCACAAGTGCGCCACTCTCCAAACTATGTGTGTGAGAATATAATGATGAAATAGAGTGCCTCACGCACTCTATTTATACTTGACTTGACTTGTCTAATAACCTTTACTAGGCCAACCTCAACTTTACCACATAACACAATGCTAACTGGGCCGACAGCCAATAGGGTGGTCTAATAACACTTTGACCCACATGGCCGACCCCCAATAGGGTGGTCTAATAACCCTTCGACCCACATGACTTATACAGGGCCGACCCCAACAAGGTGGTCTAATAACCCATCAAGTATAAGTTACGACACTTACAATATAAATGACGACACTTTCGTATAGAGGAATAATAACATCTCTATAGGAATACAAACACTTATGTATAGAGGAATAATACCATCTCTATAGGATTACAATATACATATATGAAATACATTCCGAAGTTACATATACATCAACAAGTACCATAGGCCACTTACCCATTACATGCATTAGTAGTATACTATTCATTAATGCAATTATTCTAATATGCATAATACACAACCTAAGTCTAGGAACATAAGTATATACAATATTATTTAAACAATCATATATACAAGAAATGACAAATCCAAATACTTATGTTTGTTTGTTTGTTGGGTGGACTCCCTCTGAATCTTTTCTTCCTTACAGGAGTTGTTGGAGTCCGACTTTGAAGTAGCTTCTTCTACTCCTTTTTGTTGTGGACTGTAAGGAGTGGTCAACTCCCTCTTAATCCCTGAATCACTGCATAACTTCTTGAAGTATTCTGAAGTGAATTCTCCACCATTGTCGGATCTAAAGGTCTTGATCTTCTTTTCAGTGTGGTTTTCTATCGAGGTGTTGAATTCCTTGAATTTGCTGAATACTTCATCTTTGATATTCAAGAAATAAATCCCAAGTATTCCTAGAGAAATCATCAATGAAAGAACCATAGTATACATACCCACTTAGAGAACTAGATGACATCGGACTGCATACATCGGAGTGGATAATTTCCAAAATTCCTTATGCCTTGTTTTTACTGCTTGGAAATGCCTTCTTTGTGTTCTTTTCATTTGCACAACCTTTGCAAATGCCTTCATATTTTGACTAGATTTCAGGAAGACCTTCTACAGCTTTGCTTGCAATTGGTAATGCCCTATAATGCATGTGTGCAAGCCTTCTATGCCAAAGTTCACTTGGCTCTATTGAATCATGGACCATGGCTTGTTCTGGTTGGCCCTTCAATTTGTATAATCCTCCCTCTTGCTCTCCAATCACCACTGCATCATCACTAGTATTACCCTTTGGCCAAATTAGGACTTGGCCATCTACAAATGCAACCCTCATGCCTTTTGCATCCAATGCAGATATGGAGAGTAGATTCTTCTTGAGACCTGGAACATAAAGTACATCTTTCATCTTCATAGACTTTCCAAAGTCTAGTTTATAGGAGGCTTCACCACTCCCTTTAATTGGATACTGGTAGTCATCGCCAAGTTTCACCTTGTGGGATGACTCATGTTCTAATGGGCTCATAAAGGATTCCTTGAATCCTGTCATGTGTTTAGAAGCCCCGCTGTCTATAAGCCAATCATTACTTCCATGAGTAATGGTTCCAGTGAGAGCAGAAATCAAAACATATTCTTCATCACTTGAAAAATCTTCACTATCTTCTCTAGCCCTCTTCTTGGGAGGTTCATCATCCTCTACAGAATGAGCATGATGTCTTCTTTTGAAGTTCTTCTTCTTGTGAGAATCATATTTCTTATTTCTGGGACAATCTTTGGAATAGTCTCCCTTCTCATCACATGTATAACAACGGACAAAGGACATGTTCCTTCGAGGTTTGTGACTACCTATCTGATTCTGATGGTGATGTCTTTCTTTCTTGCCATGATGGTCAGCCTTCTTGTCACCATGACTTTTGGAGTGTTCTGGGAGAGCTTGGTCTTCATTCCCCATCTTCTCTTCTCGAGCTACAATTCGAGCTTCTTCCTGTGAACATTCTTCCCACAGTCTACTGCAAGTGATAAGTTTCTTCCTAGCACAAATCCCTTGGATGAAGGAATCCCATGACCTAGGAAGGCCATTAAGAGTGTTCATTACCACTTCTCCATTTTCTATATCTTCTCCCACAGCTTCAAGTTGTTCTTTTATCTGGGAAACCCTTGAGAAATAAGACTGCATAGTCTGCGCATTATGGATCTTGACATTCTTCAATTGATTCCTCAAGGTCATCTTTTGGTTTATGTTCTTCCCTTCAAATAACTTGGTCAGGGAATCAAACATCTCCTTTGGTGTCTTTAGGGATGACACATGGGGTATCAGATGATCTTTGATAGAATCAACAATGATCCTCTTTGCCTTGACCAAGTTCTTATTGTGAAGAGCCTTAGCCTCTTCTTCCTCTGGGACAGGGACCACTTCACTTATATAAGTGTCCAACTCATTTTCTTCCAGGATTAACCCAATCTTATACTTCCATGCTCGGAAGTTATCATCCCCTTCAAGCTTATCCTCAAGCTTGGTGTGGTGAGACATCTTAAAGAGTACTTCAAATGGAAATAGAAAAGATTTAGGTCTTACCACTTGATTTGCTGAAAATTGGATCTGGTCCCGGATTAGGGTTTGTCAGAGAAACCCTAAAAATTCAAAATGTGAATTTCAAATTTTTGAATAGATAGAAAGATGCACCTTGATGAGCTGATCAGCCTGGTATATTCAGAATTTGAGATCTGCAAAGATTCACCCTTCAAAAATTCCTTTTAGTCTTCCCGGATTCACTAGGGAGGACCCTGAATTAGGGTTTGAGTTTGCCGGAGTTTTACCCAACCAAAAATCTCGATCCAAAGCTCTAAACTTCGATTTTTCCAAGGATCTTCTAGCTATGTCTTCTGATTTCAGAAATTCCTATTTTTTATCGAAACCCTAATTTTTAGGGCCAAAACTGAAAGTGCTCAGAATTGAATTATGATTGGATAGGTAGATTCTCCTTGATGAGTAGAGTCAATCTACCTTACTGATTTTCCAAAATCTGTGGAGAGAAACCCAATAAACAAGAAACCCTAGTTTCTGCCACTGCACAATGTCTTCTTCTCAGGGAAGCTCTGATACCATGTTAGATTTGGAGCATTAATTCAACATACTCTAGGATCTTTACTGAGAAAATAACATGTACAACATATCAATCATATCAAGCATGTATCAAGCATATCAAGCAATCACATAAGACAATGGACACACAGATTTTCATTGGGGAAAACCATAAAGGTGAAAAACCCCACAACTTCCTCAGAGATAGAATGAGCAATGATACAACCAAAGTACAAGAGATAGTCTTCTCCTAGCAGCTGATCCTCCTCCTCACATGTGCACCACTTTCCGAGTGATGGAAGAGTGAGTAATGAGATGATGAAATAGTGATCTCCCGATCTCTATTTATACTTGTCCTGTCGTGCCCAATAAACCTATGGGGCCGACTTGTCTAACTCATACTAATAACCCCTGGTTACATTAATCCGGGATGACCGCTTAATAGGTGGTCTAATAACCCATTAGCAAGTTACGACACTTGCGACACTTGTCAATACAAATGACGACACTTCCGTATAGAGGAATAATACATCTCTATAGGAGTACAATAAATACATAGATGAAATACATTCCGAAGTTACATATACATCAACAAAACACTATGCTCAATGCAATGTAAACCTATTACTTGGTCATGAATGCTATGCTCCATCCAATGTAAGCTGCAATATAATATTTAATCTCTCTTTCAACCTTTGTGCTTTTCTTAGAGTAGAAATATGAGTTGCTTTCACGCTCCGACCATGTACTCATACCTTATGTACTTTTGAATCTCATTGACCTATGTAATATTGTGGTTATTCATTGGACATAAATAAATTATCTTATCTTGTCATTGACATAAGAAATGAACCTAAACTATGCACACACACCATTACACACATCCATGCAAATAACTAACACACCTAACACGAGTGAAGAACTTAGATAAGATAGAGGTAGGGTACGATAAGATAGAGGAGAATGCCAATTTAGAGGAGAAGATGGGTTAGATGCTAAAAATGGCGCAATAAACACCATTAATTGCATCCCAAATGCATTACATTTTAGTGCTTGTCCATCCTAGAACTGACGCTATATTGGACGCTATTGAAGATGTTATCTTCGACATTATTTAGGACACTATCTTGGGCTCTATTTAGGATGAAATAGAGGACGCTAATTTCATATCTTGTGACGCTTATTTTCTTAAATTCAAACCATGCTCTTAACATCGTTTGAGATTCAACACCTATGCACTTAAGATTCACCTATATGAGCCACGATGCTACGCTAGTTTATGATAGAGGCTCCTTGTAGTCTTTGCTTTTCTTTTCTTCTCTAAGTCTGATCACAGGGATCCTGACAATACTCAAAATGTTTGTATTGTCACAACCGATGATTTCCACACCTCAAAGGTTTCTATTCAGATATCTCCATTCAGTTTATTATGTCGCAACACCCTCCTATGTTTTGTATTTGCACAAATCCATGAATTATCTGCAATAGTGCCAGCCCCCAGTACTTGTTTTATGTTTTGTTTAACCTCCATTGTGCCCTTTGGGGCAAGATTTAAGTTTGTAATTACACCTTTGTGTGGCCATCAGTTGACAATTGGTTGGTTGAGATAGGATTAGCTACAAATTTTGCTTTTAATACCCCACTTTGACATTAGGTTTGAGTATTTCAAGGAGATTTGGTTTTTTAACACTTTAAGACTCACTAGTAGTGATCTATCCTGTCAGTCATTTTCGTTTCATAAATGCTTCTTGTAAATAATGTTTTATTGGGAGAAAATTAAAGCATATTTCAAATACCAAGTAGCCTATTCCAATGCAATATGCTCCTTGTACATAATGTTTTATTAGGAGAAAATCAGAGCATATTTCAAAGTCTAAGTATCCTATTTTTATCACCCTCTATCCTTAGTTGGATGCTAATTATTACCATTTTCCAACCAATGGACAAAAAACATATGCACTTTTTAACATTTCTCTAGTTGGATTTGTTCACATCACAAAGAATGACTTCAATAAAAAATGAATTCAATAAAACTTGATTGATGGGATCTTTCCACTCATCTCCCAGTTAATTCTCAAATCATGTAAAATCATTTGGGATTTAGATATTCATTTGCTTTCTAATCCTCTATCATAACATATGCATGAAATGAGATGAATCAATAAATCCTCTTCCAATGTAATTCCCACAAATAATCGGTGAGTATTTGGTTTGACAGTGTACGATGTTGTCAGTTTAGACTAATCATTGGCCATAGGGAGAGGTATATACTTGATGGATGCAAGGTACTTGTTTCCTTGGTAGGTAGTATAGTGTCAGCAGATTTGCATGATGTTGCTTCGTGCCTTTAGAGATTGGTAATTGTTTGTATATGGTACCTAAGCCTTTCTAGGTGGCCAGTAAAAGTTTATTCATAGATGAAACAAACTATCTAGTAGAGTGGTTGGTCATTTTGCCATACTACGTGATAGTAATTGGATATATGGTCCTTTCTGTTGATCAATAATTTGTTGTGGGTTGCTAGTTTCCAGTTAACTTCTACATTTAATCTGCTAAATATGTTTCCAAATAGATGGTAGTAAATGCTTTAAGTACTTATCCCCAAGGATTAGCTCAGGTGGTCATGAGCCAAACATGAGATATCTCCCTCGAAGTTGGGGAGGTGGTGGGTTCATCTCTCTTGATCCCCTCACGGCTAGGATCCATAATTGGGACTAATGGTTTACCCCATTTATCATCCATGGACCATGGGAAAGTGCTCGAAGGGATTTCCACAAGGTTTTCCCTGAAAATAAGAAAAGATACTTTAAGTACTTGCACATTCAACCCTTTGCTTTTGAGAACTTGACCTCAAGTTATCAAAATAATTCATACATCACAACAACAACAACAACTTGACTTGATACCAAACAACTGAGTCCAAACAACAACTTGACTTGATACCACTACATCATACATCATACAAGTCATTGATCAACATGATCAATCAACAAACTCATCACCACTGCTAGAACTAGAAGTAGAACTAAAATCACGACTCGTAATGTCATAGGAAATAGCATCATCATTTGGCTCAAGCTCGAACTCCTCAAGGTCATCTACAATTGTAGTAGTAGTAGTAGAACATGAACGTCTAGAAGCAAAAGGTTAGGGTTCATCTTATAGATTTAGGGTTAGATTCTAAGTTGGACGAAGCGGGGAAACAAGGGCGTGTTTGAAATGTGACCCCCAATTTTTTTGGAAATGGGGATATATATCAAAGTTAATCCTTAATCTCAAAGTTGATCCTCCAAGGACATTAGTCAATGACTCAACACCCTACAATTTTGATAAAAATTCCTAATCCAATGGTTAAAATAAGGTTGAAAGAGATTCCCATGTTTATGGTGATTTTGCTTGAGTGAAGAGTACATTTTTTATTAAGTCTGTTGAATTTTGAATGGGATCTAAAATTATATTTTTTGCATATGAGGTCTGATGAGGTTGGAACCACTCTCAAACATCTTGAAACAATTAATGGTAATGTTAAAAAGTTTAGTAAAAGTGGTATTTTCCTTATCTTTCATTTTCTAATACCACTTTTACTTTAAGAATTTAATTTTACCATTTAGTATTACCAAATCTAATGAGTAAAAGAAAAAAGCATTTTTTTTCCAGACAACTCAGCCGGTTCAGGTTTAGGTCCAAGTTGGCTCAGTGTTCAAATTTACCAAAGGAGGTTCAACCTTTAAACCATTTGAAATTGGTCCACTTGAGGGGCCTCTCAAAATTCCCACTTGCTGATAGTTTGCTACACACCAAAACTGTCCACTTTAGGGCTTGCACCATCCAAAGAAATATTTAAAGGGAAAATCTTAGCATTGTGTTATTGTTTATGATAGATCCAACATTTGAACATATTGTTCTCAATGTCCAAATGTCATGTCACAATTTCCTTAGAATCTCCAACTGGATAGATTTTGGTAAAACTACTGCTTAGGTCCATCCCCACACAAGTTATAGCACATGTGATAATATTCATTGCCTTTTTTTCCAATACCAAGTCAACATACTTGCCTAAGGTATTCCCAATATTTTCATAGATCTCATCCCTCTAGAGGGGAGCCAATAAATTTTGAAGTTGAACCCACACCAAAGTTTTTTGAAGCATCTTGAAGCATTAGGTATGCCCTTAGGCCTTGTTTTGGATTTAATTTTTACTAGATGCTTAATGCAATGAGCAATCTGCTTGAACCACAGTCCATGTTCATGACTTTCTCCCATTTTTTGCCTTTAGCGTGACTGTAGTTTAAATTTCCTCAACGTTTTGCATCCTTGCAGAGGTCTTCTTCTGTTTGATCAACCTGGAACTGGTAAAACAATGCTTACAAACGTTGTTTCCATAGAAGCTAGAGCAAATTTTATAAATTTCTCAATATCAACAGTTGTCTCAAAGGTGTGGACATTATTTTAGATTTTTTTTATCATGAGTCTTTAGATTCTATGAGTTTAAGTGATCTAGTATACTTTGTTGTATTTGCAGTGGTTTGGTGAAGCAGAGAAGTATGTCAAAGTAGTGTCTACTTTAGCTAATAGAATAGACCCTAGTGTTAATTTTACCAATTAGGTAAGTTTGGATTAAAGGTAAGCATTTGGATTCAATTTTTTGATGTAAGCATATGAATTCAAAAATTTTTATGTAGGGTTTCTATCTATTGGCGAGGGAAATCTACTCCCTGTCATGAGTGTGTCTACTCCCTGTCATGACTGTGTCTACACCCCGTAGACTGAACTGAACAGAACCCTTGTCAACCAGCTACCAACACCATCACCATCACTTGCTGAGACCACTAAGACATATCCTTTGCAGAATCCAAGTTGTCCCACAAAACCATTGACTGGCCTAAGTGCTATGAAAGCCCAGGACAAAGAAGCGAACTATGGACTTAAGGTAGTGAACCTGGAGCTCTCATGGAGAAGCTGCGGATTGATAAGGTGAGAATACTAGAGAAAAAATAAAACAACTGTCCATAAATCATGGGGACAAACCTCCATCTTCCTCAAACCAGTTAAACCACCAATTTTCATAATCTCGGGCTATGATAGATCATTTAATAGCCTGCTCCTTGTATCAGTGCATTGTGTATCACGAGTGCATGAGGATGCTTTCATTACTAGGAGTTATGGAGATATATAGAGTTGAAGCAAGCTGGACAAAACCCATCATAGCTTGCCCCTTCAACTTGCCTTTCGCGTGTCTAAGTTGTGATGATCAATGCCATGATCTGAAACTCTTGCCTGACACCCCATATGGGTGGCAGAGTTGGCTTCATTATCTTCTTAAACTGATGTTTCCTATTGAATTGGCATTACCTGCATTCCCTACATTCTCCCTTTTATCAAAGTTAGTGCTCACCACTTTTATTTGCAACCATCTTAAAATTGAAATTTTCTAAGGCTTGTGGTCACTGTTACTTCTCTGATACCATGTTTGTTTTTCTAAGCTACATGGATATGAGAAGACAAGAAATTTCACACCAAACTTTGATGATTTTTGTATTACATATAAACACATTTATATTAGAAACTTTGTTTCAAAATTGGCTACTAAGGATGAGAATAAAACTCCAACCAAAATATAGCTCAACATATATTAGACTAGTCTTATCCCTAAACTTTCTATCATATCTCAACTTATCTCTATGTTTACATTTTAAGTTTAAGTGATTAGGTCACTCCTAAAATTGGCATTACATCGTTAATATTTTGAGATTTGAGCTTTGATAGTGACTGATGTTGTATTGCAATTTTAAGCTAAATACATGAATCTTGAAAGAGTTTATGAACCAAAAAATTGTCCATCACATGCAATACAATAATCCCACTGAATAGTTGGGGCTAATAATTTGATATTAGAGTTGTATGTTTTACTTATTATTTTTTTATTAGTTCATGATGTAGGTGGTTGTTTTGTATATGTTCCTAGAAACAATGCTAACTGTGAAGTTTAAACTGTTTGTGAATACCCAACTATATGTTACTGGTTACCTGAGCATTTTTATATTTTTCTATCCCAGGAACATGATTATGCATATATGAAATAGGTATTAGCAAAATTTGAAATTTGTGTTATTTCCATACATATGTTGCTAGTTTCCCGAGAACATGAAGGGAAGAATAGGAAATAACTTTTTGAAATCTATTTTTTAATGTTTGGGATTTAGAAATAGTTTCTGATGTGGCTTGATTATCATCCAAGAGGGTTATGGATGAAATTCCTACCATTACTTGTTTTACAATGAACATAACTATTTGTTAGACATCAAATCTTATATATTAATGAATTTTTTTTCTGCTTATTACCTCCTGTTATTTGTAAAAACTTGTAACTTCAACATGGTGTATGTGTTTGATTGCTAGTAGTTTATTAGATTTTGCAGAGATATCTGATTAATATCTGACCACAATGGAATCATCCTTACCTCTTTCACTAAACCAAAAATCTCCTTCCATCCCATTGTATTCTTATATTCCCCCTTTGTCTAGATACTCGTCATCTATTAAGTGTTTAGAAGTGGCATTAGGTGTGAGAATCGGAGTTGGTTTGGTTTTGGCTCCCCATCTTCCCAAGCAGAGAAGTCAGGTGGCCGAAAGTCTATGTGACATCTGCACTTAGAAAAAAAGGGAACCCTCCTATTTTTGGGGTCCTCTGGTTTGTTTGTCATTGGACATCTCGATTTGACTGACAATCACCATAAGAAATAATTGGAACATTGAGCTTATGAATAGAAATATCATGAAGCTCTAGCTTTAATCCACATTCCCTTGCAAGTATTTATATTATCTCAAGACCCAAGATATTTGGTATTTATATTATCTCAATGGGATTTTTAATTCCCTAACCTTATTTTCCTAGTCCTACTTCTCCTAAAAATTCCATATGTTGCATCATATGTATGAAGTTTGGTTAATTTGTAGCTTCCCATGAGAGAGAGGTCGTGGCTTCATTGAGTGGGACACCAGTTCCTTACACAAATTTCACCCATTTCTTATGCTACACCTTAATCATATTATTCACAATCATCAACTTCCTCATAATGCATCTCATCATATAACCATGAATATTCTTCATCTTTTTATATAATTTGATATGGGGTATTTTTTGCTTCTAACAATTCTCTCATATACCACTAGGCCCCATTTTGTGTCTACTTAAGTTACTCTCATGTGCTTATTTCATAGTTAATTCAATGGTATCAGTAAAATTCATGTCCTCTTTGTGTACCACACACATTTGGGCTTATAAAAAGTGTATTATGCAGGGACATCTAGCTTTTCATGATTAGGTGCTAGAAAACCACAAGTTAGTGAAATTTTTAGGGTTATCATCTACCCTTAAAATGGCCTCCACTATCTCATATATCTTATTTCTGACCGACATTTGAATCAATGGTGTAAGCTCATGATCTTGAGGGCTAGGATGTTTCCTTCATTTTTCATATCCTATTAAGAAGGGCCATACCTTAGTGGTCGATATAGTGGAGAACTAAACTAATTAAGTATATCAAAGGCGTTCTTTGTCCCCATTTCAGTTTTCAAGAATATGCTCTCATTATTGTGGCAACAGACATTCTCCCCTTCTTTCTAGATTTGATAAAATTAACTTCATTAATCTCCACGAATTTTCTGATCTATTCTAGATTGAATACCCTTGGGGTAAGAAACTTGGGTATCATATAAGGACTCAGGAGTTGACTATGTGCCATACATGCATTAGTTGTGAAATTAGTCCCCAATAACCAATCCCATTTCTAATATGTACCTCCTAGTTACAGATAATACATCATCTCAGTAGCCATGTTGTCTAGCTCAGCCCTCAATATTATTCACAAGGAAGCATGCCTAATAAACTTATGAAAATGATGATCTTGTCTCTCTTTTATTTACCAAATGATTTTTATTCTGGGATATATCTCCTCCTTCAAAATTATTCCATTCACCTTGTTGGCCTCCTTGTTGCACCAAGAGGTGTGTCTACAAGCCAAGTAGGGGAGATCCCTGTTACTTCAAGTGTGTGCGTGTAACCTCAAGATGCAAACCTCAATGTTTATGAACTCTCAAAGACTTTAAATACGTTAAGGTTTTTGATCCCTCTCATTGTTTAGTAGATCTAGGGTTAAGATGGATCTCTGTTAGTCTAGCTCTTCCACAATTGGAGTTGTATGTGCCTTACCTCTCTATTTTCTCTGCTCACCCTTTCTTGGATTGTCTTTCTATGGCTCTGTTTTTACCTTTAATTCTTTTTGGAATGCTTGCTACAAATTCATGAGGTTGATTAACCTCATCTCATTCTGCATGGAAAATATCAACCCATTAGTGAATCTTGTAGCCATTATTTGAGGTCCCTTGGATAAATTCATCCTGGTATATTAATGCAATATCTCATTTATAATTCAGTTTTAAATATGATGAGCAAGTGATTAGAAGAATTCATAAAGTGTGCAAAAGAAAACACAACCCGTTAGAAGAATGTGCAAACGATGTGAGTGACGCTTGGTCCAATTCGCATTGGATGCCCACTTTATAAAGCTTATGGGCCAACCCACAAACCATGGATATAACATTCATGCATCGAACCAAGCTATACCTATTTTTTTTTATTGCATACTCCCTGTCGAACCCCTGCAAATATCTTTCATTTGATCTACACACGAGTACATTTCCCTTGATTGCATTTGTAAGAGGATGATGATCACAAGTGTTTCAGCATGTTTGATTTGAGGACCATGTCAAACATCTGAAGCCATAACGCCACAAGTTTGTTGTCTCTTATCCAGTTGAGGACCCCTTTATGATTGTATAACTTGATTACCCAACTTGATATGATGTTCAAACTCTTCAAGCATTAATACCTAGGGAAACACTCCCTTACTTGTTTGTAAGTGTTCATGTTCCTGGACATCAAATTTGATCTCTGACTTTATCATTTGGGTTACAGATTCCATCACATTACCACAATAAACTCTTCTTCTTCCAACCTTTTCCCCTTGTTTCCTGATTCTAATTTCGTTTGCAATAGTGTTCCTGCAATGGACAGTGTTTGGGAGATAAAACAGGGTTGGAACATCCCCAGACTGCTCAGGTGTTAGCCCATACTTGGAGCTGATGAATTTTGATGCCCTTGGGAGGCCGAAATGTGCCCAGACATCCATCTTTAGTGTTGTCATAGTGCTCAAACTTGATAAATGACCTTCTTTATTACTGTTTATGTCCCCAGATCACCCTAAGACTTCCCAAAATGCCTCCTCTCAGCTGTTTAAGAGTGACATTTTCCATAATGCTGCTAAGACACTCAAAATGTTGATATACCATAGAAATTGTCCAAAATTCATCTTTTGTGCCTAGGAACCATGCTGCTTCTGTCCATACTTATTCTCAGAAAGTTCAAGATTCATCCTAGAAAAGCTCCAAGTATCCACCCATGCAAATAGGGGGAACACCCTCCCACCGTCTTAAGTTCCCAGAGTCCCGTTACCAAATTCTCCTTGACTTTTGAGTGTTAGGAGAGATGTGGTAGATGGTCAGTTTCCACCCATCCCCTCAGCATAGCTTCAATCTGAAAGAGCTTATCAAACAATGCACCAATTTCTTCTCGAAGTTCGATGGCCTTATTGGGGAGTCCTCTTCTTCTTCCTCCCCTCATTTTGATTCTGTTTCTAGACCTGATGTGCTTTCACATCAACATCTTTTGTTCAACATGGTTTTTGTATTAGTTTTATTTTTTATCACTAATATCTGTCTCTTTAGCTCATTTTCTTTTTGTGTTAGGAGTTATTTCTACATTTCAGCTATATGTACTTACATTAGTTATATCTCTGAGTCCCATTGACCTAATAGTTTTAACTTTTTCCAAGGAAAACCTCATGGGAAAAACCAAGGGATACTTCCCTACATTCATGGATAATAAACCCATCAGTATAGACTTGTGTGCCTCACCCAGGGGGATTCGAATTGGGCACTTGCTGGCATCGAACTAGCATGGAACTAGCCAAATGCCCAATAACATTAGTGACAACCGGTTGCGCTAACCCCTTGGGATCCCATTGACCTACTATTGTGGTCACTAGACACTGGACAATAATAAAATTATATTATCTTATCTCATCCGGTGTCCACCATTTTCTCTTTATATTTCCTTCTGTTCAATTTGATCAGTTTCTGTTGGGTATTGTGACTCTAGTTTCTTTTATTTTTTACATAGAAAAAAATTCATAACTTTATTAATATAACCAAGTTACACTCTTCAGATGCTTCAAGAGCATGCCAGATATCAAGAGAGCAAACAAACAAATGCTGTAGAAAAAAACCATATTCTACAGCATATTACATATGTGAGTTCAAAATACTTTCTTCCAGATATGCCTACTATGACAACTTCCCTATATAGAAAGACATTATATGAAATTATCCAATAAAAAATGGTATTTATGAAAAATGACCTATTACTTACAGACATGGATAGACAGGGGGAAAACCCTGTGTCATAATAAGCCCCAAAAGAAAGACAAAAATATCAAAAATATCTCTAGTTTCTTTTATACTTAGCTAGTTGGTGAGATTAGGTTTAGTTTAGGGATGAATTATGTTAGGGTTTTTCTTATGCATTACTACTTAGGTGAAAATTCCTAGAGGAACATGGCTTTTAAAGTTTGTGTTGGGCATGTTCTATCAATCTTTAGTGAATCCATATTTAAAATCTACACATATCCCACTTTTTGTGGCCTGGGAATTGCTCCTAATTTGAGTCTTTGACATCTTTGTTTTGAGAACCGCTATATGGTAAAACCTTTTTTATTGTGTCAACAATTTCTGGATATGCACAGCTTATATGGAAAGGCAGTAAACTCGGTTATGAATTGCATGTTTTTCATATCAAGAAGGATGTCATTCTACATGTAGGTGCTATCATCCTTCAACTCACCTTAAATGCATACTAGAATTGCATCAAACCTCTGCATGTTGTAGAAAGAATCTAATTGTGCTATTTTAGTAATTTTATGTATGAAGAAACATCAAACCATACACATCAGTGGAGAAAATAGTGGTAATAATGAATGCTTTACTTTAAAATCATAATTCAAAATTTGATTAACTGAAGTCGAAAACAATATTTTTAAATAATTGCTTAAGATCCAAACTCTAAACCCTTCCCTTTTGTTTGTTCTTGTCAAGTTTGAGAAAGCACTTAGAGATGCTTTTTTGCTCTGTTGATCAAGATGGTGATGGAGAAATTGAAAAACATGAAGCAAAAAATGTTATAAATAAACTTGTTTACACTGTCTTATTAGGGAAATTGTGTTTCCTCTTATGCTATTTCTGTTTGATTGCATTAATTTTCTTCAACAACAAACATTTGAGGCAACTTTGCATGGAAACTAAAATCTGCCAATGAACTGTTCCCTATGATTTCAACATAAATATTGTCATCTTAAAACTAGTATGCTATTATTGGGTATATATTTCTCTGTTTTGTTCATTATGCTCTATTTGGCGCATAGTGTACATGGGACAAATGTGACTTTCTTTGGCGGGATTTGATGTTGATCACTTGGTGCTATGACATTCTAGACTCCGTTTCCAGCGTTGCTCAAAGCATTGACAAGAATAACGAGCATATGTTTCCGTGGGAATAAATCTTCTCTATCCCATACTCCATAACTTTATAGGTTTCATCCATTTTTCCATCTTACAAAGCTTATTTATGGGTTTATTATAAGTAAAATTATCTACATAAACCCTATTTTGAGTTTAATTGAAGAAATCTATTGCAATGTCAACAAACTTTCCTCTGCAAAAGAAATGAATGGCCACATTGATAGTGATCATGTCCACATTGAGTTTTTTTTTTTTTTTTAATTCGCGGCATCACCCAAGGTAGTGTCCATAGCTTTATTTAGGAAAGAAACCAGGTTGAGAAACAATTTATAAATGAAGTTAGATTGAGACCCCAATGACCTTTACCGTGCAAAACTAGTATGCAATTATAAGCTATTACGACAGTGTCATATCCCTATGATGGGACTTTTTTTACATCAATACTTTCTCTTGCCATGTGTGGGTTTTGTGAATAATCCCACATTGGTATTGATTATGAGACAAATGTGGTTTATGAGTCATTACCTGCACCAAAATATTTGTCAATATGGAATCTGGCTTAGAGGTGCAATTCCCTTCCAGGGTTGATGTGTTAGCATCCTCCCTCACTACAGTGCTAACATTGTTGGCCGTTTTGGTGTCATGCCTTGTAGGCCCTCTAGGTATTGTTGTTGTTATCTATCTGATGTCCATAATTACAATCTATAGGCTACTACTACAACTGTACATCCCCATGATGGGATTTTTTCCACACTAATAATTCCTTATGTCCTCTCTAATCCTATCAGGTCTAATAACACTCCCAAATAAATGAAGTTGACTTTTGATAATGTTAATTCCATCTCATGTGAATCCACTACGGTTGAAGTTATTTTTTTTGAACTGGAGAGTACGACAAAATGACCTTTTTATTTTAAAGAGTTGTTATAAGGGTCACTTGAAACAATGGTGTCACTAGACACTTTTGGACCAGTGGTAACACTTACTTTACAACATTACAGTCCAAACACCAATTCTCTCAAACTGTCATCTATGATAGATCAGATGCACATCTAGTATTTTCTCAATTGAGAACTTAGTTTTATGGCAATGGCAGTGCCGAAGAAGGAAAGTTGAAATATTTCTTGTAATTGCTAGAAGAAGCAGTCAGTGTTTCCATAGAGTGATGTGTATCTTCTTGGTTATCTGATGGTAGCTGAGTGACTGAGTTTCCCTCCATATGTTTCTGGCAGTGTGAAATAGATTTCAGTGGGAAAGTCTAATGCCAAAACAACTTTAGATGCACATGTAAATGTCAGACTCATGAAAAAAGAACTCGAAACTGGAAAAAGGAATAGGAAGCCTGAAAAACGATAACAGAATTGTAAGGAAATTTAATTTAGAATCAATAAACAAAGGAGGAATTGGGCCAAGGGAAAAAATGAACACACTGTTATCACAACCAGAAGAAATACTCTTAGATACAAACTTATAAAAAGCAAGAAAATAGAATCACAAACTAAACTAAAGCAAAAGATCTTAAAGATAGAAAGTAAATATATTGAAACTTTTAGCTTCAAGCGTATCATTGGAAAATATATTTCATTGTTTTGAAGTTAGATTACATCTTGGGATTACCATAATTTTTATGTCCAAGAAGATCAATGTCAAGCAGGATGAGATCTAGATAAAAAATTTCCTAGTTCCAGTGCAAACTTTTTGTTTACTTGTTGAATTCTACAACAGTATACAAAAAAATTGTCAAAATGGCTGGTGGCTTGGTTTGATATGACTAAAGTTGGACTACTATAACTCAAACATTATGGAGTATAGGGTACAACACATGGCAGTAGTATATGATGTGAGACTTGAATCAAACAGCTGAGAGATTCATCAAATGAAGGCGTCTATTGAGATGGACTACCTTTTTCCTAGCAAATTCCAACTTATGCTGAAAAGGATTAAATCTCTCTACTCATAAGTGGCAATGGAATTCCTTAAACAAAGTTGATGTCAATTTTGCGGGACTTTGAAGATCATGGTTTTGAAATACACCAAATACTTATATAACATTTAGATTCTTTGTATCTGTACAATTCAATGACATATAGGCCCATAATGACATTGATAGTAGTTATATTATATTGGACTCACGCTTTTTGTTCTATATTTGAAATTTTCTTTGCATTTCTCCCATGCCTTGGACAAAATACTGATACTTGTAAAATATACGTAAAATATTAGATTACATGGTTTGGTTTGTTACTGAATAAACAATTGATCTTTTTGAGGGGCATACCTTTTTCCTAGCACATTCCAACTTATGCTGAAAAGGATTAAATCTCTCTACTCATAAATGGCGATGGAATTCCTTAAACAAAGTTGATGTCGATTTTGCAGGACTTTGAAGATCATGGTTTTGAAATACACCAAATACTTATATAACATTTAGATTATTTGTATCAGTACAATTCAATGACATATAGGTCCATAATGACATTAACAGTAGTTATATTATATTGGACTCACACTTTTTGTTCTATATTTGAAATTTTCTTTGCAATTCTCCCACGCCTTGGACAAAATACTGATACTTGTAAAATATAGGTAAAATCTTAGATTACATGGTTTGGTTTGTTACTGAATAAACAATTGATCTTTTTGAGGGGCAAACCAAATAAGACAACTAAATGGCTATGGGATACATCCGTCATAAACATTGCATTTGGAGACGTTATATCGCTTAAGTAAGATAGTTATGAAATGAACATGGTCGAGTACAGGCTGCAGCACATGGGAGTGGTATATGATGGGAGACATGAATCAAACACTAGAGAGATTTATCAAATGAAGGCATCTCTTGAAATTGACTACACATTGCAACTTATTCTGAAAAGGATAAGATCTATTTACTTGTAAATGGCTATGGAATTCCTTAAATTAAATTGGTGTTAATTTTGCAGGACTTTGAAGATTATGGTTATGAAATACACCTAATATTTTGATAGAATTTAGATTCTTTGTATTGGTACATTCTATGGTATATAGTTTCATAATGACATTGACTTTAGTTATATTGATATTGAATGCAAATGTTTTGTTCTATATTTGAAGTTTTCTTTGTTGATTCTCCCCACAAAATGGACAAAATACTGATACTGGTAAAATATTGAGATTTTTAGACAAATAAAAAATATATCAAATGTGACTATTGGTTAAGTGGCTTCTTGTTTCTTCATGGAGTTGACCTAGCTCTAAATAGATCAGTTCATCTCATTCATGTCGTTTTGTCTATTTGTATGAATTCTCCACAATCCTTTGGATTAAATATTTTTCTTTTTGGCCCAAATCATCAAGACTTAGTTGATTCTTGTTAAATTTGAGGACTGGGGTGGATTCCACCTCTCCAATAGGTATCCACATCTTGATAGCTTGTGGAGGTTTCCTTGTAAGCTCTGTTTTGTAATGAAAATGTGGTTTGAAGAAGTAATTGCCTATCTATTTTGAATGTGTTTATGCTTCCTCTATTTATTTTCCAGTTATATGCTTCTTTAAAAACCCAATCCCTGTCATCAGGGACTTGGTTGGTTGGAAAAGCAGTGGTGGTTATATTGTGCCCACTAAGGTTCAAATCCCCCCAGTGACATGTTTACCCTTTGTGGACGGATTCATCTATGCTAGTGGTTTTTTTATTGCAGTTGGGGATAGGTGCAAGTCCTGGGGGACTTTGGTAGATTAAATTCTCCCCACCCATAGCTTCTTAGCTGAAGGAGTTCAAGTTGAATGTTGGAACTTGGAAGATATCTTAGCTTCATTGAATACGTTCTCAGATTGAGTAGGTGCATGCTTGTTTCATTGTGACATAAGAAGTATCTATAAAAGAAAAAAAAAGAATCCCCTAATTTCTTTTAACTTTTAACACTTGTTTAACCTCATCCGTGATCCTTGGAGGATCACAATTTTCTAAGCTATCATAGATTTTAAAGATAACCCTGTCATTTACGATGTAGAAATATCTCTTATAATACTTTGCCCAAAATTTGGGGTAGCAGCACTTCACGTGCAAATTTTGTATGTCTTGGGATCTTTGTGAAATCAAGATAACAAATTTTAGGGCATTTAAACTTGCATATTTTAAGAAACCATGTGAAAGGAATTTCTTTGTGATACATCCTGTTACTGTTCTGTACTTTTTTTGCCAATGAATTTTAGCCCAAAATCAAATTTTGTACCCTCATGCACAATTTTGTGTTAGGGCAAACATATGAGTGGGCATAGTTTTTAAGAACATGTGTTTTCCTCTTTGGAGGACACAAGTTCTTATCCAGAGAGGGATAGGATATGTAAACTTCCATAGACTAAGCAGTCAAATATGCACACATCAATGTGGTGTCTAGTTAGGATATGACCTTAAAATTAGATTATTGTATAATGATAAAACTTGCTACAGTCCTATCCAAAAAAATTTCATAACCGAGCAATAATATGCTTATATGGCTGCTTCATCCTAGAGACTTAGTAATTTTTCTTCGTAGTAGCCTTCTTCAAGGGTTGTTGCATCCTAGAATTGATCTCTATTATAGTGTTGCATGTTCAACAAAATAATTTAAGGACACATTTGAAAAAGAAACTGAATTCAAATGTGGATAACTGCAACAAACTTATGAGGGTTTTTTAATTTAAATCACATAATCCTCTTCTCTTAGGAAAAAGAGACAACTATCCTTTCTTTAGGGTTGAATCATTTTGCATGGCAGTTGAATAGCTCCTCATATGGCATAACATCTTTTTCCATGTCTCTACAGTTTGTAGAGATTCCTTATCAATTTCTCTCATTTATCATTTCAGTTTCCTTGTCATTACAACCCTTTGATAATGAGTTAAGGCCACCCGAGGAAACACCATTGATGGCTTCTATTATGAGTATTATTTTTTGGCAAATTCCTAGGTAATTTTCCTTTTTATCTTCTCTGTTTTAGAAGTTTCTGAGATAACATTCCTTTTTCCATGTCTCTACAGTTTGTAGAGATTCCTTTTCAATTTCTCTCATTTATCATTTCAGTTTCCTTGTTTTCTTAATGATGGGATCAAGGAAAACCCTCAATATATGATTAGGATTACCAATAAATGGAGGATGGTCAAAGGAGGACTCAAGACAAGCTACCCAAAAATTCTATCACCAAACATGATCACACACCAGGAAAAAGAAGGATGGCATTCATAAAAGACACGTTTTGGAGGGACCGTAAAGGTTATAGGTTAAAGGTTATCGATACTTGGGTGTCGGGAATCCAATTAAACTGACGGTGTGTCCATTGGAGCCTCGGTTTTCAAGTTATGGCCAACACTATCATTTGTAAGTGTTCGGTCACTCCTGCAATTAGAACTTTCATTGGTACAATTGGTTATGGTATTACAAGCCTAGATTGTTGTGGCATAATTATTGGAAATCCCTAATGGCATAATTAGAAGTGTTGTTTTAGGGATATTTTGACCCTAAGACTTGCCCATATTAGATAATTCACACTTCCTATTACTTATTGAGGTCTGAAAAATGCCCAAACTTGAGAAATAAGGTCATGGCTTGTAGTTTAGAGGTGCCAATAGTTGGTCATTGTTGAAGTTGTAATGAGATGGAGAAAACTGTCAATTCGAGTATGTGTGAAATTGCAATGTTGTCATTGTATCACTACGAGGAATGGATGAAGGAACTTTGCTAAGGGTGTCCACATTCTTAGTGATCCAATTATAAATAGTTGGCTCTGAATCGAAGTTCATTGGGAGAGGATTTGTCATTAACATTTCTAATTCTGACTTTGTAGTGTGTTCACTTGGTTTCTTCAGAGGATTCCTGGGTTGGCCTAGACAAAGAGTAGGAAATCATAGTTAGTTCTATGGTTTGATAAAGGAGATGTGGATTACTTTAGGTCATTTCTAGGTAATTTTTAGACCTCAAAAGGTATGAAGCAACACCTAATCAGTAAGTGTCTAAGAGCACATCAACAAAAATAAAAATCATTCAAGGATTCCTTAGTTGAAATTCATTTGGAGTGTTCTACTAGTAGTTTTCAGCTTTTGGATTCCACTACTTCTTTCCATGCCTTCAACCCTGGTAACATTCAATTTCTAAAAGTTCATAGTAATGTGGATGTTTACCTTGGGAGCATCACATTCATCTTTTTATGCCCTATCTTGAGACAATGTCTAGTTTTGAAAGGTTCATGAGCCATATTTTGGAGGTCAGTTACAGGTTTTGAAGGTTATAGGTGCAAATCTTGTAGCTGGAACCATATAAACTCCAAAAGTAATATTGCAACTATGTAGAAGTTATTCTTATAGTATTTCATTATATTGGTATTGTACCTCCTACGAGAGAAAGTATTAATGTATTTGATCATGTAAACCCTTGAAAGAATCAATGTAAACCCCTAGGTCAAGATACACAAAACAAATATCTATGCTAATAGTCATAGATTGTTATGGCTCTTGTAGGATTTAATGCTCAGCCAACTGATTGCTCTTTTTGAAATTGGATTTGTCTTCTTGTTTACAGCTTAGTGGTATTCATTTTCTGGATTTTGCATTAGACTCTATAAGGATGATTTATGATACCAAAAGGCATCATACTTCACAAAATTATGAGGTTCACAAAAAACATATTCATTCATGCCTCGGAATGTCTTGACAGTTTGTTAACAAGATGCTCACCCTAAAAATAACAAAATGAACTCCCTTGCTGAAGATGTTACTTGAATGACTAATTGATGCCCTCATATGCAATCACCTCCAAATTTATTTATTATTATTTTTTTTAAATAGTCATGTCCATCGCTATAGAGACGACTAGCCATAGCAAGTTTTGACGAACTTGTTATACTAGCGACGAACATTTCCATCGCTAGAATAGCAAGTTAGTCGAAACTTGCTAGGGCTAGTCATCTCTATAGCGACGGACATATTTTTTTTAAATATGAGAAGCCATCACTATAGCAACGAATTTTCGGTGCTATAGCCACGAGCTTTCGGTGCTATAACCACGAACTTTTGGTGCTATAGCCACGAACTTTTGTTGCTAGAGAGACGAAGATCGCTTCACTAAATTTTTTTAAATATGAACATTCATCTCTGTAGCAACAAACTTCGGTGCTGTAGACACGAACTTTCGTTGCTAGAGAGACAGAGCTCGCTTCACTTACTTTTTTTAAATATGGAAATCTCGTCGCTATAGCAACGAACTTTTGGTGCTATAGCAACGAAAGTTCAAGGCTATAGCGACACATTTTGGTTTTTTAAAGATAGCATGGTTCATGTCATTTCTGTCTCTATAGCGATGAACTTTGGAAAGTGTTGCTACATTGACAAAATTTTTCCCATGAAAACAAGGAGTCTTGTTCGTCGCTATAGCAACGCAAAAGTGTTGTAATAGCAACAATTTTTCGTGGGAAAAATGTCCACATGTACTAGTGTGCATGGTCATCCAAATGATTGTTGATGCCACTGGGGCCACCTCAGCATCGTCGTTTGCTCCGGTGTCTATCTAGAGGTCCTTACCAATCATGTTTCAGGTCAGCTCAGACCTAGGGCATCATTGTTACCTGATTGAGGAGTTTGATCAAGTTATCATGGGAACTATATCCACATGTAGCTGTTGTCATCATCACAGCAGTTATGGATATGGTTTTTCGTCCGCTGTACGAGATAGGTTTTTAGAGAGGATGGTACACCTGGCGGCCTGGGACATATTTCAATTAGAATTAGTTCATGGAGAAGGAGCAGGGATCCGAAGTGGTTTTCATGCCCGAACAGGCGTGGTCCAAGGTGGAGGAAGAGCATGCTCCTTCATCTCCTATAACGTTAAACCATGTGGAATCCAGCTCCGGTAGTGACAAGGAGGAGCCCAGAGGGAGACATGTGCACAAAAGAATTTGGCGTCGAGGAAAGGAAAATATTATTTGGGAAGATGAAAACGTCCAGCAAGACAAGGAGATTTTCCATGACATCGTGCTCCCCACTGAGGAAGTGACACCTCCCCCTCCTGCTAGAGAATCACAATCTGAAAACTCTGAAGGTGGAGGACTTCTTTGATTCATAAGGCCATTTGAAGACTCCGGAATAGGGTGGCACCCTGCTCATGGTATTTTTTTTCCCGTCTAAATCGATCTGTTTTGAACTTGACATGTATGTAATATTCCAAATTTGGGGCTGCCAAGGTGGAAACATAATTTTTCTTGTTTCCTAAGGACTAATTCAAGGTCAAGATCCTATAAAAAGCTTTGTAATAGAATAATTAAGGGTTGGAAAATCATTCGGCAAAAAAGCCTGAGAGGCGAACCTAGTTTTGAGATTTTCATATTAATATAATGTGCAGTGCCTATGGAAGACTGTTTTGCAAACATTCCTGTGTTGTTCTAACTTGTAGTCAGTTTTTTCCTCCTTCCCTATGTGCATGTGTTTCCTGTTATGTCTTTACATTATGTTTTTCATTTCATGCCTGAGATCAATGTATAATAGTTTGGAATTCTTAGAATCAAGTGTTGGCTTGGTTTTGAAACCAATCTTAGTGCTATGGGCACCCGCTAACTAGTAACAGCAATTTCAAATACTAAAGCAAAAACAAATGTAAATCTAAAACTAAAACTAAACTAAACTAGCATGTGCATATCATAATAAATTTTTGAATTGAAAACAAGAACAAGAAATAAAGAATAACTTTGTATTGAAAATAAGGGCAAGCAAGTGCTTGCAATGATAATACCTCCAAATGGTGAAGGTTGTTGAGTAGCTCCAAGGGTGAGTAGCTCCAAACTCCAAAGGGTCCCTTCTCCAAGGTAGCTACAATGGCAAAAAACTCATGGGAGATTTTGGCAGCATGAGGATAGGATGATGGATGGATGTAAAGTGAGGAGCCCCTACCACCTTTTTATAGTTTTTGGTGGTGGGGAATACCATTATGGTTTTGAGGAAACCAATGGTATTGACCAACATGGTTTAGGTACCTTTTCCCTCCTTTTTCCTTTTTTGAATATTTTTAATATTTTTATTCCCTTTTTAATATTTTTGGGAATTTTGGACCCTTTTTTAGGGTTTTTATGATTTTTAGGAAAAAATACTCATTTTGAGTGGGAAAAGGGGTGTATTAAGGTCTTTTGGTGACCTTTTGGTGGCTTTAGAGGCTCAAATGGTGGAAAAGTGGACAAATGGGTCATGTGAATAAGGGAATGAGCTAGTGAGCACTTTTTAGGTGTTAACAGATTGCCCCCTGATGTGTGAGGGCAGGAGCTCATCGTATGGCCGATAGACATCATAGTTCTTTTGTCTTTTTTTTCTGGGGTTTGGGGAGGAGAAGAGACCGATTGGAGACTAGATCCACGGCCCTTGGAAGCTGCAAAAAATAAACAATATTACATGGCCTCAATATGAATGAGGAAATATCTCTAATAATGGACGAGGCGGGCATACCCATGCTCGTATCAAGACATATACATAACAATTAGTCCCAAGAAGGGGGACTTGAGAAAATACATAAAAAATCTATTGGTACATCATAATGGTCTAGAGGGGACATCATTTTGGGATGTACTCATGATCATAACATGACTGATCTCAATAACTGATACACTGGAATAAAGCATCAATCGTTCTGAATAAGGACTCAGAAGGGTTGATGAACTGCTGAAACTGAAGGTGTCCAACATCTGTAGGGACTCAATGACTGTGAGTCATCTCTGGGAAGTATATGTAACTGTATACTTCGAGGGAGTATAAAACTGAGGTACATCTGAATACTGTCGCCATGCGCAACCCGAATATCTATAGAAAAAATGTAACTGGTTGTTTCCATAAGTAGACTCTCACATGTGGAAGAGTCAGGAGGTATCCGGGGTCTTGAACAAATAACTGAACGGACCAATACCCTGTGCGAGTCTCAACGATGCGATCAAGGTGTTGAAGTCAAGCATGTGAGAAACAACCATTTGGAGAGGCACTGAGGACTCTTCTCGAAATGATTCGTAGGCACTCATCGTAAATGGTGATGAGTCCAAGACACAGGGACCTCTAGGTCTATCCTCTGGAATAAATTTGGTTGTCGTCGACAGAGGGAGACCAGCAACTAATAAGGAAATGATGTTTCCTTGATAGGAGCACGAGGTGTAGAACTGAAGTGGTGTAGTACTGATGGTAGGACTGACATGCTTGTGGGAACGGGAAGTAATTGGGGTCATATAGTGGGTAGACTCAAACTTCCTTTGTTCAGAGCATGATGACATGGTTGACCTGGCAGCGTAGGGAACTGACTTGTAGGTGTGGGGATCATAGCTTTTAAGGACTGAAGGGTATGTATTTACTGAGGGGACGAGCTGATGGGTGCTATCGAGGGATTCTCAGGGTGACATACTGCAGAATACTCTGAACAAAGGCGACCAAAATGGGGAAGCTTCTATATGAGTAGACGTGATCTGTTGTGGCACCGAGAAGCACCATTGGGTCCTTCTTCGTGGTTTTAATGAGCTCCAAGAAGGGATAAAAGTGTGCTCTGAAATGGTACTGCCCTGTGGATTTTGTGAGCCCAGGACTGTTCGTGCTCATTGGTGCTTTCATTTTTAAGGAATCTGAAAACGATAAGAAGACTCTGCAGTGGTTATGATTACTGTCCTGTTGGTTTTACAAGCCCAGGATGGTGATTGCTCGTGGTCGCTTTCATGTTTAGAGAGTCTGAAAGCGGTAAGTGGACTCCATTGGTGTTCTTTTTTGTAAGTTAGTCTCCAAGGCCCGAAAAAGCATAAAATGATGCAAATGGAGAACTCTTCTAGCAGATGTGACTAGAGTATTCCTTTTTCGTAATTAGTCTACAAGGTCCAGAAAAGGGGTAAACTTATACCAGGTAGACGCCCTATCACATACGTTTAGCGAGCATGAAAGGAAGCAAGGTTGCTCGACGATCTTTTCATTGTTTTAGGAGTCAGAAAAGAGCTTAACATAAACTCCCTAAGTGCCTTTTTCGTAAAAGGGATTGCTCGGCCCGAAAAAGGGGTAAAATTATACCAAACAAAAAGGGATTGATGATAGCGAGAAAAGGTCTCAAGCATCATCATGAGTGCGGAAAAATGAATCCGGTGACATAAAGATTGTCAAAAAGGGGCAACGACCAATGTGGCACGCAAACCGAGGCAACGAGCGGTCATGGGAAAAATGCCCAAAAAATATGGAGGTGAGAGCGAGAAATGATCTCAAGCATCATCACGAGCACGGAAAACTGGATCCGGTGATATAAGGTTCGTCAAAAACGGACAATGGCCGATGTGGCATGCAAACCGAGGCGACAAGGGGGCACAGGAAAACATGCCCGAAAAATATGGGCGTGAGAGTGAGACATGATCTCAAGCATCGTCATGAGCACGAAAAACTGAATCCGCCGATATAAGACTCGTCAAAAATGGATGACGGCCAATGTGGCACGCAAACCGAGGCAACGAGGGCATGAAAAAAATGGTCAAAAAATGGACCTGGTGAAAACAGGAAGAGGAAAGAACTGTCATGAAGTTCTGTAATGGACGGTGGTGTCCATCTGGTTTATTATGGGTAAAATCGCTTGAGGTACAACCCGTTGTGTGGGTTGCGGAGGGGGTTGCCTTTCTTGTTGGGGGTGAGAGGTTGGAGATCACCCTCACAGATGTCTATTTTCTTACTGGGTTGCCTCGTTTAGGGGAGGTGGGGGATCTTCTGCCGAGGATCCCAGCAGGTGTTGACATGGAGGATCACCTGGAGACTTTCTGTGTCGCTGGGGCGATTGTACAGAACAACGCGCTGAGTCTGAGATCACTGCGAGAGTGGGACATGCGCTCTGTCGGGGCTTGTGTTCTACGGGTGTTGGGTGTTGCGGTGCCACATCGTTTGTCAGGGGGGAAAATGATGATGGTGGATTCTGTGCTGAGGGGGACTTATTATGCATGGGGTCAGATGTTTTTAGCTAGTGTCCGGAGAGATCTGGACAAGGTCAGTCAGGACGGGGGAGAGTTCTGCTATGCCTCCTTTCTGTGTTCTTTTTTCTTTGTGTGGGTACCGACTTTGTGACCACGTGTGCCCATTCGTGATAGTTTGGTGAACGAGTCGCGGATGGTGCGGTGGGGGCAGATGATGCCTCGCAGTGGTGGTGGTATCCGCAGGTTCTTCTTGCAGGAGGTGTACGAGCAGTGGGAGCAGATCCCTTTGCTGATTGAGGACTATCCATATGCTGGTATGGATTACCGAGGAGATCCTGAGATGCCTCGAGCCCAGGGACAGGCCTGGGGTTTAGATGGTATGTTTTGTTCTCTACTATATCATGTGTTTCTAGATTTATTGGTTATGATTATAGTTAGATATGTATATGATGGTTTATTTGCATTGTGCAGATGTTGGTCCTGTTCCACCGGCTGATTATGTGGCGCGCAGGGGATGGGCGATGGTGGTTGCTCCACCTCCGGCAGCTATGTCGCCTCCACCTGGTCGAGGATTTGGGGCTCGTGGTCAAGGGGCTGGCCCTCGAGATGATGCTGTCGCTGGTGTCCGAGAGCCACTGGATATGATTGTAGCAGGATTCCCAGAGGATGGGTGGAGGGATCTGGATCGGGACATCGTCGAGCGATGTTTCGAGGTGCCTCGTGAGTGGCGCTCGATTTTGCTGAGAGCGGTAGTGATGGCGGCCGAGTTGAGGGATAGGGATCGGCGGGATCAGGCAGGGCCGTCGGAGGGCAGGATTCGTTTACGGGATGATCCAACGAGGCCGGCGGAGAGGCGACTGCGCGCTCGGCATGATCCGACGGGACCGGCAGAGGAGGCACTAGAGGAGCCTAGGGACCGTGATGATTAGATCATATGTATTTGCCCCCAAATGCTGATGAGCATATGGGGAAGCTATTTTTTGTACGGTTGATGTATTTTTGTATATTGGGTGCTGAGGGCACCTATGACATGTCTATATATGTATATATGATATTGGTATATAGTTGTGTATGCACATGGATGCATTCATTGTCTTTTTGTTTGCCCGTGGAGGCATGTTTGGTTTTCTGTATGCCCGTGGAGGTACATGTTATGCACGTGGATGCAACATTTTGATTTTTTATATATGCCTGTGGAGGCACGTGTTATGCATGTGGATGCTTTTTGTTTATGTTTATATTTTCCCGTGGAGGCACATGTTATGCATGTGGATGCATTTTCTTTATGAAATGATTTGATTGGTGTGCCAATCAAGTACGTTGTTGGCCATATGGTCTGCTACACTATTGAGGTTTCTTGGGACATGTGTAAATGAAATGGATTCAAACTGTCGAATCATTTGTTTAGTGCGCAAGAATTTTCTGAAGAGACAGGGATCACGTACCTGGTAATCATTGTTGAGCTGGGAAACAAGGAGCTGTGAGTCCAAGAAAACGTTAAGGAGATGTATGCTCATTTGGAGAGCTGCGGCCAAGAGACCGGTCACGGCATCATATTCAACTTGGTTGTTGGTGGCAGCACCTAAACACACTCCGTCGATGTGGATCAACTCATGTGAAGGGGAATGTATTACCCAAGCTGCGGAGGCCAGATTGGGGGACCAACAGCTTGCACCATCGGCGAAACCGACGTAGCAGAGTGGAACATGTGTATGAAAGGGATAAATGGCAGGGGCTAACCGGATAGAGGGGTATCCAGTGGAAATCGTGTAAATGGTGTTACTTTCTTCCGAGGAAGAAGATGGTGGGAGATGAATGGGTCATTGTTGCTGATGAACGGGGGGGACATCAGGCCATGTGTCAATGTGGTGCTCTATAATGGCGGGGTCAAGACCATGCATTTCGGTATAGGACCAAGCAAAGACATCACTGAATTCGTGGAATAGTTTTTTGTATTCTCCAATCTCATGCTCACTGCAGGAGGCTCCTAATGTAATGATTTCAAGGGCTTCGGATGGGTTAGAGATATCTATGTGGATGACGGGTGAGATATTGGCCATGTTACCTTCCTCAAAGGAATCAGGAGTAGGAATAGGATCCTTAAACCAGTCGACGTTAGTGGGAGGGAAGTCGTTGGACTCAACCGTGAATTGGGTAGCGGTGGTGGATGAGGTCTCTTCTGGGAGGAAGTACGAACGATGGTGCATATCGTCCCAGGGGTAATTAGGGGCAGTAAGAGCCTCTAGAATCTCCTCATCATTGGGGAAAATTTGAGTGGTCAAACTGCTTGACGAGGTAGTAGTAGTCGAAGAGATCATATAAACGGTGTTAATCTCTCCAGATGAGGATGATACGGGAGGGTAGATTTCCTCAATTGTGGGGGGATCCATCTCAAGGTCCAAATTATTCATCTCGTAGAGAGCTGCTCTGTAATCTGGGATATCAGGACAGTGATGTGAGTAATGGCCGTAAATACCACATATCGCACAAGGGTGGTTGGTACGCAGTGATTTGTCACGAGTCTTGGGGTTTGAGTCGATTTTGACAACCGGGATGTTGGGGTCATCGTCAAGCATTTGCATGTGTTCCTGTAATGCAAGTAACTGTGGGCATTGATGAGTTGGATGGCCTAACTCATCACACAAGGAGCATTTAGGAGGAGCATGGAACATGGGGGAGGTCTAACTGCTTTGGGTGGGGGTACCGCAGTGTATGGTTGTGGGCCTCTGCCCCCAGTGGGCCTGGTGAGAGGAGGGGGATTCATAGATGACGAAAGGGTAGTGACACCGGGAGGTGGTTGAATTGTAGTGACAATGGGTTGCACCGGTTCCAGGATGAAATTTGGTGTCGGCGGGGGAACGGGAGGCGAAATATACCACACGGGTAATCCTAATGTTAACCCGGGGAGACTAAGGGTAGCCATAACCGGAGCGCTTACTACACCTGAGGGAGGAAATAGAAAGGGAATTGTGTGGATGGGTGTAACACCAATGTGACTAGGGACCAATGGTGGTTTAGGTAACAAGGATGGTTGATTGTCGGGTGTTTGTGTATTGTGTGAAAGAGTACAGAGGTCAGCGACGTGGGTCTCCGGTGACGGTGGTGGAATAGATTGGAATGTAGAAGTCATCGGCGCGTCGGAGTAAAGTCCGGGTCCCACGGAGGAAACAAACGAGGTAGTTGCACCACAAACAGGTTGTTCAACCATAGGGAGAACATTTCAAGGTGCAGCGGGGCCCTTGGGATCGTAATAGGTGAGTTGGTCGACCTTGACCACGCGTCCGTCATGAGGGAACATCATGGTACGAAAAGCGGATGAGGCCACTGCTCGCATGGCATACATGTAGCTGCGGCCAAGTAAGAGGTTATAGTCAAGTTGGGCATTGATGACCTCTATGTCAATGAGCACGGTGTTACCAGCCAGTTGGACGGGGACATTAGCTAAGAGACCTTGGGGTTGAGCCGAACGACCGTCGTAGGCTCGCAACGCAGTGGTGGACTGCTGGAGAGTAGGAGATCCCAACTTCTGCCAAACGAATGTGGACGTAACGCATGTAGAGGCACCTTCATCGATAATGCACCGATGGATGACAAGATTCCGAACGGAAACGGAAACTTGGAATGCTAAAGTGGAAGGAAAGCGTGGTTCGGATTGGTCTGAATCGAATGTCATCAGTTGTGAATCATTGGGGTCGATGGCGCCAATGGGAGAGTAAAGTCTTGCGCTGTGAAGGACAGTTTTTAAAGACTTCTAAAGCAGACATGGCTGCAGGAGACTAGGCTAAGTCATCTACAATGCTATAATTTGATGCAGCACGAGCATTGGGATTATTGTTGATGCGACGAAGTGGGAAGCGAGGTGCTTTAGACGCGCCATCGAATGGAGCCAGAGGTATACGTAACGTCTGATCTATGGGATGAACGTTAGTGTTCTTGTCGACGGGAGGGTCTTCAGGGGTGGAGCCATATTGGTTTCGGCGGGTTTGGAGGTTAGCATCTGCGAATGACATCATCAACAAGTGGTGAGTATCTGAATCGAACATGCGTTGATCGGGAGCGGCATAAGTGATTTGTTGTAGTGGCGCGTTGCCCTGAGGGGGAGCTAACGGCTGAGTGTTCACTACGCCTTGGGTTGGAAAGGGGTTTTGTAGCACCAAAGGTTGATGTTGAGGTGGTGGAGGGTTGGGTCGCGCCTGAGGAGCCGCTTGCCCCTAACGATGGGCATCGTTAGTCCAGAGTTGCCGAGCTCTCTCCAAATGTGGGCAAGCATGTGTGTAATGGCCATAGACCCCGCAAATAAAACAAGGATGGTTTGTTCTAAGGTTATTGTTTTTGGGATGCCTGGGATGACGATCCGGATTCTGGTTGGGAGGAGCAGCATTGTTGTTATTTGGGGGATTGGGAGGTGGTGGACCTCGATTTTGCTGTTGGTTGTTACCGCGGTTACGTCCTCTTCCACGGTTTTGTTGCCCACCCTGGTTGCACTGGTTGTTTTGGTGCTGGGGCTGATTGTGTTGTGTCTACACTTTCCCTTGAGCAGCGGGAGGATTTTGGTTTGCCGCAGGTGCGGGAGCAGGTTCCGGTGGATAATAAGCTGGCGGGGCTGGATGTGGTCCAGTTGCCTGTTGGGTTTGTTGGTAACCCTGAGCTATTGGAGGTGTTGGGTTAGCTGTTGCAGCTTGCTGTGGGTAATACATTGGTTGAGGTGCGGCTGGGGGGTGTATGCGGGTGGGTCATGACCAAAGCACTGAGGTCGACATGAGGGTCCGTGGGTATGGTGGTGATGTGCCGTGGGAGCATATGAATTGGTTGCTCCAGATTGAGATGTAGACCGTGAAAGGTCGGGGCCATGGCTAGGATGTGCAATGGAAAAGGGTTGGGGATGTGAGGCCATACGACCAATGATGCCATCTGCGGCATGGGATGCCCCCGGTGCATCATGTTGGGATGAATCACCCCGAGGGGCGTCTGGTATAATGGTATACAAATAACCCAACTGGGCGTAAATTAGGTCAAACTGTTGGGCTTTGAGGATGGCCTCTTCTTCAGGCTGGGTTCGTTCGGATGCCACATCCTTTGCAATGAGAGGGAGGAGGGATTTTAGAAACCAATCTAAGAAGATACGGTCGTCTAACTTGATTTTGCAGAGGCTTCGGCGTCGACGCCACTCATGGATGTGGTCAGTGATGTGGGTGGCCGTGTTCTGTCTGCAAGACAGTAGGATCTCGACTCCCGCATCATAGCAGACAGGTAACTGAAAGAACTACAGGAAGGTCGAGGCAAGGGAGGTAAAGGTGGCATGGGTCCCATGGGGCTGCTCGATATACCACTTAACTACAGAGCCAGTGAAGGTGTGTTGTAACAGACGGAGGCGGACAGAGTCGTCCACTATGGAGTTGGAGGAACACCATAGATGGAAGGACATGATATGGTTCTGGGGGTCCTCACATGCCTTGCCCTCAAACTTAGGGATGTCAGAGGGGAGTTTGGTGGGCATGTGAGGCCACGCAGGGTCGTGTCTGATAGGATCATTGGTTAGCCTGGCTAAGTCTGGTAAGTTCAGACTCGCCATGTAAGGTAAACTAGCAGATGGATGTGGCGTAATGACTGGGACATGACTATTCATGGTGGCATGATGTAGTGGTCCAGTAGGTCCTAAGGGTATGCTAGGTATTGAAGGTATGTGTCCTCCAACAGCTGTGGTCTGGTATGGGCCAGCGTTTCCAAGTGCAACATGGGTTACACCGGGGTTAGGAATAGTAGTAGGAATTCCTAAGATCTGGGTTGTGGTAGTGAGAGGGGGTGTGACCCCTATGTTTGGCATACCCATAATAGGAGGTAGTCCTGTGTTGGGCATTCCTAAAGGTGGAGTGTCCCCCATATTAGGCATACCTAGGGGGTGGTTGTTGCCATGGATGGCACCGCAGTAGAAGGGTTAGTGGATGTATCTCATATGGTACTGGTAAAAAGTGGGTCGAATTGTGTTCCAGCCATGAGGTTGGTTGGTAATAACTCGATAGGGTTTTCAGATTCAGCCTCAGAATCAGATGTGAAGTGAGGCGTGTCAGAATCGGATGACTGTATGTTTGACCGATTATGTGTCGAGTCAAGGGATAAGGCTCGACGTCGGTGACGTGGAGAGCCAAGTAGATTGAACTCTGGGGGTTCACCCTGAAGACGACGAGATCGTCTAAAATTCTCAATGGTGAGAAATATGTTTTTGTTTAAAAAAATTTTAGTGTAAGATAGTAATGTATAAAAAACTTGAAACCTTTATGCAACCAAGGGTGCAAAAAGGGAAGTGAAAATAAAGGCTCTCAGGCCAAAAAATCAACCTCAAAAAGCACTTATTATAGCAGATGTGCTATAATAAGTGGAGGGATGCAAAAAATGGTCAGAATACCAACAGTCAAATAGCTTCTAAAAAAAAGAGGTGCTACTATACCTAAGGTGGATTGTATCATGCAAACACCTAACTAAAAGTATTGTGAATCAACAAACGATATTCTCTGCAAGGTGATGAAATCCAAGTCAGACAATATTGAGTGTTGAATCAACGGCTAGATATCCCCCTACCGGGAGGGACACCAGGTAATCAATCCTAAATAATGGCAACTAGGATACTCCGTTCATGACACGTTCAGAAAAGGTAAATCTGTCGTTTGGTCCTTTTACCGCAATACCCCCATACAGGGATATCCCGAGAACTGCGAATGGTAGCCTTCAGTTACTGAATGGATTTCGGTATTCCACTCAGGCTTCCGGAACCATCCTCGTGACTTCAACCCTCCTAGGGGAGAGACCTTCTGATAAACTGGTTACGACCGTGCCAAAAAATACTAGGAGATTTTGGTTCCCTAATGGACAACAACAATGTCTCAAATGTAATAACTGAGGGGTGTTATTGGAACACCTATCCCCTCAATACTACCTATCTACAAAGTTCTTTTAAGTGCTCCCCGAGTGGGGTTAAAAGTTGGTTGAAGTTAGGGTAAATTTTAAGGCTCAGTTTAAATTATGTGTTTGAGTGGGTGCACGTGTGGTATTTTAAACTGAAATTGAAAATGTAAATGCTTTGCAGAAAATATTCAAAAAACAAAGGATCTTTTGAAATAGGAAAGCAAATAATATGACTTCTTCAAGAAATAAATGGATTTCTTTTAAAATTCGCTATGGGCAAAATATCAAGGAAGTAAACAGTAAAATTTTTTAATCTAGATAAAATGCAAAATAAATCCTTCTTTCAATTTCTGAAAATTTTTAAAAAGACTCTTTTAAAGGTGCATTCTAAATTGTAAAAAGATTTGTAGCTGTAAAAAATGCAGGAATTTTAATACTGTAAAATGTGCTAATTGGGCAGAAAATACAGCAAAAAATTAATTTTTTAAACTGATTGGCCGAATGGAAAAAATTGGCATCGCGGGTTTTGATAGAACAGCCGCGATGGACTGCACGGGTTTCTGTCACACAGTCGCGATGGGCAGCGTGGGATTTCGGCACACAGTCACGATGTGCAGCGCGGAAAATGGCCGCGAAGCCACGATGTGCAGTGCACAAATTGGCCTCGAAGCCGTGGTGAGCCGCACAATCGCGATGAGCCGTGCGACTATTGGGCAAAAATACGCGAGGTGAAAGCCGTACGCGGACGCCGAAAAACGAACCCGAAAATTGAAAATTTCGGGCTGTTAATGCCAATAGAATGGGCCAAGATCTAGAGCAGCAATGGATCTGCTGTCTAGGGTGGCAGATCTATGAATTAAACTGACTAATACTAACAAAAACTAAGATCTAAAGCAAAAGTGAGATCTAAAAATTTGAAAGCAGCGGAGTCGCCAAAAACTGTTGGCTTGGTTTTGCAACCAAGCTTAGTGCTATGGGCACCCGCTAACTAGTAGCAGCAGTTTCAAATACTAAAGCAAAAACAAATGTAAATCTAAAACTAAAACTAAACTAAACTAGCATGTGCATATCATAATAAATTTTTGAATTGAAAACAAGAACAAGAAATAAAGAATAACTTTGTATTGAAAATAAGGGCAAGCAAGTGCTTGCAATGATAATACCTCCAAATGGTGAAGGTTGTTGAGTAGCTCCAAGGGTGAGCAGCTCCAAACTCCAAATGGTCCCTTCTCCAAGGTAGCTACAATGACCAAAAACTCATGGGATATTTTGGCAGCATGAGGATAGGATGATGGATGGATGTAAAGTGAGGAGCCCCTACCACCTTTTTATAGTTTTTGGTGGTGGGGAATACCATTATGGTTTTGAGGAAACCAATGGTATTGACCAACATGGTTTAGGTACCTTTTCCCTCCTTTTTCCTTTTTTGAATATTTTGAATATTTTTATTCCCTTTTTAATATTTTTGGGAATTTTGGACCCTTTTTGAGGGTTTTTATGCTTTTTAGGAAAAAATACTCATTTTGAGTGGGAAAAGGGGTGTATTAAGGTCTTTTGGTGACCTTTTGGTGGCTTTAGAGGCTCAAATGGTGGAAAAGTGGACAAATGGGTCATGTGAATAAGGGAATGAGCTAGTGAGCACTTTTTAGGTGTTAACATCAAGCTCCGGCTATTATCTCAGGTGTTCACTAAATATTGATACTAAAGTTGATATTGAATTCATCTTTGTTGGATGCTCATATCAATGGAATGTTCTTATTTTCTTCTTTTACTACCAGAAAATATCTTTACGACGGAAAGCGAGCAGCTACCTTGCCTCTATTAGAGTAGTCTATACTATGGCACTATTATCTGATTTATGTGTAATAACTTGACTCCACTGCCCAATTGTTTTTTCCTTGTGATTATCCCTCCAACTTTTTTGCATGATTCAACCCATTAGAAATCTGACCTTCTGTATATGTTTTAATTGGATATTTTTGTGTAAGGAAGGTTGGTCTGTTTGTTCATTGTTGACACCTTTGGATATTTCCAGTCTTTCATCAATTAGTAGAGAGAGCCCTCTCTGACTATGCTGGGTCCATAGCATTAGTCCAAAGTTGGTTAATGGTTACCCCGACTTGCCCTCTCCTGCAACTTAGAGGGTATGATTTGGGTGATAACAAATTGGAGCCGTTTCTAGGGAACAATCGTCTCGTCATCCGTGGAAAAATGACAAAATTTTAGATCTGATTGTTGATGGTGGACATCAGTCAGACACCAGAGGGGTTGCACATAATCCACCCGGTGACTCCACTCATTTATCCAAGGTTCAATCTACATACTCCACTGGAGAACGAGCCTAGCCGCCTTAGACATGGAAGAATTAAGTTCCGGGTATCAGAATATCAATATCTTCAAAGAAGCCCTATTCTTCTATGTTGGCATTATTTTTCCTTTATGTATATATATCAAAAATTTCTGGTCACACAAGAGAAGTCTAGGTCATGACAGAGCCTCCTTTGTATATACTTCACTTGAATTCGAAAATGTACATTATCCTTTAGAGTTGATCCTGTCCTTTCATTTGAACCCTGTATAAACCATAACCTTCCTCAGGATTTCTCTGAGAGTAAGGTCAGTGATACCCCCCTTGCATCCATTCCTTCGCCTTCCAGAGCCCAGCTAAGATACAGTCCTCTGAAGTTACCCCCTGTCCTTCATGATTTCCCTCCAGGCTACCATAAACACCTCCATGTCTTCAATGGGGAATCTGAAGTGCTTACTGCAGAGAAACATGTTCAAGGATTTGAGCATTTTTTGGATCTCTTTGAGATAGAACACGATGATTTCTATACAAAGGATTTTGCAAAATCCTTCTAGGGAAATGCGAAGAGATGGTTTAGGCATTTACATCCTAAGTCTATTGATACATGGGGAGCATTGTCTGAGGTTTTTCTAGGGTTTTGGGGCAAGGGAAGATCATGGGATCTTGTTCTTTCAGAGTTTCATTCCATAAGGAGGCGGAAGGACAAAGCCCTGTCTTGCTTCAACAGAAGGTATGCCAGTTTCTATTATACCATGCCAAAGAAAATTCAGCCCCTAGAGAATGCTGCAAAATTGCACTATGCAACTGTTTTTCCTCCTGATTTATCTCTTCATCTTTTGGAGCGAAGGTCTTCTGACCTACAACATATGTTCTTTGATGGAATGGAGGTGGAAGAAAATCTTAGGATGTCCAGAAAGCTATCGAACCAGGAGCAAGATGAAAGAGTTAAAGAAGAATGAAGGTTTGAAGAAGAACATGAGTGAGGGGAATTCCCCTTACAGCCTGATTTTTCCCAGAATGAGCAGAGAATTGATCGGCTTAGTGAGGTTCCAGAAGGAGGTAGCTCTATTTTGTTTCATGTAGATTTCAATCATTCTGCTGAGGCCCCTACTGACGAGGGTCATGATGAAGGTTCCCATCCGTCGAAGTATGATGAATATGGAGAAGACCATCTAGAGAACTTCATAAGCTTCTTTGAATTTGGAGATAAAGTTGAATCTTCGGGCAGATAGTTTTGCCAGTCGGGGGGGGCGACCAAAGAAGAAAACCAATGGCAGGTCCTGGGTCCACCATTGAGAGTCACCAGGTCAATGATTCCCAACAGGCAGAGGCATCGTTTCAGATCAGAACTGAAGGGGAGTATGCAGTCCTTTAAGAGGAATACAGAACCCTCGAGGAGGAATATCTGAGCCTCGAAGAAAAATACGGGGTTCTCGAAGAAAGTATTGGGTCCAACGAATACCTTAGACAGGTTGACCAGATAGCTGAAAGGCTGGAGGGTGACCAAGGTGGCTCGTTTGATTCTTATACAGAACCCATCTCCTTGACCGAAGATGATTATATGCTCCTTGGGGAAGTATTTAGGCTGGGCTAATATCTCCAGCCAGCCAACCGAATGATAGAGGTATTTGAAGGAGAGCAAGCTGAGCAGCCGTATTTCTAGGCAGATCTCTCAAGCTCAGAGTCCAATTTTCAGGAAGAACGTCCCTTCCCAGACCCTTTCAAAGGACAGGGTGAAATTTCTCTTGGGATTCCGTAGTAGAACTGAGTTTTCAACCCAGGAATCATGAGCAATCCGGAAAGAAAGTTGTCCGGAGTTGGTTTTTTCGGTCTTACCGAGTCATGCAAGGGTTTGGGCATGCATGAGTTTAAAGTTTGGATGGAGATTTGTCATAAGTACGCAACCCTGGGAACTGATCCGAGCACCAGGGAGACTAAACAGCATCTATACGGCTCTTATGAAAAGAAGTCTACTGCGCTACAATAGGCATGTGGAGCATACCGTAATTTTTATGATCCGGTGGCAGAATATATAGAAGATTTCCGCGGCTGGAGTAAGGTTTATGGTTTCCCTCAGAGGGTCCTCATTCATCGTCGTTTCCATGGGCCATTGACCTTCATTGTTCTGTAGTCGGTCGAGCAGGATGAGAAGACCCGCCGGGAGTGGCAGCTGCTGAACTGGTTACATTGGCACTTTTGTATTACCTAGAGCCACGGCCTCCCAAATAGAGTAGTCTCTATATAAATAAGTCTCAAGATTTGGCATTTCAAATTTCAATAGTAATTCCCAATTTGCAGACATTTCCAGTCTGTTTCAGAATGTATAGCTTCATTTTTTGTTTTGATTTTAAGAAGTTTCCAGTATGCAGTAGGATAGAGCATTTGGCTGGGGTTAAGGTCGCCACGGGATACACTGCACAACCGAATCCCCATAAGTTTTGCCATGAAATTTTACAGGAAAACCCTCCCCAGCTGTCTACCATGAAAAATTCTCTCGCAAGAGCTTCCCAATGGATCAGGCACCCGGTCTACGAGGTTCTTTGCTACCTCGCAGGGAGGATAGCATCCCCGGTTGGAGCCAGTTGTTAGCACCTGATTTTTGTTAGTTTTTCAGAATTTAATACATTCTGGTCTAGGATATTAACTGAAAGAGCAACATGTACAGAATATCAAGCATAAGAGATAAGAGACAAGAGACACAAAACATTTTACCGCATAAAACCAAGAAGGTGAAAAACCCCACAACTTCCTCAAAGATAGAATAAGAATCAATACAATGATCACCATGATCAAACCCAAGAGATAGATATCTATAGTAGCATGCTCCTCCTCCACTTGTGCTCATCCTCCTCTTCTCTCACTAATGTGAAGTGAGTGAACAATAGAATGTGTAAAATGAGAGAGACACACTCTCTATGTATACACTACATCACTTGACCTTTACTCAACTAGGTCGGCCTTAACTTAACCACATAACATAATGCTAACTTGGACGACCCCTAATAGGGTGGTCTAATAACCCTTTGACCCACATGACTCATACAAGGTCGACCCCAACAAGGTGGTCTAATAGCCCATCAAGTATAAGTTATGACACTTACAATATAACTTGCAACACTTATAAGTACACATGACGACACTTCCAATCGGAGGAATAATACATCTCCATTGGTGATACAATAAAGTACAAATGTAATACATACAATATACAAGTGAATATCTTCCGAAGTTACAAATACATCAACACTCCCTCTTAACTAGGAAGGTATTCTCTTTACACAAGTCATCAATACATATAGGCACAAGTCTTCAATACTAGAGCTAGATCATCATCACTAGATCACAAAGCATCATCGTCACTGCTACTGATATCTCAATCAATCTCAATTCTAATCGTCATAGGAAGTTCTATAGAGCCAGCCATTTTTCATGCTGGATGTAGTCCCACCACCTGTAGGTCTTCACCATCAGTGGCCATACTGTGGAACCTAGGACTTATTACGTGCGTCAACAAAACCTAGCTCAGACTATAGGATCTTTTACATGTTGACTGTCACAAAACCTTAAAAGAGTGTCTTGCATCCTGCAAGAACTCTAAAGAGCATCCCAGGACTGATTATGAGCTTACTGCTCAACCTATTGGATCTCCAAGATGGATTATACGTGACCCTCACACCACAAAACCTTTAAAGAGCATCTTGCTTCCTGCAAGTACTCTAAAGAGCATCCCAAGACTGATTACAAGCTTACTGGTCAACCTATCGGATCTCTAGGGTGGATTACATGTGGTTAGGAAAAACCTTTACAGAGTGCCGTGCTTCCTGCAAGTACTCTAAAGAGCATCCCGGGACTGATTACGAGCTTACTGCTCAACCTATCGGATCTCCAGGGTGGATTATATGCCTCTAGTAGCAAAACCTCAAAAGAGCATCCCAGGACTTATTTACGAACTTAATGCTCAACCTGTACAGATCTCTATATCCCAGGCTATTATGAGCACACCGCTCTACCTGTCTGGATCTTGAGGATCTTTTCTATGCTACCTGCACAACCTGTCCATGACCACGAAGTATCAACCTGATACTCATCATACATCATCCTGATGTAAATGATCATCCTGATCATCATCATAGCATCGACCTGGTGCATATCATCCAAAGCATCATCCTGATACTCATCACACATGATCATCCTGATCATCGTCACTACATCGTCCTGATGCATATCTTCTGGAGCAAAATCCTGATGCTTGTCATCCATGATCATCATCACTACATCGTCCTGATGCATATCATCTGGAGCAACATCCTGAAGCTCATCATCCATGATCATCCTAATCATCCTATGCATCCACCTAATGCATACCAAGTATCTACCTGATACATACATAAATACATGATCCACCTGATCATACAATGTATCCACCTGATACATACATAAAGACATGATCCACCTGATCATACAATGTATCCACCTGATACATACATAAATACATGATCCACCTAATCATATCAAGCATCCAACATGATGCATATACAAATGCATGATCCAACTGATCATATCAAGCCTCCAACATGATGCATATACAAATGTATGATCCAACTGATCATATCAAGCATCCAACATGATGCATATAAATACACATGATCCAATTGATCATAACAAGCATCCAACATGATGCAAAGCAGTAACTGGAGCATCATTATGATGCTCATCATCTAGCACTTACATCCATAGCCATGGGAAGGATCCTCCTCTCACCATTCTTGGAATGGATCCTACAAATGTGTCCATCACTTCTTCCACGAAGTGTCGTCAATCTGAAGAACACCAAGCCTCTCTCTGAAGTACTCAAACTTCACTCTGGCAAGTGGTTTCGTCAACACATTTGCAACCTATTGATCTGTCACAACATATAGGAGCTTCACTGCTCCTCTTTGCACCATATCCCTGATATAGTGATATTTGATCTCAATGTGCTTTGACCTATCATGGAACACCGAATTCTCAGACAGCTTCACACAAATCTGGTTGTCACAAAAGATACCAGTAGCATCCAACGGGAGATCAAATAACTCAGACAATAGCTTCCTAATCCATACTGCCTCACAACTAGTCGAACAAGATACAACATACTCTGCTTCGGCTGTACTCAGTGCTACGTAGGAATGCTTCTTGCTAAACCAAGAGATCACACTTGATCCCATACTAAAGCAGCACCCAGATGTGCTCTTCCTATCTGCAGCACTGCCTACCCAGTCTAAATCAACATAACCCGCAGGTTAAACTTTTGATTTGCATCATACTTGAGCCCATAATCGACTGTACCCTTTAGGTACCTCAGAATATGCTTTACAGCAACCAGGTGAACACCTTTAAGATCCGTCAGGAACTGGCTTAATGTGTTCACTGCAAAGCAAATATATGGTCTCATGTTCGTCAGGTACATCAAGGACCCAATCATCTGACGATACACAATAACATCAACTGAATCAGATGAAGCATCACACAGAAGCTTCAGGTTCAATGCCATAGGTGTGGCCAGGTTAAATCCCCATGTGCTCCATGTAATGATAACTGGTGATGTTTAAATAAATACAAAATCTTTACTTGAATTTTCCTAGTGAAACCCCCCACTCACCAAAATTGTATCATTCTCTTGTTAGCAACAACACAAAAGCTTACTAAATCATTACATGCAAATTCACATGCACAAGATGACAACCCAATCACAACTTATTTGGCAATTTCATAACAAGCAAGAGCTCTTTCTAACATAACATTCAGTGACACATGAGATTGTATGGAATCATATGTATAAAAATCGATTGATCATTGTGAGTTACTAAGTAGGAAACATGGTACAAAAAAGGATAGATTTGAGTTCATATGTGAAGGATAAGGCTATAAAATGATGAACAAATCAATGAATTTCTAGAGCACATCAATTACTGACCTCAAAGATAGGGTAAACACTGCTTTCACGGATAGTTATGTCTATAAAGTTTAAGAACTATTTTTTTAATTTTGAAAATATGAGATTCAATAAGCCATTTAATATAGTGCTATATAAATATTACATTGTATCAACATAATGGTAATCTACAAAAATAGAAATGATTTCTATAAAAAAAAATTAATATAAATATTTCAACAATTTAAATTTTAAACTACTTAAATAAAAAGATTTATTTTTTTTAAGACCAAAACACACTATAACTCTAAATTAAATATGATGATATCCAAAGTTTTTCAAAACAATACTATACACAATTATGAAATAAACCAATTTTACAACGAAATAGTAAATTTAAACATATAAAAATGCAATATTTGACATGATACAACCCTATGTTCGACTTCTTAGCACAAACCAATTTCCACCTAGTGGTTAGTGGCTTGCAAATCTTCATCAACATGTTTATGATTAAGTGTACAATATGTCATGATGCAAATGTGGCTGTATCTAACTTATTTTAATTTAGCTATCAACATTATTTTCAATTATTATTCAAATTCTTCTTTATATAATGAGGTATACGTGTATGTATTTGATACATATTATAATGCACATCAAAAAGTTTCTATACCGTATATTAGCTTGCTCCAACTAATTCATTTTTGCTTTTTAATTCCTTTCGTAGTGTCTAAGAGGCCCAATATCCATGTAGTGGCTTCTCGTCATCAATGATAAGTTGGGTCGAGGGGTAACTCTCTCAAACCTTTAGGGAAACTGGTTAAAGTTAACTAAATTTTATTAAATTTTAATCACTGTTCCTGGTTAGAGTTAACTAAATTTTATTAAATTTTAAATTTTCAACCATAAAATGTTTGGCATTATTTTTATAAAAATATTGAAATTTATTAGGAATTTATATAGTTTCCGGATGATGTTTAGAGTAAAAAAAGTTATCCTATGGAATTTGGGTAAATCATTTAAAAAAAATGGAAAATGACAAAAAAAAATTCAAAAATTAGCCCATGGAGTGAATTTGGTCCCTAAAAGTTTTCTTGCTCCATGTTAATATTCCATTTTTGTGTGCTTACCTCAATTTTTCATATCCATCTTTGTGTGCACACTCTAAGTCCACATGTTAGCCATGAATGTTAATTGTCACCAATGTACCAAGAAGAACACACAACATACTAAGAAGATGGACAATCATTTTAACTATAATTATACATACAACATACTAAGAAAATCAACAATCAAATAAGACAAAACATATACTAAGAAGATGGACAATCACTTTAATTATAGATGAAAATTTGGACCACCTTCTTTAACGGATTTCTTTTTACCTAAAACATGCTCCTAATTCTACATAAACAAAGATTTCATAGGATTTAACCTCATTTTGATGCTTGATATTCCTCATCTTGATATTCCTTATATCACAAACAACTAAAAAAGAATAAGGGGAAATGACGAAAATAAATTAAGAAAATCATGTCCTAAAATATTTATAGATTCATAAAAGAGGAAAGAAAATTTTAATTTAACATACACGATGTACTTTACTCCGTGACAGTGCCCATCCGGCTGAATTACATATTAAACATGAATTACTATAAAATACGAGAATAATTTTCAAATTAAGAAACAAAAAAACATTAATTAAGAACTCATATAGAGAAAGTAAATTTGATATTTGCCATAGAATTAAGAGATAAAAGACCAACGGAGAATGTCGGTCAGAGATTAAATTGACAAAGAAAGGCAGTGCAGGGACATCAACGGGTCCTGAAGAGTCACATGAAATCTCTCTTTCGACACGAGAGTTTATTCCAGAATATCACAAAACTATGATAATTATATCAGTTGCATGGCTGAAAATATTCCCCCAAAGGAAATATTCACAGGATATGGAATGAATAACATACAAGGAACCCTCGACAAATTGTTACAAATCAAGGCGATGGTGTTGTGCTGGGCTCAATAACTAGGCTCCCATACAGTAGCTCATTCCAAATATCAGGTAAGCCTGGTAAACACCAATGACTGCAATCTCCCCAGTCGTCAGGATTATTGCGCTGCTCCCGCGTTAGCTTCTTGTTCCTTCTCAGAGTATACACAGATGGATGTGCGTCCTTCCTAAAATCTGACAACTTAGTTATGTTCAGGAAAGAGACGGGGAATTTCATGTGACGGAGCACCTTGTCCACCAGCCGCAGCATTACAGGAGAAGGTTTCATGACCATCGACTCCTTAAAGATTGGCTGAGTCTCAAAATTACACTTATGGGTGCCCGAGTTGTGCCACTGCTCTGAACTGCAATACACCATTTGTGCAAAACAAAATTTAGACATCCAGATATCTTTTCTAAATCCAGGGAAGAAAACAGGACGCTGTTAATCTTACCTGAAATGCATGGGAGAAAATCCACGAAAGAACACTCTGGTTTTTGCAGGATCGATATTATGATCTATCCATTTCGCCCACGTAGTCAACCCTTTTTCAAAGGCAACCAACGGATCCAATTCAGGGTGAAGGTAGTCGCCCTCTTTAAAGAAGTCTTTTCTGTAAAAAGTCCAATTAAACAAAACAGTAACGTATGAATGAACTTGATGGTAGTGAGTAGTTTTACAAACTCAAATTTAATATATATAAAATTGGAGGTATTTGAATGTGCAGTTCATTTATTCATCAACTTAAAAGAAGAAGAAAAATTGCAATTTCACCAAGAATTGTATATATATATATATATATATATATATATATATAACATTTTATTCACAGGTAATGTATTTCAAATAAACAAATCATATAACATTTTTTGAGATTAATGTAAGTCATGACTAATCCCATTAAAAGCTCACGTTGCAGCTTTATTCCCATGTGTCCACCAATGCCCTGAATTGAAGACGAGGATATCAACATCTTTCCAGTCAGTTCCGTGTTTTTCAATTGCGTCGAGCTGAAGTATTTCTTTGCTTTTATTCCCAACATTAACACTGCCTTGCTCAACTAAGAAGGGTGCCCAAAATAACTCCACGGTACAGTTATAATCCTGCAGCACAAATTCGTTTCGTTGCAACTTCATTACTACTTAGCCTATATAAATACAATGGAGAATTTGTTTATGTGAAATAGCTTGCCTTAGCCAGGAATATAGTTCTGACGCCTTTGGATCCCAGCTTCTTTCTGTTTTCAGGGATTACAGTATTGAGAATGCAGAGCAAGGATTCCCATTGATTACGATTGATGGAATCCCCAATGAACATGAGTCTCTTTCCTCTCAACTTTTCCAGCATGTTTGTAGCATTCAACCTTCAAACCAAAACTTGTGCTAAATTAAACATTGTCTAGATATCATTACTCTAAGTTAAACATTGTCCAGAGAATTCATGGATGTAAGAAGTAGTGTTGCATACCTGGGAAGATTACAATCTCTGGGTTGCCATCTCCATTGTGTATAGCCTGAATCCGGCCGGCCGTTCTTTTTGCAGTCAAATGCGCCGCTCATATAAGAGCATTCTCCAGCAGGATAAAGAGGATATGAATCATCCCGAACCCATTTCCCGGAATATATATCACACTGAATTGGTGGGTTTTCCTTCTCTCTGACCGTATATACTTTTCCATCAGTCCTCCTGTCAACTACTGCACCGAATGCAGAGATGTTTTGAGATTGATAAACTGAGTTAGATTCTTTTTCCTCAACCTGGTCTGGATATCTCTTCATGGGTCCCTTCTCAGAGGCCAAATTTTCACCACCGTAACTCTGGTTTACACTGTGACCGTTAACTTCATAACCATCAAGGCCTGCGGTAGGACTAATGCCGTCCCAGATTTCTGGAGAAATACTATTTTTATCTCCATGATTTATTGTGACAGTAATATTTTGTAAAGAAGAAGCAGAAGAAGCCAAACTCTCGACAGCTTGGGAGCTCTGACGAAAACTAAAATTTATCCAAAGCCTGGGATTCTCCGCTGTTTCTTCTCCGTTTGATAGTTCAGAGGAGCAATAAACAAGAACCGACAGTGCGCTTGCAGATACAATTACAAGAATACAAACAACCCTGTTATTTCTAACCGGCTTCGTCCATGAATCCCTGTAGCCCATGGTGAATTCTTTGGTAAATCCAAAATCATCAAGGGCCGGAGTGAGTCAATCAAAATTTTTTTAGAGAAAAGGACTCAACCTATCTGCAACTTTCAGGTGATGCAGATTACACATAAATCTGTACATCGAATTAGCAGTAGAACGAGCTTGATCACTATTTCTAAGAATCAATGCTCTAGGTAAACGTGAGACTTGTCAAATTTAAATACATCTAAATTGCGATGGTGAACACTATTGAAACCGAAGAAAGGGATACCGAATGAGCGTGCAATTCTGCAACGAACAGTGGAAAACGATAGATAATCAAATTGACAGTTTCAAGATAACACACAGCCGACGAGTGGACTGGGAAAATGTATGATAATAGTTTAGATATGATATTGAATCTATGTAAGCATTATCTCAGTCACTTAATTTGTGGTTGGTGAACAGGGATAAATTACAAGTTAAGTGCTATTAACTTGTTTTTTATAAGTAGTTATACCATTGTTTATTAGTTATTAGTTATTTTTTTAATATTTTTTAAAATTGTTTATTTTAAATTTGGAATTACTGCCATAAAATCAATATGGACAGTATACTTGTCTCATCCTCCTGCAATTTAAGAAAAACATAAACATAGGCATTAAATATTAATATTAAAACATATTAAAATTGTTAAATTGCAACTTAAAAAAATAATGTAAAATATAAGTAAAATATATTATTTTTGAAAAAACAATATAAATAATTGGATGTAATTTGATTGAATTGTTTGTATTGTTTTTACATCAATATTTAGTATTATTAATATATAAATCATTTTTTAATACTAAATTATTTTAAAATATAAATTTTAACAATATAACTAAAACATTTTTTCATAATAAAAAATTTAAATTTAAATTAAATATAAAAACAATTAAATCATAATTAGAAATTTTAATAAAGCAACTTCTCTTTTGTATAAATAATAATACATAAATAACATAGATTCAACTATTATTTATCTATATATATTCAAAATGAAAATAAAAATTGTTGTTTATATTATTATTTTAAAATAAAACAAAATATGTGTTATTAACCTGTTAATTTATATTAATATTTTTTAGTTTAAAAATATTAGATTATAATTATGTTTATTAATATTTTTATAATTTAAAAATTTAATTTAAAAAACTATATGAAAAAGAGAGATTTTTTATGTTTATACTTTAGAAAGAGTATAAAACATAAAATATGATTATTTTAAAATAAAACAAAATATTTGTTATTAACTTCTTAATTTATATTAATATTTTTTAGTTTAAAAAATATTAGACTATAATTATGTTTATTAATATTTTTATATTTAAAATTTAATTTAAAAAATTATATGAAAAAGAGAGAATTTTTCTGTTCATATTTTATAAAGCCAAAAAAAAAGATTGTAGTTTTTTCTTTTAAAAATTAATTTAAAGAAAGGTTGCATAAGAGAAGTTTAAAGATGTTAATGATACTATTTAAATATAAACATATGGATTGAAGTTGTATAAATTTTTAAATAGGTAAGATATATATATATATATATATATATATATATATATAAAGTGATAGCAGTAAAACATTTATATAAATATTTTATGAACTTTGTAAAGTTTCATAAAAATGACTAATAATAATATCAAAATATCAAAACAAAGACAAATAAATTCTATGACATAAACATTAACATAAAACATTAAAGTAAGGACAAATGTCTTTTAAAACCCTGCAGAACTTTATAAATGTCTAAAATTCTGTATAAGATTTTTCTGAAAACTTCTTAAATATGAAAACAAGATAAATCTTGATTCAAGATTTCTGAGACTTGTCTCTTCTTTTGTGAATTTTCAAGTAATAAATTTGACAGAAATAACAAAATGCCAAGTACATACTTTTTCCATGCCCAAAAGGTTTTGAAGGTATGAATGGACCCACACCTAGAAAAATATGTAAACAACTTGCAAATATGCAGATTTGGATTATTTGCTTTGCAGGACTAAGGCAGGATTGAAATTCTGAGAGCAGTTTTAGATCAAAGACATATTTGTCCTCTGCAAAATTTAAGAAACGATTTGAAAATGAAAACTAATTCACTATTTCGAAATGACACGATGCTGTCAAATGCAATAAACTTTTAACTGGAACGTAATTAAATATGAACTGTGTGGTGGACGCCCTAGAATCCAAAATATTTTTAATCATTCTAATGACTTAAAATCTGGTATAATATTCTATGACATAATATTTTGAATGAGATATAATACATTTAAATGTGATTAGTGAAAATTATAAAAAATGAGTTGTATGCATCATATGGTATTTAGAATTTGGAGATAATATTTGACATATTTTTTTAAATTATTTTAAATCAAAACAAAAATATAGTTTTGTATTCTCTTAAATATTATTTTTAAGTTAATGTTTTCAATTATTGTTTTAAATTATTGTCTCCATAAAAACAATACAAAATTCAATTATTAATATCTAAATTAGTGCATGTCTCAATTATTGCTTTAATTAGTTTCTCAATTAGTATATCAAATTATTGTCTCTATAAAGACAATATAGTATACAATTATTTTATAAAAAAACAGTTTATTTTAAATGCTTTTAGTGTGTTTTTAAACATTCCACATTTCCAAATAGTGCATATTTTCAATAGACTTTAATTTGTATGATATTTTAAAAGAATACTTTAAGAAAGAACCATAATAAACGCATAACTTAATAGCATCACAATATTACTATAATTATTTTCAATATTTTTTTTCATATAAAATGATTGGAAAGTTACTCCATGGCCAAAAATACATACCATATGTATGCCATAATCATTATTAAATGTTGACACTACATCTTCCAAAGACTACATCCTTAAGAAGTTTAATAGTGTTGTAAAACGTCCTATAATTTAATTTCAAATATTAAGAAACTAGAAAGTGAAAATTTGTTTTCAATTTGTCGAAGTTAAAATGTTTAGATTGCAACCTACAAGAATAAAATAATAAATAAAATAATGTATTTAATGTATACTTATATGTTTTTGTTTTTGTTTTGTAATTTAGTATTTATAGTATATCACAACTTTTTCTTGGTGAGGTGGCAAGCTAAGCCCACACTGTTAGGCTCCTGAGAGTAGGCATAATGTCCATGACCACTCCTCACCACGCCTGCTTGAAGCACGATGACGCTCATGGGCCATGCTGCAAAACCCTCTGTGATACCCAGTGCCACCAACCATCTTCACGCTCTCCTTCTCCTTCTGAATCGGCCACATGGCAAGGATTCCACTAGAACAAAGAGCACCAACGAAGTACCAATGAGACCCTTGGGAAAAACAAGTTAAAATGATTCCTTGTCCATCCATTTGAGCCATGGAAAACCTAGTGTAGGAACTGAGAACTACTATGATTGCGCAATAAATCCGCATGAACAAACTGGTCATATCGATCTATGGGAGAGGGGAAAGGTGTTATTATTCCCAGCAACTAACGTTGCTTCCACCACCTCAATTCCAGTCGGCTCGTCATGAAGCACTACCCCCATTCCATCATCATTAACGTGCCTTCGTTGTCCGTTAAGCACCCCATCTGGGATAATGTATACCTATGTAAAATGGATAACATATTACAATTGATCTAGCTTTACTAACTTATTATACTAACTTATTATAAACAAAGTCAAACCACCATCCTCCTAAACATCTTCAATTAAATTCTACCAAATTCACAATACAATAGGTTTGACATGAATATTTTATATTTCTAGAATCCAATGTTATGAAAAGATGGCAAAGTTAGAATAGAGGAGTTATAAAATTATTAAATATACTTACTTAGAAAATTATTATATATTATTTCTATTAAGACTTGACATTTCTTGGTTTCATACACTATGCAATCAAGTTGATTTGAGAGATACATCTTATAATATAACTTGATTCCATGACTACATAAAATAAAGGCTTTGGGTGCATCCTCTAGCTTCTGTTCTATCATGGACACATCTGGCAATATTGTCACCTGATGCAGGCCCGTCACTGAGGCTTGCATATACACAAGGATCGCTCCTAGTTTTCTAGGTTAAGACACACCCTACAAGGTTAAAAAAACCCTCAATAACCATTAGGACTCACCATAAGGTTCTTTTCCATCCTTGAACCTTTACTGGCTTTACAAGCCTCTACAACTGTCAGCGCTTCATGATATATAAACCAACTTGCAAAGGTGCATTCAAAACTTTGAAATCATTCCATTACACATGTATGACCTCCATTCAAAGGCTTAAGAGCCTATCACATTCTACAATAAACCTATTCCTTGCACCTTCCTCTACTACACATAACTATCACCTATGACGACAGGTTACATGCTCAAGAGCTTAAGAATCTCTCACTTATAACTTAAGCGCTTCTTCACTTGGCATAGGACCTCGTCCCATGATTGAACTCTTGTCGTAATAGCAAGAAGGGTGCTTAATTCATATGCCTTGGAACTCCTTCGCACAACACAACACCCCCACGCCCAACCAGTGACTCTTCACATAAGCAGGTGGCCACCATTCAAAGCCTGAGGTTGATCGCCATAAGAAAAGGGCTCACAGTCGGGGATTGCTCCATGGCTTAAGAGCTTAATGGACACAAACTTAAACATATATGCCACTAGTCCTTCGCATTATTCATGTGACTGCAAGACTTGCCCTGATGGATTATCACAATGCCAAACTACAGTCAAACCTTCCCTTACTTTGCACCGCAATTCGACTTCCACTTCAATCTTTGACCACTCTCGTAATCCTACCACCGTCCATTTATCATTGAGAACACTCAGAAGTCGTTCGTTTTCGATAGACAATCATTCAACTATCTTCGTGCAGGTAACTCCATGTACAAGACCTTGTCTGCGTTTTTCACTGTGCGAGCATCACCATCGACCTCACCCTTCCCCAATACACAGTCATTCTACCTCTTCTATGCACAACAGCCATCATTCGCTTGATATCTGCGTATTGATCCCAGATATGTCAATTCTATCACCTCTCAACACCTCCACTCCATTACCAGACTATTTCCAACTCTTCAACTGTTCCTACAAACCAGCCACTAATTCCGAGATTTAGGTCACACTTCTATAATTAGAAAAAACTGACTTATGACTCATCTAATACTAACTGAAAACAAGTAGATCACCTCTCGAGTCATCCCATGACTTCAAGGATTTGTTTACAAAACTCATCATTCGATATTGATTCCTATCTAGGTTAGGATCCTCTATGTTTGCTAAGAAAGCAAAATTACATGAGATTTTCCAATGGCTTTATATTTGACCCCTCCTTGGGAAAAGGTCTAGACCTTTAGGTCTGACCATACATTTTGCACTTGGACTCGGGATCTAATGCTCTTGCATCAGACTCCCAAAGTAGAAAGAAATGATCACCTGATCATGTTCCTTCAATCTTAAGCTTTCCTCGATCCCAAACTCTGACTTGTTGCTGACCACAATCTGCATTTCCTTCATTATTCCTCAGCTGCAATCTTCCAAGCTTCCATACTTTATACTGTAGAGTTCCATTGTCTTCACCTTCATTGTTTTGCACTTCCCAATATTCTTCACAATGGACTACTTCCTTCCTCTTGCTGTAAATCTTCTTAGATATTTGTCTTAGGTTCCATAGTTCATCTATGGTCTCTTGTAATTCAATTTGCTGCTGCAAACAAATCTGGTTTTCTTCACTTTTCCATTGCACTCTGCTACACTTTATCCATTCCTCTCTAAATTGTTTATTGCTTCCTTAAGCTTCTCTTAACTTTTCTTCTGCTTTTGCTCTTAACATTGCTGCAAATGTTGTCCCGGTTATTTCTCCAAACACTACTGTAGATATTGCTCTTGATACTGCTTCCACCCTTACTTACTGTATACTTTGATAAGCATCTCCCTCTGCAATATCCTTCTCATTTTCTCTTCCTGCAAATTTACTTTCAAAAAGTAATTTGTCTTTCAATTTTCTATTTGCAGCAACATAATCGATCAATCCTTCCTGCATACTAGTTAACACATCATATAATTGTGAACCAGTATATGTTCTTGTCTCTACAACATGAGACATTTCTCCTTCATCAACTATAGCTTCTTCCACTTTCTCAAATACTTTCAGCCAGTATTTCAAGCATTCATTGTCTTCAAACAATTCATTAGTATGTTGCCTTTCAGGGTCAGCACAACTCTTCTTTGTCTCTATCAAAATAGAATTTTGATTTTCTACTTCTGTGGCAGTCCCAATTGTCTTTCCAACAGTCTTCTCTTGGCTATGTAGACAAGCCAACTTCTCCCTGTCCTCAATATCAACAGGTTCTTTCATACGAGACATGACTGTCTCATCTTCCTCAGGGATGTTTCCCTTATTAAGTAAGAGATCTATGAATTTCTTTTGCTGCAACAACTCTTCTTGGTCTTCATCAGAAAGACTCTCCTCCTCATACTTTATTTGACAATTTTCCCCTTCATTTAAGAAAATTCCAAGAGATGGATTGCCTTCTGCAACTCCTGCAAACACACTTAAATTGTCAATTTCAAAACTACAAAACCCAATGGTCTCATTTGATGGTCCAATCATCAAATCTTTCTTTGGCTACTCCAAGTCTTCTACATGACTCATAAAGTCTTCATTAGTCTTCTTCTCAGCCTCCTCAATCACAGCATTTGAATGCTTGATGTCTTCCTTAGCTACTTCCTGCTTTTGGCCATCATCATAAGCCAAGCCTTCCTTGCTTTCAATTTTTACTGCATGCTGAAAAACATCACCTTCTTCTCTCTGTATATGTGTATTTACATGAGACACAACAGTCTCTTCATCTTCCTAAACAAGATTCAGGTTCGGTCCTCCTCCTTCATCCTTTATGATAACATTAGCAAATTGTCTTTCTTTACCTATTTCATCTACAAACATACACAATATGTCAGTTTTAAAACATTGAGACCTCTTGGCCTCACTTGAAGCTTCAGTCTTCAAGTCTTCTCCTAGACACTCACTTGCCTCGAGTATCTCATCTTCCCTGAGCATTTATCAGTTGCTCTCTTCTCCTTTGTAGCTTATGCCACTTCAACTTTCTCCTCATGAGGAAACCACATCTCTAGTTTTCCTTCTCCTTCTGTAACAGCTCCATCAGTACTCCTAGACGGACTTCTATCTCAGCCTTCTCCTTCTCATATTCTTCATCACTCATCTGCCTCCACATACCATTGGCTTTGGCATCTTCATTCTTCAATTTGTGGTTGTCTCCTGAACGTCTGTTATGACTTTTGATAGTCATCTTCCAAGAGCAACTCTCACAATTCTTCTACTCTTGAGAACACAACTGTCTTCTAGTATTTCAACCTTAGTTGAAGTACTAGGTTCTAGCCACACCTTTTCTTTCTCTCAGAAACCGGGCTGTGATCTTCTTATGTTGATATGTTTCTCCTCTACTGCTATTACCTCTTGCATGCATACACTCCTCTTCCTTACAGACTACAAGTCTGTCTTCTTGTTTTCACCAAAAAACTTTCTTGTTCCCACTCTAATACCAATTGATGTAGGCCCGTCACCGAGGCATACATTTACTCGAGGATCGCTCCTAGTGTGCTAGGTTAAGACACACCCTACAAGGTTAAAAAAACCCTCAATAATCATTAGGACTCACCATAAGGCTCTTTCCATCCTTGAACCTTTACTGACTTTACAAGCCTCTACAATTGTCGGTGCTTCATGATATATAAACCAACTCGCAAATGTGCATTCAAAACTTTGAAATCCTTCCATTACACATATGACCTCCATTCCAAGGCTTAAGAGCCTATCACATTCTACAATAAACCTATTCCTCGCACCTTCCTCTACTGCACATAACCATCACGTATGACTGCAGGTTACATGCTCAAGAGCTTAAGAATCTCTCGCTTATAACTTGAGCGCTTCTTCACTTGGCATAGGACCTCGTCCCATGATTGAACTCTTGTCGCAATAGCAAGAAGGGTGCTTAATTCATATGCCTTGGAACTCCTTCGCATAGCACAATACCCCCACGCCCAACCGGTGACTCTTCACATAAGCAGGTGACCACCATTCAAAGCCTAAGGTTTATCGCCATAAGAAAAGGGCTCACACTTGGGGATCGCTCCATGGACTAAGATCTTAATGGACACAAACTTAAACATATGCCACTAGTCCTTCGCATTATTCTTGTGACTGCAACACTTGCCCTGATGGCTTATCACAATGCCAAACCAAAGGCAAACCTTCCCTTACTTTGCACTGCAATTCGGCCTCCACTTCAATCTTTGACCACTCTTGTAATCCTATTACCGTCCGTTTATCGTTGAGAACACTCAGAAGCCATTCATTTTCTGTCGACAATCATTCAGCTATCTTTGTGTAGGTAACTCCATGTACAAGACCTTGTCTGCGTTTTTCATTGCGTGGGCATCACCATCAACCTCACCTTTCCCCAATACATAGTCATTCTACCTCTTCTATGCACAACATCCATCATTCGCTTGATCTCTGCGTATTGATCCCAGATATGTATCATTTCTATCACCTCTCAACACCTCCGCTCCATTACCAGACTATTTCCAGCCACTTCTCATTATTTTCGACCTCCATTTCTACGTCTCCTCTGCACAATACATTCACCTAGCATCTCTACTTCTGCACCATATATTCACATCGACCTTCATTCCCTCTTTGCATCCAATTAGTAACGATGACTACTATTTCCAGCCACTTCTCATTATTTTCGACCTCCATTTCTACGTCTCCTCTGCACAATACATTCACCTAGCATCTCTACTTCTGCACCATATATTCACATCGACCTTCCTTCCCTCTTTGCATCCAATTAGTAACGATGACTACTCTCAAGAACCCTTCAAACGGCAATAGCACTTTGATCTGCCACCAATCTAACTCCTCGGATGATTACTATTCTCTACACAACAACATAGGATCAATGAATACACTTAGCGACCTGCATGTAGCAATTTCATTCGTATTCACTCATCAAGATACACATAACAGTTACTAATCGCATAGCCTAAACCATATTCAGCAATTTGCTCCATTTCCTCACACAGAATTTCAAGAACCAAAAACACATAGTCATATGATGAATCTATTTCTCATTAACATCAAATTGAGTGTACATACATCTCAGATAATTCTCATTATCTCTATGAATTCATTAATCTCTGAATTCTCTTACTGCCCGTAGGTTTACAATACTTTCTAATTTTTTTTAGAATCCAAAAGAAACTCTCTACCTCCCTTTCGATAGTTACTAATTTGATTCTCTTCAAGATAACGTTTCTTTCTAGCTCTTCAACTGTTCCTACAAACCGACCACTAATTCCTAGATTTAGGTCACACTTCTATAATTAGAAAAAACTGACTTATGACTCATCTAATACTAACTGAAAACAAGTAGATAACCTCTCAAGTCATCCCATGACTTCAGGGATTTGTTTACAAAACTCATCATTCAATATTGATTCCTATCTAGGTTAGGATCCTCTATGTTTTTTAAGAAAACAAAGTACTTTTACATGAGATTTTCCAATGGCTTTATATTTAACCCCTCCTTGGGCAAAGGTCTAGACCTTTAGGTCTGACCATACATTTTGCACTTGGACTCAATATCTAATGCTCCTACATCATCACCATACCCCGCTCCTAATTCTTTCCCAAAATGTTAACATTATCCAACGTCTAGATGCATGGAGGAGAAAATTAGTTGCCTCGAAGAGACAACATATTTTCCAGTAGGAGTAATTTCTCTAAAATAACTACATCACCTTATAAATTTGAATAAATTTAATACATATTATTTTGTATTACATTAACCATACCAATCCCAATTTTATTATTTTATTTCATTAACCATACCAATCCAAAGGATATGTTGAGAGATTTGTATTTAATCTCCAAAGATCTAGACATAGTAATTTAGACAAAGAAACACAACAGACAATTTTAGTTAGACGCTTAAAGGATGAATATGTTGATATCTTGAATTTAATGGGGGAAGGAGACATTTCCAAAATTAGTTTTTATTAGATATGTGAGCTTTCTAGGAAATATTGGAGAGGGATAGCTAAGAATGGGAAGAGTGTTCGAGATGAATTGCCAAAAGCTACAAGATCGGCCATAAGAGGAATCAACTAAGATAAGATAGGTAACATGTTGGATAATTTTAAAATTGATATCTTAAATTCATTAGCATCGCATAGTGACGCATTTCAAAAAAAGAAAAAAATAGAGATGAAAAAGGATATGGCCTTTTTCTGTCTTAAATGTTGCCAAAAACAACCTTTGAAGGAGTGTCCTCTCAATTGTGTTGAAGCCTATGAAATATGTGAGGGTTGGTGCAAGGTAATGATACCCACTTATGACACGTTAGTTGCAATGGCATGCTGGAAAAACATAAATCTTATCATTAAAATGAATTGTTAGAGGTACCTACAAAAGGTCCTAGAATTAGGTGTAAAAAGATGAAACATATAAAAACAGGTCACCTTCCGGAATATATAACTTTTATTTATGTAAAAGTGGTATAACCACCCCAAAATGTCATTATTTTAAGATTGGTACATTATTTTTTTCTCTAAAACATAATGCATATGTTTGTGTTGGTCCACCGGTTTGTTATGTAAATTGTCAATTCATGAGGAAAAAAATATGTAGAGGCGTAGTCAACAGACGAATCTTTTGCAAGGTTGTTTTTCCAAAATTTTAAAAGTTAATTTTATATATTTTTAAATTACAAAATTTAGTGAAGCCTTAAAATGACATGGTCGAGTGTTGGTCCACCATATCATGGTCTGAACATAATCAATTTTTTTGTTTGTTTATAGCTTGTAGGTATTTTTATACTCTTGTGCGGGTTCTTTTACATTCTCGAAATAGGTAAGCCAATCAAAAGTTATAGGCCAAATAAACGACCTATGTTTTTTACAAATTTGACATGAGTGCAGTTAAAAATGAATTAAAAATAGAAAAAAATAATAGATCTATTCAAAAAAATATAGTTAGAATTTGCACACCGAGCTCGACAAGTGTGTGCAATTTCATCAGTAGTGTTCAAGTGGAGCATATGTGGAACTAAGCGTGAAAAAAATGAAGTTACAGAAATTAGTGTGTTTTTCCATAAATTAGTTCGAGCCTCAAGGTTTGGAAATCCGTAGCTAATACCAAACTTGCAAGGGCGCCAAAAAAAATTTGAATCCATACACATGTGCGCACAAATGCGCGCATGTGTTGTTGTGTGCACAGATGTAGATGTGCGCACGCGCTATAGAGAGCACACATTGTTTTTACACCTTAATTTTTATATATCTCTCCCTATACGCCCGCCCCCCCCCCCTCTATAACCCCACCCCCCTTCTCTTCCTATCCAACCAATCACCCACCCTCTCTTCTCTCCTTCACCACAAGGGTTAAGATATATATTATTACAAAAAATCGCTAACTCGCATTATCCTCATGTACATATAAATATTCATCATTTTAACCATAAATCCATGATCCCCATATCTCAATCGCCAAAGCCTTGACAATTATGCCCTATCTACTGCAATCCCTAGTCCCCAGTACAACTAACTATCATAACTCTTGGCCCACTATAATCCTAAACTAGTATAGCCCCTAAAACTCCTAAATACTAACACATATTGATATATATATCCCTTAACCCCTATAACCCTAACCACGTAATCCTAACCTCTAAAGTGTCTAGTCAAATAAAAATTAACACCTAACTCTTATTACCTCTAATTCTCATTAACCCTAAACTCTATCATCAAACACCCAACACTTAAAACCTATAACCAATAGCCAGTTTAGAGAGATAGTCAAAGAGAGAGACCTGAACCTTGGCCCTAAAGGAATATTCTATCCAGAAGGAGATACATTTGTCTTATCCTTTTCTCTATCGAGTACTCGTATTCCTTCACTATAAGTAACCTCCTCTATGTAGCCATCTATAAAGTTTCATTTTCCATTTGGAAAAAAAATGGAACTTAAATGTCTATTTGAACATGAACATTATGCACTCCTTTCCTAAGATGAAACTCAAGAATAATTCAATTATAAAAAAATATATGAAGTTTTATTTTCCAGTTGGAAAAAAATGGAACTTAAATGTCTATTTACACATGAACATTATGTACTCCTTTCCTAAGATGAAAATAAAAAATAATTTAATTATAAAAAAATAAATTGGTATCATCATTTATTCCATATGGTTTGTTTAAAGTCCCTATGATTATATATCTATATTTTATTTCATCAAAATAATTGTATTCAACATGGGTATATCCATCCCAAATGCTTGAGAGAAGGATCCCACATGTAAAAGAGTCCAAGTGAAGTAATATATGAAACATGTGTAATCTGCAAAAACAAAAAACAATTATTCCATTAGTGATTATCGTTTTTATTATAAATGAAATAACCAAAATTATATACCTTTATTATTATGAAAACCATCAATTATGATAGCCAACCTATATTTTGTTTCCTTGAGATTAGGTTTTCTAATAAAGGATTTTATAGCATTGTAAAATGTGTCCACACAATTTGATGTAATGCTTGTGTTGAGTTTCTTATTGTATGTATGGTTGAAATTTTGTTTTATAAGTTTAATTTTTTATCTGAAATTTATGCTTATTAAGGTTTTTTCATAAAAAAAAATTCTTCTTAAATAGTTCTTTTTATTTTTTATTTTTTATTTTTAAGTTTTTGGCAAATTTTCTATATAGAATAGACAATGTGTCAAATACTTAAATATATGTAAAAAAATGTCTTGAACAAATACTTGCAACTTAAAATGCATCTAGCAAGCATTTAATGTTCTTTGATGTGATAAATTCAAATGATCTAGATTAAGAGATGGACACATTATTCTCTTAGGGTGACTTTCCCTTACCAACATTAATAATATATAATGAAGATGTATCATCTCATATGAAGCAAATATATTCATAATGTTGAGAATGAAGAAAAATTTAATAATTTAATATTCAATATAAAATGTGATATGGAAAATAATTTCTAAAAATCAACATGCATCTACACTAGATATAGATAAGTTGTAGATTGAATTTTACTTCTCCAAAAAACTATCAAATGTTTGTGGAACTTTCTTAGATATAGCTTGTATATTATTTTTGATCATTTTCTCCGATGTTTAGAGATTTCTAATATTCATCCCACGAAGGTAATATTCATCCCATAAAATGTTTATTGACTTGCATGAGGGCTCTTATAACATTATGAAAGTGATCCAAAGCCGACCTATAATAAAAAAACCCACTTTATTGTTGTGCGGGATGAGCATCTACTTGAAAAACATGACAATATATTGGATAAATATATATCATGCTTTCGTAATGCTGATAAAAATGAAAACTTTAAGACTCCTAAACCTATTAATAAAACTAAGTCACTTACAACAAAGAAAGTCAAACAAAAATCTTTAGATTTTTCAATCCTGACATAGAAGGTATCACGACAATTTTCACAAAATTGGTGCATTAGTTTTTGGTTTTCTCCACAACTAAACTAGGTTGGTCCATTATGTTATTGAAAGTTATGGTCACATCTAAAGGCTCAAATGTGGGAGATGAAAAACATGGAAGTATATCTTTGTTTCCAACGAATTGTACCCCTTGTGTACACATGATTACACAATCATGGGTCACTTAAGCAAAATCTACCTTACAAATGATAAACATGTGAAGCCTTGCATCTTTATTTTTGTATAGGCTATGTATATTGTATCTTTCCTATTTTTCTATGCATGGCATATTCATTGTTTTTTTATTCTTTTAGAAGTCAGTAAATACTGTGTCGTACATGGATTTATGATGAGTCCTTCCTATATAACTTTATTTTCATAAAATTCGTGTCATTATATTTGGGTTTATATTTTGATTGTAGATTGAATTGGGTCTATATCAAAATTGGTGTGTGTGCATGCACATATGTGCGTGCCCACATGCACACACACATAAACACACATAGGTGTATATTTCTAAAAAGCATCTTTATGTCATAATTTTGATGTATCAGTGGGATATGTGACACACTTGACTGTAAATAACTAGTTGAGTAAACGAGCCTAGATCCAAATCCTAGGCTCTATCAAGCGCTGAGAGGGATCAAACCTCCTAAGGTGCAAACCTCTCCTTGAATATCTCCTTGAGTGCAATACCGGAGCCACCTAATCCTAAGCTCTAAAGTCTCTAGTTTAAGTCTCATATTTACTTTTTACTTTGTATTATTTTTTTTGTTTATGGGTGACATAATATTTATTACTTTTTACTTTGTATTATTATTTTTTGTTTACTTTGTATTATTTTGTTACTCGACAAACACTCTCATATTTACTTTTTACTTTGTATTATTCTTTTTTGTTTATGGCTGGCATAATATTTACCACCTAATCCTAACCACCTAATCCTAAGCTCTAAAGTCTCTAGTTTAATTAGTCTCATATTTACTTTTTACTTTGTATTATTCTTTTTTGTTTATGGCCGACATAATATTTATTACTTTTTACTTTGTATTATTCTTTTTTTGTTTACTTTGTATTATTTTGTTACTCCACAAACAGTTGACTAACAAGATCTCCCCCAAACTCCACCAACACTCGACTAACAAGATCTCCCCCATACTAAGCTCTAACGCAGCGCCTCTGGGCTCAATCATAACAAATTACACTCACATGTTTTCAACTACCTATCAATGTTTTCTTGACATTCATCTAAATATGTCCAACAAATTACCATCATTTTACTGACATGCCAACAATGTCATCCAACATATTGATCTTCCTAAAGCTACTATAATCTGAAGTTATTCAGACACTTCACCATATGGAACTTCCTAGTATGATTACAACTTGATGATATACTAAAACTATTATGATGCTTCTTTGACCTAGTATTGACATTATAAAAATATTTAGTTTAATTCCAACTAGCTTAACCAACATATAACTGACCTATACTCTATGTGGTAGGCATCCATAATTTATTGAAATTCAAAAAGAAAAGAAAAAATATGTATACTTACAAATTTCGATGTGTCTCCCAAATGTTATCAAAATTGTGGCGATAAATTGACAATGTTGAAAAATGGTTAAAATTATGGAGAAATAAATCCAACATTGAAATATTCTTTGTTCCTAAATGGTTTTGACAACAATAATATCGATCCCGCATTTAAAATTATATCAAGCTCTAATAGTGTAAGTGCTTAACATAGATCAACATTCCCATACATACATATATTTGGACCAAATCCCACTTTCATATTCTTCTGATCCATACCAACATTTATAATAGAAAAATTCAACATAATGTTGTTGTTAATATTTGGTAAAATAAATAATGATTTTAGTGTATCATACTCTACAATAACAATGCATATGAACGGAATGGGAAATTGGTTGTATTCCTCAAAGAAACAAAAATAAATATCGAGCCAGAATTTGGTTCCATGGAGTAGACCTTATATTTCAATAACAATGCATAGGAAGAGAATGGGTAATTGGTTTTATTCTTTGAGGAAACAAAAATAAATATTCAGTTGGAATTTGGTTCCATGGAGTACGCTCTACATTTCTTAATTTTACACCTCAAGAAATACGGCTATTATTATTACTACTGATATCAGCTTGAATCTTACCCAACCCTAACAGAAAGACTGAAAACAAAGAATTTTGGTGAATGTTAATTGAAGTCTTAAATCACTGAAAAGAGATGAAGGCTCCGTGCAACGATCGACGATTGTGCCCCCACATTTACATAACGAGGAATGAAAGAGAACCAGTCCTGTATCAATCACTTAGCTGTTCAAACTATGGCATCGTCCAGTTTTGTGTATGTGTGTTTTATTAATTTGGATGTACTTTTGTGTTTTCATATTTGGAAGTTGTTATAAAATTAAAATCGGTTCAAGATGTATTTAAGTATAACAAGATAGGACATAAAGCTTCGTGTAACTGTTGTGCTCCACATTTATATAATGAGAAATGAAAGAGAACCAATCCTGTATCAATCACTTAGCTGTTAAAACTATGGCATAGTTTAGTTTTGTATATGAGTGTTTTATTAATTTAGAAGTAGTTCAGTATTTTGATATTGGGAAGTTATCATAAAATCAAAATCTGTTCGAAGATGTATTTAAGTATAAGAAGATAGGAGATAAAGGCTCCGTGTAATGATGGGCTGTTGTGCCCCACATTTACATAACGACCAATGAAAGAGAACCAGTCCTATATCAATCACTCAGCTGTTCAAAGTGGCACCTAGTAGCTATGGCATCAAAAGAGAACCAGTCCTGTATCAATCACTCAGCTGTTCAAAGTGGCACCCAGTAGCTATGGCATCATAAATCCATGTATCAATCACTCAGCTATCCTTTTCTGTTGTTTTCATATTTGGATGTTTTGATTTTTATGTTGTTTTCAAATTTGGAAGTTTTGATAAGCATGAGTGAAGTTAAGAGAGTTGTGAATTTTGTTTTATTTTAATGCAGTAGGGTAATGATAAGTATTTTGGGAAATCTTTGAACAGGTTTCTTCTTCTCCATATCCAATATTGAAGTGAAAAAGTAATTTTTTTTTAAATATATATTTGTTAAATATTAAGAGATATTAAGTAAAAATATTATCATTTTATAAAATAATTTTTTTTTAAAGTAATTTTTTTTTCTCAGCTTTCTAATTTGATAACTTTTATAATAACAATCAAGTGCAGATATAACTCTTTTAAAAAGATCACTTAAAATAAAATAAGATTTAAAATGTGCAGAATCCTTTCTAATAATAGTGAGGTTACTTTTATAATATATGAAATGCGCATAATCTTTTCATTATTTTTATATGTATTAATTGAATTACTCTTACCACATATCAGTGTATGATTTTTTTAATGGTAACTTTAGTAATGCATATTTTTTAGATTTATTAAATTTTTAAATATATATATTTTAGTTAAAAATTTAAAATTTTTATATTTTAAATTAGTAAGATTTTTATACTATATTTCAATTTTAGTTGTAGTACTTAAGGTTAGGCTGACCAGATTTGGCATGCTAGTAAGTTATATAGAGTTGATTTAGTTGTGCTTTATAAGTTTTTAATGTTTGTATCACAATTCAATAAAAGAATTGAGTTCTTTGAAAAAATAAAATTTGTTTCATTGTTTTAATATTTAGTTTTAATTTAGATGTTAATAGAAAATTGAAAAACAATGAATATTTTTTTGGGTGCAATTCTCAAGTAGCATTAACATGAATGTTAATGAAAATATTAATTTTGTTTTTATTTATATAGTTTTTTTATTAGTCCACTATTTGGTTAACTTTGTGCTCAACAATATGCTTCTAATGATAGACTTGGATACCAACTTAAAAAACGAATAATACTAAGATAGTACACACTGCACTCAAAATTGATTGTCTTGTTCACTGAATTTAATGTCTACCACATCAATGATTTAGTGCACATGCCATATTATTTCTCAAACAATGTCACAAAATGTAATAGATAATATATTATATATAATTCATTTGAAACTTAAACCATACAAATAGATTTTTCTAGCAAATCTTTTCATCTTAGTTAGAACTAGAATGTTTCTTCTAAATCTAAAAATGTTTGGGAGTGTTTTCAAGTGTAATATATTCGTGTAATATATTCATGTATGAACTATTCAATCATCCAATAGAAATAATGAAACTTGATTTTATTTATTCAAGAAATAATTTGTTTTAATTATCTTAAAGCATCTTCTTGGAGTTGAGACATACTTGGATTATGTAAAAATGGAACTTGGTTTTTTGTATTTACGTTTTCTCTTTAAAATTAAAATTACTATGGGTAAGTTCTAAGATTTAATATTTCAAGGTTTACACAACTATGTTTTTATCAATATACAAATTATTTTGATTAAGAAAGGAGATCAATGATTCAAACCCAGACAATATCACAACTTGTAATATATAATATATTGTGTATAATTCATTTGAAACTTAGACCATACAGTAATATATAATATATTGTGTATAATTCATTTGAAACTTAGACCATACAAATAGATTTTTCTTACAAATCTTTTTATCTTAGTTAGAACTAGAATGTTTCTTCTAAATCTAAAAATGTTTGGGAGTGTTTTCAAGTGTAATATATTCATTTATTAACTATTCACTCATCCAATAGAAATAATGAAACTTGGTTTTATTTATTCAAGAAATAATTTGTTTTAATTATCTTAAAGCATCTTCCTTGGAGTTGAGACATACTTGGATTATGCAATAATGGAATTTGGTTTTTGATATTGATGTTTTCTCTTCAAAATTAAAATTACCAAGCCTAAGTTTTAAGATTTAATATTTCAAGGTTTACACAACTATGTTTTTATCAATATAAAATTATTTTGATTAAAATGAGAGAGCAATGATTCAATCATGGAAACTTTATGTTTCTTTTTTTATTTGTTTATAAGTTAACTACTTATTGATAATGTGTTTATAGTAATTAAGAATCGCAACAAGATTTATCTTTTTGAAGTTGTTATAATAAATACACCAAAATGAAGCTTGACAGTTTTTTATGGGGCATACAAGGTTCGTATTAGATGAGAAATGTGTCACTAGAATGTGACATATCCACTATGGATTTGGACCATTAATTTTATTTATTTATTATAAAAATTTCTAAAAGGCTAAACACAAAAAGGGAAACTGTTGTAAACAACTTCTCTTAGAGTTCTAGAAATGATCAAATAATTAGTCATTTGAGTAGTAAAGTAATAGTCTCTCACAATTTTAATAGTCCTGCATAAGAATGAGGTCATTTGACATATACACAATTTTTTCTTGAAGTACAAGGTTGGATGTCAAATTTCAACCTTGTTTGCAACTCTCTTCCCTAACATCATTTAAAATAAGTTGACAACGCATCAGACAATGAATTTATAAAAAAAAATGAGAGTGCCTTCTTGTGGAAAGAATTGCACAAGTGTGCACTCATCCACTTGGTAAGGGGCTAGTCCTTGTAGGCTATAGCAAGGCCTGAGTCCTTGGATCCCCTGTGTGGGTGGTTGGTTGTCCTCCAAGTGAAGCTACAAGAGAATGTTAGTGGGATTCACATATAATAAATAAAATTGAACAAAATGTAAATAAAAAGGAAATGGTGGGAGAATGCAAACTCCAAAAACAATCAAAGGTATGCCAACCCACTTTGTATTGCCCAATGGTCAAGCTATACAACACCTAGTAGGTGTGGGATTCAAGGGAAGCCAACAATCTCCATTAGGGAGGCCTTTTTGGTCCAAAATATATGCTAAGTGAGTGGTAGAACAATGGAGAGAAACTCTTTCCCATTGAAGGAAGGTGACAACGGAGCTTGGGAATGCTTACAAAGGTAGGAAGAGGTGGGCTATGAGGAAGATCCAACACAAACCCAACAACATAACCTTGCTCTTCTTTCTCTCTACAAAATACATGCCAATGGCTTCCTTGTATAGGCCAAGAGGTGGTCAAGAAACAACTAGATCCAAATGTGAACTCATACACTCCATGAACTAGTTCCAATGTACTCCAAGGGGGCTATTTAATGCCACCAAGTGTGTGAGGAGATGAATTAGAATCCTTGGAGGTGATGGAGCCTTCATTGCACTGTGGGAAGTAGGTGGTCGCACCGTTTTGACAGTAGCGTGACTATCAAAGGAATAGCCATGCAAGTATCACACAGGTACTAAACTGATAACATACGTTGTGGCATGGATTGGTCAGGGTTCAACCACATGACCTCCTCTTTTGACTAGTCGTGGGAAATTTTGGACTCATGTTGTCTTTTGTATGGCTTTGGTGAATGACACTCTTTATGTTGATGACACCTTACTACAAGAATAATTGAAATGTCGCATGTGTGCGAAATTTAGGCGTTAACAAATTCCCCCTAATGTATGAGGTTCGGAAGGTACTATAGAGCCAATAATGCATAATGTTTTCTTGTGTTTCTATCATTTTCGGTAGGACAAATCATATGCAGACAATAGGGGTCTCCCATGGGGGAAGAATGTTGGTGACCACCATTGGTTCTGTAGTAAAGAATGATGTTTTATACAAACGAGTTAGGTATACCCATGCTCGTGAAATGATATCAATCATAATGAGAGAGGAGCAAGGGGTCAACTCAACTATACTGCTGGGTCATGGATGAAGGAGACTTCGATCCATGTGAGAGTAAATGAACAAGAAATTGTTGAAAAATGCTAAAGAAGAGGTACTGCTAAAAATCATGATAAGCCCACAGAGGTGGGGGACCACTGTGGATGTGAAGCTTCTTGAGAGAGAACTTCACTATTCCAAATGGAATTCCACCATGGTTTGAAAATGTGAATGCTGCTACCTTCGAAAGTGCATTCCCCCCTGATGCAATAGATGTATTGACATCGAGCATAGGGGAAACCACTCAGTTAGGGAGCACTAATGAATCTCCCTACTAGGTTCAATGTGATCCCTTATACTGATTGAAAGGGATCCCAAGGTACAACTGCAACTACTAAAACTCTCGAAATATATCATTGGGACATTAACTAGAGATGAATGACATGATACGATGAGGGTCTTACCTTGAGAACTGATATCATTTTGTAACAAACAGTTGGATGGATAGACCTAATAAAAGACTGGTTAATAAGCGTGGGTCTCATAACTTCCTTTGATTGATGTAAAAATGGGGAGTATGGACATCATCCTTCCTTTGGGAATGGTATAGGTTGAAATAGAGGGAGACAAATTGTGAATGAAAGGGATTTGGTGGAGATGCAATACGAAGAGTAATAGTGACCAACAAAAAAAGTGTTGTTGAGGATATGGGGACTCAAATACATCAATCAAAGGTGACCATGGGTTTCTTCCAAAAGAATACGGGATTTGCACAATGTGGTGTGATGGGGGAATTGTTTGTACATAAGGAATAATGGTGGGGTCCCCATAGTTTTGGGTGTGTTGGGGGACCAATTCGATGATGGGAGGAGTCCCCACGGTTTTAAGTGGTTCGGGGGATGCTTTCCAAGATGAGCTGATGGGTTGTTTGCAAATGCAAAGACAGGTGCCCCGTGAATCAATGCCATGTTGATTATTCTTACGAGAAGAACTGAATAGAACTAGTTACTTATGAGGGTGGGGGCCGCATAGGTGACTTTGTGGGGGTGATGATACAAGGAATATTATGCGAGGTAAAGTGCTCATGGAGGTATGAGTGGTATTTGTGAATATTTATCATAACATGGGCCGAGGAATCTGAAGGCGTCTATTGCGAGAATCGGGGGAGTAAATGCACAACTATAAAATAATAAGCTAGGGGTGATCTTTTCAAGTTTTATCAGATTCCTTGGACTTAGGGGGGTCGACATCATGGGTTCCAATTGATTACTAGGTTGGATATGGTGTGGACATCCATGGGAGAACATACTAATCCCAGTGATGATGTTGATGTCACATCAAGGATAGGAATGAGGGCCCTAAAGTGGGATACTAGGAAATGCATTGTAAATAGAGGGAGAACATTGTGTACATGCGAGTTTCGAGATGATACTTGTGGTAAGAGCCCAATGTCATTGTTACAACATGGAGTCTTGTTCTTATAATGGAAAATCAATAGTGTATTGCTTGGCTTGGTCATGACACTGCACATACGGTGCAAATACCCTAGTCTAAAAGAACGTGACCAAGGTATTGACAATGTAGAGATCATAACACCAAAACAAGTCATACCTGAGGGGTTCCTAAAAATAGGGGGCTAGAGAGAGACTATTCAAAATAAGGGTCGGTCAAATACATGTCAAAGATATCAATGCATTAATAGCGGTGGTGCAAACGGTTTGTAAAACTGAGCTACAATTTGTTTGTAGGGCCAGTTTGAAATTTGTGCCAAATGAATACAATTAGGGAGTGGGGGCCACATTTCAAAATCATTTGTACTATTTGTTGACAACCTCCTAGAGTGCATTTTTGGTGATTCTAGTAAATCCGAGCATCCATTCAATGAGTCGCGAGTTACAAGTATGCTGTAATGTTATCTATTTTTATTTGTTCTGGGTAGATTTGGGAAAAGTGAGCCCCTAGGATGCTAGGGGCTTGATTTAGCCCTTAAGTGGATACCACATAGGATTTTGTGGAAATCCCATGCTATAGCGCGGGAAAATAAGAAAATGGCTCGCTATAGTAGTGGTTTCCCAAAATCACACATGGTAGCAGCGTGGGCATATAGCATGGAACAAATGTAATGTTCCACGCTATGCGCATGATGTAAGATGCTCGGTCATGCAATATTGTAGTGTAGTTGTTCATCGGGAATCCGCGCTACGTAGTGTGACTGAATAGTTCATGTTCTGTGCGCTGGTGCCGCGTGGGTAAGTGATATTCAGTCACGTTAGGTGCAATTTTTCTTTGTTAATGCTGCGCTATGTGTGGACTTCCTAAGGGGAGGTTGCATGTATGATGGTTTTGTTGGATGTATGTCTAATAGGTGGACATTTTCCTTGTGCAGGTGATCTTGAGTTCCTTATGGCTATTGTGGGTGCCATAGAGTGGTGAGAGAGTAACTATGATGATATGAGGCCACTAGTGCTAGGGGATATGGTGGCGACATAGATATTACGTGATGCGGGGCTCTTGAAGTTCTTCAAGTTCCCCTTGATGAGGTTGTTAGAGTATCTCTTCTGGAGACTTCTAGACATGTGGGACCCTGATAGAGGGGTCTTCAAGTTTCGGAGAGAGGACCTACGGATCACGGCTCAAGATACATATTTTTGATGGATTTTCCTCATTGGGGAGTGAGGGATCCGCTCCCAGCATAGATGGAGGGGGATAAAATCAATGGGTTAGTGGATCGATTATGTGATGCTGACTAGAGTGCTATGAACTTTGGTTAGATTCTTATGAGCCATTTTAGTGCTCTATTGGTGAGGGTGTTCAAGGTGGCATCCCCCAATTGTATTACTGGGGGACAGCTAGTGCTTGTGGAGTGGGTTATTACCGGGCGACAAGTGGCGTGGGGGCTGATGTTGCTCCAGATGATGGCTAGGTAGATTATGGATCTGCTGCGGGGACGTGCGAGGAGGACCTTTTGTTTTTGCAGTGTACTATTCTCATATTTATTTGAGCGGTACCCTACCGTTAGGCCACCCATAGTGGTTCCTCTGAGGGAGCCTCAGGAGTCCCAGATGATGTATTAGGGGTGAGTAATACCCCAAAATGGTGGTGGACCTGTGCGGGCATACTACACCCCACACATTTTGGATGTGTGGGAGGGGTGCATCAAGAGGATGGAGAGATACCCCTGTAGTGGTATTGACTACAGGGGGATCTAGAGTTGCCTCCTCTTTACAGGGGATTCAAAGCTATAGGTACATTTTATGCTTGCATTTGATAGTTACATATATTGTTGTACATATTTTATTTTTTGCACATTTTGTATATATATTTTTATCATGTACTAATGGTTGTGATGTATATATTGGTCCTGTGTGGACAACTCCTTAGGATGGGAAATGACGTCACTAGGATAGGGGGATGGACTGGAAGCTGAAGTAGGTTTGGTTGTTGGATGTACTTCCATAGTAGGGGGAGAAGTTATAGGAGGGGTTCCTACTGGAGGGGAAGGTGTGGGAGGAGATCCTACTGGAGGAGCTTCTCCAGGGGATTGGATGGTTGCAGTCACAGCTGACCTGGAGTGGCGGTTCAACACTATATCTGTGGGGGTGGATGATAGAGGAATCACCAACCTTGAGGATGATGAGCTAGCATTGACACTTCATATCCCTGTAGAGTGTGGGATGGCTTGGTGGTACATTATGTAGAGGTTGGAGGTGGCTTGCCACATAGCGAGAGAGGTGCATGAGGGTGCAAATCATATGCCATGACAAAGGCCATGATAGGGTCCGGGGACCAAATTAGGGACCATACCCTGAGATAGGTTTAGGTGAGGCTATGTGGCCTTTGGACATTATGGGACCTCATGATCCACCAACTAGCCGGGTAGCTTGATGTTGTATAGGGATATGAGCCACTTTTGTATATGTTTTTGATGAGACTATGGGAGGCATTTTATAGGATGTATCCCCCATAAGGCTATTTTCTATATGCCCCAGGAGGGCCATTTTGTACATGACACATATTTTTTGACGATATATATATATATATATATATATATATATATATATATATAAAAACACACCATTTTTTGTGGAATATGTTTATGCTTCTCATGTGTATGTTGTGTAGATGTATGTTTATGTAGTGTTCATATATTTCTATATGTTGACGTGATGCATATGTAGTAGTAGCTACCAACATATATGCCTGCAAATGTTTATCAAGTTATGAGACATGATAATGATATACATGTATGTGTAGCAATCGGTATGCCACATAGATATATATATATTGGTTTGTTGTGTGTGTAGGACTAGGTAGACGTGTGTTGTATCAAGTGTCAGTTCAAGACCTCGTTAGCGATGGAGTCAACTACTGCATTGGACTTTATTGGTATATGCATGAAAGTAATGGTTTCAAACTTTTGATTGTGAAGGCTTACATGCAGGAACTTCTTGAAAAGGAGTGGATTGAGGACACGAAACACATTGTTCAATTGCGAGAAAAGTAGCTGGGAGTCTAGGTGTACCCGCAGATGGTGTATGCCAATATTGGTGGTATTGCTTAAGAGACCTATGCCAGAATCATATTCTGCTAGGTTTGGCCTCCAAGCACATTCCACTAGTGTGGTGAAGTACGTGGGAGGGGGAATAGATAGCCCATATAGGTGATACGAGGTTCTTGGACCATCAACTTGCACTCTCCGTGTAGCCGATGTAGATGTCTGGTTGATAGGTCATCTGCATAAAGAGGAGATGACTTGTGATCAATCCCAAACAATGGATCAGACAAAAGAAAATAAAATGTGACATAGTTAAGAAGGGTAAGAAGAGGTGTTGGGCATCTTCTATGTGTTTTGGGGCTGCTAAATGTAGGAATCACAAGTGGTACTAGTCGTAATACCATACATGGGAGGTCATCCGATCATTTAACATGGGGAGACCCTAATTATTTTTAATGATTTGGGAATGCTTGCAGGTGATCCACATCTTCATAGGATGATGAGGAATCACCACAAGTGGGGACACTAGCCAAAGAGGATTTAACATCGATGGTATCCAGCAAGGTGGATATTACCTCCTTGTTTTGTGGACTATGCGGGGTCGCATTGAGGGGAGAAAGTTGGCCTTGGATTCTCATTAGTTCGAGTTTAGTTTCTCATTCGACACGCAGTCTGGGAAATTGGAATGAGAAGTGAGAGGTCTCACAGGGTCATGGTACTCGGGCACGGAAGTGTTGTTGTACTTACAGGGAGTTGAATTTATCCAAAATGAAGGTGATGGCGCTAGGAGGAAGAATATGGATGGAATTCCCACAGGAAGAGAATTAATTATGTGGTATTCTCATTGTAAGATTAGGATGTTGAGGATATTACAACGTTTTAGGCTCCACAACGAGAATTGCTAATAGGGTGGATTATGTGGGAAGCACAACTAACATTTCTGTTGATGTAGTGACCACATTGATAAATGATGCTTCCTTGTTTGGGGAGGGAGGGTCCTCAATCATCTCTTGAGTGAGGCGAATGGCGCCAAAGCATCTTGAAATCAAGGGATATCCGGGAAATGGTGTGTGTAATTCCCATATTGGGAACATATCGCACATGCGCGATTCATACATAGTGTTTTGGACATAGGTGTGTGCGAGGAATATGTGCCCCCTTGTATGATTGGCGAAGCATGGGTTATGCTAATGAGAGTGTTAAGAAATTTCCTAAGCTCCAGGAAGGTGGGACATAGGTTGGTCACATGGCCTTGTTTCTTGCAAAGAGCACATGGCAGCATGACCCTTTGGGTGGCTATATTGGTCATTATTGGGTATTTTAACCGTTGTTGGTTGATGCCCCCTACTTTAGGGTGAGAAACTCTTATGAGTCAGATGTAGGGTTTGGTAAGAGGGGGCATTTCAACTTTAGTTTCTTGGTGCCCCCATTGGTGGTCTTAGTGATGACTGATTGTGGTTTAGTCACAGATGTCTTAGGTTGGGATGTCGTAACGAAAGGTGTTATGGGCCTTGTAGGCGTAGTAGCTGAGATAGGGACGAACGTGCAATGAACGATGGGTTTAGAATCCATTTCTAGTTAGGGTGGTGTAAGGTAACATACCAGAATACCCAAAGTGATCCCAGGTAGAGTTAACTGAGCCATAGATGATGTCCCTTGTACACCTGTGGTAGGGTACAAGAATGGGATTTGGAATATATGGGGGACCAATGGACTCAACGTTTGTTCAATTTCATGGCTTAGCGGTGGTGCTAATGATGGTGTTGAGGTGGAGGAAACTTCATTTTTGGTGGTGAAAATTGTGCACATTAGGCCATCGTTTGATGTGGGGATCTTAGGTGGTCATGTTGAATATACTCCTAAAAAATTGGAATGCTTATAAATCTCGGGGGCAATTTCAACATATGGTTGATCAGCGCCAGTGAAATTTGGTAGGACGTTGTCAGGGTTTCTCATGGTGTTGGGATCGTAGTAGTTAAGTTGTTCAAAGGTGAGGACCTTCCCATTCAAGGGAAATATCATGATGCAGAAGACCGAGGAGGCGATTGCCTTCATGGTGTACATGTAGCTATGCTCCAAGAGGATTTTGTAGTCAAGTTCAGCTTCGACTACCTTGATGTCAATCATAACCATCTTTCCCCCGACTCTATGGGGACATTTTTGTACAATCCTCTTGGTTGGGATGGTCTTCCATCATATGCGTGAATAGAGATAGATAAGGGGACTAGCTCCAATGACCCTAAACGTTTCCACACTTTAGCAGATATAACAGAAGTGGATGTGCCTACGTCGATGATACAATGATGAATCATAACATTTTTGTTGTGACTGGGACTTGAAATGCGACTGACAAGGGTAGTTGCGGTTCACATTTGTTAAATTTCAAAGGTCATGAGATGCGGGTCGGAAGGATCGATGATAGTGCAGTGAGTAATTCCTTTCACTGGGTTGGGCATGACATGGCCATAGGTGATTGAGCTAAGTCATCCACAATACTGTAATTGTGGGAGGCTTTCATGTGGGGGTTATTAGGAGTATGCCGAAGTGGAACCTTGGGGATCCCTGGGATTTTTTCAGCACTTTTGGCATGGTATTTGTAGAGGGCCCCCCAAGGGGATAGGGATGTCTTCCACTTGGGGAGTTTCAGGCCTATTGTAACCTTGGTTCGCAAAGGTTCATTGTAATACAATGATTTGGGTTTGGGGAGGGTTTGCGGCCTGAGGGGGATTTGTCACAGTCTTCTTCTTGGCTTCCACTAACTATTGGAAGTCGAGAATAAGAGGGAAAGGATGGGTGTAATGACCACATTATACACAAATGGAGCAATAGTAACTGGTCCTTAGGGTATCATTATTCCCTTGTTTGGGGGGATTATTAGTCCCTATGTTTTGATTTCCTAGATTTTGGTTTTGTTGGGGATGAGGGTTTCCCCCTTTCCCCGGCTGTTGGTTTTGCTTGTTCTTCCCTTTCTTATTCCCCCGAGTCTGAGGATTTTTGGGATTTGAAGTGTTTAATTGCTCAAACTGTTGAGATTATTGAGCATAAGAAGGTTGAACCAGGTTCACCCCCATGTGAGATGTGGGTTGTGACCAGTTGTGCATGGGAATGGATAATAAGGGTTATAACCTGGGGGTGATATAAATGTTTTTTCGCTCCATAGGATGTGGATGTAGGAACAAATTATGCCATCAACGGTGTAGGAACTGTTGTCATTTGGCTAACATTTGGATAAGTAGGACTATAGGGTCCATACTATAGCTAACCAATTGGTTGGGTTGGTACTGGTGGAGGGAGTAGCGACGCAGGTGGAATGGATGGGTATTGTGGAACCATGTTAAATTGCACCGAAATTGTATGAGCAACCTTTCCTAAGTGGGAAATGGACCCAATAAGCCCATCCGTTGAATGTGATGAGCTTACAGGTGTAGGATCCAACGACCGATGCCAAGGGGCATCAGGAAGGATAGTGTAGAGGTAACTAGATTGTGCGTATATGAGATTGAAATGTTGGGATTTTAGAATAGCCTCTTCCTCACTTTGTAGCATGGAGGTGGAGACATATTTGGCTATGGCGGGTTGGAGTGATTTGATAAACCAATCCAACAAAAAAAGTCGTTGTATTTCGATCTTACACAATGTGCGGTGTCTATGCCACTCATGGATTTGGTCCACGATGTGGGTGGATGTATTTTCTTGAAACTCTGTGAGAATTTCAAGACCATGTTCATGTCAAATCAGAAGTTGGAAGTAAGTGATAAATTTGGTGGCCAATGTCGCAAAGGTGGCATGGGTCGCTCTCGATGGATTTACATACCATTTGGTTTTCGTTCTAGTAAGGGTAGTCTGAAAGAGGTGAAGCCTCACAGGATCTTCCACTATGATGTTAGGTGAAAACCATAAGGTAAAAGACATGACGTGGTTGGTGGGATCATCCCCTTGCTTTCCCTCGAATTTAGCAATGTTGGATGGAATTTTATCTCGCATAGTCGACCAAGTTGGATCATGTGCAATGGGGTCATTGATAAGTTTCACCAACTCAGGGATATTTATACCAGCCATGAAAGGTAGGGTAGGAGGAGTTGGTCCTGCCATTGTATGCTAGGTGTGATTTTTGCTAGGGGGAGACCAAGGTGGTGTTTAAAACAATGAGTGAACTCCGATGACATACGAGGGATCTTCCACATGAACAACAAGGAGATGGTGTAAAAACACCCCTCGATATAGGGGAGAGACATTGTAGAATTCATTACTGCCTAAGGGGGTTGCTTTGTTTCTCAATGATGAATACTTTTGTATTAAGTGACACTGATGGTGGAATTTAAATACAATTGAACAAATGCAAAAATATGCCAATCACAATAGATGCAATATGGTGCAATAAGTGACTGATATGTGCAAAAGTCAGTTTTAGTGCAAACATCCCCACATGTAGGTTGTTTTTAATTACGAGTTAGTGAAATTGTATTTAAAAAATAAAATAAACATAAATTCCCTAAAAATGCCTAACATCCTTCCTCTCAAATGTAACTGAGCCTCCCAAAAGTACAACCAAGGATGATTTTAAGAACCTCCCTAAATTTATATTTATAAAAAATGGGTGAATCCCCATGATATGCGGGAAGGTGTGAAGGCTATTTTATCAATAATATAATATGTATATATATTTTTTTGGTGAATCTTTCATGGAATTATAAAATCTTGTAAATTTTGGGTGAATCTTTCACAAAATTATAAAAACTTGTAAAATTTTTGGTGAATATTTCATGGAATTAGAAAATATTCTGAAATCTTGGCGAATCTTACACTAAGCAATAAAAAATTGTAAAGTCTTGAAAAATTGGTTGAAATTTGACTTAATACAATTTCTTAGATGATTTTGTATTCACTTTAGATTTCCCATGTGCTCTTGCATTAGGACACCTTGTAAACAAAATCCAAGCTTTTTAGGTGACCTAGTGTGTCATTTCATAGTCCCACTGATAGATCCCTTGTAATTGGTGCCTGAATGGCACACCAAAATGATGGTTTGTGCATCCGCTAGGACCTACGACTATGGCAATATGCAACCCCACTAGTAGGTTACAAGGAATCATGTGTTCAAATTCACAAGTGGATCACCCTTTGAGACATGTGCTACCTTTAGCCACTCATCACAATCTCCAAGATAACCTACCAACCCCAAGTATAACACCCTTTTTGAAACTATGAATCTAAGGTTAGGGAGTCACAAGTCCATGGGTCCCAAGCACCCGATCCACTCCAAACACAAATCCCTAAGTATTTCACTTAGTTGGTGCTCTCTCCAAGTGTTAGGCAAGTAGATGATTGCATAACCATTTATGTCAAGAAAACTTCTCCAAGCAGCATTCTAATTAAGGCATCCCACATGTGCCTGGATAATCTTCTTTCAAACAAACTCCATTTCTACCCCTGAGTATAACACCCTTCCTCAATCTATGCACCCAAGGTTAGGAAGGCACAAATCCACATGTGCCAAGCACCCTAACCACTCCAAACACAAATCCTTCAATATCGCACTTAGGTGGTGCTCTTTTCGAGTCCAAGTGTTAAGCAATTAGATGGTTACATAACCATTTCTATTGATTTCACCATAAATTTGGATATAAATATGTTTTATTGATATCCTATTCATTCATGGTGTGTGTTTAACTGTGAGAAAAATCACCCAATAAAAAGAAGGTTAGGCCTCCAAATACACATAATCCATGCAACAATGACCTCATTCAACAACATATAAGTTTATAGGTAAGATATCAAAACAAGGTTTATTGTATCAACCAAATAAGCTACATGAAGGTTTTGCACCTTCAACAAATATATCCAAGCAACCCAACCAAATCTCAAATTTTCCTACTATTTTATTAAGCAGATGTAGCTTCATGCCAAAGGTATTTCTAAGCATACACTCACTCAACCATTTCCATACAAGCTTGTAGCTTACTCTATTCGCATGCCTAGTGAAAAAAGAAGTGGGTGAGACTATTTCAACATTATTTATGTGACTATGCACCTATATACATAAATTTGATGCATGAATATAATATGTACCAATCACCATAAACAAAATATATAGTTCTCAAAGATTCAAGCATGAACTATTGCCTATATTTATGAATGGTATGTATGCCAACAGTAGATATTTTATGTATGTAACCCCTTAGGCATATTGGGAAGTATGTATACAACCTAAAGTATTACCAATATATGTCAAACCCTTGCACATTCACCACTAATTCAGAGCATTGATGCACATAACAATTTTTTTATATGCATGCAATCCTTGAAACCATTTGTGGAAATTAATAAATATGCACCAAAAATGAATAGAATTAACAAAGTGAGAGTGGAGGTCTATAATTAATTATACCTAGTAAAGAACAATAGTTTTCATCCAAATCTAGCTATATATTTTCACATTCAAAATAATGCCATGAAATTTACATCACCAAGGGAGTTCCTAAGGGCATTAGTAATTACTCATGATGTGGAAAAACCCCATTATTGTTTATATTTTATCCATATATGTATGTACATCCAGACCCCCTATGTATTTTGTCCATGACATGGGAACGAAAATTCCAATCATTTGTAAGATACAACACTTCACCTCTTTATTTTGCACATGAAGTATGAAAAATTGTGTCATTCCTATGCATTTGGATTTGAAACTATACAAGGAAGGGATGGTGACCAATGTTGTAGAATATGCTTGATGGTTACAAACTATAGTTACTTTTACATAGCTCAATAAGCAACACAAGCTTATGTATGTGCTCATTTTCTTTAGAGCATCATATCATGAAAATTTTACTACATATTAGAGAACGCATGAAGCTCAATGGTAGTCAAATATATACTAATTAGCTTTCATGTAACATGATTTTACAATAATCCATTATCTAACTCAGTGTACTATAAATAAATGAGAATTTGTTAATACATTTTGCAAGATTAGTTCTACACACTCAAATTTACTTTAATCATAATTTCTAGACTCAACACTTCTATTAAAAAAAATTTCCCACATAGAAGATCTTTAATTTGTTTTCATAATAAATAAGTAGAATTAACAACTGCATAACACATGACTTTCAAGAAAAGTTTGGTAGAAAATAGTTGTATAGTAAATAACACGTGGGTCAGAAAACCACATTGTCCTTTGGAATATAGCTCTTTTTAAGAATAATTAATTATTTGAGAGAAGAGAGGAGCTGCGTTAAAGGAAATCACTTAAATATAAAAAGTTGTATACATGTTCCATGCATGATCATGATGATATGTATGATGATGATTGGTGATGAGCATGTGGAGTAGTGGTGTTTGGATGCTCCATTGGTCCACCTTAGAAATCTTCTCTTACCTTTCTTTCCTCCATTGAGAAAGAATAATTTTGAAGGCCATGCATTAATATTAATATTAACTCCCTTCATAAGAAATCTCCTTTTACATTTCTTTCCTCCATTGAGAAAGAATATCTTTGAAAACGATACATTAATATTAATATTATGATTGGTTGAAGAAATTTGTGTCTCAAAAGATTTGATTAACACTTAAAATGGATGTTTTAATACAATACACATTTAACTTCATCATCAAAATCCTAATTTAAGTAAGAATTCTCGAACTCCATTTTAAACATTAAAATTATGATTCTCTTTTAAATATTAACGATATATTGAGAAAATATTATATACTTAAATATTTTTAAATTATTTACTTAAATAAACATATAATATGATAATCTTAATTTATATAATTACTTGTTTAGCAAAGAGTTTACCTAAAATTGTATAATAATTTAACAAAGATAAATCTATATTGAAAAATAGAAATAATATATAATTATTAAAATATAAGTTTATATATTATTTTTTATTTTTGAAAAAATATATATATTTATTAGTTAGCTTAGAAAATGTTAAAATACCCAATCATAGTAAATGGGCTTATCACAACCTCAAAAAAAAAAGGAAAAAAGTTCCTTCTTAAACAACAGTCTCATCAACTCATAAAAAACTTCATTGTTAATTTTTTCGTATAAACATTACTTTATAATATAAATGAAGAAACATAATTAATTTAAAATTATATTAAATTTTTATTTAAAAAAACATGATATAAAATAGAATGATATAAGAATTAATATATATATATATTTATTGTACAATAATTCAATTTTATTAACTCAATAAGGAAAACTAGCCCTTTTAAATAGTCATATCAAATTGATCACCATTATTAATAATAAATTATTTAAATATATTTAAAAATTAATCTCTAACTTAATATTGAGTATTAGAAATGGAAGCTCATGCACGGATGAAAAGTCGTGCGGTTTGGTTGGCATAGGGAGATGATTATACAGCTTTTTTTCACAAGATAATTAATCATCGCAAGATGACTAATATGATTTGGGAAGTTAAGAGTATGGAAGGGGAAAGCATTAGGGGTTTTGAAGGTTTGGTGGAGGAACGAGTGAATTTTTTTGAGAATCTCTATTCTGAACCAGAGGCACATATGCAGGATCTGGTTGGTCTTTGTGCTAAATTTCCTAAATGGTTCGAGGATGAAGAAAATGCTCGGAGGGAGGCTCCGGTGTCATTATCCGAATTGAAAGTTGCACTGGGGAAAGCAAAAAAGGACCGTAGTCTGGGGCCAGATGGTTGGATGGCAGAATTTTTTTCAGGATTTTTTTACCTGATGGGGGAAGACCTTCTTCATGTGGTGGAATATATCAGGGTCTCTGGAAGGATGCTTGTCTGTCTTAACGCTACCTTTTTGGTGCTTATTCCTAAAGTGGAACAACCTACGTCCTTTCGGGACTTCCGACCGATTTCACTATGTAATGATATGTATAAATTAATATCGAAGATTCTGGCTGAAAGGATTAAACCAGTTTGGCATCTCACATCTTTGAGGAATAATTCAGGCTCTTGAAGGGTCGTAGTATTCATGAGGAAGTTGGTTTAGCTCAGGAGTGTCTATATACTATGAAAACTCAACATCTTCCTTCTAAGGTTCTTAAGATTTATTTGGCAAAGGCCTATGATCACACGAGCTGGATTTATATTAGATTGATACTCTTACAGGTAGGTTTCTCTCTTTCGGTGGTATTTTCAGTTCTGATTAATGGAGCGGCTTCTCCTTTTTTTATGCCGCGGCGAGGGCTCCGACAGGGCTATGCCTTGTCACCTTATCTATTTCTCTTGGTAATGGAAGGTCCTAGTCGCTCCTTGAGCGAAGCGCAGGTAAACAACTGCATACAGGGTATTTCACTTCCTGGTATTATTATTACCCATATATTTTTTGTTGATGATGCTTTACTTTTTCTGGGAGATTCGGATAGGGAAACCAGAGAGGTTTTGGAAGATTTGGCCGTCTTTAGTAGGGATACGAGAATGCTGATAAATTTTGGGAAATCGGCTTGTTACCATTCCTTGGTGGATGAATTGCATTTACAGTCTTTTAAGCTTAGGATGCCGATAGATTTGTGTCCTTTGGAGATAGGTTTCAAGTATTTGGGATTCTACCTTAAGGCCAATTGTTATGTCAAGAAGGACTAGGCATGGCTTATTAGGAAGGTGGAATCGTGGATTAACTTTTAGTGTCATCGATTCCTTTCTCGAGGAGGGAAGCTGGTACTGATTCAATCGATCCTTAATTCAATTCTTTTCTAATGGATGATCCTGGTCTCAATTCCTAAAGGGGTGCTAAAGAAGCTTCATCAGTTGTTTTTTAGCTTCCTGTGGAAAGGTAGTTTTGATGCTAGATACCAATTCAATTCTTGTCTAATGGATGATCCTGATCTCAATTCCTAAAGGGGTGCTAAAGAAGCTTCGTCAGCTGTTTTTTAGCTTCCTATGTAAAGGTAATTTTGATGCTGGATCCCATTGGGCTACATGGTTGGCTTTAGCCAAACCAAAGGCAGTTGGGGGGTGGGGACTGAAGGATCTTGATCATTTTGGTAAAGCTCTTATAGGGAAATCGCTTTGGTTGTTTCTGACAAAGAGGGGTAAGTGGCAATCTGTTTTAATTGCTAAATATTTGAAATCTGAATCTGTTATGGATTGGGGTAGGAACCTTGTTAAGAAGTGATGGAATGGTTCTTTTATTTTGGAAGTCAATGGTGGGATCCTTCTCTATTATTGGGGATCATTTGGCATGGTCTATGGGATATGGTAACCAGATCTTAGTGGGGAAGGATCATGTGGTGGGGGCGAGGAATTTTGATCATGTTGAACTATTGCAACAGTTGACTGAATGGAGTTTTAAGACCCTGAAGGATGTGGCTAGTAGGGCTTTGGGAGGGCTTACTCAAAGGTGGCTGATGGTGTTTGAGATGGGCCTTTCGGATCGATGGGCAGAGGGTTGGACCAGGTGGATAAATGATATGAACTAGGTTTTCATACGATTGAGGGAGGAGCCTGATCGGTTGGTTTGGACTGGGAATTAGGAGGGGGGAAGCTATGTGGTCAAATTAGCTTATAAGCGTTTCTGGTACATGGATATTTCACTTGTTTGCTAGTGGTGGAAAGCAATATGGAAGACACAGGCCCCCATGAAGATGAAGGTGTTTATCTAGCTCATTCTAAATGGTAAATTCCTCACTCAAGATAATTTGATGAAGAGAAATGTGATCAATCTTATCTGGTGCAGGTTATGCCAACAAGCATAAGAGATGATTGCCCATTTGTTTTTGGAATGTCCCTTCTTGATTAGGGTATGGCAAAGAATGGAGAACTTGATTAAGCGTGATCATCTCTGGGAGGCATCAACGTTGGAAGAGAACCTTAAATCTTGGTATGTTCTCAATGATCTCAAACCGTTCCGTTGTGTCCCATACTTGGTAACTTGGCAGATATGGCTGGCTCATAACGCAACTATTTTTAATAATCAGCAGCTACCCGGCCTTGTAATTGCTAGAGTGCAGGGGATTTACAGGTTTTTTATCACACAGGACCTGCCTTATTTACCCAGAGTTATGAAATCAGTCGCCTATGATTAGGATTTAGCAGGCTTTTTCGATGGAGCATGCATGAAAGAGGAAGGCATTTGTGGAATGGGAGGAATATTGTTTTTGTTGGATGGGGGGTGTATTAGTTTTAAAGTTAATGGCGGTGTAGGAACAAACAACAGAGCAGAGGGTTTGGCACTAAGGTTATTGCTGGTGTTTGCTAAAGATGAACAAGTCACATATTTTCATGTCTTTGGAGATTCAGAACTATGGATAAAAGCATTGAGGTGGATTCAACAAATTAAGAATTTGCAGAAAGGAATAGAACACCAAGTGGAATTATTAAAAGGATCCTTTGAAACTATAAGTTTTAGCCATGTGTACCGTGAACAAAATTTGACTGCAGATCTGTTATCTAAGGAAGGACTGCGTCTTCCAGTGGGAGCATGTGAAAAGATTACCTGTAGGGGAGGCCACCGCGAGTCCGAAGTCTTCTCAATGGTCATTTTGCTCTAAAAACAAATAATGTATATGCTACCGACACTCTGAATTTTAATTTTTGATAAATCTCTGTTCGTGACTGAGGGACAATCCAACTTACTAGGCACTTTGAATTTTAAATTTTTGATAATGCTCTATTCATGAATGAAAGAGTGACAGTCTAACTTACTATGGAAATATTGAAGATTCTGAGGAGGTCAACTTATTTTGGTTTTTGATCAGTTTGTAATAATTTTCAGAATTTGTGAGGTAGTCCTATATTCTTGGGACCTGTAGAATGTAATCTGAAGTCGTTTGATTCAATAGATTATGCTTTTTTCTGTGGAAAAAAAACTTAATATTGAGATTTGGATTATAAAAATTAAACTATAATGGTAAAAGTGTATACCCATACATTTTACATTCCAAATAGTCTCCATAGGCTCTAGTAAATCCCAAACAAATAAAATGCTTCATTTCTTTCACAAAATCCATTTATTCCCCAAGACACACTCCAACACCTTGGATGGGTCTTGGGCATTCGGTTTACAGAAAAATAGAGCCACTCAAAAAAAAATCACACCACACACACACACACACACACACACACACATATATCTATATATAACAAACTATCTATTGAATCCATTGGCAATATTGTATTTTAGATGTTTCTTTGCTTCATTGTAATTTGCACTGAAATCTAGAAAACATTCCTCCACTTTTGTAATTCTTTATAGTGGTAAGAGTCAGACACTCATCTTATTCAGTTGCGAGGGGATTGCAGAGTTTCCCTTCGGATTGTAGCAGGTCATTGTGAAACACAAGCTTATTAAAGATGTGCATTGAATATATATTGTAAAACTGCAAAAAACACTTTACCATCCACTACTTACCTTGTGCAATATCTTTCTACCATAGAAAAGAAAATATAAAAAATATGATCCAGATTAGTTCATCAACCCTAACTCAATTTACTAAAGTGTAGACGCCTGTGATGAGAGAAGTCTGAAATAGAGAGATTCTCCAACGGTCTCTCAAGATCTTTTAGCCTCTCTCTTTCAGCCCTCATTAATAAATCAAGAATTGATTACCTTCCTCATTTACATATGTGTGTCCATCGCATTACCTAGCTTCCCTATGTACCATACTATTTTGTATAAAAATTATTTCGATAACAAATATGGCTCCAATTTATCATTATAGATAAAATATGGAGGGAAAATTAACTATTCGAAACCTACATTACTGAAAATGGGAAAAACACAACTTTGACTTAGGGCGAATGCAATTGTCTTTTCATTTTAAAGAGAATATGGAAGGAAAAAATAACTACTAGAAGTCTCCATTTACAGAAAATACGGGGCGAAGGAAGGATTCAACATGAATTTTACCAGAAATTTGGGGGCGAAAGGAGGTTTTGAGGTAAGAAATCCAGGGGCGAAAAGAGGTTTTGAGGTAAATTTGAGAAGACTAAAAATCTTTTTTTTTTCTCTCCATTATTATTAGGGGAGGGCTATTTTTTTTATTATTACTTGTTTAATAAATAATGGACTAATGTATTAAATTTTTAAAAAAGCTTTCCATATTAATATTTTCCCATTAAATATTTTTAACTCCTTTAATTTCTCCTATGGGATAAAGTTCGCCCCTAAAATTTTCTATGGTCCCATGATGGACAATAACATGGTTGTCCAACCAAAGAATTATATGCAAGACATAAAATTAATATAGACAAGTGACATAGTATTGGAAACAGTGAAATTGTGAGATTTTCCAACTCGAGAACTTGAGGCTTGTATGGTATTTTGGGCATCCAATGGATGGGAAAATGGTTTGAAGGCTGTCATAAACTACATATCATCCTACATATCACCTTCCATATTAGAATGGGAAGGATTTGAATGGATTTGGAAAGAGATTTCAGAAGGCATGTCAAAAACTAGTAAAAATGACTAGTATTGGGAGGAGACTTTGGTGAGCTAGATGGAGATTCTTCCAAGGAAGGGATAGAGGTTTTTGGTTCTGATATACCAGAATGTGAATCAGAAATAGATTTAACTCTAGCACCCAAAGCATTCAAATTATTACCTTGGAAGGTAGCATGGAGACAATGTTCTTGTTCCAAAGAGAGCTTGGCTTCTTCTTTTTTTGCAAAATTTGGAACATCAATGTTATGCTCTTCAAGTAGCTTGTTCATGATGTCCATATTATTTCTAAAACAATATTTTTCATAATGAAAACCTTTGAAATAACCACACTTGGGATTCTCTTTCTTGCTCTTCATCTTCTTGACTTTTGAATCCTCATCGCTTGAACTTGATTTCTCTTCATATGACTGCTTCTTCTCCTTCATATTTTGCTTTCCTTTGGATTTAGCATTTTGGGACTCTTAGATCCATGAGAAGCAAGCACATGGTCTTTGGAATAACTCAAATACCCCATTTGCACTAGCTTATCTTTCTCTTGGGTGAGAGAATCTATGAATGCATCCAAGGAAGGAATCCTCCAATTTCAAACATCAAGATTTGTAGCATGGAATGTAGACACAAATATTGAGTATTCAGGCCCCAGTTTAGATAGAATGGAAAGTATTAGTTGCTCTTCTTTCTTCTCAATGCCACACTGTCTGAGCTCAAGCACTAGGTTCTTGAACTTTGATATAAACTCTTCCATGGTTTTGAAATTGTTTGGACTCAATGAGATCAATTCATTCTCAAATAGATGACCTCTACTTTCATCTTGCTTCCCAAATAATGACTCAAGCTTGAGCCAAAATTCATTTGGTGTAGAATCATTTTCAAGGTAGAATAGGAGATTTCGAGAGACAGAGAGACAAAGCAAACCATAAGCTTCATCAATCCTATTGAACCACTTAGCTTTTTGAGCAACAAAATTTTTCTCAGGTTCAAGCCCCATTGTGATCACCTCTATAAAGACCCTTACTTCGAAGCTAGAATATCATGTGGGCCTTCCATTCAAAGTAATTGAAGTGTGTGAGAATCATGGATTGATTTTGATCCATACTTTTCTCATGCACTCTTGGTGATGATAATGACTTGCAAAAAACACTCAAGAAAGGATATGGAAATTTCTTTGAATCAGACTAGCTCCAATACCATGTGAAATTTTGGAATGCACACCAATCACATCTCTAGGATCTGATACATGTGACAGAACAAACTTAGATATAGATCTAGATTCAATAACAACTTCACTTAGACTATTTCAAGAGATAGCAGAAATATGAGAAGAAGAATGTCGATATAAAACTAGATAAATTCACTCTAGAGCTTTATTTTCATTATGCATTGTTGAGCAAAAGCTAGTACAATATATAGATTCTCTCACGAGGAAAAATCGAGAGACTTAGTGGCAAGTTGAGTAGCTCACATTAATGCTAGGATTAGTGGAGTAATTCCCCCAATCTATGACATTGTTCCAAGTGTAACTCCTATATTGGGCCATAATGAGGTCAAATGAACCTATGAGGACCATGAAGAAGTTAGGTAAGTCAATAAATGTGGATGGAATCATTATGAGGGTGAATTAGGCGGTTTAGGGCTTTAGTAGTGGCCATTAATGAGCAATTTGACCATTTCCATTTCATAAGCGCCCTTGGTCCAACCTTATACCATAAAACAGGGAAGTGGTGCACCTACCTCATTAAATGCATTAAGTAGGGTGCCTTTGACTCCCCAGAATTAGGAAATGGGAACACTTGTGGAAAAACTTGGTTATAATGACAAACCACTAGTCTAATATGTGGACAAACGCCCTAGACTAGGCACTATTCGAGCCAAACCATGGAATAACTCACATTAAACACTTGGAACCTTATGCAAGGATTATTAATGAAGGTCTAGACGGGAATTATTTTCCATCAATATACACAGGTAGTTCAATCCGTGAGCATAAGACGCACCCATGGTCATTAACGAATACCATTACAGGGACTGTGGTGTTATACTACGGTGCAGTCCAATACCCCTTTATGTGTTCTTTGAGGTGCCTAGCGCCTCCACACGAATCGTGGCTGCAACATGACCCATCTAACACAAGGATGATACATTTTCACTTTACTATATAGTTTCAGGTGCATCTCCTATCTGTGCTTTTCAGGATGTGCATACAACTTGGGTGTCCCATAGTTGTTCATCAAACCAAATGCTGAGCCAATACATGATTGGTATTATTAAGATAATTCCAAACCAATATTCACTTGGTCTTAGCAGGCATTCATATTTTTACTCACACCTTTTTCACTTTATTAAGTTTGTTTGTTAGACATGGCACTATTTATGTTAGTAGGTGAGAGAATTCTTGTTTTTATAAATGTCCTTCTTGAGAGTTACCTCTTACAAATTAGCAACCAATACTTTGATGCCCTAGATTCTTTCCGAATCAACATCAATTAATGTATAAATTCCTCCAAAAATTTCATTCTTACTTTGGAGCTGCTATAATACATTTCCTGCTTACTCCAAATCAATGTGAGTTCAAGCGACATATATATAAAACATGAAATCTTATAATCATCACACCTTAAATGTACTTGATATCCTAGAGTCATCTGACTCATCATTAAATATGCACAATGAGCTTAAATAATTTAGATGCTTCATAGCCTACCAGCTCAACATTGAATCATATAAATTAGATTAGATAATCTCGATTCTCTAGAGCCTTTCAACTCAACATCGAGACATGTATTTCTATGTCCACCAAGACTTGATTAGCAATAAACATCATAAATGCTAAACATGTATAAGAATTAACATAACTATACCACATATACACTTAAAATTATTAGAATGTTACTTTTCAAGTGTTTCATTATAAAATTAATCCTACCAATTTGTTTCATAGTTACTTCAGGCAATTGCTTGCATTTGGTAAACTTCCAATAGCTTTCCGGTATTATTGAAAATGCAGTCATTGTTTCACATTTCATACTAAAAGTTACCTTATGTATTTGCTTTTCATTATCTTCAGTTGAACATGGTGAAGCTCCTTGCACCCATGGGCACCTACATGATTCACTCACAATTTCTTGCCAAAAATGATTTACATCACAATCTCCTTTATCAACCAAAAATGATTTACATCACAATCTCCTTTATCAACATAAAGTAAGACAAAATATAACAACGAGTTCTTACTTTGAGTGCATTTAAACTTTTTCTCAAACAAAAGGTTCTTATGCATGATCCCAACTATACTTACATGTACCTTATGTTAATTGAATTTCAAGCATCATTCATATCTCATATTCAATCTTTTGATCACTTAAAGTATCATGCACACTTGTGCAATTTCTATTAATTGCATAACTTTATTCAGCCAAATTTTAAACTTATAAAAATGTATGTAATTCAAATCAATCAAAATTTTGATTTTTTTCATTCATGCTTTTCAAATCATATGATTGATCATATGCAATTTCACTTTTTCAACAATGTTCTAGCTACTTGACTTAAGAACAAACATGATATAATCATTTTAATATGAAATTGTAGTTCTACCTTTTCTTTTGCTTTCCCCAAAGGCACAATTTTTGCTTTCTTCTAAAGCATATTTATTATTATATGAATCATTCCCAATTCATTATTGAAATTTGGTATTAGCATCATTGGTAGAATAGAGATTACCTCATTCACAACTTTCCATTACGTTCACCTTATCTTGTCGAAGCTTTCGATAGTTCTTTGCACCTGCAATGATAATACACTTGCATCTTCTTGCAAATGATTACTCCTATTATAACTATTTCGACAACATACTTGAAGTGAAAAGAAAAAGCAGATTTCTACATTAATGCATCCATTAATTTTATGCCTAATGCATCCATTGATTGTTTTTGTCATGATAAGCACACAGTTTTCTTGTTTATAAATTGAATAATATCTTTAATACTATCATCATGTTGTCCATTTGGAAATTACTGACACGGTATATTCAATGACACAATATCACTATCAAACATGTCATTCATTTAACCTTTTTTATCATAATTACAACAAGTCATAATTTAAGCTTGTAATTACAATCTTACGATTGATGTTGTTAATTCTAACCTTATCAAATGCATGTTTATGACTAGCTTAATCATATACACACTCTAATATTTTTTTAACTAGTGGGCTAGGTGATCAAACCTACCACATGAAGATAAATACATTTCCCATTGTCCAATTTTGCATTATATTTATCATTTATTCATTTAAAATATCATAAGCATATATTTACCTTCACATGCCCATATGCATCACACTCACATGTTACTATGTCATAATACTTGTACTTTCATTTGCATGTTTTCTTAATACTTAAGAGTTATGGCTCATTCATGCATGAAAATATTATAAACATATATATGTCTATGCATGTCTATGTGCTTTACATTTGCATTTCATTAATCTTGTACATTAGAGAATTTTTGAGGTCTAAAATGGGCCTAAGGATAATTATAAAATAATATTGGAAATAATAAAATAATATTAGTATACCTCATCAAATTTTGGAGGAAAAAAGAAGAAAACTACTTTTTCAACTTGTATTTTCAACTTATCTCCTTGTATATTCACTCAAATTTCTAGTAGGAGCATTTGTTGGATGGGGAATTCAATTATGCATCCAACGAGTACCCACAGAAAATACTTTTGATGGACCTCGCTCCACGAAAAATAAGAAATTCCTGAAAAGCATGATGATGACATCATCATCACATTTTTTCATTAATTTCTTGTTTTTCAAGGAGTGGGGTCCATCAAAAGTATGCCATCTAGGTACTCATTGGATGTGGAATTGAATTTGTCATCCAATGAGTGCTCGTGCTTGAAATTTCAGTGAATATACATGGATATAAGTTGAAGATATGAGTTGGAAAAGTAAGTTTTTCACTTTTTCACTATTTTACCTTTTTACCTTTTACCCCAAAAATGGTGATTCATCCCCCATGGTTTACATCATCATCTTGAATCATATTGGTGATTTTTATTGTACAATATTATTATTTTGAGGCCCATTTTTTACCTCAAAATTTCTCTAATGAATGCATTTAATTTCACAATACATGTCCTTCTTAATGCTTCAGAATTATGGCACATGCATGCAGCTTTAATTAATAGCATTATACAATCAATAATGCGTACCTGTCTCCTCCATGTCCTAACTCATTAGTTAAGCACTTTTTCAGAGACACATATATTGGTATCTCACATTCTTTAACTCGTTATATTAACCAATAAAGCAATGACATCTTACTACTCATTCTTTATGGTTATATTCCTTGTAGTATGAAAATAGCAAGAGAACAAATATGTTCTATCCTTTTCAAAGTCTTTCCTTAATAATGGGTACCAAGATTCTAATACAATATTTATGATGCTTAAGCAAATAACTCAATTACCAATTATATACTTCACTCATTATTACTGCATCAATTCTTTTAGTACTATGATGACTAATAAAATGCATTCTTATTTTCCACAATTCATGCCACCATGCATTCTTTTAGGCATGTTCAATTTACATGTTTCTTCATGACATTTAAAAAGCTAGCTAATATGCATAAGATCACTTTCAGCTAGTTCAATCTTCATGTCATAGACTTCACTATCATACTTTCTTTAGTTCTTAGATACTTTGATGATTCATCACACTTCTCTTTTGATCATCTAGTATACACAAGAACATGATCATGGATGCAATGAAGCATTTCAAGCTTATATAAATTCAGTTTGCATGCTTTTACTATTGATCATAACATTAATCTGTACCTTCATCGATCAATAAAGTATTCTATTATAATGCTTCAAACTTTACTTTCTACAACATGCATGTCAATAAGTTGAACATTTATGAAAATAATTTTCATTCACCAATAAATATCTAATAGAAGGAAACAACTTACTAGCACGTAGGTGATACCACAGGTCACACAGTGTTGCAACCTGGCTCTGATACCAATTGTAACAACCCAATATCTGCAATAGTCCCTTGGGAAACGGGGTGTAGGTTTTTTCCTTTAACATCACCCGAACAATAATTATATTAGTATGATAACTTAATCAACCATTAATAATTAAATAAACTATCATCAACTACATTCTCTAGATATAAGTAACAGATAAAATTGGCTTATAAAGTTGAGACTCAATAACCAAGTATTCTGGTTCAGTATTTAACATCCACATTGTTAAGTGTAATCATCAGACAATAAGTTTATTTTCTTTATTTGACATAGTCATCTCTACTCGTTGTCTCCCAATAACTTCAATCAAGAAGCCAATTATGTTACTCTCATACCTTAACAACTTATGATAAGCTAAATACATTCTTGTCCACCACAATCTTTATATAATAGCTGTCTCTTCAAATTTACCTTTTGTGGTAACGATCTATTAATTATTTAACATCCACATTCTTATATGTAACTCAAATATTAATTTAATTCTCCTTTTAAGACATAGTATCTAAAGTGAAGACTATATATCATTTACACTTAACAACTAGGAGTCAGTCTCTCCATGAAGACAAAGGTACCATGGAATTAATTACCTTATTTTAATGCATAATAATACACATGGCTCTCAATACTTTCTTAGTAAGAATCATTATCACATGTGCCTTCCTCTAATTATTTAATACATGAGCTGTAACTATTTATATCTAACTTATTATAATCTATAACTCAATATTCATATAGAATTCACTTCCAAGTATAAAGATTGTTTATACAATTTAATCATTGACTATGCTTAAATTAAAAGTTAGAATATGATCTCTTTACATCCTTCTAAGCTCCTTAAAGGTCTAAGTTCATTCTTCATTAAATAAATTCTTCTATGTAAGAAACATAGCTCTTTTCTTATTCCAATATCCATGCAAAATTATAAGATTCTCAGCTAAAAGCAGTAAATAATCAAGATTCTCAGAATATTAACATACACTTATAATGCTACCTATATATTTTACTACTTTGTTACTTATATGTACCATTAAACATCCTTAGTTTATTTAATTACAAGATTCATTTATCTACTTCAATTCATAAGCTGACAATTACTGAGAATGTAAGAAAGTAAGGCTTACTTTTAATCAAGCTTATCTCACCCTTTTAATGAAAAGGATAACACATTGTAACTAATGAAACTTACAATATTAGAAATAATTAGCCTCTACATTGGGCCTAGAGGACGATCGGAAGGAGCTTCTTGGAGCGCTAATGTTTTCATCCAAGGTTGTTTCTTTATGATTCGTCTATGAAGCCACAGGAGGTGGAGAGAACTTCTCCAGACCCTCATTTGAAGCCCCTGCAGAAATACTCTTAGGAGCTCAAGAACATTAAAAATTTCAAGAATCCTTTCAACTAGAGGATTCCACCCCAAGTACCTCCCATTTAAAGGTGGCTCTGTCCTGGATACCCAGGAAATGCATAGCTCAAACAATGACTAAACCGAATTATGTCATTCAATCGACCAAAGTTGGGTCTAATACACAGTTCTTAAAATATCACGCCCTGATTGGAAATGTCTTAGGACTAAGGATAACAAAACAAGATCTTGTTAAATGGATCCAACACTGGTGGAAACCAAAAGGCCACTTTGAGTTATAGATGGGCTCGAAGGGATTTTTCACTTCTATCTTTCATAATCTTAAGGATAGAAACATGGTTTTTGAGAATGCATCTTAGTTTTTCAATTCGAATGGGTTATTCATGAAGGAATGGGTTGAAAATTTCAATCCATACAAAGAATATTTCTCCCACGTCTCTATTTGCATCAGAATATACTCACTCCCACAGGAATTCTTGTTAGAGGAAATCCTCGAAGGCATAGGTAGCACTCTAGGGAGATTTGTCAAAATAGCAGAAGCCACCAAGAGAAGGTGTTACACCTCCTATGCCTGCATATGCATTTATATGAATATAAACTTCCCTCTCCCTTGATCTATCAACCTAAACTATGAGGATGAAGAATGGGAGCAAAACTTGGACTATGAACACATCCCCTTTTGATGCAAAAAATGCCATGTTCATGGTCATCTTTTTCGTAACTGTCCTTTGAACGCAAAACCCACACCAACTCCCACAAACCACCTGGATAACCATGCTGAAGGTTTCACCCAGATCCATAACTGTAAAGGAAAGAATCCTAAAAAACAGACTATCCCCGAGCATATTCCTCCACCAACCAGTAATCCCTTTGCAACCCTCTCGTATCATGATAAACAGGGATATCAAACCATGGAAAATCAGGAAGACATCACCACCCTCAATCCTCCACCTAAAAATCCAAGCAAGGACAAAGGTAAAATAGTGGATACATGTCCTCATAGCCCTCCTAACTCTTCGATTAGCCCCCATACCATGCAAAAAGATCATACTATGTAAATCGATGAGACTAACCTGTAGGGTGTTGATTTGGAAAATATCGAGCAAGCCTCCAGGAAAAAGGATCTATATTCCATACTCATTGATCATCTTAGAAAGGTTCATAAATTATTCATGGAATTATCTGCGGGAGCAGCAGTAAGATCGGAAAAACCCCTAGGAATATCCAGAGATTTGACCAAAGACAACAGAAAAATCATGAAGGAAAAAAAGAAACCACGAAGAAAGTCGATGTAGCAACTAATTCAAGAAGTTGGAAACTATATGGTGAAATCCCGATAAAATAATTTGATAACGGAAAGTTATCAACCCCTCCCCAATCATTCCTAATGGTGAATATCATCTCCTCGAACATCATAGGACTGAATGGTAGGAGCAAACAAGGGCTCTTACGAAATCATATTAATGCAGATAAACCTGACATTTTATTTCTCCAAGAAACAAAGTGTGCAGGAAAAGAAGCATAATCCATATTCCCATCTTGCTAGAGGCAGTGTAATCACACCAGTATTGATGCAAGGGGTAGTGTAGGGGGACTGGTGATCCTCTAGTGTTACAACGTAATCTTCTACCCTATGAGCATCAGCATTCTTTGGCCTGTAGGATCCATTTCACCGACTCAGATCCACTTATATCCTTCAGAGATACTATTTTTCCCTATTTTTATTCCTAACCGCATGTTGCATCACTATAGCATGCGTACCCGCGAGTTGCATCACTATAGCCCGCAGGTATCAAGTAAAATGGTAAAAATCACTAGTTTATTACTTTTTACTCCCAAAAAGAGGTCATTGGGTGACCTTTGGCTCTCCATCCGCCCAAGTAACGTCTCTATGTGTCCTTTCACTTACCTTTGAGAGGACTATATATTGAGCACATATGGCTTATGGACGGGGGGAGAAAGAAGAGCAAGAGAACTCTAGCGGATTTTTTCCCTATCTTGAGTCTACACTCATTGATCCTTGTAGTTGTGAACCCTTTATGTTCACCTTCCAAACTCCTATCTAGTTTGAGTTTTCCTTTTATGGAGGATTGAAGGGGTGGAGGCACAAGTGGATTCATCCAGATCTTGGTTCAGATTGGTTGCTGACAAGAGGTCGTATCACTTTGTACTTCTTCTTGTTTATTAATAGAAATATTCATATTCTCATCCATTAATGTTGTAAATGTTGTTTATCTTACATTGGGTTGCATTTACTTGTTATATCATGGGCCATTGCTATTGACGATGTTAATGCCATTTATATATTATATGTATTTGTTGTATATTGGTTGTCAAGACTAATTTACAAATTCAAGTGCGCGGATTGAAAAAGCTCCAACGGGGATCTACATCAAACGTTTGGATCGAGGTTGGTTATCTTCTTCATTATTTTAGCATTGTCATTTATATAGCATAGTTCTGAGAATCGAGTTGATTTTTGGTATTCATCTTTTTGTTGTGGTATACCCCAAGCCATAGTGAGTTTTCTCCAACACAGAAATGGCGACTCCGTTGGGGAAAACATCCATCTTGGGGATTTTTTGAGCATTAGTCCATACTTAGAGTTGTTGTTTGTCGAAGCTCTGTGTCACTTATCTGCCGTTGAGATACACTATAGAAAACTTTCTTTTTCTGAGCCATTGGACTCTCTGTTTTCCATTTTACCTTTCCTCACCCGCGGGCTAGCTTATCTCTGCTCGCATACACCCGTCTCTATTTACTCTACTGCTCGCGGGTACCCACAGGTATTCCTTCGACAGTAGCGTACAACTCCGGCTTTGGTTGATTCATGACCTTTGGTTGTTGCTAGGTTGGTTTTGGCTGATCCTAAGTCTTTGTTGGCCTATTTATTGATTGTTCCATGCCTTGGTTGTGACCAGAACTCTTCATTTCTCTTGGTTGAGCCTTGTTGGGTTTTTACCCATCTTTGAATTTAGCCTTGTTGGTTTTTTCCTTTTGAGCTCATTCCTTTGGATGAGTCTTACTGTTTGTTATCTTCCTGGTTGTCTTAGTGATCTCCTTGGAATATCAGTGACTAGATAGTAGGATTTTGCTTGCATTTTTCATTTCCATTTATTGAAAAATACAAAAAATACACATAGTTTTTGAATTTTCCTTTCGTTTATAAGAGAAAATACAAAAAAAAATTGCTTTTATGTATTGCATCTTGCATTGAGTGCTTTCTTCCTTCATTTAGATTCTGATTGTGCATTGAAAGAAATATAAAAGAATTGCATATTTATTTCGAAATCGTTGGTTTGATTGTGCATATTAGGGGCATTGTTTTCATTGGATAGATGAGTCTAGGATTTGACGATTTTGCATACCATTGAGTCTTACACATCACTAGTTTCACGATCATATCCCTTGAGTAATCACAATCGTTAAAATTAATGCTTAATCTTAAAATTGATTAGACCGATTTTATTTATAGGGTACACCAACTAGCATAGGTTTAGAGTCTTGGAATAGATCATTGTGAGTTAACAATCCAAGACTACTAGACGAAACATTAGGTGTATGACCAGAGAGTGGAGGAATCCATGGTATATATTGGTGTTCTCAGGAAGCTCTACTCAAGCCACAGTTAAGCACGAGGTCACGGGAGGTTGGTTGAAGGGATATCCCTCTGATACCAGCTGAACGTGGGAGATCTTTCTAGTATTTGTTCGTATGTAGGGACTCTTGGGGGATTTGACCCTCATTGAGTTTCAGGCTCAGCTATCCTTCCCATACGACGGATCCCACCTGCGACTGTCGCCCTGAGCATTGGTTATATTGCGGTGACCATAGTTTCCTTACCTAGGTATTGCACAGGGTACTTGCAATGGTTATACTGTTCGTGTCTTGAGTCAGATAGGGATTGGACAGCACAGTTGTGTTTGTGCAGTGGAATTGACCCTGTACACACAGTGAATCTTGGGTGTCTATAACTGATTCTGTTACATCTGGCTATAGTTTGGGAGTCTCAACCCTCTCCTAGGCGAGACATACTGGCTCTAGTGTGAGGACCTCATTTAACCACTCTGTTTGTTTGCTCTTGGCTGAAGTTTCTCTAGGTGTGTGCTTTTGATTTATTTTTTTTGATTGATAGTTGGCCTTTAGGGGACGTTTTGATTATATATTCTCTCCGGCGATATCGTGGCGTGGAGCCCTACTCTCCGCCGGTCCCATTGGTTGGCTAGTCTAAAGCCGGCTGAGGTTACACACCGTATTGCTAGAGGACACCGGAGGGCTCCCTCTGAGTCTTCAGATTCTTACGAGGCTTACGTCCAAGATGTCATGACTGCCACACATTCCGATATCGAGGAAAAGCCTTTGACTCCATCGGGTAGAGCTGACCACACTTCCGATTCCCATACTCCTCGTGAGGAGTGGGGAGGTGATCCACCTGAGACTCAACCTGGTTCTATTTGGCCTAATCCACTTGAACAAGATCCGTTCAATCCTTCGAATCCAGATAATTATCTTTACGGAATGCCGACCTTACCTAAGGACGAAGAACAGGATGACACGTTCATTCCTTCATTTCCACACAGTTATAGACACGGGATGCCAGAGTTACATGACGACACTGGCCCTACGATCAACTCAACAACACTCTCTTTTGGTATGCCTAGTCATAGTACCGTTGAACCTTCCACCACGTTTGGTAGTCACGCTGGCACTAGTCATGGTGTTAGCCATACTATACCCACTGGGGGCACTACCCTCACTGGGGGCACTACGTTGTCCACCCACACACATACTATGGGGATTGGTCATGTTCCTCAACAATGTTAATGTTGGAAGACGACCACCTCCTAAGATTTCCCAACCTAATAGGAATGTTGTTCGAAACACAACTCGCCATCCACCACCTAATACACATGCCACTACTCATCAACCCAGGACTACTTTGACAGATGTTAATACTCCTCCCAACCACGGGGGTGGACATATACCGCATACTTTCGCATCCACTGCTGCCACTAGTAATGCTAATGTAGGGGGTGGGAATATCTCCTATCCACATGGACATCACGCCACCATCCCTGCTACTAGTCACACCAATATTGGGGCTGGGAACATATCTCATGCTTCTGGTCACCACACGACTACTCAAGCTAATCCTAATGTTGGGGGTGGGAACATACCATACCATTATGGTCATTACAACACGGTTCCCACTATGAATAGTACATATATGCCCCATACTCATGGTGGCAACCCTTACTACAACACAGTCGGTGCTGGCCACCAGTATAACCCACCACCCCAATATGGTGCCCAAAACACGCAGATACCTGCTTACTCTCAAATGGGTTAGGCAGGAGGAGGTTATCAATCCTATGGCCATGGGAAAGCTTATGGTCTGTTAGGCCCTTATTATTAGCATTTTAATCGTCATGGTCAAGCTTTTGGTCCATCTTATAATACGGTTCCGTTTAACCAACCTTTTATGGGGGCTTCTAATCAAGCTTTCTAGCCTCAGCTCCCATTCCTAGCATGCTTGAATCTTCTGGATCTTTTGAAGCTCATGAATGATCCAGTGTGTCACGACCCTACTTGGACCTCAATCTCTACCAAGCTCCCTTCGGACATTCCTAAGTTTGAGGGGAAAGGTGGTGAGCACCCGGGAGATCATGTCACGACATTTCATCTTTGGTGCTCCTCCAACTCATTGAATCATGATTCTGTTAGATTGCGACTATTTCAATGCACCCTCAAGGGGGCAGCCGCGAAGTGGTACGTCGATTTGACTGGAAACACCTATAGGGGTTTTAACGAGATCGCTTTGGTTTTCTTAGATCATTTCCAGTTACCGGTTCAATATGATACTGGCACTGAACTCTTGTCTACCTTCCGTGAGAACAAGGCTACGCATATTTCTAACCACGTTCAAGAGTGGTGTCGGTGGAAGAGGTTAGTGAAATCCAACATTCCTCCAGAGTTCCTGTTGGAATGGTTCCTCAAGTCTCTACTCCCATACATTGCTAAGGATGTTTCGATGTCCGGCATTGTGACTGAGGAACAAGCTATCTTGAAATTCCAGCAGTTAGACTTATTATACTCTCAGTCTGATATTTTGTATGACATCATCCCCGATGCACCGCGTACACATCATGAGCCTACGTCAGTTCCTGGATTGCATGCCGATGGCATCGTTGGATCTGCAAGCACTCGCCCCATAGATTTGGTAGCTAATAAAATGTAGAATTTGTCAGTAAACCAGTCTACTCCTGGACAGATTCACACCTTGTACACTTCCACTCCATCATCCGATGTACACAATGTGCAAATGACGAACTACTCAGGTAACTAGAAACCTAGTGGTAAGAAAAAGGGGATAAATAATCGCAAGGGTGGAAACAATGGGAATAACAATAGAAATTGCAATACCCCCCCGTAAGGATAATGCCAACCCTCCTCGGGAAGGCGGAAATGCTGGTGAGGACCATAAACCTAGGCATAAGGTGAAGTTTCCTTGCAATCTCTGTGGGGAAGACCATCTTACTCACTTATGTCCTCGTATTGAGGAAGCAACGAAGCACTTGGAACAAAGCCCAGTTGTGTTGAAGGATCCCCTACCTCATCACCAAAACATGGCTTCGCATGCTCCCACCACCGGTTATGGACCTACTGAGATGGCAACGTCTTCTTCCAATACTAGTGGTTATGGATGTGTGAACGTGGTTCTGTCAGAGATTAGTGTTGCCACTCGTCAGCGCGATTATGATGCACCACAACCCAATTTGGGGAGTGAGCCTCCCCCTCCTCTTGATAATTCCTTGCATATCGAGAAGCCCTCTATTATGCCGCGGATACCGAAATGTGTTCTTAAGCACTCTACGCATAATCCTAATGCTCGAGCCAGTCACAACTACTCCATCATAGAATATTTGGGCCAAACTCCATGTGCCATGTCGACTCTTGAAGTTTTGCAATCCTGTCCTTCTCAGAAGCATGCTCTTTTGAGTGCGTTAGGATTTTAGGATGGAGGAAGTCCCACTGTTATCAAGTTCGATACTACTGATGTTCAACCTCGCTTACCCTACCATGTGGCTTTTCAAATCCAGGTGGTGTGCCTTCATAGTTTTGTCAAACGTACTATGGTTGAAAAAGGTGCCTCTGCGTCAGTAATGTCATTAGCTTGTTGGAAAGCTCTTGGCTCTCCTTCCCTACTCGCATCTAGAACCATGCTCACTGCATTCGACGGTCGTTCATTTAAGCTGCATGAAATTATCCCTTCCCTTATTGTCTCCTTGGGAGGTAAGTCTGTGCCTATTAAAGTCGAGGTGGTTGATGCGCCCATTGACTACAACCTTTTACTGGGTCGGAATTGGATGTATGCCATGAAATCTGTCACGTCTACTGTATTCAGAGTTATCTGCCTTCCTCACAAAGGCAAGATTGTGACCATCAATCAGCAGGATTACGTTAACTCCTCTTCCACAGCATCCAAGGGATCCATAGTCCTGCAGGTTACTGATTCTCAGCCGGAAACTGGGAACATGGGTGTTCGTATGTACCCTTCATTGATGGGAACTTATGATTTTGTTGCACCTGTGAACTTTATTGGAACCATTATCGGCGATGCGTCTCCTCCTTCACGAAATATGTCATTTCGGACTTCCTATTTTGATGATCCATGGACTTTACCGTCCACGATTTCCACGTATGGAAACATTTCGCATGTCGAGATGTCTATGCCACTGTCTGTAGTTGAGCTTGATTACCAGCATATTCAACAAGCCACTGCAGAGCCAGATTTCTCTTCTTCCCAGATAGTCGAGGAAGATCCTGTTACGCTGCTAGTTTGGGCAGCCAACTCGTCTTGTTCCCATGATTGCCTCGATGATAATTTGCCTTCTGATGAAGCTATCATGGAGGCCATGTGTGGTAGTGAGAGACCTTTGAAAGATATGCACCATCTCTCTTATTTTCTTCCCAAACTCGAGCTCACCGAACGAGAAGAGTTTAGGAAGACTCTAGAAGAGATGGTTGGTCACCATGTGGCTCTTTTGGAGTCGCATGATGTTTTTGCTTAAGGGAATATGGCTAACATTTCCCCAACTACGTCGATCAATATCTCTCATACTCCCGGAATAGTTGAGAATGTCTACATCCGCGACGAGGAGATTGCTATTTACAGAACTCCGGGAAGCTTTCGCCTGGTCATATGAGGAGATGCCAGGAATAAACCCCTGCATTGTTGAACATGAGATTAGAACGTATCCCAACACTAAACTGGTTCGACAATGCTTACGTGCTGTGAACCCTAAAAAAGCAACCGCTATCAAGGCAGAGGTGGAGAAACTGCTCAAGGATGGTTTCATCTACCCTGTTCCCCTTACCGAATGGGTGTCAAATCCCATTCCTGTGGATAAGAAGCATGGAACGATCTGTGTATGCACCAACTTTAGGGATTTGAACCGTGCATGTCCGAAAGACAACTTCCCCACACCATTCATATACCAAATCTTGGATACTTGTGCCAGGAGTGAGACTTTTTCCTTCATGGATGGATTTTCCAGATGTAACTAGATTCAAATCAAACTTGAGGATCAACATAAGACAAATTTTATTTGTCCTTGGGGAACGTTTGCATATCGAAAAATTCCCTTCGGCCTTAAAAACGCCGGAGCTACATTTCAGCGCGCCATGACCTATGCCTTTCATGCTCTTAAAAATATTATGGAGGTTTTCTTGGATGATCTTGCCGGCCATTCCTGCAAGAGAATGGACCACCCCAAGCACCTCCGTATGATTCTCGAACAATGTATACGATACAAGATTCGATTGAACCCTAACAAATGCATCTTTGCTGTAAGGATGGGTCACCTTTTGGGCTTCATAGTTTCAAAAGAGGGTATTAGAGTCAATCCTCTAAAATTTGAGGCAATACTTTAGTTGCCTCCTCCGCGTAATCTGTTACAACTTCAGAGCCTCCAAGGGAGAGCCACTTTTATACACTGTTTCATACTCAATTATGATAATCTTACCAAAGGTTTCGCGTGCTTATTGAAGAAGGACACACCTTTTATCTGGGATGAGTGAGCCCAGCAGTCTTTCGACGCCCTTAAGAAAGCTTTGGTATCGGCCCCTGTGCTTAGTCCACCATACTTCTCACAAGATTTTATCCTTTATGTGGCCACATCTCAAGAGACGATTGGCATGGTCTTGGTTCAGGTGGGTGATATGCTTGTCGAGCATGTCATCTATTACCTTAGTCGAAATCTAGTAGACGCTGAGCTAAGATATACTCATGTGGAAAAGCTGGCACTTGCGACTATTCATTCAGTCCAACGGTTACAACATTACATTTTGCTTAGAACCACCATAGTTGTCGCGCATATCAATCCGTTTCAGTTCGTGCTATCATGACGCCTTATCAGGGGGAAGTATAATAAATGGATTGTTATCCTTTAGGAATTTGATCTCAATTTTGCTTCGGAAAGTCGATGAAATCATTGGTATTTGCTGAGCTTTTGTCAGACCTTCTGAGACTTGATGAGGATGTCATTCATGAAGATTCCTTTGTGGATGAGCACTTATTTCTTATCTCGTCAGAGGACCCTTGGTATGAGGATGTCATCGTATATCTCCAAACTTTTAAGTTTCCTCCGCATTATTCATGAGATGAGCGATGGCATGTGAAACATCACGCTAAAGATTATACTATCGTCAGTGACACTTTGTATTGCTGAGGAAAGGATTCCATCCTCTGTCATTGCTTAACTCACGAAGAAGCGGAGCGGGTGATTAATGATTTCCATGCTGGGGTGTGTGGCGGTCACTTATTCGGGCTTGCTACAGCCCAACGTATTATGCGAGCTAGTTATTTTTGTCCTTCCATATTTAAGGATTGTGTTAATGCTATGAAGAGATGTCACCCTTTCCAGGTGTTTTCTCAGAACATACACTCGCATCCAGCGCCCCTTCATCCGGTCGTCACCGTCGGTCCCTTCACCAAGTGGGGGGTGGATTTCATGGATTGCAAACCAGCTTCGGCTGGGGGGCATCACCATATCATAGTGGTCGTGGACTATTTTTCCAAATGGGCTGAGGCCATGCCTACCATTAAATCCGATGGTGCTATAATAGCCCACTTCGTATTCATTCAAATTATAACTCGGTTCGGTATTTCGAAAGAGATTGTCATTGACCATGGCAGTCACTTTCAAAACAAGATGATGGAGGATTTGTCCCTCAAGCTTGGGTTTCGTCAAGAACACTCATCTTCTTATTATCCCCAATTGAATGGTCAAGTAGAAGCAGTCAATAAGACTTTGAAGACCATTCTCCAATGTACCATCCAACAAAGAAAGACCAATTGGCACATCATGTTATATCCTGCTTTGTGGGCGTATCGAACCGCAGTCAAGACTGCCACCAGGTTCTCACCGTTTCAGCTAGTTCACGGTGTGGAGTCACTTTTACCGATTGAATGCAAGATCCCTTCATTTAAACTGGCCATAGAACTCCTCCCTGATATGACGGGTCTTGAGAAACATTTAATCCACCTTGAGCAACTTGACGAGCAACGTCGAGATGCCGCTGTGGCTATAGATGCCAACAAACATCATATTAAGATTCAATATGATAGGTCTGTCCGTCCCCAGCAATATGTTGAAGGTGACTTGGTCCTCTTATATGACCAAGCTAAAGAACCCCTGGGGACAAGCAAGTTCAACCCCATGTGGCACGGTCCTTACATCGTGAGGCGTGTCCTAGAAAAAAGAGCCTATGAGTTAGAAGACTATGAGGGGATTGTCTTGAAGGAGCCTAGAAATGGGCTCTACCTCAAGCGGTATTACGCTTGAACCTCTGGTTCAGGCCGATACTTTTGTATACTATTGAATAGTGGCTTCTGTACATAGTTTAGATTTCTTTTAATTTTTGAGTCTGCTGATTAGCTTCTGTTTGATTGACAGATGTCCGTAGAGTTTCTGATGTTCTTAGGATTCGCATATGGTGCTAGCCGTCATACGCAGTAGCTTGCTTCTGCTGCCTGGGTTATTTTCTCACCTGACCACCTAGTTGTGTCCTTAGGAGGTGCTTGTCTTGGTCCTACATCGAACAATGTGGCTGAGTATAGTGCCGTCATTGAGTTACTTCGGGATGCCATTTCCCATGGCGTCTAGTCTTTAGAAGTCCACCTGGATTCACAACTAGTTGTGTCTCAGCTGAATGGGAAGTACCATGTGCGAGATCCTACGCTATTACAAAAATTCCTAAGGGTAACACTCTTGGAACGATATTTTGTTTCAATTACATACATACATGTTCCGAGAAGTGTTAATCACATATCTGATGCATACGCTAACTATGTATAAGATTGGCATTTGTCACATTCACCATGAAGCACACAAATATAAGAAGACATTCATACATTTGTACATACACACTTATAGTAGAACCGGAGAACCAAAGTTTTATATATATAAATATGTCCAAAAATGGTAGTTTCATACAAAACTGGAGCTCGTAGCCCTCAAAAATATACATATCGATACAAAAATGATATCCTGAGATATCTAATCCCTATGAGGAGGCCTAGATGTCACCCTGACAGGATGTGTCTCCTAGAAACATTGTACTGCATTGGCTACCCGCTGCAGTAGCCGCACCCAGTCACGCGAAACCCCCACTTCATGGTGCTACATGGCCTCAAGTAGTCTCACCACCTCTATCTGTGGAACCCTAGCAACCATCCGTGTGAGGTTGCGCCGCAAGGTCTGTAGTGTGCATCCTACTATAGCATCACCTACCTCCTCACCCCTGCCCCGACGACCATGTCTTGGGAAGTCATTAGGTCTCACTGGGCCTTTGTCTGCGAGCAAACAGTCAACCATTAGCATATGATACTACCACCAAAAATATTTTTGCATTTGCATCTATAATAAAAAATCCATAAAAATTTAATACATGAAAACCAAAAAGAGTACTCACCAATGTCTTCGAATGCGGCGTTTGGTGGGAGTGGCATGTCCCTATCCTGGAGAAAGTCTATCCCTGCCTAGGGGTAGTCCTCTATGGCAATGACCTGCCGGTCCCACCAGCGGAAGAAATTCTCGGTATATGGTGATGCCAGATGGCCACCACCCTGTCGTGTCAAGATCTCATACCACCGGGTCAAGGATGGATCCTAGAGACTATGAGGAGGGACATCCACCCTCGGACTAAGCCCTGGAACCCTCTCAAAGAAGAAGTTGCATAGGATACTACCATACCCAAAGTTTTTAGCCTTCCCTTATTTGCATTCTGTCAGTTGGGTCTTCATAGACCCCATCAGTGTGGTACACCAGTCAAACACTATAGGCTACATGCATTGTGATGCATAGAACATCATCGGCCTGGATGCCTGGTGCAGAGCTTTGGATCCCGTGATCCGCACTAAGGTAGCCACAATGATCTTCATGCTCAGATTCACTATGGCATTGATGGGATTTTGACTTCCCACCGTGCGTGTGTTTGCGGGGAAATACTGCGCTATGTAGTCAAGGATGTTGATCCCACCACCCACAGTATGAGACCGAATACTAGCCTTCTCACCTCAATGGGACAAACCGGTAATGAAGTAGATGTCGTCCGCTTCTAGTGTGAGGATTTGCCCATTTAGATTGAAGTTTTGTGCATAAACATCCCAATAGTCGATCAAGTTCCGGAGTAATGGTTTTGGGCCCTCAAACCCCCTATACTCCAGAATTTGTACAACCCACATGCTTGCAGTTCCTGCTGTGCTTGCACATCGTTGAGCACGACCTCATCAACTTCGTCATGCTCTCTCTCCCTCCACTCTAGAACCATCCTAGAGTGAAGAAAAATAAGCATTTTAGTCAAATTCTTTTAAAAAACCAACTACACGGCCGTACCCGTGGGCTAACTTGTATACAGATGCAGGTACCCATGGCCAACCTTTGAGTTGACTGTGCGTTTCGTGCCCTACCCGCGACCTGCATAGCTACAGCCCGCGGGTAGCGCCGAATCCATTTAGGGCTTGGCCAAACAAAAAATCCCATCGCTGAAAACTAAAATAAAAGCATTGAAATGAAAGGTATGGATGAGACTACCAACCTGCTCTGGATGGTTCGATGAATGGTATCTCGTAGCTCCCAGAATCGGCAACTGAACTTTTAGGTGAAAACTAACCAGAAATCTCCAAATGGGTGTGTTTGTGCCAGAAATTGTTTCTAAGGCCAGAGAAACAAGCCAACACAATCTCAAGAGTAAAACTCAATAAATAAAACAAAGTTTAGGGTTTTTGGTATGATTTAAATGGTTGTAAACTTTGGGAACAGTCAGGGAATACATTCAAAAGAAAAGTAATAACTAAATCATAAGCAGAAACTGATAAAGATGCATAATATATCACATAAGATCCAACTGAAAGACTATGCTGAGGTTCATACATAAAGGATAAGCATTACCAGAAAATACACATTAATTAGCAATGAATTTATCATTTAAGAAGCTAAAAAAGCTAAATAACAAAGCCAACACAGACAAACTGAAGGGGAAAAAGTCATATATCTCATTATTTCATCAGCAAATGCTTATAAGAGTCACAGTACTTATCTCTGAACAAGTCTGAAGATACAACACAGTCTGCAGACCTCCTGATGCTCCCAAAAATCAGAACCCTCCTTCAGTCCCTCTATCCCTCTTTTATATTTACAAAGAAGTAGTTCCATCTCCCCTTAATTAGGTCGAAATTGAAACTACCCAGCAGTTACATTAACTAACTAACTCAACTAATTGACTAAAAATAGCAAATCGGATTCCTGGCAAATGTGGCGAATTTCTGGAAAATAGGTGTCAAAGAAGCTTCCATATCTTTCAATTGGTGACACTTGTGTAAAAACTGAGAGAGATTTTTGTTAATGGGTCCATGATGGACAAAAACCTCTCTTGGTGTTTCAAAATTCATCTCCAATCAATCAGAATCGGCCCCGCAAAATGAACACTAAAACAGGAAAATATTAAATATTTAAAATCCCTGGAAAATAGGCTGCAAAGATTAAACCGAATCTTTCAAACCTTGACAGCTGTTGCAAAACTGAGAGAGGTTTTTGCAGATGGGTATCTTATGAACAAAAACCTATTTTTTTTTCAAAATTTCCTTTCCATCAGCTTGTGGTCTGCATTTGACTTCAATCACTCAAAACAGGAAAAAATAGAGCAGAATTCTGTGCCAAATACCCTGTTGAAAAGCATTTTTCTCTTTCTCCAAGTATCAACTGATGAAGTGTTGTGTAAGCTGTATCTTTGCAATTCTGGTGACTTGCAAGCATCCCAGTAATCTATCAAGTATTTTATCAAATCCACGTGCCAGAGATCTTTGCTGCCCTAGGGCTGCTGAAATTCTCATAATAACATTCCTAGATAAAACAACAGAAGCAATTCCAAAGTCTGTAGTATGAGCCTTTAATTTCAATCTCCCATGGTAAAATAGTAGCAATTTTGATGGACATGGATCATCCTTATACCACTGACACAAGTAAAACCAGCTAGCATATGCAGCTAAATTATCTATGGAGCCAACACCCTGAAGGTAGTTCAAAAGAATCTGCTGAATGACATGAACTCCACTTATTGGAGTAGAAAGTCCATTGCGTTGCTCCTGCTTGGTGAAAAATGTTTTAAAATTTGAGCATAAGGAACTAGCTTTCCCTTCAAATCTTTCTCATAGTCTAGAGTGCAGCAATGGCAAGAATATACAAAAATTCAGGATCTGACTGCAATGGAGGAGGAACATTCATCTCCACCCATTTCAAAATATGCTCCATAGGTTCACCATGCTTCAGGAACTCGCTTATTTGATTCTCAACTGGAATTAATGGATACAAACATTGTAACTTTTTCTTCTCAAGAAAAGCCTTAAATTCCCTATGCTTCATATCACGCGGCAGAAAATCTTCCAATTGTAATCCTGATGTTCTACATATATATGTCATTGCAACTTTCCCATTTTCTCCTCTTGCAAATTCCAAGATACTAGTAATTACATCTAAAGCAAGACAAATTTCTGATAAATGCCCTAGTTCCAAACATCCTTCATTAATAATCCTTGCAGATTCAACAAGAGAAAGAATTCCTGCTACAACAAGTTTACCAAGAATCACACCAAAGAATTCAGGTGCCCTGGGTGCATTGACAACAGTATCTTCCAAGGAAGATAATGAGATCTCCAGTCCTCTTAAGAGTTGCTCATGACTCAGCAAATTTGGCTTTTCGTTGCACAGATATATAAGTAACTTTGCAAGCAAATCTCTTTCTTTATCATTCCTATCAAAGGAAACTGTAACCCACTGTGACACCATATCTGAGTGAAACCATGGGGCGTTGAGCTCATCCATACACAGAGCAGCTTCATCCATGTCTCTCACACTGTAGCATTCCTTTATTGCCATATCAAACTTCTCCTGCAACCGTTTCTCATCGTTGAAAACCATCACAAAGAACCATAAACTTGAAACTCTTTCCCCTTAGAATGATCTGAAAATTGTAGCTACTCTAGATAAAGAATAGATGCATATGCATATAATGAATATAAATGACGGTAAGAAATATGTGACTGAATCAATTCATTTTGTGAAATCGTGGATCTGCCTGGCTTAAGTCCACCTCACAATCTTATATCCTCCTTATCTGTGTCAAAATCCAGCTCCAGGATGCCATCATCATTAAGCCAAAAGTTGTAAACAATAACTTTTGTTCCATGAGGACCAATGTCCTCAAACTGTTTCAGAAGCTCTGTTTCTGTAACATAGGGAGACCAACGCTTGATTGTGTTCATGATGACCACGATTCCCTCACAATGTAGAAGCACCTGTTTTTATGATAATTATTTAACCAACACGCAGTAAACACTTCACAATAAATGATTATTCATTCAACATTTAAGAAAATGCCGAATTTTTGTTTAAAAATCGGAAGAAGTGAAGGCGACAATATTCTTGTAGCGCGCCCTTTGTAATTTTTCGCTCCAGCGCTACAAGAATATCTTTAGTGCTATTTTTTCGCTACTTTTCAGCTTTTTGACATTTTGTAGGAAAATTAAAAGTTGCTTGAGGGGTGATCATGCCTTGGTAAGTTCATAATAAACATTTGTGAATTAATTCTTTGATAAAATGACTTTTTCTTTAACCCCATTAAAATGCAAAGGATCAAAAATTAAAACAAAAATATAAAAACCAAGTTCAAAAAAATTACCTAACAACCAAAATTTTCCTGAAGGAAGCAAATAATGAGACTTAAAACAAAAAGCTACTTCAAATGAAATGAAAATCAAACCAAAATTGGAGAAGTCAAACCAAAATTGAAGAAACAATTTATTGACTTAATAGGGTGAATAGTAAAAATGAGTTGTAAATTGTAATTTTTTATTACTATTTATAATTTTCAGGACCCACTTGTCTATAGTTTTTACCGTTTTGTGTCGTTATGGACTAATATAATGTCTTGGAGTAGTATTTTTTAATTAGATTTCTTCGACGAAAGTTGTTCTGGACCATTTCACACCTACGGCAGGTACATTTCACACCTGGCATATAGGTTAGATACCATTTCCATGTGAATTATGCATTTGACCTATTGACCATTTTCATAAACCCTAGGTGCGACCCCGCTTCGTAACCGACACGAAACCTTCACATTGCTATAGAAGTGTCGTTATGTGGCGGTAGGGCTTTTCCAAACATGGGTACCCTAGTTAGAACCCCTTGTGCATTTTGGTGCCCATGCCGTCGTTTGTCCTTAGGATTGGGACTCCTTTGTAGTTACGCCATGACATTGCGATAAAGACTCAAACTCTACTTTGTCTTATGCTGGCCATCTCCCTTAAGGACTCCCCTCAGTTATATCATGTTGTGATTGCATTACATCATCCTGCTTTCCGCTTGAGCCTTGTGCCGGCTCCCGCTTACTCAGTTGTTAGCCTGGTTCTTGAGCACTTTTCCCTTTCGAGCCCTGCAGAGCTTATATAATTTTCCTTCACAATTTGATCACCTTTTGACCCTGAGGGAAGCCCCCCTCCCCCAAGTGTCCAAATCCTGCATGCACTTCCTTGCATTGATCATAGGTATGTTCCACTATTTGGAACTAGTTTGCTCGCTATTTGACACTCGTTCCCTCACTTGTTGTATTATAAGCAATTTTATTCTTTTTCAAGCTTTTCCCAAATATGAAAAAGACCAAAAAAATCAAATATTCCAAAAAGCCGGACGGGATTATGGTTACTACTTCTTGTTGGCAGCTGTTATGTCATCTTTGAACAGAGCATTCATTCCACTCCGTACATTATGAGTCGGGACTATAGTTGGACCTTAGGAGCTGTGCTTGTTTCTCAGTTCTCTCCACTGATTGGTAAAGCTTCCAGTCATTATGGAACCCTTTGTAATGCCTCCTGCATTGCACAGTTTATGTCAAGTTTATGTTACCTGAGTCTATCCATCTGCTCATGCTCTTGTTCAAAGGAAGTTCTGAAACCAGTGTCAGCCACTCCTCAGATCTCTTGACTATTTCATGTCGGCCATCCTTGATGAGTCAATCCATTTCACCTTAGTTCTTCCAAATATTTCAACGTAGGTGATACCTCGTGCTGGTTGATGGGGGATGCTTTAATGCCCTCCTTCCAGCAAGTCTCGTTCCGTCAACTTCAACTCATTCATTCCGGGACTTGAGGCTTAGAGTTCGGTTGAGTACCTTGAGGCTTGCAGTCATTAGTGGTAGGTTCTCTCTCCATCGACAGATTTGGGAATACATTAATGTCCCCTGATCGATGGATTCATCCTAGTGTTCGAATTCAACTCATTTATTCACACTCCAATGATTGTACTCTGTGCCTTGATGCCCATTTTCATTATTGGTGGGTTATCTCACGTCTGTTAATGGTATACATCATTGACCGGTAATCAGATGATGTCACATCAGGTTCGACCCCAACTCTTTTATTCACTTGATGGGACTTGCACCATCGAAAAATTGTGTAGAAGACCCCAGGCGATAGTGGCATTCAGTATGCTACTTATGACTTTGACTTTACATCTGAGATATCACCACTCACATATCAGTAGTTTGTACCTCCAGTTTGCACCAGTTGTTTCCTTTTCAACAGGAGACCATATCTTACTGTAGAGGGATCATGGCTGTGATCACTTATGACATGTATTCACTATGTACTGCCTATTCATGGCCATTGTATCGGATTGTTGTACTCCCGACATGTATTCAGGGATACTATTGTATTATGACGAGTGACCTGCTCTTTCCACTTATGTCTCCATCACTCCACTTCTGAGTTTTATAATGTATTTCAGCCATCGTAGCATCAATCTATGACCTCACACATTAGGGGGCATCTATTACAACGTAATCTTCCACCCTGTGAGCATCAACATTCTTTGGCCTGTAGGATCCATTTCACCAACTCAGATCCACTTATATCCTTCAGAGATACTATTTTTCCCTATTTTTATTCCTAACTGCATGTTGCATCACTATAGCATGCGAACCCACGATTTGCATCACTATAGCCCACAGGTATCAAGTAAAATGGTAAAAATCACTAGTTTATTACTTTTTACTCCCAAAAAGCAGTCATTGGGTGACCTTTGGCTCTCCATCTGCCCAAGTAACGTCTCGATGTGTCCTTTCACTTACCTTTGAGAGGACTATATATTGAACACATATGGCTTATGGACGGGGGGAGAAAGAAGAGCAAGAGAACTCTAGCGGATTTTTTCCCTATCTTGAGTCTACACTCATTGATCTTTGTAGTTGTGAACCCTTTATGTTCACCTTCCAAACTCCTATCTAGTTTGAGTTTGCCTTTCATGGAGGATTGGAGTGGTGGAGGCACAAGTGGATTGATCCAGATCTTGGTTCAGATTGGTTGCCGGCAATAGGTCGTATCGCTTTGTACTTCTTGTTGTTTATTAATAGAAATACTCATATTCTCGTCCATTAATGTTGTAAATGTTTGTTTATCTTACATTGGGTTGCATTTACTTGTTATATCATGGGCCATTGCTATTGATGATGTTAATTCCATTTATATATTATATGTACTTGTTGTATATTGGCTGTCAAGACTAATTTGCAGATTCAAGTGCGCGGATTGAAAAAGCTCCAACGGGTATCTACATCAAATGTTTGGATCGAGGTTGGTTATCTTCTTCATTATCTTAGCATTGTCATTTATATAGCATAGTTCTGAGAATTGAGTTGATTTTTGGTAGTCATCTATCTGTTGTGGTATACCCCAATCCATAGTGAGTTTTCTCCAACACATGTAGAATCCGGCCTCTGTTATCATAGATTATTGTTTCTCTACTACTTGGTCACTCACGGCCAAAGAAAGAATGATTGGGTCAAATAAATACTTCTTCATAACTAATGTCTATGGGCCCTCTACTCAACATGACAAAGCGACTTTTCTAAACAACTTGGAAAGACTAAATCACAATATTCAGCATGATAGATGGATAATTGGAGGAGAATTCAATGTCATCTTGACTCTAGATGAAAAATAAGGAGGTGTTCAAAGACTTTAAGAGGACAACAGTATTTTACATAACACTATTGATCAACTCCACCTGATTGATATTGAACCTACAGATGGATATTTCACTTGGTCAAATCGGCGTTCTAGACAATAAAATGTTGCCTATCGACATGATAGATTCCTCATATATTAACACCTAATCTTGGAAGGCCTCTCCATCGAGTCATTGATTTTGTCGAGTGCGGGCTCTAATAAATGGCCAATTAAGCTATCGATGGATGTGGCTGGAATCCCTCCCCACCGACCTTTCAGATTTTAAAAATTATGGATCTTGCACCCTGACTTTGAGAAAAATATCAAGCAATGGTGGACGAAAATCATCATCCCTCATGGCACACTTATGTATAAAGTCCAGCAGAAACTCAAGATCCTCAAACAAAAACTAAAAGAATGGAACAAAAATACTTTTGGTAATATCTTTCAAGCCCAAAGATTGCTGGAAAATTGCCTCTAGGAAAGTCAAATCATCTACAGGAAGCAAGGATACTCTAATCATCTAAAAAATGAGGAAACCTAGGTCAAACAATAGCTCGAGGAAAGATACGCCCAAGAGGAAATCCTATGGAGACAAAAATATAGAGTACTATGGCTCAAAGAAGGAGAGAAGAACTCGAAATTATTTCATTAGTCAATGATATAACGAAGACATATCAATAGAATTAAAAGCCTGGATGATGATCAATGCAATACTCACACCATCCATGAGGATATCAAAAGAGAGATCAACTACTACTGTAGGGACATTATTTCTGAATCATTTATGGATCTATCTCTGGCTATTGAAAAAATCACCAGACATATACCGACTATGGTCTTGGAGGAGAAAAATGATGCCCTAGTGGGAACTATCACTCAAGTAGAAGTTAATACTACAGTCCATGACATGAAGGGTGGAAAAGCTCCGGGACCAGATGGATTCACAATGGATTTCTTCCACCACTGCTGGGATCTCCTTAGAGACGAGTTCTGGAAAATTATTGAAGACTCTCGGACTTTAGGGAAGGTTCTCTCTATGTTCAATGCAACTTTCTTAACTTTGATACCTAAGGAAGAGAGATCCTCAAAGCCTAATAATTACCATCCCATGGCACTCTGTAATGTCATCTACAAGATCATAACCAAAGTTATTTCTACCAGATTTAAAACCATCCTCCCTCACATTATCTCGTTAGAACAAACACAATATGTTGAAGGACGGAAAACCAGGGATAGTATTCTCCTCATCCATGAAGTGATTCACTCCCTCAAATATACCAGAGGGCAAGGTATGCTTCTCAAACTCGATCTCTCAAAATATTTTGATAAAATTAGCTAGAAATACGTGAAGAACATACTGAGAGTGTTTGGCTTCGGTGAGAACTGGAACTCTTGGATTATGAATCTTACATCCTCATCATTTTTCTCTATCCTCATAAATGGGTCACCTGTAGCCCCATTCAAACCCTCAAGAGGAATCCGACAAGGATACCCACTCTCTCTGTTCCTATTTGTCATTTACATAGAAGGACTCAGTAGATCAATCAAAGATGCTATCACTGAGGGAACACTCCACAGGCTCCCTATTCATGGCATGGATCCCCCAATATCACATAATCAGTTTTTGGATGATACCATGATGATGGGAATCCCAACTGTTAAGGAAGCCAACACTATTAAGTCCATTTTGGAGGATTGTAGCGCGACTTCTGGTACCTCTATTAACCCTTACAAGTCTCAAATTTTTCGTTTTAACACCCCCAGAGCAATTCAATTGAAAATGTCCAGAATTTTGGGCTTCCAAAGGAGCTCCTTTCCTTCCAAATACCTAAGCATCCCCCTCTCAGACAATGTCCTCTGAAAATTCTCCTGGGAAGATATTCTAACCTCCCTCAACACATGTCTCTCTTCTTGGACCTTTAGATCCCTAAACCTAGTAGGTCGTTTAATTCTTCTTAAATATATAATCAAGCCATCCCTATTTATATTTTTTCTTCCCTAACGGCTCTGAAAATTATTCTTAAAAAAATAAAGTCTATCCAAAGAAAATTGCTTTGGCAAGGTACAAAATAAGGAATGAAATGGGATCTGGTGAACTGAACAAAACTCTGCAAACCTAAGCTAAAAGGGGGTCTCGGCCTAAGAGACCCTCAAATCCTCAATGAAGTCTTGGGAGCTAAAATATCGTGGAGATGGTTGAATAAACCTAAGGAGGTCTAGACAAAACTCTGGAGAAAAAAATATGCTCCAGAAGCAAATGAGGAACAACTAATACACTGGAATGAGCATCATTTGGGATCATCTATTTGGAATGCATTGCAGAGAAACATAAATATTATCCAATATCATGCCTTCTGGAAAATTCGAAATGGATTAACTGCAAACTTCTGGTTGGAATCTTGGCAGTAACTCCCTCCCTTAATCGAAAATCAGCATTTGGAGGAGCTATATCACCACTCCATTCATTCGGGCTTGATCAAAGTGGAAAACTATTGGACAACTAACTCTATGCTTGAGAGATGGAGAGATAAGAAAGTTACTCAAATACAACTCAACAATCCACAACATATAGATACAGAAAATTGGATAGAGATTCTATCTAAAAGAAGGATTAGATGCAGAGATGAACCTGCATTCTGCATTGGGGACATTCATCCAAAGGAACCTTAACCATCAAGGAACAATACTTCATACATGCTAATATCGAACCCTCTATAGCTCCGAAGGCCTGGAAACACATTTGGAACATTAATATTTGGCCCAAAGTCAGCATTTTCTTATGGAAAGTTATGAATAATTGCATTCTTACCTAGGATAACTTGAAAATGCACAACTTCTTCGCCCCCTCGGTCTTCACTCGCTGCAACAGCTGGGAAGAAACCATGGAACACCTGCTCAACCATTGTGATTTCGCCTCTTTAATTTGGTACCACCTCGTACAGATTATGATAACCTCAGATAGAAAAAGAGGTAGCACTGCTGCCATAATCAACAATTGGAGAATCAAGGTGTTCAAAAGGATAGTGTTGAACAAGATTTGGAAACTTCTCCCAAGTTTTGTTCTCTAGAATATTTATAAGGAACGAGATCGAAGTTTTTTCTTATCCCAGCAGTTATCCTAGAATGATGTCTGGAGCACCATCAAAACCTCTGTTCTCAAAACACTCAGAATCAAACCTTCGTCTCTGGAGGATATTCCGAAAGTAGGAGTGGAACATCAAATTCTCAATAATTGGGGAATTTCACAGCCTCTTGAGGCGATTTCCCATGCAGTCCCCAATACTCGACCACCCTCCATCCCCATAATCTCATCTAGACCTCCTCAAGGTTTTGTGAAGATGAATTATGATGGTGCCTCCAAAGGGAATCATGGCCCAGTCGGTTATGGGATTGTCTATAGGAATGATCAAGGAAAAATCCTCTACATTCTCACAGGAAACATTGGCTTAGACACCAACAACGTAACAGAACTTTGGGCTCTAACACATGGCATCCAACTTGCTATTAGAATGAGCATAACACAACTCGTGTTGGAAGGATACTCCTTTGTGGCATACATGATTTTTTCTAAACTTCCCCAAGCAACATCGGTGGAAAATATGTCACCCAGTTGGCGCCTTCTCAATCTATTGGAGACTCTCTCTCTTCAACCTTCTAGCAAAGTTGCCCTATTCCCCTCCCACATAAAGTGGGATGCCAACAAGGTAGCTGACATCCCAGCCAATAAGGGAGTAGATTTCAATGCTGATGAGTTTCATTACTGTGCCATGTAAGGGTGAAAGGACCCCATATGGAAAGCGTGCATGGAAGAGGCAGCCTCAGACAGGGCTCTTCTGACAAAAAATCCATCATTATCCTAATGTTCTCGTACAGATGGAGTGTAAGGTTGACAACAACTGCATGAAAACACATGCTAATTAACTCATCCATAAGGATCTTTCACGCTGACACTTATAACCATTGTATGAAATTTATTCCTCGCACAAACCTCCGAGAGAGTGTTGCTTTCCTGATTTGGAAACCCCCATGTGAGCATTCTCGCAGGAGGACTCTTCGTAAAGAGGATAGATTGTATTCAATGGATTTATTTGTTCATCGGACGAGCCGTATGGTATTCAATCATCCTGGTTTTTATGATCAGTTAAGGTTGCAAGATATGGAATATTTCACAGTTCGATCGCATTCAATCCTGATAATTTACGGGAATGGAAAGAAGGTGCACAATCTCTACTTATTCGGCATGGTTCACACCATTCTCCCATATTTTCTTATGTCTTTTGTTAGCAATTGCATCACTTGCTATTCTTCATCTTACTTCCTCTCAAGAGTTAGCACCAGTGTGATGGCTTAGGAAGGCAGTAGCTCAGAGGGAAAAAAAATTGGCCTTTCACAAGTTAATAGGGAACAATTGTGCACATCACAAGCTCCTTGGATGTACAAAGCCATTATACCACGTGGCATCTAGGAGGAAATTGATCGTAAGGGAGAGGCCATGTGGCATGAACTGGATAAGGCTAAGCCTTTGGAGGATTTTGCTTTCATGGAAGCTTGGATACAAGATCCTGGCTCATCCCAGACTAGGCACACTTTGTATGAGAAAGTAGTCTTGTTATATTGGATCATCAAGGGTTTACTTGGAAAATTTCTTTTGGAAAAAGCAAAGAAGGCACGAGAGGAAGCAATTCTAGCTGAATTATAGAGGTAACTCTACTAGGACGTTCATTTTACGCACAAAATTGATGTTATGGCGTAGAATATGGGTATGCCCTTCTTCCTGAACGTTAATGAGGTCGGGGAATGGTTCAACTCAAGAAAGGAAACTTTGTCGAATGAGGACATGGGAAAGCAGGTTCTGTAATTTACTGATGGTTTCAGTCCTATAGTTTAAATGTTAAAGTTTTTGGTCTTATAATAGGTCTAGTTTGCAGCTTCTCTTGTACTAAGATAATGGTTCATTCAGATGGTTCAGACAAGTTTTTTAACAAAGTATTATATATCCCTTTTTTCTCCATCCGGGAGAGTGGTTTTTTGTTCTTTTTTATGTCACTATAATATTCCTTTGGTCTCTTGGTTATTTCTGCAAAACTCTGAAGACTTTTACATTTCACTAGTCGGTTTTCCTTGTTTTCTCCTTCGGCAGAGGGGAGTTTTCATTGGAAAGACAGTCAATTCTATGCTACTTGTACTCTGCATCTTATATCAATAAATATTTTTTCTTACCTAAAAATAATAATGAAACTTATATGCTTTATCATCAAATTTACATATTCATAATAAGTAAGATAGACCACACATAAATTCTAGTACAACCTTATACAATTGAGATCTAATTAAGAGATGGAAACTTATCACCAAAATTAGAAGAGTAATTAATCATAACAACTATCTATACAATACTTCTTATGGACTCTAGTCACAACCATCCGTTCAATATTGATCAATTCATTACCAGAAAGTAAGAGTACTTTGTAAGTAAGAGGTTATTGCATATTCATTTAAGAAGGATAATAACAAATCCCTAATAATGCAAGTAGATAAGAAAGTAAAGAATATTCATAGGATTATATCTAGTTATTTAGCTCAACAACACATAACATATTTTTCTAGAACTTGCAATTATTTTAACAAATACAACTTGATGACTATAAATAAACAAACACAGGTAAGATCTGAATAACAATTTCATAAATAAAGCACTTATCTGCTTTATTGTAGACACCCATGACTAGAGGCTTGAATGCAACGTTCCACCTAACCATTCAATCCTCTTTTGCCATATGTTTTCCCATCGAGAGGTCGCCCCCGAGCTAGGAAACGAATCCACCATGAGAAAGTTTTAATTTATCGAGATCCTCACCACTCTCATACATTTCTAGTAACCAAGACTATCTCTTAAGCAAGTGTACTTAGGTAAATATATTCTATTTATCATGATATAGTGGATTTGGGATTTTATCTTTCCCAATCGAAAGCTTAATAAAGGAAGTTATCAGCCTAATCGGTGTAGGCCTAAGCCTTCTTGGCTTTCTTAAGCATAATGTTTTCTAAGTTCATGATGTAAACACTAACTAATGACTGCACCGTCCTATTTTACTCCATATATCTACATCTTACTTAATGTATAATCCAAAAGAGAGGCCTAGGGGTATACCATCATCGACTCTTATCAATATTATAAAAGAGAATATAAACCCTACTACACAGTAGTTTCTCATAAGGTATACTGATCGATTAAGTAATAAGGGTTGTTCCCTTCATTCAACCCATTCAGAGTTACTACAATAAAGGACTAGGACATTCTCTTTATAATAAAAACGCATAATATACATTGTAGTATAAATCAAAGGAAGGGGGGAAGGTTCACACCACTCTTTTAAAGAAAAATTAAATGATTCTGCAATAACTATGCTGAAATAAAAACTCAGGGCTACATCTTCTTATAGACTGCACTTCCCCCATATAATCTATGTAATTTAAATTTCAAAGAAAGTCTTTACCCTAATGGAAATATTCTTTTTCAAACTAAAGAGAATTTAGTTTATCCATAAATATAAAAGGATGGTGAGAGGCTCTCGCCTCTCCTCCCAATCAAAGGAAATAGTAAAATATATAATATTAATCGGATTGCAAGCAATTATTAAGATTATGATACTTGCTCACACAAGAACTACCATTTTTTGGGTTAATCATTGAGTTGGAAGAATAAGAGCCTCCCTCCCAAGAAAGAGCATTTCCTGAACACAACGCAGGCTGGAGAATATAATTGCACAAATGTTATAAGCAAAAACTAGTAACTAAATCATGAAAAATGCTTAATTAACATTTACACAGAGATTAGATTGTAAATCGCTCTACTCCCGAGGTGGAAGTCTTAACTTCCTTGATGTTATTAAAACTTCAAAATAATATAAAAACTATTTATCATCCACTTTTTAAGGAGGAAAGCACCTCCTAAACTAGGGAATTTTGTTTTTTTCAATTATATTTATCATTGCTTAGAAAACCCCTAATTGAATCATCAATTATTTATTTTCCATTAAAACTAAATAAAGTTATTTCTCTTTTGTGAGACAAACCGTATCTCTTTTTAATATATTCTAATAACATATTATAAATTTACATTACCTTCATAATAAGAGTAAGTCTCCATTATAGTTTCTAGCAAACCATTAAGGTTCCAATATCCTTGTGGTATCATTTATTGATTGCTTACTATCGCCAAGAGATTAAATCACATAATAATAATAATAATACAAATAATAATCGACGAGTGAGCTAGTAGTAATATTTAGCTTTGTTTTAGGTTTAAGAGCTTAATGATATAATCCCTTGGCATCCTTTGTTGAGAATAGGATATCAATGTTATCCATAGAAATTAGTTAGTCTTAAGTAGTAACATTTAGCGATAATTAACCTAATGCTAAAAGTTAGGTATTAGTAGTTTTTTACTTCCTTGTTGCGGGTAGTAACTTTTTCGACATCCCTCTCTAGGATTAACCGATAACTTATAAACTTAAGTTATATTTTTGTGAACACCAAATTTCACTTCTCTTTAAGTGTATGCAGCACCGAGATGACACCCGTCATCAAAATCATGGCATTCCAGCCAATAAACTTGTCCCCCTAGTGGATTCATTCCCCCATCATTTGTTGCATCAAGCCTTTAGTCTCCTAAGTCTACAATTCACAATACAAAAAAACTTAGGAAAAATACATACAGAGTTTACTGACGGGGCCTTGGCCTTGATCTCCTGATCAAGAACTATTACATGGTACATTTTTCATTTTTCTTCCGGTTACAAAGTAGTAGGGGTAAAAGTGGATATTACAATGGTCATCGACAAAGCTGTAATAAAATCCATGGAAATTATCTCTCATTTCCATTATGGAATTGGAAATGGATGCAATAAACCTAATAGGTGTTGGTGTTCAACCTTCACTTGCTGACATTTCATACACTTAGAAATGTACTTGGCGATGTCCTTCTTTCTTCCTTCCCATAAATATTGTTTTCTAGTTGTAGCAATTATTTTATGATATCTTGGTTGACCGGAATATGGAGCTTTATGGATTTCATCCATAACAACCCTCGTCAAGTCTTCCACATTTGGAATATAAATTCTATTCTTATGAGTAAAAATTTCATGACTTTCCAAATGATACCCTTCATATACCTCCTTTCAAAGTTCCGTCATTGTAATTTGTCCTTTATCTACACATACTTTTCGTCTTCAACAATACATTTAACAATATGTTGCCTCAATTCTTATTGGCAGGTACTAAGGGATGCCACATGTATTTCATGTACTTTTCTACTAATTGCATCAACCACCTTATTTTCTTTCCCCTTTATGTGTTTGATCTCAAAATCAAATTCACCCAAAAATTCCAGCCATCTAGCTTGCCTAGAATTTAATGTTGGTTTCTCAAACAAATATTTGAGACCACAATGGTTTGTCCTTAGCTCAAATTTTATGCCCATTAAGTAGTCCCTCCACATCGTTAAATAATGCACTATGGTTGCAAGTTCTAAATCATGGGTGGCATAATTCTTCTCATGCTCCTTCAACTTTCTTGACTCATAGCATACCACATGGTTGTCTGGAATAAGAACTCCTCCAAGTCCTTGATTGCACGCATCAGTACACACCACAAAATATTTTTATGGGTCTTCAATTTTCAAAATTTGTGCACTTGTGAAAAGCTTCTTCAACTGCTCGAAGCTTTCCTCACATCTTCGTGTCCACTCAAATTTCATTCGCTTCTTCTGCAAGGAAGTAATTGGATTAGCAAACTTGTAAAACCCTTCAGTGATCCTCCAATATTAACCAGTAAGTCCAATAAAGGATCTCACATCTGTCATGTTCCTTAGAGTTGGCCAATTCATAATGGCTTCAATATTCTCAGTGTCCACAGATATTCCTTCCTCTAAGATAATGTGACCCAAATAATGAGTTTTATCTTTATAAAAGTCACATTTGCTCAGCTTGGAATATAGATTATGCTCACTGTTGTAGGTACAACAGATCCCATGTTTTAATGAAAACTTGGGAGCCCCAAATTTTTTGTATGCAAAAGTAATGATTAAATTCCATGGTCATGTTGGGGTTTTTCATCATGCTTTTACTGCTTTTCCATGATTGGATTTTTCCAGTTAGTAATTTTTCCTTTGAAAATTCTTTCATTTTTGTGTGTTTTTATGAGTTGCAAAAATAAGCATTTTTCCCAAAATTTGTTCTTTCTGCAATCCACAATGCGGATTATGGAAGCTTGCTTTTTGGTTTTGGAATGTTATCGTTCTGCAACCCGCAATCCGCAATGTGGATTGCAGATGCGAAAATATTTGTCAATAATTGCGGTTTGATGCGCCCACAACCCGCAACTACGAATTGTGGGAAGTCTGTCAAAATAGATTGCACTTTTCATTTCTGCAACCCACAACCCGCAATGTGGATTGCGGATTGCAGATAGTGCTTGAAGAATAAGTTTACATTTTATTTTTCCGCAACCCACAACCCACAAATTGTGGATTGCGGATTGCGGAAAGTTCTTATTTTAATTTTTGTCATTTGCGTTTCCGCAACCCGTAACCCGCAATTACGGATTGCAGAAACTTTTGGTTTGTCATATTTAGAGTTTCCTTCCCGCAACCTGTTAACACCCAAAAAGTGCTCACTACCTCATCTACCCCATTACATGACTCATTTGTCCATATTTCCTACCATATTTACCTTCAGAACCCTAAAATCCCATTAAAAAGCCTCCAAAAGGCCACAAAACCATCAAAAAATCCTCCAACAGGCTAAAAAACCCCTTTTTCCCCCAAAATTATCCAAAATTCCTCCAAAATAACAAAAACCCTCTAAAAAGGAAATATAAAATATAAAAAAAAGGAGGAAAAAGAGGAAAAATGAGGAAAAAACCCTATACAGCTGACCTAAACCATATGGTTCCTAAAACCATGGGCCAACACTCCACCACTAAAAACCTATAAATAGGTGATGGAGACCCCTCATTTCACATCCACAATCAAACACACCCTTACTCTGCCAAAATCACTCTTGAAACCCTAGCTCACCCTTGAGCTACTTTCACCATTGAGTGCCTCTTTTGGCCCATTCCCACCATTTGGATAAAGAGAAGGAGCAAAGTTGGAGTTTGGAGCAACCCTCTTGGATCATTGCAATAACTTCACCAACCTCTACACTTGAGGTAAAATTTTAATACAAAAAACCATTCATATTTCAATGTTTTGTTATGTGTGTTAATGCTCATGTTAGTTTAGAATTCATATTGTTTTAGCTATTTAATTTACTGTTTATTGAACTGCTACTAAGGAGCCCATTCTCCTTAGTAGGTGCTCATTTGCACAAGCTAGGGTGAAAACCCTAGCTACACAACCCACAACCCACAATTGCGGATTGCGGATTGCAGAAAGAATTACCTATTTCCAAGCAATAAACTTATGCAACTCTCCTTCCGCATCCCACATATTAGATCTCAGTCGTTGATTTTTTGTCATCCTACGGTCCAGATTGCATCCGACAAAATTGTTAAATATGTTGAATTTTTTCTATTTTCTTTATCATTTTTCGATTTTGAGAATTTACCTGCGCAAGGAATTTTCACTGTAAATTTTTACCAAGGTTGTTTTTTGCTTCGTGTCAGCATAGATTGGTTTACCCTCATCTTTCATTGGTTATTTGTATATTTTGTTAATTTCAAACTAATTTTAATTCATTTTAATTTATCTTACCAGAATTTACCAGTTTCCACCATGTCGAGAGTTACCCATTCTAAGACTGCACAAAAAGACATGTTGAACAAAGACCCCAACTTTGGCTACCTTGTTGATACCAGTGATAATGTCTTAGAGACCTATCAGATTGATTGGTCTAAAATTTATGCCATTTTTGACAATGATGACCTCTCGGACATTCAAGAGAACTGGCCTATCTATGAGAAGATTAGAAATTATTAACTTCATGCCATAGCAGCCAGACTTGCCCTTCTACCTTACACGAACGCAGTCAAGTGGATACTTGACTATGCCAACCCGAAAGACCATTCCTTCAATAACAGTGCAGGGTCCCTTCTGGTATCCTTCCTCCTTGAAGTTTTTATTAGGGCTTATGCCATTAAGCCGGCCACCCAACATCTTAAAGTTGCTTTCCTGGAATCTTCCAAATCCAGGTTTAACTTCAACAAGATGATTATGTCTTGGATGAATAACCCTGCTAAATTCATACCTAAGGCCGATAACCTAAACCCAATTTCGTGGTTTAAGAAACCTTATTCCCTCTTAGTAGCCATGCTTTGCAGGCTGTATGGTCTACCTATTGTTCCATGTTCAAAGCTGAGTGGGAACCCATGGCCCATTATATTCTTAGAACTAGAGAGTCATTCAATTGGGCTTCGGTTCTCTCAATGGAGTTAAAGTCATCTATTGAGCGGTATTAGAAGACACCAGCCTCAAGAAATCCCTCTTTCTTTTATTTAGCATATGTTATTGATGTGTTCTGCTCAGAATTTGAGTACCCTTTCATGGGATAGAACTAGACACTTTCAAATCCCCCTGTTCACATTTAATGTTCATCATTGTGGGAGAATTTTTTTTTCCTTCACTATATGAGATCTGTGATCACTTCTTCGATACAATTTACCATCAAATAGTTAGGGAAGATGCACCAGCCTTCCCCCCTAATGCCAAAATTCTAATTAACACCATTGGTGACTGGTATGTGGGGGAGTTCGTCTCCTATATCAGATTTTGGGGAAGTAACATAGTGCATCTGCTGCTGACGATAGTCCCAGATAGATTACTCCTTGAAGAGATAGCCTTCCAGACTGTGACAGATCGGGTGTTCCCCAAGTTGACTGGAACCAAACGAAAGGGATGTCCTAAGTTCCCCTTGAACCTTGGACCTTTGGTTATCCCAACATCAACATATGCTGCAGTTATGGGGAACAAGATTGTTTCTTTTAAGTTGGGATCAGTCCCAAAGAGAATGCATGATCCCAAAGGATTCCTGGCTGCCCATTTTTCCCAAGAACATATGAAAACAACCTATGTGCATTAGGGTGCTCCTCATGACTCTATTTACCAAGGATAAAATATGTTTTCTGAAGTCCTGGTTAGGGCTAAGACTAAATAAGAACAAAGCTTCATCCTTCAGTACCAGAAAGAGCATAAGACTAAGGTCTTAAGTTACAGGAGAATGGAGCTGCAACTAGTAGAGCAAGACAACAAAAGGAGTGGTTAAAAGAGGAAGCAAGAGAAGCAGGGGATCAATTCTGTTGCAAGCACCTACTCCCAATTAGATAATTTGGGATAGACAATCTGATGACATCCAATAGGAAGCATTAGAAACTGTAGCAGCCATGGGGGCATTTGTTGGAGCTAATTTTGATACAGTAACCTCTCTGAATAAATAAATTGATACTAAGAAAGGGGAATTGAAGATGCTACAGGAGAAGCTGGTTAAAGTCAATCAAGAGCATGAATCTCAAGTTCATGGATTGAAGAATCAGTAGGAAAATCAGCTGAATGATTTGCAAGAACATAATACTTCTCTTGAGGAACTGCAGGATGCACAGGTCCTAAACACTGCAAATATGGAAAAGATAGAAATATTGGAACAACAGTTAAAGGATGCAACTGAAAGTGCATCCTTTTCTTCTTTCTCTAGGTTTTCCGAGGAAGAGTTCAAATACTTGGCCAATAAAGTGAATGAGGATAATTGTGAACTCTTAGCTCGGTTGTTCAATTCCTTGAATGACATTCACGAGACTCATAATGCTTTTGGGAGAATGTTTGTTTTCCTTGAACAACATGTTGAGAAGATCCGACAAGCTTCTAAAGCTTATGATGATGTTGTTGAATGGAAGACGTATATAAAGGACAAACCAGAGGACATACCAATTTTTGATAGCTTCAAGTTCAAAAGAATCAGAACATATTTGAATGCCTAGCAGAATGTGTCTGACATGGTAGAGGAAACAATCCAGAAAGAACAATCCATCTGTGGGAGAAGGTGGTATGCTGCAGACAATATCATGGTCAAGCTGTGGTTTCCGACTATGGATATTATTGAGAAAGCTTGCCCACTGAAGTTGATGATCAAGCAGGTTCACAACAGATTGTGAGAAGGTCAAAGAGCATATTCAATAGCTCGAGTACATAGGGATTTCAGAAGTTGAAAGTTCATCAAGCAGCCTGCCAGCTTGGAAGGAAAGATCCATATTTTTCTGCGCACTTGGCATAAGCTGGCCAAGAACGAGATGGAATCTTTCACTTGTGATGCTTAGTTGGGGCTTGAGTCAGCCAATAATCCAGTATTAGATGAGCTGCTAGGAGTTTGTAGCAAGTGGCAGGATGCCCTTGGTCATGCTTAGAATAGTTTGATTTTGTAATCCTTGTTTTATGGGAGGTCTATCCTCTGTAACTATTTTTGTAATTATTATTTAAAGGGTAGAGGTATCATAGGATAGGGGGGAGAAAATCGCTAGAGAAGGACTGGAGAAACGTTGTTTCACTTGATATCTTGTAATTTAATACAGACTTGATGAATCAAAGTTAGTTTCTTTTGGTATATTCTTTGTTTATGTTGTCAAATTTCTTTGATGATATCATATTTCTTCACCTTAATCATTGAATGAAAATTGTTTTGATTTTGCAATCTGTAATGTCCCTAAAACGTACAAATTAAAAAAATTCGCTCATGACTAATATCTACAATTCGGTACATGTTTATCAAATTAACTTTAGCACTGGGGTTTAAAATATAAGATTCACTAAAAAGACTTTGCGGAAGCATTTGTAAAAACAGGGGAAACTGTTTTTCTTTAACTACATTGGATTTGTTGTATTTAACTCAGTTGAGCTTATAGTTTCAGTACTCAGCTAGAACTCCACAAGTTATTCTTGAACTTGCATCTAGCTTAAATGTTTATCCTTACATAAGTTGAGATCACATGTATTATTTTCATGTCTAATTTGTAATGATGTGGAGACTGTACTTTCTTTTATGAACTTTATGGTTTGGGGGAGATAGGATTTTGTGGTCAAGATGACCAAACTTACTTAGCATTTTTGCTAAAGTATATCCCTTTCTCTTGTTCTTTTGTAGGTGATTTATTAAAAGGACTAACTACTCTCAAAACTACATTACCTATGCTAAAATCATGGTTCGATTTACATATGAGCAAATGTAGAACTTGTAAAAAGTCTAAAGGGTGTTCACTATACAAAATGGGCATATATCATTTTAATGCTATGTGGTAATATTAGTGGCATGGCTTTTAACGTGTCCACCCTAAAGCTATGTAAAAGTTGGTGCATGGTTTAACTATGGTTTTGGACCCACCCAATTGTAACGCTTTGCAAATATAATACAATGAGTTCTCCAACTATATGGATTGGGTCATAAATAAAATCTTAATGACGTTTGGTAGTGAATTAATGGAGCACTATGATAGTCCTTCGAATGGAATCCAGCTGGGGCATGAAGGACTAAACCCTGGGGTTTCGAATGTCCCAAGGCATTGTTTATCGTTTTCTAGTTTCGCTGAAGGGGGAGGCAAAGATTTTCTCTCCATGCCCTGGAGGCACTCATGGCTAGGTTCGTTCTGCACCCTAGCTCTACTACTGACTTCTTTGTGGTAACTGTTCAAATGCCAACTCTTTACTTTTAGCATTTCTATTCTTTCATCACAGTTTGTAGTGTTGATACTAATCGTGGCTTGGCTTGTGTTGGCAGGGGAACTGGTGGAAGCAGATTGAACTTAACCTAGGTATCGTGGCTATGGCGAATGAGTGGTAAGTCTGGGCTTTCGTGCCCCTCCTTCCCTTCGAATCATAATCTTGGTTGCTGGGTTTAAGTACTGCAAAGGTTTGTTGGAGTTGTGGCTTTGTTTGTTTATAAAAAATGTGGGAGGATATGCCATATAACATGTTCTACAATGTAACCCCAACGTGTTGGCTGAGTGGTAGCCTATATGGCGATTTTGGTTTTCAGAGGATGATGGTCTATCCTTTTCAGCACTCCAGGAGTTTGTATAACCTTTTAATGGTTTGAATTGGGCCTTCTAAATACCAACACGATATGTAATATATGTTGTTCTTGTTGAAATGAAGAAGCCTTATATGAGGAAGTCGTAATGTTGGGTTTTTATTTTGTGTTATTAGTGTTGTGATGAAAAATGATGAACATGAATATAATTTGGATAGGCATTTGATGATATTGGCTTTGTTTTACACAACCCAGTCTGAGATTTGCCTGTGTTTTCTTTCTAAAGGAAAAATATGAAGTCTCTGTCAAATGTTGAATGTATAGCTTTTATTCCTGTCAAGGCATACTAAATTGTCTTACCTTTGTTATGTATTGCTTTGAAGTTTCGTTCAGTACTTATGGCGTGGCTACTCTTTTAAAAGATAATCTCTGTAGTTTAAATGAAAATCTTATGAAACAAGGTTTGACCCTGAGACATCGTGCCTACCAAAATGGATGGATGTTTATTTGAAAAGTTATTGTTGAATAAACGTTTTGATTTCGTAGTTGTGATGTTGGGGTTTCGTCTAAGTCTGTGATTTAAATATGATAAGAAAGACAAAGGAAAACTAAAAACCCTAGATAGGAAAGTCGTGTGTGGCAGTTCGTTTTTTCCTAAGGGTTTAATGATGTGGTCTTTATGCTGGGTAACGATCAACACTAACGGTAATGAATGTTTTTAAAACGTTTGGGTAGAGGGTTTCGATAGCTCAACCTTCGTTGATTTTGTTTATTTCTTTTAAGAGAGAGGACTAAGTTTTGATTGCATGGAAACTGTCATGGGTCCTATCTTGTAAGACTTGAACGTTTATACTATACATCGAAAGGCTGAAATATCTAACTAGGGGTTTCGTGTTGGTAGTTGTTTTCCCTAAGAAATTTATATGCACAATGGTTGTTTCTCTGTAAGCTGTAGGTTCAAAATATCTCAGGTATCTTTTTTGTGCTATGTTGATGGGTAGTTTCAAAGCTTGGGCATGCATTATTTCTATTGCCCAAGATAATGAATGAGTCAAATCTACGTTGCAATTCGTTGGTCTCATGATTCTGAGTTTTGAATCTTTAATGAATAAAAAGTTAAACCCTAGCTTACTGTAATTTAATAATTTAAATGTACAATAAGAGGTTTGTTGAAAGAATAATGTGGTTTCGTTTTAAGTGGAGGTTATAGGTATCGACATTTCTAAATAATAGTTGTGACAATAGTAGTTCTACCTATATAGGTATCTAGCACAGACTAGCTAGGCTAGCCTTGCTAGATCCTTGAAACATTTAAGGCATAATCTTGAATTAAATAGAAAACATTAAATGGAAAATGATCCTAAAAATGTAGACCCTGAGATCCCATGCCAATTGGCCCTTGCTCTATAAAAAGAAATAACATCTTAATGTACAGAAACATGAATGCTGTATAATAATTTCTACTTTAAATTTCTAAAGCTAATTAAACTGTATGGAAATTTGTAGTTTATACCTGGTTCTTGAAGCTTCATCTTCCCTTGCAAAACCTGCATACTCAAACACTAGTTAATGGAAAAATGTATGGACCTAGCTGACTTGTAGGATGATCTTTAACTGGATAACTTTGGGACTACCATGTTCCTCCAAACCATAACCCTTAGACCATTCCTAGTTCTAACTGGATCCCCCCAAGCTAGTTCTAACATGCAATAAGAGAAGTAGAGGCCCTAGGATAAGCTATTGAATTAGATCTGGAAATATAGTAGGATGCTTCAGTTCTACAGAGTAATTCTCTTCTATTCATGAGAGAATGATAATAAAAGAAGATGCCCCTCCCTTGGGACTTGCCCTTCTTTATATAGGTGAGTTATGTTTGGAATATAGCTGTTTGAATAATAATATTTAGTTTTTTTAATTTTAATTTTAATTATAATATCTTTAAAAGATATTTTAATAATTATTTACTCCTAGTTTATCTAGGACGTTTATTTTGTTATAATTAGATGTAACTGAAGTTAGCTCATAAATAATAATAATAACAATAATAATAGTAATATTAATAATAGTAATAGTAATAACAAATATGAGAATTATTTTATGCATAACCTTCATGCATTTTATTTATATAATTAATCTTTTCTTTTAAAAATAATAACAATATTAATATTAATAATATTAATAATAATAACAACATGAGAGCTATCTTATGCATAACCTTTATGCATGTTATCTACATAAGAATAATTAAATCTAATTATTCAATAGTTTAGTTTTGGTAACTTCTTTGATTTAATTATGTATATACCATAATACTTCTTTTAAAGATTAAGTACAAGGTCAAACTCTTTGGACCAGGTCTTTTGGGTAAGCTTTGGACAATTGGCTAGGTTAGGTACCTCTAGGTCTCTCTCTTGCATGCCGGATTCCCTCGTTTAACATGGTAGTTCCCTCAGTCTTTGAAGATAGATAGAAAATTATTCATTTAATCAATTTAAATAAATGTGATGAATATAAGTGTTATTCAAAGTCTTCTTGACTCAACACCTTTACGATTAAGTAACCCCGAGTGCTCTTCACAGCTTTAACTCAACGCTCTCACATGGGAATTACGCTAGTGCAATTCTAGAGCATCCTGCTCAACACTGGTACTATAATGTGGCTGTGAAGCACACCTAGAATGTAGAAATGGCCTTAGATATGGTATTCATTATCAAGCTTGGAGTGCTCTAGGGATTATTCCCAACACTCTACGTACATCAGGGCTTACGCCCAATATGTAATAAAATCCTCTAGGTACATCGGGGCTTATGCCCAGTACGTAGGTCATCCATGTGTTCCTGAGTCCACGCTCAACGCACTATATAAATCAATCATGTGAATCATAACTCTGCACAGTATGTAACAAAAAGGTCATCTCAGTATATTAGAGTTTGTACCCAATTCACACAAGAAAACATAAATCAATCTATTAGGGATTTTTTAGCTCAATATATAACAATAATCTACATCAGTCAAGGTCCATGCCCAATATGTAAATCTATAAAAGAAATGAATCATGTGTACTAGGGCTCTTGCTCAATAATCAAAATAATCATATGTGTTGGGGCTCTAAGCCCAGTATATAACATCATAAATAGTTAGTCAAAATTCGGGATATTACATCCCTCCCCGCTTAGAACAACACTGTCCCGGTGTTATAGGGACTAGAAATGAAGTCATGAAATAAGGAGAGGTATGCCTCTTTCATGGTTGTCTCATTTTCCCAAGTAGCCTCTTCTGGTCTGAATATCCTCCATTGCACTTTCAACTAGGTGATGGTCCTTCTTCTAAGTTGTACCTCTCTCTTGTCCAGAATGTGGAGCGGCTCCGACATGAATTCCCCTTCGGACTCCACCTGTAATAAGGACCAATCAATCAAATGTTTAGTATCGTATACATATTTCTTTAATAAGGATGCATGAAAAACATTATGAAATTTTACATGAGCTGGTAAAGATAACTCACATGCTACTGGTCCCTTCTTGGCCAGTATCTCAAAGGGTCCACAAAACCTGGGGGCCAACTTCCCACATCATCCTAATCTCAAGGAGCTTCGTTTTTCCTTCACCTTTAAGAAGACGTGCTCGTCGACTTGGTAGTCTTTGTCTTTTATTTTCTTATCCGCATAACTCTTTTGGCGGTCTTGTGCCTCCTTCAAGTTTTGGTGTACCTTGGAGACTAGCTGCTCCAATTCTTTTAGTAAGTTGGGGCCTAGCATAAGTCTATCTACTGGACTATCCCAAGTCATAGGTGTCCGACACTTCCTGCCGTAGAGCACCTCAAAGGGGCTCATCTTGGCAGAGGTTTGGTATCCATTGTTGTAAGCAAACTCTGCAAGGTGAAAATAATCTTCCCACTTTGTGGTGTTGTTCATAACATACATCCTCAGCATATCCTCAAGGATTTGGTTTACTTATTCCGTCTGTTCATTGGTTTGGGGGTGGTATGCGGTACTGAACTGTGGTTATGTCTCCAAACTGGAGAACAATGCCCTCCAGAAGTTGCTAGTAAACTTCGTGTCTTGAACGGATATGATTGCCTTGGGTATCCCATGCAATCGAAAAATCTCCTTTAGGAAGATGTCCGTGATGTGAACGACTTTGTAGTTAGATTTCATTGGTATAAAATGTGTTGCTTTGGATAACTTGTCTACTACTAGGAAGATGGAGTCAATATGTCTCTTAGTTTTTGGTAAACTTGTTATGAAATCCATATTGATGACCTCCCACTTCCACTCTGGAATGGGTAAAGGCTGCAGTAGTCCCGAAAGGTGTTGGTGTTCTGCCTTAACCAGTTGACACTCCTGGCACTTAGCAATGAATAAAGCTATGTCGGCCTTCAGTTTAGCCCAAAAGAAGAGTTTTCATATCCCGGATGTCTCGAATAGGGATTCTGGTGGAATTCTATGAGTATGTTAGGTCTAATGTCTCCACTTTCTAGAACATAAAGTCTCTCTTTTGAACATAGCAGTCCCTATTTGTCTATCTTATACCCCTTTTGTTGTTGGAATAACCTATCCTCCTGTATCTTTTTGAGGATCTCGACATAGAATCGGTCACTCTGACATGTCGTTCTAATCTTGTGGTGCAAATATGAGTCAGTTTGACTCACGGTCACCTCATATAACATATCAGCTTGTCGACTTAAAGCATCGACAATCTTGTTATCCTTTCCCTTTATGTGCTTTAGCTCGAAGTGGTACTCGTTAAGGAAGGCTAACCACCTGGATTATCTGGCGTTTAGGTCAGGTTGGTCAAATAAATACTTTAGACTCATGTTGTCCATTTTTAATAGGAACTTCTTTCCCATAAGATAGTGCCTCCACATCTTCAAGGCATGGATAATGGCGGCTAGTTCAAGATCGTGTGTGGGGTAGTTCTGTTCGTGTTCCTTTAACTTCCTCGACTCATAACAGATAGCGAAGTCATTTTGCATAAGGACTCCATCGATCCCTTCCTTGCTTGCATTCGTGCAAACTACGAAGTCCCCATCAGGGTCAGCAATCCGTAGGATGGGTTCGCTAGTCAAAAGTTGCTTTAAATTTTGGAAACTTTCCTTGCATTTTGTCGTTCAAAGAAATTTGGTGGTCTTTTTTTGCAAGGCTGTCATAGGACAAGCAATTCAAGAGAAGTTCTCAATGAACTTTCGGTAGTACCCAGCTAAACCTAAGAATGATATTATGTCAATTACGCATGTGGGGGTAGGCTATTCCTCTATGGATTTAATATTCTCGGGGTAGACTGCTATCCCCTTCTCTGAAATTATGTGCCCTAGGTATTATATCTGGGGTTTGTAGAAATCACACTTGCTAAACTTAGCGTACAGTTGATGTTCTCGTAGTATTCGTAACACTATCCAGAGATGTTCTTCGTGTTCTTCTTCGTTCTTGGAGTAGATCAGAATGTCGTCGATGAAGACTAGAATGAACTTGTCTAGGTATTTCCTAAAGATGTTGTTCATCATGCACATAAAGTTGGCAGGTGCATCAGTCAGACCCAAAGGCATTACCAGAAACTCGTAATGGCCATATCAGGTTCAAAACGTGGTCTTACTGATGTCTTCATCATGGATTCTCACCTGATGATATCCGAATCGTAAGTCAATCTTTGAGAAGATCTTCGCTCCTTCAACTTGGTCAAACAAGTCATCGATTCTAGGGAGTGGGTAGCGGTTCTTGATGGTCAACTTGTTGAGTTAGCGGTAATCAATGCACATCCTCATCATCCCATCCTTCTTTTTGACAAAGAGTATTGGTGCTCCCCAGGGAGACACACTAGGCCGGATATAACATTTCTCTATCAACTCTTGTAACTAAAGCTTGAGTTCCACCAATTTGGGTGGACTCATGCAGTAAGGGGATTTGGAAATTGGTATGGAACTGAGTGTTAACTCTATGGAGAAGTCTAGGTCTCATTTGGGTGGTAGCCTAGGTATCTCCTCAGAAAATACGTCCTTGAATTCTGCAAGGACTGGGAAGTATTCAATCTCCTGTTCCCTATCTGCTTCTATGGTTCGGATGTTGACTGCAAAGAGTTTACAACCCTTTCTTACGCATTTCTTTGCTTGTAAGGCATATATCTATCTTACAGAGACTTTCTTAGGGATACCTTGAATTGTTTTCTGATTCCCTTGGTTATCCATGCATAGTATTGACTTGTTCAAGTAGTCAAGCAAGGCATGATGTTTTTCCAACCAATACATGCCTATAAGTACATCGTATGATCCTAGTGGTAGGATATTTAAATCCACCGTAGTTGGGAACCCGTTCAAATCTATCTCATAAGTTTTAACAAGTTCAGATACCTTTCGTTTGGTACCAGTGGCTAGTTGTACCAGCCATGGTTTCTTGTGACTTACTCGCTTTAACTTACAAGTATCAACAATCTTAGGGGAGACGTAACTTCGGCATGCATCGAGATCTACTAAAATTGAAATAGTTGTGTTTGAGATCTTACCCTCAATTTCAACCATAGTGGCCTGATGGTCTTCTTGTTGGACATCTAGTGTGACATAAATTTTGGGTGTTCTGGCTATGTCCCCTACTGTAGGATTTGCTTGGACATTGTGTAACACTCCGTTCGTCTTGTTGGGGCAATCTCTAAAGTAGTGGGGCCCTTGGAATTTCCAACAAGTAATGGTTGGTGGGGTAGCCTTTGCCCCTTTGTTGAAAGCTGGCCTATTGGCATGCGGTGGGGGTGCATTTGGCCATGCGTGAGGTCGGTTGAAGCCTTTGTTGGGAGGGACACTATTTTTTTGTTTCTGGTAAGGTGGTGGTCTAAAACCTAGTCTTCGGTTGTCTGAAAAGGTTCTGAACCTATATTTGTTTCTGTTTATGTTATCATTCCTTGGCTGTCCATGTTCATAACAAAGTCTTGCTTTGTGTAAAGCCACATCTAAGGTTTTGGGCATGTCGCATTGTCGAATTCAATATTTTCTCTAAAATTTGGTGGTAGACATCCCAAAAATTGTTGTATCTTGACTTTTTCATCCTTTATGTAAGGAACATAATGCAGTAGATCTAAGAATCTGTTTATGAAAGCTTCCATGGTTAGAGAGCCCATTTTTAACTCATGGAATTCTTTGATCTTCTTGTCAAAGAATCTTTCAGACATGTATTTGTCCTGAAATATTTTGTTGAAAGTATCCCATTTTATGTTCTTCATTTCCTGCCCTTTGGTGTGTTTCAAATCTCTCCACCATCTGGCTGCTTTACCATTTAGATTGTAAATGGCCAGTCGGGATTTCATCTCACTGGAATATTTGTGGACTTTGAAATACTTGTTCATCCCTAACAACCACTCCTCAGCCTTTTCCCCGGTATTTATCTCTCCATCATATGTTGGGGCTCTGATTTTTCGGAATTATCCTTGTAGACTATCATCATTATTCCTCCTTTTCTTGCAAGGGGAAGGTGAGTCATCCTCACTGGAGGAGATTTTATAGTCTTCTTCCATGTAATCAAGTATGTGCTCGTCCTGTATATCCTTTGTAGGGCTGCTGGACCTTTTTGTGTGACATTTATTTCCCTTGGTTTTGTTGGATGATTGAGTGTACTGTCCATGGGACCTTGCCCCATTAAGCTTTGCAGTATAGCTTCATTTATGGCCTGTTGTTCCCGTCTCTCCTGCATATTATCATCCTTGAAACTCTGCAATTCATTTTGCAACTGTTGTATTGATTTCATTAAATCTAAGTTTAGTTCCACAACGATTTCTTGCTCTTGTGGTGGTGAGTTCAAATTCCCATGTATGCTGTTGTCCTTTTCTGTATTCATACTCAGATTGTGATTATACCTCCATTGTCATATCAACGTTAAGAACAGAAATCTGTTAGTTCAAATATACATATAAAATAAAATCATAAATATACATTTCTTATTTATAAGCATCTGCAGTGGATGTTCTCCTTGTAATGAGCCCAATAGGTCACTTAGTATTGTATCTGGGCTCTAATACCACTTGTAATGTCCCTAAAATGTAAAAATTAAAAAAAATTCGCTCATGACTAATATCTACAATTCGGTACATGTTTATCAAATTAACTTCAGCACTGGGGTTTAAAATATAAGATTCACTAAAAAGGCTTTGCGGAAGCATTTGTAAAAAGAGGGGAAACTGTTTTGTTTTAACTACATTGGATTTGTTGTATTTAACTCACTTGAGCTTATAGTCTCGGTACTCAGCTAGAACTCCACAAGTTATTCTCGAACTTGCATCTAGCTTAAATGTTTCTCCTTACATAAGTTGAGATCATGTATTATTTTCATGTCTAGTTTGTAATGGTGTGGAGACTGTACTTTCTTTTATGAACTTTATGGTTTGGGGGAGATAGGATTTGGTGGTCAAGATGACCAGACTTACTTAGCATTTTTGCTAAAGTCTATCCCTTTCTCTTGTTCTTTTGTAGGTGATTTATTAAAAGGACTAACTACTCTCAAAACTACATTACCTATGCTAAAATCTATGGTTTGATTTACATATGAGCAAATGTAGAACTTGTAAAAAGTCTAAAGGGTGTTCACTATACAAAATGGGCATATATCATTTTAATGCTATGTGGTAAGATTAGTGGCATGGCTTTTAATGTGTCCACCCTAAAGCTATGTAAAAGTTGGTGCATGGTTTAACTATGGTTTTAGACCCACCCAATTGTAACGCTTTGCAAATATAATACAATGAGTTCTCCAACTATATGGAATGGGTTGTAAATCAAATCTTAATGACATTTGGTAGCGAATTAATGGAGCACTATGATAGTCCTTTGAATGGAATCTAGCTGGGGCATGAAGGACTAAACCCTGGGGTTTCAAATTTCCTAGGGCGTTGTTTATCTTTTTGTAGTTTCACTGAAGGGGGAGGTAGAGCTCTACTCTCCATGTCCTGGAGGCGCTCATGGCCAGCTTCGTTCTGCACCGTAGAACTACTACTGACTTCTTTGTGGTAAGTGTTCAAATGCCAATTCTTTACTTTAAGCATTTCTATTCTTTCATCACAGTTTGTAGTGTTGATATTAATCGTGGCTTGGCTTGTGTCGGCAGGGGAACTGCTATCAGCAACTCGAACTTAACCTGGGTATCGTGGCTATGGTGAATGAGTGGTAAGTCTGGGATTTCGTGGCCCCCTCCTTCCCTTCGAATCATAATGTTGGTTGTTGGTTTTAAGTGCTGCGAAGGTCTGTTGGAGTTGTGGCTTCGTTTGTTTATAAAAGAAATGGGTGGCTACACCCTATAGCATGTTCTACGATGTAACCCCAGCGTGTTGGATGAGTGGTAGCCTATATGGCAATTTTGGTTTTCATAGGATGCTGGTCTATCCTTTTTAGCACTCGAGGATTTTGTATAACCTTTTAATGATTTGCATTGGGCCTTTTAAAGACCAAAACGATATGTAATATATGAAGAACGCTTATCTGAGCAAGTCGTAATGTTGGGTTTTTGTTTTGTGTTATTACTGTTGTAATGAAAAGTGATGGACACGAATGTAATTTGGATAGGCATTTGATGTTTTTGGTTTCGTTTTACACAACCCAGTCTGAGATTTGCCTGCATTTTCTTTCTAAAGGAAAAATATGAAGTCTCTGTCAAATGTTGAATGTATAGCTTTTATCCTTGTCAAGGCATACAAAATCGTCTTACCTCTATTATGTATTGCTTTGAATTTTGGTTTGGTACTTATGGTGTGGCTACCATTTTAAAAGATAATCTTTTTAGTTTTAATGCAAAGCTTATGAAACAGGGTATGACCTTGAGACGTCATGCCTACCAAAATGGATGGATGTTTATTTGAAAAGTTACTGTTGAATAAACGTTTTGATTTCATAGCTGTGATGTTGGGGTTTCGTCTAAGTCTGTGATTTAAATCGGATAAGAAAGTGTTTATGCCTCGGAGATCGCAGCATCAATCAGCAAGGGATTCTCCCCGATAAGCAAGCCCAATTAGATCGCTCACCGTTTGGTGTGGGGAATCCGTCTGGGTAACGGTTCCGACTACCGTAAGATTTAAAGATTCTTTTTCTCTACACCGGTTGCGGCCCGATCCACCATTTATACATTTTATTTTAAGGATGATATGCAAGTGCCCTAAGCTAAATGCAGGTAACTAATCTAAACTAAACTAATACTGTATATGCAAATTTAATCTATCCTTGCAAGGAGCAAACTTTAAAGATGAGTAATAAACTGAAATAAACATCTAAAGATCAGACAGATAGCTATTTAATCAGAAAGATGCATCTACAATAGAATATAAAAGATAATAAATATATCTTTAATTCAGTTAATACATTCCATTACTCATTTGAGAGAGATATCTTTGCACAGAAAATAGAAGAATCATTCATTACAGAAAAATAATTCACAATAGTAATGAAAGATCTCACAGCAATGTATGGATGATACGAGAGTAATGCAGTAAACATTCAACACATCTTTCAGGCAAACATGTAGTCTCCCAGGTTTTCATTAGGCAAAATCGAATTCCTTATACATGCGGAGAAATAGTTCACGTACAAGACAGAAAATGTCTTTCACTTCCCAAAAGTATTTGTACTATTCACTAACTATCTATTTCTAAGTTTACAAAAAGCCTCCAGGGATTCCACCTGTCTTCCCTCTTTAATTCTTTTAATTTTCTTTTAAATGCTTTACAAAAATGAAGTGACTCGTGGCACCCTTTACAAAAAAGGACAGCTATCCCTTTGACTTCATGATTCAATAACAGGAAAGGAAAAAATTGATGCGCTATGGCTATCAAGCTAGCTTTGGGGTGGTGCCTCTGCTTCAAATGGAGTGGTCATCTCAGAGGGTGCTTCAGGCTCGACTTGTGCCTCTGCTCCAGATGATGTGCCTTTGTCAATTGATGCCATTGCTGCTGCCTTCTTATCTTCTTCTGCGATATAGTTGAACCAAACACCAGTGTCTCTTATAACAACATTGGCAGGTGAAGGGAGCAAGATTTTCTTAGAAGTCGCATGTTTGTCGAGCTCTACCTCGATGTCTTGCATTTCTTCTATTGCTATCTAGCGGATTTCATGGAACATCTGAGCATGTACTGAAGGTAGCACGATGCATTGATGGAGATCGTTTGTGGTTAACACATCAATTCTTCTCACATACTCCATTTGAACACTCAGCTCATCTTTTAAATCGGAGAGGTGCTGCTCTTTACTTGGAAATTCATCAAGAGTCTTGAGAAATGCAACCTTGCACTTTACATGCACTTCTTGAATCTTTTGATGAAGGTTATTGCACTTTCCCACTGTCACCTGGATCACAATGATTAATTTGGCACGGTAGTTCCTACAGAATTCCCTGAAGGTTACATCTTCTTTAAAATCGACGACAGATTTCAATGGTAGGTCCTTGGAGAAATCCACTTTCCCTTTTCTCCATTCCATCTGACTTAAAATATCTACTTTTACTCGTGAGTACTTGTTCCTTAGCCTAATCGCTTCAGTGTTGATTTCCTTCATCCTTTCCAGAATGTCTTTTAGCATGCAGACTTCTTCAGTACGCAGTTCTTTCTTTTCAAAAATTTGCTTAAGCACATCATAGGATTGCTCATGAAAAGGAGTCATATCCATTGCTCTATTGTTTGCTTGCTCTAGCTGCTCAACCAACAACTGCTTATCTTATTCTAATTGACCAACTTTAGATTTGGATTTTTTCTTCTCTGCTTCAAGTACCATAATTTGTACTGCCAGGTGTTCTCTTTCTTCCTCCTGGTGTTGGTATTTATCTGACAACTCCTTATGATCGGATAGAAGGTGATCATATTTCTTTACAATAAGTTCCCTATAGGACTGCTTGTTTGCCACAGTGTGCTGCAGCCTATGAGCCCTTTTCTTGGTAGACTCAAACTCATTTACCATTTTAATTACGTTATCTTTGCTTGCTTTTGCTGCTGCTATAGTAGCAGATGCCATAGTCACAGGAGCCTTATTCGTGTTCTGCATAACAGTGGTTTCTCGATGGGTGACGATGTCCGACTCAAAAGGTCTCTTTAACTTTGTCTCGGATTTCAAGGCAATAGACTTCATGTCTTTGTTATACACAAATCTGTTCCACTGGGACACAGTGTGATCCTTTCATGGGGTGAAGGGGATCAGTGGGAGATTTTCTAAGGGAACATTCTCTTCAACAGGAGGGGTCTGTACTATTTGTGATGAACCGATATCCATGTCCTGTGTATTAGGATCATTAGCTTGTGCATCCTCATTGGACTTATTTTCTTCTTCGGCTTTATGCCGTCTTTCTTCCTCTTCAGCGTTTAGCTGATTTTCCATCGCCAACCTTTCTTCCTGCTCTTTAGTAGCTTGTTGCAATCTTGCCTCCTCTAACTCTTGATCCCAAAGCCTCTGGGCTTCCTCTTCTTGCAGCCTAAGAGTTTCTGACTCCTGAAGCTTAAGAGATTATTCTTTCTAAAGCTTAAGAACTTGTTACTACTCCCTTCGCAACTTGTCGACAACTTCTTTCTGGATTCTACCTGCTTCCTCCTTCAGGCTTTGCTCCTCATTAGCTAGAGCTTCTGCTACTTCCTTTTCTTTCTGCAACTTGGCTTCTTGGGAATTTTGGACAACAGTAGAGCTAGAACTAGCTTCACCTTTGTGACAACAGATTTGCAACTTAGTCATGTTGCTGATTCCCCTATATACCTCCTCGTCGTTATCATAGTAATGGGCATAATCAAAGTGGGTGTACAACTCTTTACAATGTTTTGCAACTTTGTTCTACCTGTCATTTCTATGAAAAATTGCTTCTCCGAAGTGAAAAAATTTTATCTATTGAATGAACTCCTCAGCTAGTGCAACCCCTGAGAACTTATAGGCTCTGACATAGAGAGGCAGCAGAGGGAATGAAGCCTTCTTCAATTTATTAAAAAATCCTCCGATTCCATCAAGAAAAAATTTCCTAACTGCTTCTTTCAAGACTATGTAATTAGTGGCATATCTGGGTAAGATATATGGTGGCTTAGTGCCTCCATACATCCTGATATAAGTACCACCCTCTGAAAAGTAGAAATCACCATAATTTTCCATAGCTGCCATGGCATTTTCTGATAAGCAATTAGGTTCTTCATTAAACATGTGCTCATATAGAGGCATGATGAATTCTTCACAGATAAGCTTGTAATGCATCTTGTAATTTTGAGCCCAAAGTATCTTGCAAGTGGTATACACTGGGGTGTTGTATTGATAACACACGCAGCCTAGCTTAGGGAAAGGAAGCTTTGCCAAAATGTAGTCAAAGAGATATGAAGACATGAAGAATTCTGACTTCTTCAGAGCCAGCCCTTCTTTGGCTACGGCTACAGTGGATGACAAACTATCTGAGAGGATAGTTTCCCAATCAAAGACAGTTCCCTTAAATGGCACGTAATGGATTATGGGGGCCCATTGGATCCTATACATAGTTCCATCAGCCATGTCAAAAATTATGCTTAACATAAGGGCGATCATCCGAAAAGGATCCCTTAGATTTTGAACTTCATATTCATCACTATCTCTTCTCCTTAACTGCTTTCCTGAGATTAACAGCTTCTTGGCCATTTCAAAATTGTCCATCTACCCTAGCCATTCATCATTCAGTGGTTGCTAACAACGCGGTAATTTGTAAGCTGCTGCAATGTAGGCTGGATGGAACGAGGCGAATGCCTCTCCTTTGATTTCATGCAACACTCTTGTTTTCGGGTTTGCATGCTCGAGGATCCACCCAATCACTTCTGAGCAAGGAAAGAGCTTAGGGTGTGTGGAGGCTTTGGATATAGTTACCAGAGGTTTTGATATTTTGATAGATGTGCTCTTCCTCCAGGAGTGCTCCTGGGATGTCTTGGTCTCTGAGCATATAATAGACATCTCCCCATTTGACTTCAGGAGGGACACCTATGATGGAATTGGTATCCTCGAACAAAGTTTCAACCCTTGGTTCTGTGGGTTCCAGCTCCGCTTCCTTAGCTCTCTTTTTGCTACCTTTCAGCATTTCGGCTTAATCCTGTCAAGCAACTACGCATGAATAAACATAATATTGCAAAATAGTATAGAACATAGAGCAAGACGCAGAAATTTTAAACATAGGATCGGCCTGATAATATGTAATACTGACAAATGAAGATAAAACAAAGATTTTGTTTCAACATAACTACACTTCTCCCATCCAAGATAAGTAATTACAGGGGACGCTAACTAAGTTTTCTTCTTGCCCAGTATTTCCTCAGACAAAAGCACGAGTGGTACGATGGGTAAAAGCCGCCCAGGGAGGTTGAATCTTATGGGTTCAAGCGATTAGGAAAAAACCGAAAAGGCCTACGACTATGAGTTATAGGCTTGGGAATGGCCAAAACAACATACGAAGAACGTCTATCAGCCATGCAGCTCATACGGGATATCATTACCGAGAAAAGTTTGACGCACTTATCAGTAAAAACAAAATGGTTGTAGAACCACCTACCTGGAAAAAGATTGTTGGTCTCGCGGAGGTTGACTATGTTATGGGTGAGTTGAGATGGAGTAGTCCAACAGTTTCAGAACAACGTTTTCGGATACAAATTCTATCAATAAAAACGAAACAAACTCCCCAAAACCTTATATAAGAGTTGATACGTGCGGGAAATTAACAGGTTGGTGGAGGCTTTAAAACAACGTTTAAAACGCATACGGCGGGGTCACCTCGGCACGTTTGGAATTTAAGTGTAACCATCGAAATTGGGAGGAAAAGATGAACTCTCCCGACGTTGCGTTGAGAACTTGTAAGTTCCATCCGCTGTTTCGGAAAAATATGATGAGTTTGTCCGCCATTGCGGTGAGAACTCGTAAGTTTCACCTGGTGTTGAAAGGTTTTGCGACTTGAAAAAAAACGTCCGCCCATTGCGGGAGAGTTCCACATGCTTTCCCAAAGCTACGGGGGCACTTGTCGGGTTGATTCAACAATTATTGGGTCCAGGACTTCAAAAGAATACACGCCCGTCGCGACAAAATATTGGGATTTGTTCCGACATTACGGCAGAACTTCATGAGTTCTTGCACCGTTGCGGGGAAACTTTCCAAGCTTGTCCGAAAAGTGGCTTCGTGCCTTAGTAAAAGGATAACAAGAAATTTTTGCTATTGTGGCAAGAATTCTTAAGTTGGTCTGACGTTGCCGGAAGGCTTGGTGAGTGCGCCCGAAGTTTCTGATGGACTTGGTGAATTTGATCGAAAAGTACATGGTCAAGAGACTTGATAAAATAGGCACCCATTGCGACATCACTTCAAGAGTCCTTCCACTGTTGTGGGTGAAAAAGACAAGTTTTTCCACCATTGCGGGCAATTAGCCTGATTTTTGACTTAGAAGAAAAGATCAATAAACTCAAAGAGAATGGTTTCTCTTAGAAAAAACTAAGTATAAAAGACCTTCTAGGGGAGACTTAACTCCTAATTAAACTTTACACAAAAGTAAAAGGAGGGGCCCCAATATCTACAAAATTTTGGGGGGGATGTTGCAACAACAACAATTGGTGATTCTCTGGTGAACACAGATCTCTGAAAACACACTCTCCTTAGTGGTAGAAAACTTACAAACTGCTGATTTACATGAGCGACCGAATGTCTTCCTAGTTCAGCTTTCTCGAATATAGTGATCACTTTCATCATCATGGTCATTTTGGGATAAGGAAAATTAGAATCATACTTCTTTTCAACTCTCTCAGGGCCTGAGTATGGAGTTCATTTTATAATTCTGCCTCTCAGAGATCAACTTAAAAAGACTCCACAGGATCGTAATAGTATCTCACAGTCATATTCGTTTGTTCCTTGTTCCCATGCTATTTATACCCTTCTGGATATTTCTTGATGACTTTTGTCATTTGAGTCTTCCAGAAATGAGTTTCTTCAACTCGCATATTTGATTTCTCTGGTTCTTCAATCCATAATGTCCTTTTGTTTGAGTGATAAGTTTGTTTGATTATTATGCTTCACGGACGAAGAAGAACCTTGTTGAGCTGATTTCTTTGGACAACTTTTTTGATTGAATGTGCTTAGTATTTCTCTGTTGTGCTTTGATTGAGGCGAGAATCTCTAGAAATCCACTCTTCAGTATAAGCTCTTTTGGATTTCATTTGTAGCATGGGATCATTTTAAATGCCATATATTTGTGAGACATGCTTCCTTTCCATGGGTCTGATTATAGTGAAATCCTTGATACATATGATTATGTTAAAGTGAATGGAGCCCTAAGATAGTAGGAAGGAAATACCGAGTCTTAGTTATTAAAACAGGGTAACTTTGACCAATCAGAGAAAGGATCTCTAAAATTCCAGAAAAATCAATCATTGAAGACAAAGTCACCAAAACAATTCTTTGTAAGTGGGTTTCACCGTTTCAGGATTGAGCTTAGCTCAAAGATCTATCCTATGCTCTACCAAAAGCTGGGCTAAGTTATTTGGAAGGATAAAGAAAAACTGAGTGTAAAGAAAAGTAGAAAACAAAGGTTGGCTTTAAAATAAGACAAAACTAAAAACAAAAGGGTTTATGTACAAAGGAGCCCTAAAATGACTATGAGAAGTATTGTTTCAAAGCAAGGCCATTGAGAGGTGGGGTTACCTCCTCTCCCTGTAAATCCTTTAGCTTGTAGGTAGTCGGGCCAAGCTTTTCACAAATTTGATAAGGGCCCACCCATAAGTGCTGAAATTTTGTGTGCATTCCTTTACCTTCATGGGGATGGTCCCATTTTAGAACTAGGTCACCTATCTCAAAACTTCTCTTACCAGATTTTCTCTTATCGAACCAACTTTTGACTATGTCTTGGTGTTGGTGGAATCGGTCTTTGCCTTTCTGCCGGGATTCTTCAAGCTTCAGCAAGGTGTCAATTCTAGATTGTAGAACTTGGCTACTAGAACCTTGGGAGGCTTGGGCCAATTGCAGAGATGGGAGTAAGATGTTGGGAGGGAGGATGGATTGTTTACCATAGACAAGGGTATATGGGGAGACCCCTAAAGTGTTTTTGGGAGTAACCCGATCTTTCCATAAGGCATTTGGGAGAGCTATGTGCCAGCTCCTCTGATTTTCAATCATAGTTTTCTTAAGAATCCGAATGAGGTCTTTGTTCGAAGATTCAGCTAATCCGTTGCCTTGGGGATAATAATTGGTTGAATAATGTAACTTAATCCCTCTCTCATAAAAAAATTCATTTATCTTAAAAGATGAAAAATAAGTTGCATTATAAAAAACCAGGGAAATTGGAACCCCAAACCTGGTTATCATATTCTCTTTTAAGAAATTGATAACTGCATCTTCGTTGATTTTGCACAATGGGAAAACCTCTGTCCATCTCGTCAAATAGTCTATGGCTGTTAGGATATATCAATGCTACAGAGAATAATTTGGCTTTATTTCTCCAACGACATCTATTCCCCATTGTTCAAAAGGCTCTGAGATAATCACTGGCTGCAATGGTCCCGCTGCTTTGGGTAGTTTCCCAACACTCCTTTGACATAGATCACAACTCCTTGCATAGTCATGAGCATCTTTGAATAGGGTGGGCCAATAGTATCCAGCCCTCAATATTTTGTGAGCTGTCATATCTTCGGAATAATGTCCCCCGGCAGGGCCATCGTCTAATTCTTTGACTACCTTACTTGCATCATCTTTCTCTAAGCATCTAAGAAAGATGCCATCATAGTTTTTTTTGAAGAGTACTCCTTCAATGATTTGATAAGCTGTTGATTTCAAACAAAGTGCCCTTCTTTGCTTAGAGCTCCAATGCTCTGGTAAGTATCCCTATTGTAAATAGTGTACTAGATCTCTATACCAAGATTCGGGAGCTATGAAAATAGGGAATACCTCAATCATGTTTAGTTCAACATCATTTCGCCAACTCTATTCTTCATAAATTGGATGTTCAGTGAGCAATTTACATAGGCCCTAACCTTTAATGATACTAGCCGATTTAAATTCTAAATCATATTCTTGAAGAGCTGTGACCCAATTCCCTATTCTTTCTCCCAATTCCTTTTGAAAGAAAAGGGATCTGATAGTCGGATGAGGAACTACAACTTTAGTTATGTTCTTAAGAATATATGGTATGAACTGCTTTACCACTTTGAATACAGCGTAATCTTGTTTATCAACAACAGGATAAATCAGTTCAACGCCTTGTAGACCAATGCTCATGAAGGAAATTGGGTATTCATCTCTTGATTCCACCTTTTGTGTAAGCACAGCTGCGAGAGAGTCATCCGAAGCAAAGGTATACAAAATAAAATCTTTGTCAAAATCTGGGCTTCTCAGAGAAGGAGTGTTAGCTATAGTCTTCTTTGATATCTTTAAATGCGTTCTTTTCTAAGTATGTGCATTTGAACTGTACGTTTTGCTTGACCATTTGTTGCAAAGGTTTAATGGTCTGTGCAAAATCAGGAACAAACCTTCGAACAAAATTGATAGTGCCCATGAACGATTGCATAGATTTTTTATTTTGGGGCATGGGAATTTTATTGATAACTTGCACTCTCTCTTGATCTATTGAAATTCCCCTTTTCGAAATGATGTGACCCAAGAGTTTACCCTCAAGACCAACAAAAACACTTTTCTTGGGGTTTAAAGAGATACCATAGTTTCGGCAACGATAAAAAATCTGTTTTCAATGAACAACACGGTCTTCTCTCTTCTTTGAGAAAACTATCACATCATCTAGATAGAATACAACACAATGACCTCCCAATCCTCAGAAGGCAATGTCCATTGCTCGCTGGAAAGTCACCCCTGCATTTATTAAACCGAACAGCATTCTTCAGTAGGCGAATGTTCCCCACTTAGTGCGGAAAGTAGTCTTAAGATGGTCTTCTTCAACTACTAATACTTGGTTGTAACCAGAGAAACCATCTAGGAGAGAGAAGAGTTCCGATCCTGATACCATCTGTAGAATTTGTTCCATCGAAGGGACAGGGTAGTTATCTTTATCAGAGGCTCTGTTCAAATTTCAGAAATCAACACATAATCTTATTTCTCATGATTTATTTATTACGGGAACTAGGTTAGCAACCCATTCATAGTGCCGAACTTTAAAAATGATCTTAGCATCCAATAATTTATTCAATTCTTTTTGAATTAAAGGTTCGAGAGTGGGATGCATTCTTCTGAATTGTTGTTGGAATGGGATAATTCCTACCTTCATTGGTATGGCATGTTGAATAATGTGGGTGTCATATGTTTTCAGATCTTCATAAGTCCATGCAAAAACATCTTTGTATTGCCGAAAAATCTTAATGAACTTATCTCTCTCACCCAATGAACAACATTTACCAAGATTAACATATCTTGGTTAAGCCTCGGTGCCCAGATTTACCAACTCATACTGCATAGAGGAGCTGTGAATCTTGACATTCGTCGGCCTCTTGAACTTTCCTTGCAGATCGAACAAACCTTTAAGTGATCTCACCCCTTTGGGAATAAAATTTCCTTTGACTATATCCTTATCTTGCAAATCATAATCATGTTTTTCTTCATCTATAACAACGTCTTGGAACATGTTTTCATTTGTTAGAAAATTAATGATCTGATCATCATCATCAAACACTCTAAGATTTGTAATATTGTCTGGAATGGAAGGCCTGAAAACCAATTCAATTGAACATTTATTATTAGTAGGTACCAATCTAGAGGCGGAAGTCGCTAATAAATCAACCGCAACATTTTGCAACCTAGGAATAGATTTTATATTGAAAGCATCAAAATGTGTAATTAAACCCCATACCTCAGCCTGGTAACCTTTCAAATGTCATGAAAGACAATGAATAGTATCTCTTACCTGTCTAATGACTATTTCCGAGTCACCAAATAATTTCAGGTATTTAACATTCAAACCGATGGCTTTCTTTAATCCGTGAACTAAAGATTCATATTCAGTAGTATTGTTGGTACAATTGAACTCTAGTCGATAGGACATGAAGTATTTGTTATTTTCGGGATCAACTAGAACACAACCAGCTCCAGATCCTTCTTGAGTTTTGGAACCATCAAAGTATAGAATCCAAAAAATATTCTTTGATCTCAGTAAGTTAATGTCTTCATCATCTAAGTCAGTAACTAAACTAACTATGTTACAGTCAATATCATCAGTCTGAGAAAATTGAAGGAGATTGGACTGTTCGTCTGATTCATGGCTAACAATTTCAGATTTATAGTTACCCTGCTTGGTTTCTAAGAAATAGTTCCCCAGAATTGAAGATGAAAAAGCTACAACTTAATTCTTTTCCTCTAGTTGAATTAAATTTTGTTTCATGTGTGGTTCTCTCAAAACTTTAATCTGATTTTGCCTATTCTGATATGGTAACCATAAATGGGACCAATTAGTTGCAAAGTAACCATTTAGTTTTGTATACCAGACTCTGCTTAAGATCAAACCATAGGCTTCAGGGATATCAACTACCATTATGTTGACAAACTGACAGACTCTAGGATCCACTGACAATCTAATAAGGACATCTTTCATTTCTCCAATGGCTTTAACAACAGTTCTATCTAGCTAGATAATCTTAGCTGGGGATGGAATTGGCTTCCCATTAATTCTTTTGCAAATTGACAATGGCATGAAATTCGAGGATGCTCCAAAATCTACCAAACAATTATGCACATTGTGATTGAAAATTTTAAAAGTTAAAAGGAAAGGAAATGTTTGGGATTTAGATTTCCCGCCAATACTTGCTTCATTAATTTCAGGATCTTCCTGAGCATCTGCTAATGGAGCGCTGGATTGGGGTTCAAAATCTTGCAACAACTTCTTTCGTTGCTGAGGCAAACTACACATATCGAATATTGAAACATTTGCTTTTACTTTCTTTATATATTCAATTATGTCATATCCGATGTCACATTCTTTTATAACTTTTGGTTGATTATTTTTCTTACTCGGAATGGCTTTTGGCTGCTGAGTTATTGTTTCAACGTTTGGTTGTTTGGTAGGTATGTGGTTAGCTTTAGGTTGTGGTGGAATAACCGTGATGTGTATTTTAGGAACTTCTTTGGAGACTTTACGCTTGAGTGAATTCGAGTTTGGGGTTGGATCAACAATCGAACCTTTACTACGAGTATTGATGTTCACAGCTAAAATCTGGCTTTCTTCAGGATCATTTTCCCTTAATTCAGTTAAAGGTACCCAATCCCATAGCACCATAGTGGTGTCTAGAATCGACTCTTCTAATTCAAGAGTTTGTTCTTCCGGAGGATTGTCTTGATCTGGAATCTGTAAGTCCAGCATTTGATTCATCACCAAGCTCATAGAATTTATCCATTGCGGACAACTTTTTTTAGAGTGTGGTTCTTGATGAAAGGTACAGAAATGTTCCATTCCTACCTCATTTAAATTTAAAACAGGAGAGTTGTTCGTAGGCAGATGAGGCTGATCATTTTTGTCTCTTTTCTTGTAGAAAGGTTTGAAAGGATTCCTGGATGTGTTGGCTGCCTTATCCTTTTCAAGATCTACAATTTTGTTTGATAATTTTTGCATCATTTTGACTACATTTTCCATGTCTGTCGACGATTCTTCTTTGTTTCTAGTTAGCAGTAGGGTTTTCTTAGTAGCTGCTGGTTTAGTTTCTGCATCAAGAGCATGCTTAGCAATACTGTCTACCTCTTCCTCCACCTTCCTAGCTTCTTTAAAGTTTTCTATTATGGTAGTTTTCTTAGTTCTTTTGACAAACATTGCTATGGGGGGATCGAGCGCGGTTGTGTAATATTCTACTAAAGATTATTCTGTGGGGTTAGCTGCTTCACTAAAATTATTTAACAGTGTAGTGAAGCTTTGGTTAAATTCTTGAACCTTTTCTTTCTTTTCCATTTTCATGGACAACAAATATTTCATGAGTGTGGCTACCATTTTTTTATTTCCATATTTCTTTAAAAAACAATTTTCAAACTCTTCCCAATTTGATATTGAGATGGCCTGTAAACTAAAGTACTAGGAAGAAAATTTAGGTTCAAAAGTATACGGAAAAAGCCTACAGACTACATCTTCATGCTGCACATTTAAAAGGTTCAAAGCTAAATAAAAGCTCTTAAGGTGATCTTCAATAGAGATACCTTTTTCGGGATCATATTTAGGTAAAACCTTCTTAGAATTCTTGGGCAGATTGTGAAAAGGCCCAGCCAAATTTAATGCTCCTCTTGTTCTCCATGCAGGTACAGCCATGGATCCTCATGGAGAGTTAGGTGGAGAATTGTGTGGAGAATTAGGTGGAGAATTCTTTGGAGTGCACAACTCTTCAAGATCTAAAGGATCTTCAAGTTTGATTTCTCCAAGTGGTTATGTAATTTCTTCTAAAGATAAGTCTACTAATTCTTCAAAGGTTTGAACAAGAACTGAACCAAACACTAGTGTCTCTTATAACAACATTGGCAGGTGAAGGGAGCAAGATTTTCTTAGAAGTCGCATGTATGTCGAGCTCTACCTCGATGTATTGCATTTCTGCTATTGCTATCTAGCGGATTTCATGGAACATCTAAGCGTGTACTGAAGGAAGCACGATGCATTGATGGAGATCGTCTGTGGTTAACACATCAATTCTTCTCACATACTCCATTTGAACACTCAGTTTATCTTTTAAATCGGAGAGGCATTTCTCTTTACTTTGAAATTCATCAAGAGTCTCGATAAATGCAACCTTGAACTTTACATGCACTTCTTGAATCTTTTGATAAAGATTATTGCAATTTCCCATTGTCACCTGGATCACAGTGATTAATTTGGCACCACAATTCCTACAACATTCCATGAAGGTTACACCTTCATTAAAATCGACTATAGATTTGAACGGTAGGTGCTTAGGGAAATCCACTTTCCCTTCTCTCCATTCCATCTGCCTTAAAATATATTCTTTTACTCATGAGTACTTGTTCCTTAGCTTAACCTCTTCGGTGTTGATTTCCTTCATCTTGTCCAGCATGGCTTTTATCTTGCAGACTTCTTCAGTACGTAGTTCTTGCTTTTCATGCATTTGCTTAAGCACATCACAGGATTGCTCATGAAAAGGAGTCATATCCATTGCTCTAGTGTTTGCTTGCTCTAGCTACTCAACCAACAACTGCTTATCTTCTTCTAATTGAACAACTTTAGCTTCAGAGTCATTCTTCTCTGCTTAAAGTACCATCATTTGTACTGCCAGATGTTCTCTTTCTTCCTCCAAGTGTTGGGATTTATCTGACAACTCCTTATGATCGGGTAGAAGGTGATCATATTTCTTTACTATGAGTTCCCTATAGGACTGCTCGTTTTCCACGGTGTGCTGCAACCTACGAGCCCTTTTATTGGTTGACTCAAAGTAATTTACCATTTTAATTACATTATCTTTGCTTGCTTTTACTGCTACTACAGTAGAAGATGCCATAGCCACAGGAGCCTTATTCGTGTTCTGCATAACAATGGTTTCTTGATGGGTGACGATGTCCGACTCAAAAGGTCTCTTTAACCTTGTCTCGAATTTCAAGGCAATAGACTTCCTGTCTTTGTTATACACAAATCTGTTCCACTGGGACACAGTGTGATCCTTTCATGGGGTGAAGGGGATCAGTGGGAGATTTTCTAAGGGAACATTCTCTTCAACGGGAGGGGTCTGTACTGTTTGTGATGAATCGATATCCATGTCCTGTGGATTAGGATAATTAGCTTGTGCATCCTCATTGGACTTATTTTCTTCTTCAGCTTTATGCCGTCTTTCTTCCTCTTCAGCGTTTAGCTGATTTGCCACCGCCAACCTTTCTTCCTGCTCTTTAGCATCTTGTTGCAATCTTGCCCCCTCTAACTCTTGATCCCAAAGCCTATGGGATTCCTCTTCTTGCAGCCTAAGAGTTTCTGCCTCCTGAAGCTTAAGAGCTTATTCTTTCTAAAGCTTAAGAACTTGTTACTGCTCCCTTCGCAACTTGTCGACAACTTCTTTCTGGATTCTACCTGCTTCCTTCTTCAGGCTTTGCTCCTCATTAGCTAGAGCTTCTGCTACTTCCTTTTCTTTCTGCAACTTGGCTTCTTGGGAATTTTGGACAACAGTAGAGCTAGAACTAGCTTTACCTTTGTGACGACAGATTTGCAACTTAGTCATGTTGCTGATTCCCCTATATACCTCCTCGTCGTTATCATAGTAATGGGCATAATCAAAGTGGGTGTACAACTCTTTACAATGTTCTGCAACTTTGTTCTGCCTGTCATTTCTATGAAAAATTGCTTCTCCGAAGTGAAAACCTTTTATCTATTGAATGAACTCCTCAGCTGGTGAAACCCCTGAGAACTTATGATGAATTCTTCACAGATAAGCTTGTAATGCATCTTGTAATTTTGATCCCAAAGTATCTTGCAAGCGGTATACACTGGGGTGTTGTATTGATAAAACACGCAGCCTAGCTTAGGGAAAGGAAGCTTTGCCAAAATGCAGTCAAAGAGCTTAGGGAAAGCAAGCTAAGAGTTTCTGCCTCCTGAAGCTTAAGAGCTTCTTCTTGCTGAAGCTTAAGAACTTGTTGCTACTCCCTTCGCAACTTGTCGGCAACTTCTTTCTGGATTCTACCTGCTTCCTTCTTCAGGCTTTGCTCCTCATTAGCTAGATCTTCTGCTACTTCCTTTTCTTTATTCAACTTGGCTTCTTGGGAATTTTGGATAGCAGTAGAGATAGAACTAGCTTCACCTTTGTGACGGAAGATTTTCAACTCAGTCATGTTGTTGATTCCCCTATATACCTCCTCGTCGTTATCATAGTAATGGGCATAATCAAAGTGGGCGTACAACTATTTACAATGTTCTGCAACTTTATTCCGCCTGTCATTTCTATGAAAAATTGCTTCTCCAAAGTGAAAACCTTTTATCTCTTGAATGAACTCCTCAGCTAGTGCAACCCCTGAGAACTTATAGGCTCCGAAATAGAAAGGAAATGGAGGGAATTAAGCCTTCTTCAATTTATTCAAAAATCCTCTGATCCCATCAAGAAAAACATGCTTAAATACTTCTTTCAAGACTATGTAATTAGTGGCATATCTGGGTAAGATATATGGTGGCTTAGTGCCTCCATACATCCGAATATAAGTACCATCCTCTGAAAAGTAGAAATCACCATAAGTTTCCATAACTGCCATGGCATTTTCTAATAAGCAATTAGGTTCTTCAATAAACATGTGCTCATATAGAGGCATGATGAATTCTTCACAGATAAGCTTGTAATGCATGATGTAATTTTGAGCCCGTAGTATCTTGTAAGCGGTATACACTGGGGTGTTGGATTGATCCCACACACAACCTAGATTAGGGAAATAAAGCTTTTCCAAAATGCAGTCAATGAGATATGAAGACATGAAGAATTCTGACTTCTTCAAGGCCATCCCTTCTTTGGCTTCGACTAAGGTGGATGACAAACTATCTCAGAAGATAGTTTCCCAATCAAAGAAAGTTCCCTTAAATGCCACGTAATGGATTATGGGGGCCCACTGGATCCTATACATAGTTCCATCAGCCATGCCGAAAATTCTGCTTAACATAAGGGTGATCATCCGAAAAGGAGCCCTTAGATTTTGAACTTCATATTCATCACTATCTCTTCTCCTTAATTGCTTTCCTGTGATTAACAACTTCTTGGCCATATCAAAATTGTCCATCTACCCTAGACATTCATCACTAAGTGACTGCTGAGAATGAGGTAATTTGTAAGCTGCTACAATGTAGGCTGGATGGAACGAGGCGAACACCTCTCCTTTGCTATCATGCAACACTCTTGTTTCCGGGTTTGCATGCTTCAGGATCCACCCAATCACTTCTGAGCAAGGAAAGACCTCAGGGCGTGTGGAGGCTTTGGATATACCATAGGTTTTGATATTTTGATAGATGTGATGTTCCTCCAGGAGTGCTCCTGGGATGTCTTGGTCTCTGAGCATATGATAGACATCTCCCCATTTGACTTCAGGAGGGACACCTATGATGGACTTGGTATCCTCGAACAAAGTTTTAACCCTTGGTTCTGTGGGCTCCGGCTCAACCGCCTTAGCTCTTTTTCTACTACCTTTCGACATTTCGGCTTAATCCTATCAAGCAACTACGCATGAATGAACATAAGATTGCAAAATAGTACAGAACATAGAGAAATACACAGTAATTTTAAACATAGGATCGGCCTGATAATATGTAATATTGACAAATGAAGATAAAAACAAAGATTTTGTTTCAGCATAACTACACTTCTCCCATCCAAGATAAGTAATTACAGGGGACGCTAACTAAGTTTTCTTCTTGCCCAGGATTTCCTCAGACAAAAGCGCGAGTGGTGCGATGGGTAAAAGCCACCCAAGGAGGTTGAATCTTATGGGTTCAAGGGATTAGGAAAAAACCGAAAAGGCCTATAGCTATGAGTTATAGGCTTGGGAATGGCCAAAACAACATACGAAGAATGTCTATCAACCATGCAGCTCATATGGGATATCATTACCGAGAAAATTTTGACACACTTATCAGTAAAAACAAAATGGTGGTAGAACCACCTACCTGGAAAAAGATTGTTGGTCTCGCGAAGGTTGACTATGCTATGGGCAAGCTGAGATGGAGCAGTCCAATAGTTTCAGAATGATGTTCTTTGATACAAATTCTATCAATAAAAACAAAAAAGACTCCCCAAAACCTTATATTAGAGTTGACATGTGTAGGAAATTAATAGGTTGGTGGAGGCTTTAAAACGACGTTTAAAACACGTACGAGGGGTCACCTCGGCACGTTTGGCATTTAAGTGTAACCGTCGAAATTGGGAGGAAAATATGAACTTGCCCGGCGTTGCGGTGAGAACTCATAAGTTCCATCCGCTGTTTTGGCGAAAGATGCTGAGTTTGTCCACCATTGCGGTGAGAACTTGTAATTTTCACGCGGTGTTGAAAGGTTTTGTGACTTGAAAAAAAACGTCCACCCGTTGTGGAAGAGTTCCACAAGTTCACCTGAAGCTGTGGGGGCACTTACCGGGTTGATCCGTCGATTACTGCCTCCAGGACTTCAAAAGAATACGCGCCCATCACGGCAAAAGATTGGGATTTGTTCCGACGTTGCAGTGGAAATTCATGATTTCTTCTGCCGTTGCAGGGAAGCTTTCCAAGCTTGTCCGAAAAGTGTCTTTGTGCCTTAGTAAAAGGATAATGAGAACTTTCCGCTATTGGAGCAAGAATTCTTGAGTTGGTATGTCGTTGCGGGAAGGCTTGGTGAGTTCGCCTGAAGTTTCAGATGGACTTGGTGAATTTTCCTGAAAATTACATGGTCAAGAGACTTGATAAAATAGGTGCCTGTTGCGGCAGCACTTCAAGAGTCCTTCTGCTATTGCAGGTGAAAAAGACAAATTCTTCCGCCATTACAGGCAATTAGCCTGAGTTTTGACTGAGGAGAAAAGATCAATAAATTCAAAGAGAATGGTTTCTCTTAGAAAAAAATAAGTATAAAAGACCTTCTAGGGGAGACTTTACTCCTAAGTAAACTTTACACAAAAGTAAAAGGAGGGGCCCCAATATCTACAAAATTTTGGGGGGGATGTTGTAGCAACAACAGAAAGACAAAGGAAAACTAAAAACCCTAGATAGGAAAGTCGTGTGTGGCAGTTAATTTTTGCCTGAGGGTTTAATGATGTGGTCTTTATGCTAGGTAACGATCAACACCGATGATGATGAATGTTTTTAAAACGTTTGGGCAGAGGGTTTCGATACCTCAACCTTCGTTGATTTTTTAATTTATTTTTGAAGAGAGGACCGAGTTTTGATTGCGTGGAAACTGTCGTGGCTCCTATCTTGTAAGACTTGAACATTTATACTGTACATCGAAAGGCTGAAAGCTCTAACTAGGGGTTTCGTGTTGGTAGTTGTTTGCCCTGAGAAATTTATATGCACAGTGGTTGTTTGTCTTTAAGCTATAGGTTTAAAATATCTCAGCGATCTTGTCTGTGCTATGATGATGGGTAGTTTCAAAGCTTGGGCCTGTGTTATTTCTATTTCCCAAGATAATGAATGAGTCAAATCTACATTGCAATTGGTTGGTCTCATGATCTTGAGTTTTGAATCTTTAATGAATAAAAAGTTAAACCCTAGCTTACTGTAATTTAATAATTTAAATGTAGAGCAAGAGGTTTGTTGAAAGAATAATGTGGTTTCATTTTAAGTGGAGGTTACAGGTATCGACATTTCTATATAATAGTTTTGACAATAGTAGTTCTACCTATATAGGTATGTAGCACAGGATAGCTAGGCTAGCCCTACTAGATCCTTGAAACATTTAGGGAAAAAGCTTGAATTAAATAGAAAACATTAAATGGAAAATGATCCTAAAAATGTAGACCCTAAGAGCCCATGTTAATTGGCCCTTGCTCTATAAAAAGAAATAACATCTTAATGTACAGAAACATGAATGCTATATAATAGTTTCTACTTTAAATTTCAAAAGCTAATTAAACTGTATGGAAATTTGTAGTTCATACCCGGTTCATGAAGATTGATCTTCCCATGCAAAACCTACACACTCAAACACTAGTTAATGGAAAAATGTATGGACCTAGCTGACCTGCAGGATGATATTTAACTGGATAAATTTGGGACTACCATGTTCCTCCCAACCATGACCCTTGGACCATTCCTAGTCCTAACTAGATCCCCCTGAGTTGGTTCCAACATGCAATAAGAGAAGTAGAGGCCCTAAGATAAGATGCTGAATCAGATATGGAAATATAGTAGGCTGCTTCAGTTCTGCAAAGTAATTCTCTTCTATTCATAAGAGAATGATAATAAAAGAAGATGCCCCTCCCTTGGGATCTGGCCTTCTTTATATAGGTGAGTTCTGTTTGGAATATATTTGTTTGAATAATAATATTTAGTTTCTTTAATTTTAATTTGAATTATAATATCTTTAAAATATATTTTACTAATTATTTACTCCTAGTTTATCTAGGACCTTTATTTTTTTATAATTAGATGTAACTTAAGTTATCTCATAAATACTAATACTAATACTATTAATACTATTAATAGTAATAACAAATATGAGAATTATTTTATGCATAACTTTCATGCATTTTATTTATATAATTAATCTTTTCTTTTAAAAATAATAACAATATTATTATTAATAACAATAACAACATGAGAGTTATCTTATGCATAACCTTTATGCATGCTATTTACATAAGAATAATTAAATCTTATTATTCAATAGTTTAGTTATGGTAACTTCTTTGATTTAATTATGTATATACCATAATACTTCTTTTAAATATTAGGTACAAGGTCCAGCTCTTTGGACCAGGTCTTTTGGGTAAGCTTTGGATAGTTGGCTAGGTTAGGTACCTCTAGGTCTCTCTCTTGCATGTCGGATTCCCTTGTTTAACATGGTAGTTCCCGCAGTCTTTGAAGATAGATAGAAAAAGATTCATTTAATCAATTTAAATAAATGTGATGAATATAAATGCTATTTAGAGTCTTCTTGACTCAACACTTTTACAATTAAGTAACCCCAAGTGCTCTTAAGAGCTTTAACTCAACACTCTCACATGGGCATTACGCTAGTGCAGTTCCAGAGCATCCCGCTCAATAGCAGTACTAGAATGTGGTTGTGAATCACACCTAGAATGTACAAATGGCCTCAGATCCAGTATTCATTATCAAGCTTGGAGTGCTCCAGGGCTTATAATGCCAATTTCATTAAAATTGGACTTATGCTAGTCCAAGTCACTTTGAACACGGGTCAAAAATAGCCTTTCTAAACCCAAAAATCAAGCAAAATCCAGTTCCAAAAGTGCCAAATCCGGGCTCCAAAAGTGCCAAAACTGGTTCCAAAAGTGCCAAATCCGGTTCTAAAAGTGCCAAAACTGGTTCCAAAAGTGCCAAATCAAGGTTCCAAAAGTGCCAAAACCAGTTCCAAAGGTGCGAAAACCGATTCTATAAGTGCCAAAACCGGTTCCGAAAGTGCCAAATCAAGGTTCCAAAAGTGCCAAAACCGGTTCCAAAAGTGCCAAAACCGGTTCCGAAAGTGCCAAAACCGATTCCAAAAGTGAAAAAACCGATTCCGAAAGTGCCAAACCAAGGTTCCAAAAGTGACAAAATTGGTTCCTAAAGAGCCAAATCCATTTCCAAAAGTGCCAAATGCAGGTTCCAAAACCATACTTTTTCTTTTGATATTGCCACTTTTGAAATTGATTTTTGGTGTGTCCCGATATGATAATTATGACGACAATTTGAAGTTGTAAAAAATATACAAATTATCAAATGAATCGGTGTCTCTATAATATTATAGTAATTTCAAGTTGAATTTCATTAACCAACACTCAATTTTGAATGAGGCTCGAGATAAATCAATGAAGGGTCGGTCGATCCTTCTTCTTCCCACTAGTATTTTCATAATAGTTCTAGACCGCAAGAAGGGTTGTTCAATCCTTCGTGTGTTCACCATTCTGGATACAGGTGAATTGTCAAATATTGGTGTTCTCAATTATCTACTAAAAGAAGGGGCATTCGATCCTTCTTGTCGGCAGTCGAAAGTCCGGAGAAATATTGTTTAGATGTTATAACTTAGGCAGTGTCCCAATCCTTACCATATACCGCGGATGTTAGTAGTGGGAAATTGTCGTCCAAACCTTCGTAGATTAAATATTTTTTCATTTCTCTTTTAAATGAAGGGTCGGCCGACCCTTCTTGTGGTTAGTATTTTTGCAGTCTTCACCATTCAGGATATACATTAATTGAAAACCTATACTTCATAGGTTGAATATTTGCACAATTCCCTCATAAATGAAAGGGCAGTCGACTTCTGCCCAATATTATTTTCATATTAGTTCTAGACTGCAAGAAGTGTCATTCAATTCTTCTTGTGTTCACCAGTCTAGATACAGGTGAATTGTTTGATACTCGTGTTCACAATTATCTACTAAACAAAGGGTCGGCCGACCCTTCTTGTGATTTGTATTTTTCCAGTCTTGACCATTCTAGTTATACATGAATTGATCTCTATTTTGGCAGGCCAAAATCTCACATGTGTGAGCCTCAAAGAGAGAATTGACACCATAGGAATTGATGAAATGGCATGTATGATGACATGGAATGTGTGATGAGGTTGGAAAGACACATGATGGTGTTCTAGTGCTATCATTAAGTCAGTGTCTCAATTTGACATCATTCTGGAAAAGTATGACAAGTTTGTGAAACTTTGAAAATTGACCAAGTATGGAAAAAGTAGAAAAAACTGCTCCGAGAGAATGCCCTCCATAATTCATGGTTTGAGAAAAATGCACGCACCATCATATCATGCTATATCTTGTTGAAGTGCAAATCTAGTCACGGTCTTAGTTTTCCTTAGTCACTTATGAGGAGAAAGTTATAAGTCTGCCAAAATAGGGTTTCAAGATCAACCTTGGAGAAAATCTTGGAAATGACCAAGTGTTGGAAAACTGGTTCAAGTGGCCTTGGGAAAATTCCCACTGTACCTCATGGGAGAATGATAAAAGCGTGGTTAGATCAACGGCTATTCGATAAAGGGTGGTTAGCTCGAGGGTCCATAATATTTCCATGCAACCAACATACCCGACGTAGTGGAGGTCTGAGCGGTTGCGAAATACCGTACAGCTGTACGCATGCCGTCTCCACATCATTATGAAATCAGAGAAAGCGGTAAGGAAAATCACCATTCCGCATTACGAAACCACCTTTGGTAGTGTATAAAAGAGAAGTGCACGTCAAAAATTGACTTTTGTGTTGTGAACGACGAAGGATTGGAACATATATGTGCTGCTCGAAAGCGACAAAGCATAGTTTATTCAACATGTCTGTGCCAGGTAGGTCCTCTTAACTTGTGAAAGTAACTAGAATTGTTTACATAATGGAAGGAAGTAGTGAAACCATCTGTCAGAACGTTGAAACTATGAGGATAGGAGAAACCCTAGTGGACAAAGATAGTGACATTCGTGACCCCATAATGGTTTTAAATTCTTAGTTTCTGAAATCAAAAGCAAGTTGGAGGGTTTATTTAAACAAAATTTGGATGTGCACAATGTTTATAAGTCCCATTTTATCCATTTCTGTCCCAAACAACCTTCAGGGTTTCCGGAATTTGTTTCATGGTGTGCAATAAATTATTGTCAGAGTCAAAGAGTCATTATGAATTCATCACTGTTAACACCCAAAAAGTGCTCACTAGCTCATTCCCTTGGTCACATGACCCATTTGTCCACTTTTCCACCATTTTAGTCTCTAAATCCATCAAAAGGTCACCAGAAAGACCACAATACACCCTTTTTTCCCCTCAAAATATATATTTTTCCTCAAAATACACAAAAGACCCTAAAAAATGGTCCAAAATTCCCCAAAAATATTAAAAGAGAATAAAAATATAAAAAATATTCAAAAAAAGAAAAAGAGGGAAAAATAGACCTAAACTATGTTGGTCCATACCATTGGTTTCCTTAAAACCACAATGTTATTTCCCATCACCAAAAACTATAAAAAGGTGATAGGGGCTCCTCATTTTTCATCCACATTTCATCCTATCCTTATGCTACCAAATTCCCTTTGAGAGCCATTGCCTCCCATTTCGAGTTTGAAGACCCCCTTTTCAACATCTTGGAGAAGAGAACATTGGAGCTTAGAGCACCTCAACCTTGGAGTTGCTCAACACCAAACATCCTCACCTTTGAGGTAATACAAAAATCTATTATTTTTTAATTCTCTTATCTCTTTCATGGATCTATTGTCTACTTAGTTTTTTATTTCTCTTATACATGTTAATGTTAGATTAGATTAAGTTTATTATTATTTGCTTTTCATTTGAAACTGCTATTACTTTGTTAATAGGTGCATCCTTGCACATGCTTGGTTGAAAAACCAAGCAACAGTTTTTGGCGACTCCACTGGGTTTCGAATTTTAAATTTTTTCTTTAGATCTTTGTTTTTTACCATTCCAATTAGCAAATCTGCCATACTAGACAGCATATTCATTGCTGCCCTAGCTGTTGGCCCTTTCTGTAGCCTTTAAACAGATCGAAATTTCACTTTTTGGTTTCGTTTCCGGTGACCTTTTTTCCGTTTTCACATCGCGACTTTTCGCTCGACAGTTGCGCAGCTCATCGCGACCTCGCACTCTTTTTCCGCATTGCACATTGCAGTTTCGCGGCCTTTTTTCGCGTTGCACATCGCGGCTTCGCGACCCTTTTCCGCACTGGACATAGCGACTTTGCAGCCTTTTTCCACGCTGCACATCGCGATTGTGTGCCTAAAACCCACGATGCACATCGTGGCCTTTTCCCAAAAACCCATGATGCTGCTGTTTTTCACTCGACCCAATTTTTAGAAAAACTTCTGCTGCGTTTTTGCCCATTTAGCCTATTTTATCCAACATCATTTTTTCCTGCAATTTTTTTCCAGCATTCTGTTTTAATTATTGCAACAATAGTAAATCATTTTCTATTCTATATGCTGAATTAAAATCTTTTCAACTAGTGAAAAAAAGGTTTTTAGCACTTTGATTAGATCATAGATTTTATTTCTTTGCAAATTTCGAACCATCTTTCCGATTTGCTCAATAGTTTTTCCCAAGCAAGCACTTAGAAATCTATTCATTTCTAGCATTTTTTACAATATTTGCTTTCCTTTAAAAAATTATTTCAAAAGTCTATAGTTTTTGAATTATTTTTGTTAAAGCATTTACATTTCAGAAAAAAAAAAAAAAAAAAAAAAAAAAAAAAAAAAAAAAAAAAAAAAAAAAAAAAAAAAAAAAAAAAAAAAAAAAAAAAAAAACCTTTTATTTTTTGCAAATTGAAATCATCTTGTTTTTAATTTGTAATCAATCGCCCAAGTGAGGAAAATTCATTTTCAGTTAAATAATCACACTTGCACCCAATCTGCCACATTTTTAATTAACTGAGCCTTAAAATCTACCTAAACTCAACAAACACTTTAACCCCACTTGGGGAACACTTGAAGAATCTTGTAGCTAGGTAGGATTGGGGGGATAGGTGTTCCAATAACACCCCTCAATTATTTACATCTGAGACATAGTGTTTTGACTTTTAGGGTCCCAAAAATCTCTTATTATTTGTTGACACACTTATACACCAATTTATCGGGAAGGCCTCTCCCTTAGGAGGGTTGAAGTAGCTAGACTGGTTCCGGAAGCCTGAGTGGAATACCGCTATCCATTCAGTAACTGAAGGATACCTTTTGCAGTTCTCGGTGTATCACCAGTATGGGAGTACATCGACGATAGAACCAAACTGCAGATTCACCCAACCGAGCGTGTCATGAACGGGTTATCTTAGTGGCCAATTTTTAGGACTGTCTACCTGGTGTCGCTCCCGATAGGGGGATATCTAGCCTTTGATTCCACTACTCATATTGTCTGACTTGGATTTCATCACCTTGGAAAGGATATGTTTCGTTGAATCGTAATACCACTTTTAGTTAGGCGTTTGCATGCTCTGCTACCCCCCTTGGTTTAGTAAGCAACACTTTCTTCTAGGAACCGTTTGATTTTTGGTATTCTGACCACTTTTCTTGATTCCTCCACTTATTATAGCACAGTTGTTATAATAAGTGCTTTTGAGGTTGGTTGTTGGCCTGAGAGCCATTGTTTTTTCACACTCCCCTCTTGCACACATCGTGGCATTAGAGTCTTGAGTTTTTTTATATCACCACCATCCATTGGCATTTCTAGGCATCTCTCACCATTGAGAAATTAAGACGATCCCACCATTTTCAGGGTGAACCCCCTCAGTTCAGTACACTTGACTCTACACGTCATTAGATGTAGAGCGTTATCCCTTAGCTCCACACGTTATCGGCATAGAACCCAGTCATCTGATTCTAACACACCTCATTTTACATATGATTCTAAGGCTGAATCTGAACACCCTACTGAGACATCACCAACCAACCCCATGGCCAAATCACAATATGACCCCCTTTTCACCAATGCTGTTAGAGCTACATCAATAAACCCCACTTCTACTGTGACAACCACGGTAGCCACAATCCCTTTAGGCATGCCTAATATGGGGGCCACCCCCCCTTTAGGCATGCCTAATATGGGGGCCACCCCCCCCCTTTAGACATGCCCAACACAGGACCAACGCCTATTTTAGGTATGCCGAACATGGGCATCACCCCCCCTCATTGCCACTACCTAGATCCAGTAATTGATGGAACCATTCCTAATCCATCTGCATCCCATGTTGCACTTGGGAGCACAGGCCCCTCCCACACCACATCGGTTGGAGGACACATCCCTTTCACACCTAACATACCCTTAGGGGGCACTGGACCAATCCACAATGCTACCATTAGCAATTATCCCCCCAGTGACCATGCCACACCCATCTGCTAGTCTGCCATACATGGCTAGTCTAAACTTACAAGACCTGGCAAGGTTAACCAATGACCCTATTAGACACAACCCTATGTGGCCCCCCATGCCCACAAAGCTTCCCTCAGATATCCCAAAATTTGAAGGAAAAGCTGGGGAAGATCCCCAAAACCACATCATGTCATTTCACCTATGGTGTTCCTCTAACTCCATAGTAGATGATTCCATTAGACTGATACTTTTACAAAGAATTTTCACCGGCTCTACAGCCAAGTGGTACATTGAGCAGCCACATGGGACACACCCCACTTTTACATCCCTCGCCTCAACGTTCCTTCAGTTCTTTCAACTACCTATACGCTATGATGCAGGAGTAGAAATACTTTTGTCCTGTAGACAGAACACCGCTACACACATCACTGATCATATCCATGAGTGGTGTAAGCGCTGTAGCCTCTGCAAGATAAAGCTTGACAACTGTATCTTTTTGGATTGGTTCCTCAAATCACTCCTCCCCCTCATAGCCAAGGATGTAGCTTCTGAATGACCCCAGTCAGAAGAAGAAGCTATCTTAAAAGCCCAGCAGTTGACCTGATTTACACCCAGTGTGGCTACTTATATACCATTCTACCTGACGCTCCCTATGGCAATTCCTCCTAGACTGACGCACTAGGGGCATCCCACGCCGCCGATGGCATCATTGGACAAGTTGCATCCCATAACCAACCCTTTTCCATTATGCGCAATAATACCGGCCCCGATCTTTCACGGGCCACATCTCACTCCGGAGCTACAACTTCGTATGCTCCCATGGCCCACCCCCACCACATTCATGGACCCTCATGTCCACCACATTGTTATGGTCATGCACCTTCAACCTATCCACCTTCGGTTCCAGCCTCTATGTATTACTATCAATAAGCCACACATGCTCCTATTCACTCACAAGCCCCGGTGTCTTATTACCCACCACAGGCAGCGCTTGCTGCACCACAACCTCCAGTCGCTCAAACTTATCCACCAAACAACAACAACGCTGCCCCTGCTAACAAAAACCCTGATTGATCACCGAAAAAGGGTAAGAACCATAATTTACGAACAAACCACCCATGTTCCATATGCGGAGTATACAGCCATTACACACACACTTGTGCCCATTTGGAGCGAGTGTGCCAACTGTGGAATGATGACGCCCAATGCCAAGGGCACATTGCACAACTAGCGCCACCTACTCAACCACAACCCATAGTGCTACAGAATCCTTTTCCCACACAAGGAGTGGCGAGCACTTGTCCGTTGGATCCTCCTCAAGGAACCATAGCACCACAAAAACAAATCACATATGCTGCACACACAAACCAACCGATGGATTCAAGTAGTCATCATCTCCTTATGATGTCATTGTCTGACATGAATCTCCAAACGTGTTGAAACCAATACGCCCCCATTGCACCTAAAAATGTTCTCCCTATGATTGAACAACCAGTTCATAATGCACCTACATTGTTCGTCTCCACAGTCAGACTCGGATTATACTCGGAATCACTTATGACTTACACATTCCAATCCATCCCACCCCGTTTGAAGATAACTGAGATATCTGATTTGTACACCCTCTCGCATAACACACAGGTACCAAACCAACAACCCCCTTTACTCCCGCAACCACCCTCAGTGGCAATCATGTAGGAACCACACCAATTCATACTATCCCATTTTTATTTCCCCCTTCAGGCACCATCAACACACCAGTCATGGCTACACTTAATCTCCCAGGATTAACATTAGGATTACTTGTGTGGTACCTACCTACCCCAACCCGTCCCCCGACACCGAATGTCATTTTACAACTGGTGCAACCCATCAATACTTCTAACTGTCTACCCCCTAGTGTAACAAACATCCAGAATAGGCCACCTCCAACAGGGGCCACTGTATCAACATCTAGTAATGCTTCCCCTGAACTCCACTACAATGGGGGCATAGAACAACAAACCTACACCACTGGACCCACAACCCGCACTGTCCCACCGACTCCTAGGTTGGTGAAGAATCCCCCAGCAATCCGTGCTCCCCCAAAGTGCTCTTTGTGCAACGATATAGGCCATGCTACCCATCAATGTCCACAATTACTGGCACTTCAAGAGCATATGCAAATGTTGGATGATGACACTAACATTTTAGTTGTCAAACTCGAGTTGCCCCCTTATCCTCATGATAAATATTTGCGTACCAACCACCCTTGTGCAATATGCGACATCTACGACCATTATTCACATCACTGCCCTAATCCCCTAGATTATAGAGCAACACTATATAAACTGAATAATGCCGACCTAGAGATATCCCCTCTTCTCATTGAGGAAATATATCCCCCAAAATATTCCTCCTCGGAAGAAATTAACACCATTTACACAGTTTCCACTGGAGACCCCTCTGTCTGGTCAGCCCCTTCGATTGATCGCTTTGACACACATGTTCAATCCTTTCAAATCGATAAGGAAACCACATGTCCACAACATGGGGGCAGGCCCAAAACCTTGCCTACTCATCATCATCATAATTCTCGTTGGAGATACTGGGGGCATCCACCCCACAAGAGGAATCCCCCATCATCATATCATCACTTCAATATGCCACCACGACACACAGCCTCATGGTATACCCCCTGCCAGCAGTTGGTCAATGCCCTGTTGATCCCTCTCTAAGACAACATCTGCACCGCATTGAAACCTTTGATTGAGGGGGCACAATAGATTACCTCGACCCTGGGATAGGGGGCATGATGAATCATTTTGAACCTTCTGTTGATGTATATGTAACTTCGGAATGTATTTCATCTGTATATTATATTTATATTTATTGTACCCTTATAAGAGATGTGTTATTCCTCTATAAGGAAGTGTCGTCATGTGGATTGACAAGTGTCGCAAGTGTGTGTACTTGCCGATGGGTTATTAGACCACCTTATGGGGTCGGCCCTAATTAATATATAATATAATGTGGATGTACTCAAGTAGACAAGTCGGCCCCAGTAGGTCACTGGGCAAAAAGGTGAGTATAAATAGAGATAGGAGATCTCTATTTTACTCACTCGGAAAAGTATCTATCTCTCTCTCTGGAAAGTGGCGCACTAGTGAGGAGGAGGAGGATCATCTGCTAGGAGACTATCTCTGTATTATTTGGTTGTATTTTGGTTGAGCCATTGCTCTCTCTATCTCTGAGGAAGTTGTGGGGTTTTTCACCTTAGGGTTTTCCCCACGGAAACTCTGTGTCTCTTGTCTCTATGCTTTTGATTCTTATGATGCTTGTGATGCTTTTCATATTGTGATTGTCATGCATTGATATACTGTAGATGTTATTCTCTCAGCAAAGATCCTATAGTATTGTGATTTAATACTGAAAATTCAACATGGTATCAGAGCTTAACTGAGAAGAAGACATTTTGCAGTGACGGAAGCTTGTATTGCTTGTTTATTGGGTTTCTCTCCACAGATTTTTGAAATTCAGTATAGTAGATTGGATCTACTCATCAAGGCGCATCTTTCTGTCCAATCAGATTTCAGTTCCGAGCATTTTCAGTTTTGGCCCTAAAAATTAGGGTTTCCACAAAAATAGGAATTTCTAGAAACTGAAGGTACAGCTGGAAGCTCCTTGCAAAAATCGAAGGTTTGAGCTTTGGATCGAGATTTTTGGCTGGGTAGATCTCCGGGAAACTCAAACCCTAATTCAGGGCTCTCCCAGTGAACCCGGGAGGACAAAAAGGCAATTTTGAAGGACAAGACTTTGCTGATCTCAAATTCTAAATGTACTAGGCTGATCAGCTCTCCAAGGCGCATCTTTCTATCCTTTCGGAATTTTGAAATTCACATTTTGAATTTTTAGGGTTTCTCTGACAAACCCTAATCCGGGACCAGATCCAGTTTTCAGCACTTCAAGTGGTAAGTTCTAAATCTTTTCTATTTCCATTTGAAGTACTCTTAAAGATGTCTCTTCACACCAAGCTTGAGGATAAGCTTGAAGGGGCTGATAACTTCCGAGCCTGGAAGTATAGGATTGGGCTAATCCTGGAAGAGAATGAGTTGGACTCTTATGTGAAAGAAGACATCCCTATCCCAGAGGATGAAGAGGCCAAGGTATTGCACAAGAAGAACTTGGTCAAGGCAAAGAGAATCATTGCTGATTCTATCAAAGACCATCTCATACCCCATGTGTCTTCTCTCAAGACACCCAAAGAGATGTTTGAATCTTTGACCAAGCTATTTGAAGGAAAGAACATAAATCGGAAGATGACCCTGCGGAACCAATTGAAAGCAGTAAAGTTTCAGAATGGGGAAACCATTCAATCCTACTTTTCAAGGGTCTCTCAGATCAAGGAACAATTAGAAGCAGTAGATGAAATGGTGGAGAATGGTGAAGTGGTGATGACCACTCTAAATGGCCTACCCAGGTCATGGGATTCCTTTATTCAAGGAATTTGTGCAAGGAAGAAGTTGATCTCCTTCAGTAGACTTCGGGAAGAATGTTCTCAAGAAGAAGCTAGGCTTATAGCTCGTGAGGAAAAGATGGGAGGTGAAGATCAAGCTCTTGCAGCTCACACCAAAAGAAGCAAAACCAAGAAGGATCACCCTCACCCCAAAAGATTCCATCAAAAGAATAAGAAGGACCTAAGATGCTTCACATGCAATGAGAAGGGTCACTTTGCTTCAGATTGTCCCAAGAACAAAAGGGATAATAAGAACAACTCCAGTAAGAAGAAGAAAGGTAGCAAAAGAAGGTTTCATGCCCATGCTGCCGAAGATGATGAACCTCCAAAGAAGAAGGCTAGGGCAGAAAGTAGTAGTGATGATGACTCATGAAGTGAAGAAGAATATGTTCTAATTTCCGCTCTTACAGGTACCATCTCCCATGGATGTAATGATTGGTTGATTGATAGTGGGGCTTCCAAACACATGACTGGGTTCAAGGAATCATTTGTGAACCTTTCTGAACATGAATCACCCCATAAGGTGAAACTTGGGGATGATTATCAATATCCAATCAAAGGAAGTGGTGAAGCCTCTTACAACTTAGATTCTGGAAAATCTCTGAAGATGAAGGAAGTTCTCTATGTACCTGGGCTCAAGAAGAACTTACTCTCCATCTCTGCTCTAGATGCAAAAGGTATGAGGGTTGCATTTGTTGATGGCCAAGTACTAATGTGGCCAAAGGGAAAGACTATAGATGATGCAGTAGTGATTGGAGAGCAAGAGGGAGGCTTGTATAAATTAAAGGGTCAACCTGAACATGCCATGGTACATGAATCCATGGAGCCAAGTGAACTTTGGCATAGGAGACTTGCTCACATGCACTATAGAGCACTTCCAATTGCAAGCAAGGCTGTAGAAGGTCTTCCTGAAATCAAGACCAAACATGAAGGGGTTTGCAAAGGATGTGCAAAAGGTAAGAACACTAAGAAGGCTTTCCCAAGCAGTGAAAGCAAGGCAAAAGACATCCTGGAAACCATCCACTCAGATGTATGTGGCCCCATGTCATCCAGTTCCCTAAGTGGGTATGTTTACTATGTATCATTTATTGATGACTTCTCCAGGAAGACTTGGGTATACTTCTTGAAGGGCAAAGATGAGGTGTTTGATAAATTCAAGGAATTCAAAAACTTGATGGAAAATCAAACTGACAAGAAAATCAAAACATTCAGATCTGACAATGGTGGAGAATTCACCTCAAATGACTTCAAGAAGCTTTGTAGTGATTCAGGGATTAAGAGGGAGTTGACTGCTCCATATAATCCTCAACAGAATGGAGTTGCAGAAAGGAAGAACAGAACTATCATGGAAGCAGCAAGGGCAATGTTGCATGACCAGGATCTTCCTATGCATCTTTGGGCAGAAGCAGCTAGAACAGCTGTATATGTGCAGAATAGAACACCCCACAAGATATTGGACAACAAGACACCAGAAGAAGTCTTTTCTGGTAAGAAACCTGAAGTCAGCCATCTCAGAATATTTGGTTGTCCAGTATACACTCATGTCCCAAAGGAGAAGAGGACTAAACTAGATCCTTCAGGAAAGAAGGGCATCTTTGTGGGTTATAGTGAAAGCTCGAAGGCTTACAGAATATATTTTCCAGGGTTCAAGAAGATTGATGTCAGCAGGGATGTAACATTTGATGAAAATTCAGCATTCATCAAATCAAGAAAGGCACCTATTGAAGATTATGAAGAACCTAAGGAAACAAGATTTCAAGACACTACCATGACTGATGCAGTTCCAGAAACTGCTCGTGACTTTGAAGATCCACAAGAACCTGTAGATCCACCTCGTGAGGATAACTCTCACAAGAGGAAACCTGTATGGGCTAGAGAGCTCATTCATGATGCAGAAAGATTTGGCATTCCAGAAGAAGAACACAGAGCAAAGAAGAGAACCAGATCACACACCAGTTATGTTGCTTTACTCTGTGACATCATGAACAAAGAGACTTCCAGTTATGAAGAGGCAGCAGAAAAGAAAGAATGGAAGGATGCTATGGTTGAGGAATATCAATCAATTATGAAGAATGATGTTTGGGATGTTGTCCCAAGACCTAAAGGGAAGTCTGTTGTGACTTCCAAGTGGATCTACAAAATCAAGCATGCTGCAGATGGCAGTGTGGAAAAATATAAAGCAAGATTCGTAGCTCGTGGTTTCTCTCAGAAGGAAGGAATAGACTATGAAGAAACCTTTGCACCTGTAGCCAGATATACTTCCATCAGAACAGTACTTGCCTTGGCCGCAGCAATGAAATGGAAGATACACCAGATGGATGTCAAGACTGCTTTCCTGAACGGTGTAGTAGAAGAAGAAGTATATGTGGAACAGCCACTCGGCTTTGAAATACATGACAGGGAATCTTATGTATGCAGATTGAAGAAAGCCTTGTATGGCTTGAAGCAAGCTCCCAGAACCTGGTATGGTAGGATGGACAGTTTCCTATCTAGTTTGGGCTTTACCAAGAGTAAAGCGGATTCCAACCTTTACTACAAGGTTGAGGAAGGGAATCCTGTAATTCTACTACTATATGTGGATGACCTATTTGTGACAGGAGATGACAGAATGATTGCAGATACCAAGAGGAAGCTTGCAGCTGAATTCGATATGAAAGATTTGGGAATGATGCACTATTTCCTAGGTATGGAGGTGTGGCAGAATGCAGGTGGGATCTTCCTTGGTCAAGGGAAGTACACAGTAGATATTCTGAAGAGATTTGGGATGATGGATTGCAAAGCCATGGCCACACCTATGGCATCGAATCTGAAGCTTCTTTGTGATGCTTCATCTGAGCCAGTTGATGTTTCTATGTATCGTCAGATTATTGGGTCCTTGATGTACCTGACGAACACGAGACCAGATATTTGCTTTGCTGTGAACACATTGAGCCAGTTCCTGACGGATCCGAGGAGTGTTCACCTAGTTGCTGTAAAGCATGTTCTGAGGTACCTGAAGGGTACAGTGGATTATGGGCTCAGATATGAGGCAAATCAAAAGTTTAACCTACAGGGTTATGTTGATTCAGATTGGGCTGGCAGTGCTGCAGATAGGAAGAGCACATCTGGGTGTTGCTTCAGTATGGGATCAGGTGTGATCTCTTGGTTTAGCAGGAAGCAGTCCTGCGTAGCACTGAGTACAGCTGAGGCAGAGTATGTTGTAGCCTGTTCAGCTAGTTGTGAGGCAGTATGGCTACGGAAGCTACTGTCTGAGTTATTTGATCTCCCGTTGGAGGCTACTGGTATCTTCTGTGATAACCAGAGTTGTGTGAAGTTGTCCGAGAACCCAGTGTTTCATGACAGGTCGAAACACATAGAGATCAAATATCACTATATCAGGGATATGGTGCAGAGAGGAGCTGTGAAGCTCCTGTATGTTGCGACGGACGAGCAGATTGCAGATGTGCTGACGAAGCCACTAGCCAGGGTGAAGTTCGAGTACTTTAGAGAGAGGCTTGGCGTTATTCAGATCGAGGTCACTTCGAGGAAGAAGTGACGGACACATTTGCTGAAGCCATTCCAAGCATGTTGGAAGGAGGATCCTTCACATGGCTGTGGATGTAAGCGCTGGATGATGAGCATCAGGATGATGTTCTAGTTTCTGCTTGATGTGATCAGTTGGATCATTTTATGTATGTATGTACGCATCATGTTGGATGCTGGATATGATCAGTTGGATCATTTTATGTATGTATGTACGCATCATGTTGGATGCAGGATATGATCAGTTGGATCATGTGTATGTATTGTTTATGCATCATGTTGGATGCTTGGACCATGTATCTGTATATGTATCAGGTGGATACATTGTATGATCAGGTGGATCATGTATGGTGATATGTATCATGTATTTGTATTTGTATCAGGTGGATACATTGATGATCAGGAGGATCATGTATGATGATATGTATCAGGTAGATACTTGGTATGCATCAGGTAGATGCATTGATGATCAGGAGGATCATGTATGATGATATGTATCAGGTAGATACTTGGTATGCATCAGATAGATGCTTTGATGATCAGGAGGATCATGTATGATGATATGTATCAGGTAGATACGTGGTATGCATCAGGTAGATGCTTTGATGATCAGGAGGATCATGTATGATGATATGTATCATATATTTGTATCAGGTGGATACATTGATGATCAGGAGGATCATGTATGATACTTGGTATGCATCAGGAAGATGCATTGATGATCAGGTAGATCATGCAGCAGGATGTTGCAGTGATGATCAGGATGATCATAGATGACGAGCTTCAGGATGTTGCTCCAGATGACATGCAGCAGGATGTTGTATTGATGATCAGGACGATCATGGATGACGAGCTTCAGGATGTTGCTCCAGATGACATGCAGCAGGATGTTGCATTGATGATCAGGACGATCATGGATGACGAGCTTCAGGATGTTGCTCCAGATGACTTGCAGCAGGACGTTGCAGTGATTATGATCAGGACGATCATGAGTACATCAGGATGATGTATGGTGAGTATCAGGTTGATACTCTGTGGCCGTGGATCAGGTTGTGCAGATGAGCATGTCTGGGAGATCCTATAGGTCGGAGTTGTGTACCCGTAACAGCCTGGGATGCTCTTTCGAGACATTGCTCTGGGAGGACATGTAATTTGTGCCCTGGGAGATCTCAGGTCGGAGTTGTGTACCCGTAACATCCTGAGATGCTCTTGGGAGGTTTTGTCCTATGGCATGTAATTTGGGCCCTGGGAGATTTCAGGTCGGAGTTGTGTACCCGTAACATCCTGAGATGCTCTTGCGAGGTTTTGCCATGACCACATGTAATTTGTGCCCTAGGAGATCTCAGGTCGGAGTTGTGTACCCGTAACATCCTGAGATGCTCTTGCTAGGTTTTGTGGTGGACCACATGTAATTTGTGCCCTGGGAGATCTTAAGTCGGAGTTGTGTACCCGTAACATCCTAAGATGCTCTTTCGAGGTTTTGTGGTGGGGTCACATGTAATAGCGCCCTGGGAGATCCTACAGGTTGGAGTTTTGTACCCGTAATATCCTGGGATGCTCTTTCGAGGTTTTGTGACGCACGTAATAAGTCCTGAGGATTCCACAGTATGGCCAGTGATGACGAAGACCTGCAGGTGGTGGGCCTACATCCAGTATGAAAAAGGACTGGCTCTGTAGAACTTCCTATGACGAGTAGAGACAGAGATTAGATGAGATAGCAGCAGCAGTGACGATGATGATGATGATGCATCGATGACGATGATCCAGAGAAGAAGACTTGTCTAGCAGATCTGTGTCGAGAAATACCTTCCTAGTTAAGAGGGAGTGTTGATGTATATGTAACTTCGGAATGTATTTCATCTGTATATTATATTTATATTTATTGTACCCTTATAAGAGATGTGTTATTCCTCTATAAGGAAGTGTCGTCATGTGGATTGACAAGTGTCGCAAGTGTGTGTACTTGCCGATGGGTTATTAGACCACCTTATGGGGTCGGCCCTAATTAATATATAATATAATGTGTATGTACTCAAGTAGACAAGTCGGCCCCAGTAGGTCACTGGGAAAAAAGGTGAGTATAAATAGAGATAGGAGATCTCTATTTTACTCACTCGGAAAAGTATCTATCTCTCTCTCTGGAAAGTGGCGCACTAGTGAGGAGGAGGAGGATCATCTGCTAGGAGACTATCTCTGTATTATTTGGTTGTATTTTGGTTGAGCCATTGCTCTCTCTATCTCTGAGGAAGTTGTGGGGTTTTTCACCTTAGGGTTTTCCCCACGGAAACTCTGTGTCTCTTGTCTCTATGCTTTTGATTCTTATGATGCTTGTGATGCTTGTCATATTGTGATTGTCATGCATTGATATACTGTAGATGTTATTCTCTCAGCAAAGATCCTATAGTATTGTGATTTAATACTGAAAATTCAACACCTTCCCTGTCACACCTATCTCAATATTTCAATGATCCCATTGTTCAAACTAACACATATGTGATCCACAATCATAAACCCCATGCACATAGCATGGGGGAAGGTCATTAACCTTGCTCACTTTTTCACATGCGTGATCTCAACCATTTTTGAGGTCACATATCACTTGTATGTTTGATTTGATTTGATACACCTAGTATTCTTCCCCCGCGTGTCATCATTTCTCCCCACCACTGCATCCTTGACTTGGTTGGCTCACCTTTATTTGTAGCCATTTTTTAACCTAGTTATTTCCTTTGACCATTCCAGAGTCCTTATGACCTGCATTTTTTGCACCATTTGCACCGCCAAACTCATATTTCCGTGCCCGTGATGATGCTTGAGATCATTTCTCACTCTCACCAGTAGATATTTTGGGCATTTGTTCCATGCCCCATCGTCACCTTGATTTGCGTGCCGCATCAGCTGTGGTCCATTTTTTGCGAGTCTAATATCGCCGGATTCAGTTTTCCGTGCTCATGATGATGCTTGAGACCATTTCTCATTCTCACCACCATATTTTTTGGGCATTTTTTCCATGCGCCATCGTTGCCTTGATTTGCGTGCCACATCGGTCGTGGTCCATTTTTTACGAGTCTTATTTTGTCGGATTCAGTTTTCCATGCTCGTGATGATGCTTGAGATCATTTCTCGCTCTCACCCCCATAATTTTCAGGAATTTTTTCAAAATGCCACTCATCGCCTCGGTTTGCGTGCCACATCGAGCGCTACCCGTTGTTGACGATCTTTATGTTTCTAGATTCATTTTTCTGTGCTCGCGATGATGCTCGAAATCATTCCTCACTCTCACCAATACCTTTTTGTTCAGTATAATTTTATCCCTTTTTCGGGCCGAGCAATTCTTTTACGAAAAAGGCACTTAAGGAGTTTCTGTTAAGCTCTTTTCTGACTCCTAAAAGAATGAAAAGATCGCCGAGCAATCTTGCTTCCTTTCATGCTCACTAAAAGTATCTGAAAGGGCATCTACCTGGTATACGTTTACCCCTTTTCTAGACCTTGTAGACTAATTACGAAAAATGAATACTCTAGTCACATCGGCTAGAAGAGTTCTCCATTTGCATCATTTTATGCTTTTTCAGGCATTGGAGACTAACATATGAAAAAGAACACCAATGGAGTCTACTTATCGCTTTTAGACTCTCTAAAATTGAAAGCAAACCATGAGAAATTACTGTCTTGGGCTCGTACAAATCCACAGGACGGTACTCCACCACCAATGCAGAGTCTTCTTATCGTTTTCAGACTCCTTAAAAATGAAAGCACACATAAGCATGAACAGTCCTGGGCTCGCATAAATCCACAGGATAGTACCATTTTAGAGCATACTTTTATCTCTTCTTGGAGCTCATTAAAAACATGAAGAAGGACCCAATGGTGCTTTTCGGCGCCACAATAGATCATGTCTACTCATAAGGCAGCTTCCCCATTTTGGTCACATTTGTTCAGAGTATTCTGCAGTATGTCACCCTGAGAGTCTCCCAAAAGCATTCACCAGCTTTTCCCCCTAGAGTCACTCCAGTCTACAATACATACCCTTGATCCATTAAAGCTATGATCCCCGTACCTACAAGTCAGTTTCCTACACTGCCAGGTCAATCATGTCATCATGCTCTGAACAAAGGAAGTTTGAGTCCACCCACTCTATGACCCCAGTAATTCCCCATCCCCACAGTATGTCAGTCCTACCACTAGTACTATCACATATCAGTTGTGCACCTCGTGCTCCTATCAAGGAAACATCATTCCCTTGGTAGTTGTTGGTCTCCCTCTGTCAACACCAACCAAATCTATTCTAGAGGATAGACCCAGAGGTCCCTGTGCCTTGGACTCATCACCATTTATGATGAGTGCCTATGGATCATTTTGAAAGGAGCCCTCAGTGCCTCTCCAAATGATTGTTTCTCACATGCTCGACTTCAACACCTTGATCGCATCATTGAGACTCGTACAGGGTATCAGTTCTTTTCAGTTATTTGTGGAAGACCCCGAATATCACTTGACTCTACCACATTTGAGAGTCTAATTAAGGAAATAAACAGTTACATTTTCCTATAGATATCCAGGTTGTGCTTGGCGACAGTATTCAGATGTACCCCATTTTTATACTCCCTCGAGTATACAGTTACATATGCTCCTCGGAATTGACTCACAATTGTTGAGTCTCTATAGATGTTGGACACCTTCAGTTTCAGCAGTTCATCATCCCTTATGATATGTTATTTTCCAGTGTATCAGTTATTCAAATCAGTCATGGTATGACCATGAGCATATCCCAACATCGTGTCCCCTCTGGACCTTTATGATGTACCAGCATATTTTTATGTATTTTTTTAGGTCCCCCTTCGTGGGATTAATTGTTATGTATATGTCTTGATACAAGCATGGGTATGCCCGCCTCGTCCATCATCAGAGACTATTCCTCATTCACTTTGAGGCAATTTAATATTTTTGTTTTTTTTGTAGCTTTCAAGGGGCGGCTGTTCCAATCTCCAATCGGTCTCTTCTCTTCTCCAAACCCAAGGAAAAAGAAAAAATAACTATGATGTCTATCGGCCATACGATGAGCTCATGCCCTCACACATCAGGGGGCAATCTGTTAACACCCAAAAAGTGCTCAATAGCTCATTACCTTAGTCACATGACCCATTTGTCAACTTTTCCACCATTTGAGCCTCTAAAGCCATCAAAAGGTCACCAGAAAGACCACAATACACCCTTTTTTCCCCTCAAAATATATATTTTTCCTCAAAATACAAAAAAACCCCTAAAAAAGGGTCCAAAATTCCCCAAAAATATTAAAACGGAATAAAAATATAAAAAATATTCAAAAAAAGGAAAAAGAGGGAAAAAGAGACGTAAACCATGTTGGTCCATACCATTGGTTTCCTTAAAACCACAATGTTATTCCCCATCACCAAAAACTATAAAAAGATGATAGGGGCTCCTCACTTTTCATCCACATTTCATCCTATCCTTATGCTGCCAAATTCCCTTTGAGAGCCATTGCCTCCCATTTCGAGTTTGACCCCCATTTCATCATCTTGGAGAAGAGACCATTGGAGATTGGAGCACCTCAACCTAGCAGCTGCTCAACACCAAACATCCTCACCTTTGAGGTAATACAAAAATCTATTTTTTTTAATTCTCTTGTCTCTTTCATGGATCTGTTATTTACTTAGTTTTTTATTTCTCTTATACATGTTAATGTTAGATTAGATTAACTTTATTGTTATTTGCTTTTCATTAGAAATTGCTATTACTTTGTTAATAGGTGCATCCTTGCACATGCTTGGTTGAAAAACCAAGCAATAATCATGAAAGAAAATTCTTTGCCGTGTAAATGCGTCTACCATTAGCAAAGCTCTGGCAGTTCCCATGTTTTCCTCCCACCACCAGGAATATTTTGCCGAAGAAGCACTAGTTAGCCAGTACAGAGAGTCATCCCCTAAGACCAAACAAACCTTCATGACCAGTTGTCTAAAACATGGCATTTCCATTGATAGCACCCCCTATACACTTGACATTAATTTCTTTGATGAAAATTCACAGTTAGTTTTGTCACTCATTTCATATTTTTTAGGGTTTGATGATGATTCCATGGTCATAGAGGTCCAGAGTAAGTTTTCTTTTTAGATTAAGTGTTGGTAGACCAGAAATGGATTAAAGTCAAGTACCCTGCCTTAAATTTGATGAATTATTGGCTCGGAACATCCACTCTCAGTTAGTGAATTTCCACACTTCGAGACATTTCAAATTCCAGACACACCTGATGAAAATGCTCCTATTTAGCAGTTGAAAAGATTTACAATTCCCACAGTCTTTGTTTTCAGAGATAGTGGAAGACAATATGTTTAATTTTATGAATTTTATTTTATCAGAAGTATACAAATTGATGTTTGGAGAAAATTTTCCTAGAGTATTATCAGAGATGAAGACCCTGATGCAATTAAGCCCAAAAAAATCAGTTGGAGACTGGTTTTTAGAGAACCAAGATACAGTAATCAGACTTTATGGATTTGTTAAGGAGCCCTATATTCTACCAAATTTTTTGACTCCGAGAGTTTTCACTTTGGAGTTTATTAGAAAAAAATTGACAGTAGAAAATGACCATTTTCTACATTTCAAGAAAGCTACAGATATAAATTTCCCTTTAAAAATTGGTCCTTTTATCATCAAGAACAAGAATGCTCTCCCTTTTGTATGAAAACATTTAGAAGCACTGAGTTTTAGGAAAGCGACAGTTATTAATTATTATCCTTTTCATGTTATTTATGATAGAAGGCAAGAGAACAAAAATAAAGCCTTTGATCACCAAGAGGTTGAAGGATTGGTGAAGATGGAAAATTTACTACAATATGAATCATACACAGAAGTTTCGGGAAGTTCACATGCTAATCCTTCTACTTGGATAAAGTTTCAGCTGAGTTGGTACCTGAGATGGTACCTACCCTAGGAAAGGTTGAAGCAACAAGTAATGGAATTTTTTATGAAACTGCTAATATGTAGGTGGAGGAAGAAAGAGAAGCCAAAAGCTTAAAATCAAGCCAGCAAGATGAAGTAGTTGTATCTGACAAAGAAAAGGGAACGAAGAAAGAAAAATACCAAGGGCCAAGAATTCAAGTACAGGAATATGAATTTGATGAGGCAAGAGCTGCAGGTGATTCTAGCAAATTTCATTCAAGAGATGAAATATGTGTAAAATATGGAAAAGACAGACACACAACAGCATAAGCAATGCATAATTTGTTTCCAGAAGTCAAGCAATGCATAAGTTGTTTCCAGAAGTCAGGAATGTTGTTGATTTAGAAATTACTCTGATGAATAGAAAAGATCCAGACAAAAATAATTTGAATTTGGTCGTATCGTCTGATGATAAGGTCACAGAAGTGAAATTGAATTTGCAGAAGATAACAGTCCCTGATAAAATTCACCTACACAGACAGACTGGAGAGGTGATTTATGCTGATATGATGGAAGCTACTTTAATAGTGAAAAAACTACAAAAAATAGTGAACATGCTGCAAATCTAGTTGAGGCAAGAGAAAACAGAGAAAAAAGCTCATTATATACAAATAAAAGGATTACAAGATAACCTGGTGAAGAGCAATGATGAACCAAATAGAGGGGAGGCAATTAAACATCTTTTAGCTGAGAAATAAAAGAATATCCAATTACTTCAGCAAAAGGTTAGAATTCTAGCAACTTGGATAATTCAAGCCTCTGAATTAACTGTGTTAGAACAAGAAAAATAAACTTTATCTCGAGAATTGGATGACTGTCTTGCTAAATTGCTCAATTTTGAGGAAAAAGAGAAAAGTTGGGAGAAAGATAGATCGAGTCTTAAGACTGAAATTGAATATCTAAAGGCCAAATTGGCAAATACAACATAAGAGAAGCAAGGAACAGATCAATGCAACAAAGAAGCAAGCACATATGATATAGTTCAAGCTATGTCCCAATTTATCTTGAAAGAGGTGGAGATCATAGAAATAAAAGAAGAAAAACAAAGACTAGAAGAGGAAAATAAAAAAAAATAAAAGAGTTGACAAAAAACAATAAATATTTGGTAGGAAGAAATCAAAGGATGATAGGCCAAGTGACAGGACAATTAAAATTGCAAGGTGCAAAGCATTTGATTTGGGATTCAATCATTGATGAGGCTGCAAAATTGAGGCCTTATTTAGATTTTATGAAGACAAACAAAGCCATAGCAAATGATAGCTTACAAATATGTAAAGCAATGAGAGAAGTTTTAGATAAGATACCAAAAGATACAACCCAGGGTACCATAAGTTTCTTAAATACTCTGACAGAAGGTGACCTAAAAGCAATGGCTAATGAAAACAAGGTAATAGTCATAACTTAGGCTAGGAGAGTCCTTGGCAAACATTCTCACATTGAGAATGTTCACACTAGTGCATAACATATGAAGGAACATGTTGAAGCGTTCAAAAAGGGATTTGAAAAGGTAATACAAAAGGGACTACCTTCTTTTTGGGATGAAAATAATGAATTAATTTCCGAGGACAATTATAAATATTTATTATATAACATCGGGAGGAACCATGAGCAATTTCAAGGTTTGACTCATGTTCTAACAGGAAAAATTCTACTGAAGAAACTCTCCCTTGACTTTGAAATTCTAAACCAGCTGGCCATGATAGCTGAAACGATTCCTCCAACTTCCATTGCAGAGTATATAGAGATGAAAGTTCTGGTCGAGGAGATGACTAGTTATGAGGTACCTTCTACAGAGCAATGGAAGACGGTGGAGATATATGGGAAAATGAAGTACACCTTGCACACTTGAAGACTACTATTCGAGAAAGAAGCCCTGTCAGCAGCTACAGCCAATAGAAAGACATCAAATGTTATATTCTGAGAAATTTTGGAAATTGTATAAATTTTGACCGAAATGGAATGTAATAGTTAGTTTATAATTTTCTATTTTTAGTTATGAAGAAGTTGGAGTTTTACCTTGAGAGGATTTACAATGTATAAAAGACAATTTTTGGCAATGTAGTAAGTGTTGGAACCCATGAAGAGATATTTGTTTTGTATTGAGCCCTTCAATTTTGAATAAAGATGGCCAAGCAGAGTTGATGCATATTTTCAAGACTAAAGATTCCAGTGTTATTTTATTCAAAGCATTAGATGTTTTTATTGGCAATGTAGCAAGGAGTGGAAATCGTGAATATATTATACTCGTTTTGTATTGAGCCCTTCAATTATGAAATAATATTCCCGAACAGATTTGATGCATATTTTCAAGAGTAAAGATTCCTGTGTTATTTTATTCAAAGGATTAAAAAGAATGTGATTGTCCTGTCAATGATGAGCTAATTAACAAGTTGAATTATGACAATAATGATTGCGTTGTGATTACAGAATGTGAAACAATATGAATCAAGGAAAGAAATAGACTAGTGCACAACCTGCATATAAATCATATGAATCATAAATCAAGCACACATATTTATATGTTTTATGTTTTAACAATCCAAAACAGAGTCAGTAGATGTATGTATGAAAAACCAAAATGAATCAAGGAAATTTGATTCATATAACAAAAGAAAGTAAAATAGAAACTAACTGAAATTCTTTAAAGATTGTAAAACATTACAAGTCTCCAAGTACAAAGTGTCTCCAGTTCTCTCCTTCAATGGTCCCCCCCATTCATGCGATTTGGCCAGTATTATTTCCATACTAATTCTAGACTACAGGAAGGGTCGTCTGATCCTTCTTTTGATCACCATTCTGGATACAGCTGAATTGTTGGATATCGGTGTTCTCAAGTATCTACTAAACAAAGGGTCAGCCGACCCTTCTTGTGCTTAGGAGGTTCCATTATTGACCATTTTGGTTATACATGAAATGACGGCCTAACCTTGGTATTTTTATATGATTGACCATTCTGGTTTTTAGTTGTAAATTTTTTCCAATAATCGGGGATTTGATGCCCGCAACCCACAATTGCGGATTGCGGGAAGAGTATTGTAAATGTTTGCATTCTTCCTTTACGCAACCCCCAATGCGTATTGCGGGAACTATTTGAATAATGGATTTGCAACATGTGTTTCCACAACCCTCAATGCGGATTGCGGAAACTTTGGTTTGTTTTCATTTGAAGTTGAATGTCATTAACCAACACCCCATTTTTGAATGAGGCTTGAGATAAATGAATGAAGGGGAGGCCAACCCTTCTTCTACTCAATATTATTTTTAGAATAGTTCTAGACTGCAGGAAGGGTGGTTCAATCCTTCTTGTGTTCACCATTGTGAATACAGGTGAATTGTCATTTATTGGTGTTCACAATTATTTACTAAGAGAAGCGGCGGCCGATACATCTTGTAGGCAGTCGGAAGTAGGCATATATATTGTTTACATGTTATAACATAGGCAATGTCCCGATCCCTACCATATTCTACGGAAGTTGGTAGTGGGGAATTGTTGTCCCAACGTTTGTAGGTTAAAAACAATTTCATTTCTCTTTTAAATGAAGGGTACCGACCCTTGTTGTGCTTAGTAGTTTTGTAGTCTTCACCATTCATTATATACATTACTTGACAGCGTATACTTCCTAGGTTGAATATTTGAACAATTCCTTCATAAATGAAGGGGCGTTTGTTGAAATATTGTAACTTCAAAGAATATTATATTTGTACTTTATTATTTCGGAGATGTTTCATTCCTCTGTGAAGATTTTATTGTATATTCAGAGATGTTTATTCCTCTGTTAGATAGTGGTAACTTGGGTTATTAGACTTCCCTAGTGGGGTTCATCCCTGTATGTGTTATGTGCGTCAAAGGGTTATTAGACCACCCTAGAGGGGTTGGCCCAGTCAGTTGTAATGGGGTGTTTAACCCAGTGGTAAAGTTGGGGCCAACCTAGTTAATATAAAATACAAGTCGGAGATGTGTATAAATAGAGGAGGTGTGTTCCTAATTTAACACACACACACTCACTTGTGAATTGCACATAGGTGAGGGAGAGGTCTTCTATGGAGAAGAAGGAGCTCATGTCTATGGTTTACATCTTTGTATTTGTTGATCATCTATATTGAGGAAGCTTTGCTGGGTTTTCTTCCCCATGAAGGTTTCCTAGGATAAATTTTGTGTCTCTTGTGTTTATGTTGTGCTTGTTGTTCTTTTAGTGATCCTATATATGCTATTATTGTGAAATGGAATTTAATGCTGATATTTTCTATCTTATCATATTGAATCTTAACATGGTATCAGAGCTAACCTGAAGGAAGGCAATGTATGGCACTTATGACACTTGCTTCACTTGCGACAATTTGAAGGTTAGGGTTTTATATAGAAAAACCCAGTCATCATGGAACTTTCGCTATAAATCTATTTTGGCGACGTTTCAGGATTTGAAAAGTTTACAAATTGTATATAAAATCCCCACGTACCTTGTGGCCAAAGGACACCCTCATATTCGTTGTACTTTGTGAGTTATCATCAGTACAAGTTAGGGTTTCTGCCTCTTCCAGATCTCAATCATAATCAAGTGACCTAGGAAAAAGGGTCATAACTTGGTCTAGGAAGCTCCAAATGAAATTTCGTAAAAAGTGACAGGTAGTGCATGGACTATAATATCTCAGAAAATGTTTTCAGAGGTCGAAGTTGAACTAGTGACATGTGTCACACCGTACAAGTTCGCTCTCCTCTTTTATCCCATAAACAGGTCACGTTGTGACGTTTGGCATAACTCTCTCTCAGAGAATCCAATTGAGGTCAGACCTATCAATATGGAAAGATGACAGGTCAGGAGACCACAAAAAGAAAATTTCAGACCTTGTGGATCGAAAAGTTTGGATTTACACAAGAAACAATCAGGTACATATTTCTGTCAAAACAGAATTATTTTTGAGCACCTTCATTCATGGCTACCAGAATTTAGGGTTTCGGAGAAAATTGGAATTTTTGTAATCGGAGTCCACAGCTAAATACTCCTCATCAAAATCTAAATTTAGAGACCAAGATCAAAATTTTTGGTTGGTCAGAAGAGTGGGCTTGATCGAATCCTAGATCGGGATCTTGATTGGAAAGCTGAAAATTAGGGCTTCTGCAAAAGTTGGAATTTTTGAAGTCTGTGACCACGGCTAGAAGCCCCTCAGAAAATTAAAAGTTTAGAGCTTTGGATCGAACCTTTTGATTTAGCACAAGGGTGGGCTCCATCAAACCCTAGTTCGAGATCCTGTCCAGAAGATCCAGAAGTTTCAAAGGCAATTTTGAGGGGTCAAATTTTGGAGATTTCAAAATTGAAGTATGCAAGTTTGATCAGCCCAACAAGTCACATCTTTCCATCCATTCAGAAGTGTGAAAGTCAAAGATTGAATTTTTAGGTTTTCTCTAACAAACCCTAATCGAGCTCCAGATCAAGTTTCAGGGGGATTTGAGGCTAAGGCCTTACATAAGAAGACTGCAAGAAATCTCGACATGTATGACTTAAGGAGATACAGGTATGTCTTGAAATCTAATTAAGTTCATAATATGTTTATCTTCATATTATTTAGGTTAGTACAATCTTGATTAATGTTAGAATTATCTTATCACCCTAGTAAAAGTATGAATGCATGTGAATGATAGAAGACATTCATTGATTAGGGCTATATGATTGTACTAATGCACTGTGGTGTTGTATGAGGTTGATGTTGTCTGCTAACAAGATACAGGTACATCAAGAAAGACAAATCAAGTTCCATGACCATGAAAACATAAAGACAAAGACTCATCCATAATCTTTGATCACATAGAAGTTCTACTTACGAGGTATGTATGACTTTGTTTTATTATGATTAACCTATGAGATATGCAGGTTCTAGCACAGGATCTCTAAATCATTGAAGAGAACAAAGAAGATATTGTTTAGGTATGTTAGACATAACTAAGCAAGTATACTAATCCAGGTATGCTTTCCTATGTCAAGTTAGAATCCTACTTTGTGCTAGGATCTTAGTATACCTATGTATTGAATGATCATGACCATACATATTTAAGATTATTTAGAATTAGAATGTTTTGATAATATTGATATTATACTAATGAATGTATGTTTGTGTAAGAGATCATGAGGATGACACTAGTGCACACTTGAGCATGCACATTGGTACAAAATGAATAGAAGTTCAAAAGACATATAGAAGATCAAGCGGGAGGCAACCACACAAACATAAAAGATAAGTATTTGAGTTGTTATTTGAATCTTTGAAATAGTAAATGGTATTGCTTATAATAGTTGTATGCATATTTGTATTCCTAAGAATATATCATGCTGAGTGTAAACATTCATATAGCATTGAACAATATACTACTAATATGCATATGATTGGTAAGTTGGACAAACACTCCATTGTTGCTTGTCTAGAATGAAACCTCTTTGCTGACATGCTGAGAGCTGTGCACACTCTCGATAGTATGTTTTGGTAGAGATGGAAGGCATCTAGATAGCCACTATATGCATACAAGATATGGAAAAGTGTTGTGCCAAAGTATTGGTCAAGATAGTAGCATAACTATGTAAATCATATCTATATGCATAATAGGTTATCATGTCAACATGATTTGATGATTATGAAGTATTACTAATCATGTATTTAATTTTGATTTGTAGGAAAGATCATGAAGAATGATGAACACTGAACAAGTGATGGATGTTCAACAAGAAGATTTACAAATCAAACATAACATAGAAGGCTTGTGGCTAGAAGATTCTCTTAGAAAGAGGAAGAGAATCATGACGAGATGTTTGCTCCAAGTGGCTAGATAATACCATTATCTAAATGATGTAATTGAAGAAGAAGTGCGAATCAAAGATTCAATTGAAGAAAGATCTGTTCGGGTACCCGAGATCGATAGTCAATTGATGAGCTTAATGATCACCATGAGTGATGTGGATTTAAACCCTTGCTACAAGATTGAAGATGGTTTCTTTATACAGATGACATGGATGCAAGAAGGAAATCACCATGGAGTTCGAATGATCTCGAGGCTCATATCAGTAAACCCATATGACGGGAGATGGCACAGATAGATATGTAGAAGATCACTCAATGCAGAGTGTTAATGATGTTCAGTCACATAGGGAGAATTAACAGGTTATTGACAAGCTTGAGTTTTACCAGAAGTAAAGCTATTCCTAACCTTTACCTTAAGGTTATGGATCATACTATTATTGTATGTAGAAGATCTCTTTCTGACAGGGAATGAGAAAAAAATCATGAAAAGAAAGAAGAAGCTAGCTACAGAGTTCGAGATGAATGATCTCGGATTGATACATTACCTCCTAGGACTGGAAGCATGAAAAGGCTCAGAAGGAATCTTTCTCAACCAAGGAAAGTATGCTGTGAAAATATTGAGAAGAATTGATTTGTTCGAATGTGCAACCATGGCCACTCTCATGGGTTCTGACTTGAAGTTGTTAGTTGATGACTCCTTAGAGTTAGTTGATGTGACTCTGTACAAACATATTATTGGGTCGTTGATGTATCTGACGAATACTGGGCTAGATATATGCCTTGCTGTGAACACCTTGAGTTAGTATCTAGTGGAAACTAGATGTGTTCACCTGATAGTTGCAAAGCATGTGATGAGGTACCTAAAGGGTACGATAGAATTTGATCTATGTTATCTTGGAGATCATGACTTCATATGGCAACACAGATGTTGATTGGGCAGGAAGTGTATCAGACAGGAAGAGCACATCGAGAGGATGTTATTGTCTGGGATCGGCCATGATCTCATGGTTTAGTAGGAAGCAGTCTAGTGTGGCTCTCAGCACAAGCAGAATATATGGCTGCTTGCTCTGCTAGTTGTGAAGCGGTATGGCTTCAGGATTGTTTGACTTAGAGATAGACCCAACTGTGATCCTGTGTGACAAATAGAGTTGTATCAAGATGGCAGAGAATCCAGTGTTCCATGATAAGTCAAAGCACATAGAGATCTGATATTTCTATATACAAGATATGGTGCAGAAAGGAACTATAAAGCTCTAATTTGTAGACACTGGTGAACAATTTGACGATGTACTGACCAAACCTCTACCTCGAGTAAAGTTTGAGTATTTTCGATACTAGCTTGCTGTAGTTCAGAAGGACCCTCTTTGAAAGGGGGAGTGATGTGGTCACTTATGATGAGATTTCCTGCATTGACAGTGAGGTCAATGATGTGGATACCTATATTGGTGATGCCGACAGAGAGGTTGGTGGATGGTCCTTAGACAAGGTCTAAGTTGACGAAGGGATTGCATCATTCTTGAACACATGTTCTAAAAGGATCTGTATACATATGTCTCCAAGAAAGAAGGGGGATTGCATCATCCTTGAACACATGTTCTAAAAGGATCTGTAGACATATGTCTTCAAGAATGAAGTGCTTAGTGGACAGGTGGGGATTGTATAATCCTCAGACTTTGGTCCCCTGCATTGATATGTAGATAGATGTCTTCGAGAATGAAGTCCTTAGTGGACAGGTGGGGATTGTATCATCCCCGGACTTTGGTCCCCTGAATTGATCCGTAGACAAATGTTTTCAAGAATGAAGTCCTTAGTGGACAGGTGGGGATTGTATCATCCTTGGACTTCCGTCCCCTGAATTGATCCGTAGACAGATATATTCGTGAATGAAGTCCTTAGTGGACAGGTGGGGATTGTATCATCCCCGGACTTCGGTCCCCTAAATTGATCCATAGATAGATGTCTTTGAGAATGAAGTCCTTAATGGACAGGTGGGGATTTTATCATCCCTAGACTTTGTTCCCTTGAATTGATCCGTAGACAGATGTCTTGGAGAATGAAGTCCTTAGTGGACATGTGGGGATTGCATCATCCCCGGACTTAGGTCCCTTGAATTGATCCATAGACAGATGTCTTCGAGAATGAAGTCCTTAGTGGACAGGTGGGGATTTCATATTCCCCAAACTTAGGTCCCTTGAATTGATCCGTAGACAGATGTATCTGAGAATTGATTATAGGACTACATCATCCCTGGACCTTTGGTTCAAAATGTATGTGATGGGATTGCATCGTCCCTAGACATGAGACTTGTCTTAAAGTGATAAGGAATGATCCTCCTGGAAGTTGATCAGGATTGCATCATGTTGATGTATATGTAACTTCGGAATGTATTTCACATATATGTATATTGTATTCCTATAGAGATGGTATTATTCCTCTATAAGGAAGTGTCGTCATTTATATTGTAAGTGTCGTAACTTATACTTGATGGGTTATTAGACCACCTTGTTTGGGGTCGGCCCTGTATAAGTCATGTGGGTCAAAGGGTTATTAGACAACCCTATTGGGGGTCGGCCATGTGGGTCAAAGGGTTATTATACCACCCTATTGGGGGTCGGCCCAGTCAGCATTATGTTATGTGGTTAAGTTCGAGCCTACATGAGTTAGGTAAAAAGGCAATTCAAGTCAAGTATAAATAGAGTGCGGGAGGCACTCTATTTACTCACTCACTTCTCACACATGCACTCAAGGAGGAGTGGTGCACTTATGGAGGAGGAGAATCTACTACTAGGTTATGTCTATCTCTCATGGTTGGTTGTATCATTGCTCTATCTATCTCTGAGGAAGTTATTGGGGTTTTTCACGTTTATGGTTTTCCCCAAGTAAATCTTTGTGTCTCTTGTGTGCTTGCATTATTGTCACCATGATTGATATGCTATAGATATGCTATACATGTTGTTCTCCCAGTTAAGATCCTAGATCAGATTGATGTAAATTCAGAAAATTTAACATGGGATCAGAGCTAGCCTGAAAGAAGGCATGATATGGCATGTATGACACTTGTTGCACTTACGATGCTAGGGCTTGATATAGCAAAAACCAGTCATCGTAGCACTTTCCCTATAAATACGTTTTGGCGAAGTTTTCGGATCTGAAATTTTTACAGGATCAATACTAAATCTCCAGGTACCTTGTGTCCAAAGGACAACCTCTAATTCGTTGTACTTTGTGATTTATGATCTGTGAAATATAGGGTTTCTGCCTCTTCCAGATCTGAGTTAAAATCAGGTGACCTTGGGAAAAAGGTCATAACTAACGCTAGGAAGCTCCAAATTAAATTTCGTAAAAAGTGATAGGTAGAACACAGACTGTACTATCTCAGAAAACTTTTTCAGAGGCCGAAGGTGAACCAGTGACACGTGGCACGCCGTACAAATTCGCTGTCCTGTATTATCCCATAAACAGGTCACGTTGCGACACTTGGCATAAGTCTCTCTCAGAGAATCCAATTGAGGTCAGACCTGTCAGGATGGAAATATAATAGGCCGAGATATCTCAAGAAATATTTTCAGAGGCCGAAGTTGAAACAGTGACACGTGGCACGCCGTACAATTTCGCTCTCCTGTATTATCCCAAAACAGGTCACGTTGCGACATTTGGCATAACTCTCTCTCAGAAAATCCAATTGAGGTCAAACCTGTCAGGATGGAAAGCTAACAGGTCAGGCTATCTCAAGAATCTTTTTCAGACCCTTTGGATCAAAAATTTCAGAGTTACACCAGAAACAATCAGGTACATATTTCTGTCAAAACAGAATTATTTTTTGGTACCTTCATTTATGGCTTCCGGAAATTAGGGCTTTGGAGAAAGTTGGAATTTTTGTAATCGGAGACCACGGCTGAATGCTACTCATTAAAATAAAAATTTAGAGACCAAGATCAGAATTTTTGGTTGGGCAGAAGGCCGGGCTTGATCAGACCCTAGTTCGAGACTTTGATCAGGAAAGTGGAAAATTAGGGCTTCTGTAAAAATGGGAATTTTTGAAATCTGTGACCATGGCTGGAAGCTCCTCAGAAAAATAGAAGCTTAGAGCTTTGGATCAAACATTTTGATTGGGAAGAAGAGTGGGATTCATCAAACCCCAGTTCAGGGTCACGTCCAGTGAATCCAGAAGTTTCAAAGGCAAAATTGAGGAGTGAAACTTTGCAGTTTTCAAATTCTGAATATACCAGTTTGATCAACTCATCAAGGCACATATTTCTATCCTTTCGGAAGTTTGAAATTCAAAGTTTGAATTTTTGGGGTTTCTCTGACAAACTCATATCTAGCTCCAGGTCCAGTTCTTGCAAATCAAGTGGATAGGGTTAATCCTAGAAGAAGATGGATTGGTCGCCTGCATAAGTGAAGGAGTTCCTGTTTCAGAGGGAGATAAGGCTAAGGCTTTACATAAGGAGATTACAAGCAATCTCGACAGGTATGACTCATCGAGGTATGTTTTGAGATTTGTTCTTGATTAAGTTTATGGTATGTTTGTCTTCATGTTATTACGGTTAGTACAATCTTGATTTTAGAACAAAATTATGAATGCATGATAGAAGATATTCATTGGTTAGGGTGTTGACACTTATAATTGTACTAATGCATTATGGTGTTGTATGAGGTTTATGTTGTCTACTAACATGAAAGGTACACCAAGAAAGACAAATCATGTTCCAGTTCAAGAACATATGATCATGATGACATGAGGATAAAGACTCATCCATTGTCATGGATCTCATAGAAGATCCATTTACGAGGTATGTATAACTTGGTTTTATAATGGCTAACCTATGAGATATGCAGGTTACTAGCACAAGTCATTGAAGAAGAACAAGAAGACATCATGTGAGTATGTTAGACATAAATAGCTAGCATGCTAATCCAGGTATGTTTTTCCTATATCAATATAGAATCCTACCTTGTGTTAGGATCTTATACTGTCGTGTTGTTTGATAATGATTATTCATGAAGTCATAGGTTTGAATAAGTCATGGTTGTATGCATATTATATTTCTTACCATAATTGATGATATGACTAACCAGAAGAATCATGAAGGTATAGGTTCGAATAATCACAGGTGTTATGCATATTATATCTCTTATCTTGATTGATGATTCAACTAACCTGAAGAGTCGTAGGTTTGAGTAATTACAGGTTTAGACATGTTATGCTTCTTATGATTTGACTAACCATAAGAATCCTACATAAACCTTGAATGATAATGATTATTATTTCTGTTTGAAATGATCATGTCTATACATGCTTGAGATTATTGTGTTTTAATAGTATTCTAATGAATGTATGATTTTAAATGAGATCACAAGGATAACACAATCATGATACTAATAAGCATGCATAGGAACCAAGGATGAATATGAGTTCAAGAACAGTTAATCCAGGAAGCAAAGATCAAGAGGGAGCACACTCCAGTTGTTACTGCAAGAAAGCAAAGGAACACACTTCAGTAGTTTCTGTAAGGATGCAGATATTTAGAGGGAGTTGACCATCTTTTCACAACAGAAAGGTGTAGAAGAAGCTACTTCAGATTAGGACTCCAACATCTCTTGTAAGGAAGCAAAGACTCAGAGGGAGTCCACCCAACAAACAAACAAAGATAAGTATTTTAATTTCTTGCATATTTGTTTGTTTAAATAAAATTGTTCAATGATGTATATGCTCATGTTCCTAGACTTAGGATATGTATTGTGCATATTAGAATAGTTGCATTGATGAACAGTATATTACTAATATACATGGGTAAGTGGCCTATGGCACTGTACAACATTCCATTGCTACTTATCTAGAATGAAACCTCTTTGCTGACATGTTGGGGGTTGTGCACACTCTGAACAATGTTCTGGTAGAGATTGGAAGGCATCTAGAAAGTTACGGAATATGGATAAATGTTGTATTGAAGCATTGGCTAAGATAATTGCATGACTGTATGACATATTTCTTTATGCGTAAGAATTTGTTCTGAAAATTGTGAGATGTTTCTAATCATGCAATTTAACCTGTTTTGTAGGAAAGACCGTATATCTTCACCTACAAAAGGACTATAACATTTGTTCCAGCAACAAAGATATCTATTGAAGATATTGAAGTTCCTAGGATCTGGGATGAAGAAATGGAATGCCATGATCCGTCGATCATGAAGAATGATGTTTGGGATGCGATCCCAAGAGATAAAGGGAAGTCTGTTGTGACTTCCAAATAGAACTATCAGATCAAGCATGTTGCAGATGGCAGCATTGAGAAATACAAAAGTGATGAAATAGAAGATGCACCAGATGGATTTCAAGACAGCATGGTGTAGTCATATATGTGTGCAGAACTTGATATGGTAGGATAGACAGCTTTCTATCCTGCTTGGGCTTTACCAAGAATAAAGTGGATTCCAACCTTTTCTACAAGGTTGAAGAAGGCAATCCAGCGATACTACTATTTGGATGACTTGTTTGTATCAGGTGAGGATAGATTGATTGCCGACACACAGCGGAAGCTTGCTGCCGAGTTCGAGTTGAGAACTTGGGGATGATGCACTATTTGTTTTTGGCATGGAGGTGTGGCAGAGTGCAGATGGAATCTTCCTTGGACAAGGGAAGTATGTAGTAGAGATCCTGAAGAGGTTCGGGATGATGAACTGCAAGGATATGGCCACACCTATGGCATCGAATCTGAAGCTTCTATGTGATGCTTCATTTGAGCCGGTTGATGTCTCTTTGTATTGTCAGATGATTGGGTCCTTGATGTACCTGACGAACACGAGACCAGACATTTGCTTGCTGTGAACACATTGAGCCAGTTCCTGATGGATCCGAGGAGTGTTCACCTGGTTGCTGTAAAGCATGTTCTGAGGTACCTGAAGGGTATAGTGCATTGTGGGCTCAGGTATGAGGAGAATCAAAAGTTTAACCTGCAGGGTTATGTTGATTCAGATTGGGCTAGCAGTGCTGCAGATAGGAAGAGCACATCTGGGTGTTGCTTCAGTATGGGATCAGGTGTGATCTCTTGGTTTAGAAGGAAGCAGTCCTGCGTAGCACTGAGTACAACTGAGGCAGAGTATGTTGCAGCCTATTCAGCTAGTTGTGAGGCAGTATGGCTACGGAAGCTACTGTCTGAGCTATTTGATCTCCTGTTGGAGGATACTGGTATCTTCTGTGATAACCAGAGTTGTGTGAAGTTGTCTGAGAACCCAATGTTTCATGACAGGTCGAAACACATAGAGATCAAATATCACTATATCAGGGATATGGTGCAGAGAGAATCTGTGAAGCTCCTGTATGTTGCGACGGACGAGCAGATTGCAGATGTGCTGATGAAGCCACTAGCCAGGGTGAAGTTCGAGTACTTCAGAGAGAGGCTTGGCGTTCTTCAGATCGAGGACACTTCGAGGAAGAAGTGATGGACACATTTGCTGAAGCCATTCCAAGCATGTTGGAAGGAGGGTCCTTCACATGGCTATGGATGTAAGTGCTGGATGATGAGCATCAGGATGATGTTCTGGTTTCTGCTTGGATATGATCAGTTGGATCATTTTTATGTATGTATGTACGCATCATGTGGATGCTGGATATGATCAGTTGGATCATTTTATGTATGTATGTATGCATCATGTTGGATGCTTGGACCATGTATCTGTATATGTATCAGGTGGATACATTGTATGATCAGGTGGATCATGTATGGTGATATGTATCATGTATTTGTATCAGGTGGATACATTGATGATCAAGAGGATCATGTATGATGATATGTATCAGGTAGATACTTGGTATGCATCAAGTATATGCATTGATGATCAGGTGGATCAGATATGATGACATGCAGCAGGTTGTTGCAGTGATGATCAGGATGATCATAGATGACGAGCTTCAGGATGTTGCTCCAGATGACATGCAGCAGGATGTTGCAGTGATGATCAAGATGATCATAGATGACGAGCTTCAGGATGTTGCTCCAGATGACATGCAGCAGGATGTTGCAGTGATGATTAGGATGATCATAGATGACGATCTTCAGGATGTTGCTCCAGATGACATGCAGCAGGACGTTGCAGTGATGATGATCAGGATGATCATGGATACATCAGGATGATGTATGGTGAGTATCAGGTTGATACTCTGTGGCTATGGATCAGGTTGTGTAGATGAGCATGTAATCCGGTGCCCTAGGAGATTTGCAGATGGTCTTTCGAGGTTTTGCCTATGGCATGTAATTCGGTGCCCTGGGACATCTGGCAAATGCTCTTTCGAGGTTTTTCTCTGGGAGGACATGTAATTCGGTGCCCTGGGAGATCTGCAGATAGTCTTTTGAGGTTTTGCCTATGGCATGTAATTCGGTTCCCTGGGATATCTGGCAGATGCTCTTTGGAGGTTTTGTCCTATGGCATGTAATTCGTTTCCCTGGGAGATCTGATAGGTTGGGCTGTGTGCCCGTAATCAGTCCTGGGATGCTCTTGCGAGGTTTTTCCATGACCACATGTAATTTGTTTCCCTGGGAGATCCTATAGGTAGAGCTGTGTGCTCGTAACAGCCTGGGATGCTCTTGCGAGGTTTTGTGGTGAGGTCACATGCAATTCGGTGCCCTGGGAGATCCTATAGGTAGAGCTGTGTGCTCGTAACAGCCTGGGATGCTCTTTCGAGGTTTTGTGACGCACATAATCAGTCTTGAGGATTCCACAGTATGGCCAGTGATGATGAAGACCTGCAAGTGGTGGGCCTACATCCAGTATGAAAAAGGACTGGCTCTGTAGAACTTCCTATGACGAGTAGATTCAGAGATTGATTGAGATAGCAGCAGCAGTGATGATGATGATGACTCGATGATGATTATCCAGTGACGATGATCCAGAGAAGATGACTTGTGCTAGAAGAATTGTGCTGAGAAATACCTTCCTAGTTAAGAGGGAGTGTTGATGTATATGTAACTTCAGAATGTATTTCACATATATGTATATTGTATTCCTATAGAGATGGTATTATTCCTCTATAAGGAAGTGTCGTCATTTATATTGTAAGTGTCGTAACTTATACTTGATGGGTTATTAGACCACCTTGTTTGGGGTCGGCCCTGTATAAGTCATGTGGGTCAAAGGGTTATTAGACCACCCTATTGGGGGTCGGCCATGTGGGTCGAAGGGTTATTAGACCACCCTATTGGGGGTCGGCCCAGTCAGCATTATGTTATGTGGTTAAGTTCGAGCCTACATGAGTTAGGTAAAAAGGCAAGTCAAGTAAAGTATAAATAGAGTGTGGGAGGAACTCTATTTACTCACTCACTTCTCACACATGCACTCAAGGAGGAGTGGCGCACTTATGGAGGAGGAGGATCTGCTACTAGGTTATGTCTATCTCTCATGGTTGGTTGTATCATTGCTCTATCTATCTCTGAGGAAGTTATTGGGGTTTTTCACCTTTATGGTTTTCCCCAAGTAAATATTTGTGTCTCTTGTGTGCTTGCATTATTGTCACCATGATTGATATGCTGTAGATATGCTATACATGTTGTTCTCTCAGTTAAGATCCTAGATCAGATTGAAGTAAATTCAGAAAATTTAACACATCGTCCCTAGACATGAGACTTGTCTTAGAGTGATAAGGAATGATCCTCTTGGAAGTTGATCAGGATTGCATTGTCCCTAGGCATGAGACTTGTCTTAAAGTGATAAGGAATGATCCTCCTGGAAGTTGATATGGATTGCATCGTCCATAGACATGAGACTTGACTTAAAGTGATAAGAAATGATCCTCCTGGAAGTTGATCTAGATTGCATCATCCATAGACATGACACTTGTCTTAAAGTGATAAGGAATGATCCTCCTGGAAGTTGATCGGGATTGCATCGTCCCTAGACATGAGACTTGTCTTAAAGTGATAAGGAATGATCCTCCTAGAAGTTGATCTGGATTGCATCGTCCATATACATGAGACTTGTCTTAAAGTGATAAGGATTGATCATCCTAGAACTTGATCTGGATTGTATCATCCATGGACCTATGTCCTAAAGAGAGCGGGATTGATCATCCTGTAATATGATTGTGTGTATTGCAGAGTATGCTACTATGATGATGTTGTAGATCGAGTTGATGATCCAGATGCTGTAGATCGAGATGATGATCCAAATGCTGTAGATCAAGATGATCCAGATGCTATAGATCGAGATGATGATCCAGATGGTGTAGATCGAGATGATCCAGATGCTATAGATTGAGATGATCCAGATGTTGTAGATCGAGATGATGATCCAAATGCTGTAGATCGAGATGATGATCCAGATGTTGTAGATCGAGATGATCCAGATGCTGTAGATCGAGATGATCCAGATGCTGTAGATCGAGATGATCCAGATGTTGTAGATAGAGATGATCCAGATGCTGATGATTATGTGATGATGATGTTGATGTTGCTGTAGCTGTTCGAGTGATGCAGAATATGAAGACTCGGTACTGAAGATGTTGATGTTCCAGTATTGAAGATGTTCCAGTAACTGCTTGAGTTACTGATGATATTGAGAAAGCTTCCAATGATTTATATATGTATCATGTATGATGTTGATGACTCCTTGCTCATGCAGATGTTGTTATAATATCCTTCTCATTAAAGGGAAGTGTTAAAATATTGTAACTTCAAAGAATATTATATTTGTACTTTATTATTCAGGAGATGTTTCATTCCTCCGTGAAGATCTTATTGTATATCTGGAGATGTTTATTCCTCCGTCAGAATGTGGTAACTTGGGTTATTAGACTTCCCTAGTGGGGGTCGGCCCTGTATGTGTTATGTGGGTCAAAGCATTATTAGACCACCCTAGAGGGGTTGGCCCAATCAGTTGCAATGGGGTTTTTAACCCAGTGGTAAAGTTGGGGCCGACCTAGTTAATATAAAATACAAGTCGGAGATGTGTATAAATAGAGGAGGTGTGTTCCTCATTTAACACACACACACTCACTTGTGAATTGCGCATAGGTGAGGGAGACGTCTGCTATGGAGGAGAAGCAGCTCATGTCTATGGTTTACATTTTTGTATTTGCTGATCATCTATATTGAGGAAGCTTTGCTCGGTTTTATTCCCATGAGGGTTTCCCAGGATAAATTTTGTGTCTCTTGTGTTTATGTTGTGCTTGTTGTTCTTTCAGTGATCCTGTATATGCTATTATTGTGAAATGGAATGTAATGCTGATATTTTATGTCTTAGAATATTGAATATTAACAGTGTCCGACCCTTCTTATGCCCAATATTATTTTCATACTAGTTCTATGCTGCTAGAAGGGTCGTCCGATCCTTCTTGTGTTCACCAGTCTGGATACAGGTGAATTGCTAGATATTGGTGTTCACAATTATCTGCTAAATGAAGGGTCGACCGACCCTTCTTGTGATTTAAATTTTTCCAGTCTTGACCATTCTGGTAATACATGAATTGATATCTATTTTGGAAGGCCAACATCTCACACGATAGAAAGTGATGACATGGCATCTATGATGACATGGAATGTGTGATGTAGCCGGAAAGACACATGATGATGTTCTGGTGTTATCTGACATCATTCTGGAAAAGTATGACAAGTTTGTGAAACTTTGGAAATGAATAAAGTATGGAAAAAGTAGTCAAAACTGCTCTGAGAGAATGCCCGCCATAATTCATGGTTTGAGAAAAATGCACACACCATCATATCATGTTATAGCTTGTGGGAAGTGTTTGAATAATGGATTTGCGACATGCGTTTCTGCAACCTGCAACCCACAATGCGGATTGCGGATTGCGGAAACTCAAGTTTGTGTTTATTTCGAGTTGTAGTCCCTCAACCCGCAATTGCAGATTGTGGATTGCGAAACGTTGTATATATTTCCAAAAAATAAACCCGTGCAACACATCTTCCGCATTCCACAGATTAGATCTCAGCCGTCAATTTGTCTTAATTTTACGGCCCATATTTAACCCGACGAAATTGATAAATATGTTGATTTTTTATTTTTATTTTATTTATTTATTTATTTATTTTTTCATCTTCGAAAATTACCTACTGTGTGGATTTTACTATGAGTTTTTACCAGGGGTCGTTTTTGCCATTTTTTACAGCTTAAATGAAGGGTCGGCCGACCCTTCTTGTCCTTAGTATTTTTCAAGTCTTCACCATTATAGATATATATGAATTAACATCCTATCCTTTGTATGTTGAATATCTGCACAATTCCCTCATAAATAAAGGGGCGACCAATCCTTCTTCTGCACAATATTATTTTCATACTTGTTCTAGGCTGCTAGAAGGGTCATCCGATCCTTCTTGTGTTCACCAGTCTGGATACAGGTGAATTGCTGGATATTGGTGTTCACAATTATCTACTAAATGAAGGATCGAACGACCCTTCTTGTGATTTATATTTTTCTGGTCTTGACCATTCTGGTTATACATGAATTGATCTCTGTTTTGGCAGGCCAAAATCTCACACATGTGAGCCTCAAAGAGAGAACTGACACCATAGGAAGTGATGACATGGAATGTGTGAGTGTTGCAATCTAACGGAGATTATCAGCCACAAGCGCTGTTCGCTAAAGTAAGATAGGACGATTTCAGCATGGGCGAAGTGTTGCTAGCCTGCAAGCAAGTAGGAAATTAGATCGACGGGCGGAAGGACAGATCTATGGATGACAAGTACTTCAATGATTTGAGATGCGTAGGGAAATGGACTTTTCAAATTTGCAAAGTTTTGGTAGGGACTAAATGTTTCGACGGTGCAGATCTGGCGGGGAAAGGCATCAGCGACGGAGGTTTAGTTTGCAGATTGAACATGCACAGAGTATCGGCACGTTCCAAATTCACAAGCCTCGGTAAAGGCCGCACCTTTGGATGGTAAGGATACGGATAGGGGCCAGATCGAGGAGAGTTAATAATAACTACGCATATATAAGGTGCGAGGAAGGCGGTGTTTGAGAGATTGAAGACTACGCAAGGCTGTGGGGCTAAGCATGGAAGAAGATCAATGGTACCATATCGATCATGTAAGATGGACGGCTTAGAGAAATTCCTTTATTGCTAGAGGTGCAAGAATGATAGGAAATGATAGATAACAAAAAAAATGGAATGCATGGGGATCTGAGTACTGTATGATTCAGTTTCCCTCTTGTCCCCTTGGTCGAGGTCAAGGGGGGCATGTTAATTTAGATAGACTCAAATAGACTCTAGCACCTTGTTGACTGCACATTCTATCTGGGACCAATTCCAACAAAACTGATGCAATAACTTAACAACTAACTCAAAGAAAACTTCAAAGAATCAGGTAAGAGAGCTACAATGCAAAGTCACATGACACATATCGAACAAAGTTATAATCATTTTGAATCTTTGATATATAAGCAAATCTAGGGGTTTAAGCTTGCTCCAATGCATGCAAGAACAATTTCCACTTGCAAAGGTATATTCTTCCTCCATGAGATCAAATGAGCTTAAGACTTAAAATTGGATGAAAGTATATGCAAGCCACCCGATAATTTGATAAGATTTCTGGTATTAAAAATAGAATTTACATGCATTGAATAGATGGCAATGTTAATTTACCTGCTGTGTGGATTTTACTGCGAGTTTTTATCAGGGGTCGTTTTCGCCATTTGTTCCAGATTAAATGAAGGGTCGGCCGACCCTTCTTGTGATTAGTATTTTTGCAGTCTTCACCATTCAAGATATACATGAATTGATAGCCTATACTTCGTAGGTTGAATATTTGCACAATTCCATTATGAATGAAGGGGTGGCCGACCCTTCTTCTGCCCATTATTATTTTTATACTAGTTCCAGACTGCCAGAAGGGTCGTCCGATCCTTCTTGTGTTCACCAGTCTGGATATAGGTGAATTGCTCGATATTGTTGTTCACAATTATCTACTAAACAAAGGATCAATCGACCCTTCTTGTTATTTATATTTTTTCGGTCTTGAACATTCTTTTTATACATGAATTGATCTCTATTTTGTAAGGCTAAAATCTCACACGTGTGAGCCTCAAAGAGAGAACTGACATCATAGGAAGTGATGGCCGTTTGTTTTGTTTTTATTTGGAGTTGTGGTCCCGAAACCTGCAATTGTGGATTGCGAGAACGTTGTATTTATTTCCAAAAAATTAAACCCCCGCAACTTGTCTTCCACATTGCCCAGATTAGATCTTAGCCATCGATTTGTCTTAATATTACGGCCCAAATGTAACCCGACAAAATTAATATGTATATTGATTTTGTTTCTATTTTCTTTTATCATTTTTCATTTTCAAAAATTCCTTGCTATGTGGATTTTGCTGCCAGTTTTTACCAAGGGTCGCTTTCGCCATTTGTGCGGATTTTACTGTGAGTTTTTACCAGGGGTCATTTTTGTGAGTTTTTACTCGGGGTTGTTTCCGTGAATTTTTACCAAGGGTCATTTTTGCCACTTTTTACCAGGGGTCGTTATCGCCATTTTTTCCAGCTTGCAAAGGTTGGCTTTGTGTCACTTTTTTATTCAATTGTTCAAGGTTTTTTTCTATTTTGAATTTTTTTTTCTTATTGGTGTTTATTTATTCATAAGATTTCTCTAGTTTTTCAAACATGTCTCACAACACTCGCTACAAAACTCCTCAAAAACATCTTTTGAACAAAGACCCAAACTTCGGCATCCTTACCGACACCAGTGATAAGGTTTCTGAGACATACCAAATGGAATGGTCCAAATTTACTCCATCTTTGACAATGACGACCTAACAGATATTCAGAGTGATCGCCTCACCTATGAAAATATTAGGGATTCACAACTCCACACTATAGCTTCCAGACCTTCTATCCTTCCCTACACTGATGCAGTTAAGTGGATTATAGACCATGCTAACCCTAAAGACCGCTCTTTCAATGATAGCGCAGGGTCTCAATTTGCTGCTTTTCGCGCTAAGATTTTTACCAGAGCTTATTCCCTAAAACCAGCTGTTCAACCCCGGAATGTTGCATTCCTTGATTTGTCAAAGACTAGGTACAATTTCAATGAAATGCTGAAGTCTTGGATGCACAGACTGACAAATTTCATGCCCAGGGGTGATAATTTATACACAATTTCCTGGTTCAAAGAGCCTTATTCTCTTTTGGAAGCCATGCTCTGTAGACTTTATGGTCTCCCTAATTGTTCAGTATTCAAAGCTGAATGGGATCCTATCGCCCATCATGTCCTAACAATGGGGCAGTCATTCCCTTGGGCTTCAATTTTATCAACAGAGTTAAATACAACAATTGAGAAATATCAGAAAACAACAACTACAAGGAAGCAATATTTATTTTTATTTGCATTTGTAATTAATGTTTTCTGTATAGAGTTTCGGTATCCCACCATGGGGTGTATTTGGAATAAGTCCTCACCCCCTATTCATATTTATTGTTTTGCCTTATGGGAAAGCAATTTTGTTCCCTTGCTCTATGACATCTGCGACCATTTCTTTTGTGCAATTTACCAACATATTTTTAGGGAAGATACCCCTTCCTTTTCTACTGATGCCAAAACTCTCATCCATACATTAGGTGACTGGTATGTGGGAGAAGCCTTTGCTTACATTAGAGTCTGGGGAAGCATTATTTTACATTTGCTACCAAGAGTTGTCCCTGACAGACTGTTACTTGAGGAGATATCTTATCACACTGTTACAGATGGTGTATACCTTAAGCTCACTAGTCCCAAAAGGAAGGGATGGCCTAAGTTCCCTTTAAACCTTGGCCTTTGGTTATCCCAAATTCAACTTGGGATGCAACACTGGGAGACAGGATTGTTTCTTTGAAATTGGGATTTGCTCTCAAAAGAACTCATGACCCCAAAGGATTTCTAGAGGCTCATTTTAACCAGGCGCATATGAGGATTGGTTATACACATCAACACATCCCTGATGACTCTATTTATCAGGGATTTAATATTTTCTCTAAAGTCCTGCTGACGAAAAAGAGCAAAGAAGAACAGAACCATATCTTTTAGTATCAGCGGGAGCTTAAAACCAAGGTCTTGAGATATAGAAGCATGGAACTCAAGCTTGATGAGCAAACAAGAAAACATAGGGAAGAAAAGGAAGCTAACAAAGCCAGTGCTCCATTGATGCTGACCTACCCGGATGGAGACAAAGGCAAAGGCCTTATGGAGGATACTCCGAAGTTGAAAACTACTGCAGAATTAAAGATGTGGATGCATACATATCAGCAATTGAAGCATAAATTATCACATGTGAAGTCTTCGATGCTAGATACCCAAGTGGTTGCAGTACCCAAACCCACTACTGATATTCAAGTGGATGATGCTATAGCCAACTTGATTAGTGATGTTCAAGTGATTGCTATGAGTAAACCAACTAAAAGACAGAAAATTCAAACTTCTGCCTCTAAGATTCCTACTCTTACTATTGAGGACAGTGATGTGGAAGATGAAACACTTCCTTTTGTGACTCTGGTGCAGGAAGAAAATGAAATTTCTCAGGAATCACAGATGTGTTGGATGCCATAGTCATGGATGATCTTGTCCCAGATCAATAGTCTCTTGAAACCACTACTGCTATTGATACCACAACTTCAACACTCTTACTTTCATCCATTCAAGCTCTTTACACTTTATCTTATGGGGTAACACCATCATCCACCATATCCAAGTTATTTCATGCAATAAATTCCATTAATGTTCCATCTCCAACCCTGTCGGTTCCACTTTCCATTCCACCATCAATAGTTGCAGAGATCTAGTCTTCAACTATCTCTCTGCAACTACCATCATCTATTTCATCACCACCAGCCAATGATGTCCAAATCCCAGTTGTTCCATCTTCACCATTAGTTGTTGGTGCATATTTTTCACTTCTTGAAGTTTTTACTTCAATCCCTACTCCAACCTCTTTACCCTCAGTCCCTGAAGTTATCCCTTCTCCACTAACCACCTCTCAGATTACTATGACAATACCTAATACCACTGTTACTCAGACAACCCCAATAATTGCAACAAGAGATGTGGCTACATCTTCCACTGAATTTGTATCTACTTATGAGGAAGATATTGTAACCTCCCTTGGAGATTATTTATATAGAAAAAATTCTAAGGAAGTGGTGAAGAAGGGTAACAAAAGAGGGAAAGATCAGGATGTGTTACAGGGCCCCTTTCCTAATCAAATAATTTGGGCCAAGCAATCAGATGACATACAACAAGAAGCACTGGATACTGCTGCTGCCATGGGTGATTTTGCAGGTGCCAATTTTCATTCAGTAATCACACTGAATAAAGAAATTGATGTCAAGAAGGAGGAGCTCAAGAAAATTCAAGAGCAACTGGTTAAGGCCAATGAAGAACATGAAGCTGACATTCATGAACTGAGAAAATCATTTGAAAATAAGATTGAAGACCTTTAAGAATAGAATGCTTCTCTTCAAGTCCAATTGCAAGATGTTAAAGCTTTGGACAATGCCAATGCTGAAAAGATAGTTGTTATTGAACAACAGCTGATTGATGCACCTATAAGTGCAGCCTCCTTTGCATTTTCTAGGTTTTCACAGCAAGAGTTCAAGGACCTAGCCAATCAAGTCAACTTGGAGCATCATTAGCTTTTAGCTAAGCTATTTACTACCTTGGGTGAAATCCATGAAACATACATTGTCTTTGAAAAAATGGCTGGCACCTTGGGCCAGCAAGTAGAGGAAACAAAATAGGCTTCTAAAGCTGTAGAAGACATCATGGATTGGTAGAAGTATATTGAAGATAAGCCAACTAATACCCCTCAGTTGGACAGCCTCAAATTCAAAAGGATCCAAACTGCTGTGCAAGCTTGGGAGAATGTTATTGACATGGTATCAGATACTATCAATCAAGCTCAATCCATTTGTAGAAGAAGATGGTATGCCTCAGACAATCTCATGGAGATACTAGCATTCCCTGCGATGGGGCTCATCGAGGGGGAAGATCTACCAAAATTGATGATAGAATAGGTCGAAGCCCATTGTGATCAACTCAAGGAGAAAATCCTGCACATTGAGCATATCCAAATTGAAGACATGGATTGGTTGATTAAGCAACCTATTTCCTTGGAGGCCAAGATCTATATTTTTATCCATACGTGGCATAAAATAACCAAAAATGAGATTGAAGGATTCATGTGTGATGCCCAGCTGGGGCTCAAATCTCCTCGTTATCCAGATATAGATGAATTGATAGAAGTTTGGGACAAGTGGGAAGATTTCCTCACTAAATAGAATATTCTGATTTTGTAATCCCTGTTTAAGGGAAATTTATCCTTTGTATTATTTTTGTAATTTATTATTTAAGGGGTATATCTCTCTTAGGAAAGGGATGATCATTTTTGGGGTAGAAATCGACAAAAGAAGACTGGAGATGCTATGTTTTATTCTGAGCTTGTAATTTCTTACATACTTTCATTAATACAGTAAAGTTATTCTCTTGCATCATATTTTGTTCAGTGATCAAATTTCTTTGGTAAATATTGATTTCTACTTCAGGTTATTATCTATGTTGTTTAATCCTTTGAAAATATTATTTCATGCAAAGATTGTTAATCTGGATTTTTCCTTATGTTAGATCTATGTATGCATTATGTTTTAATTGAATTTATTCAACGAAAATATTTATCAATTTCTGCAAATGATTTACAGTAAATTATAATCTATGTTAATTTTTCAATTGACATATTGGTTACAGGTTAATCTTGAATGAGCTTAAACACTTAATATTGCATTCAGTTAATTTTAATTGATTGATTGTAACTTAAGAAAATAAGGAATTGATCTTATACACATTTCTATTAAGTGGATGAATGAAATTATTTATTTTCACATCAAGTTAATCTGTATTTAAACAAGACACCTTTTAGAGTAGGTCTAACTTAGCTTAGATTTTCCTTCCTAGGTAGATTTGTTTCAGAATGAACACACTTTGTTTTCCTTCATTAGAAGACAAATCCTTTTAGGATCAAAACCATAAGTTCTAGAGGAGGCCTTTGTATCCGTGGGAGATCACCATCCCAAACAGCTCGAGGACAGGGTAATTCTTGCACAAGATTATCTGAAGCCTCTGGCTGGGTTTTCTCCCTCTGTTGAGAGCTTTGGAACCCATTCCAGCACATACACATTTGAGGCCTCAACAAATGGAACTAGAAGGAGGGCCTGAAGTAAAATATGCCTAAATAGAATACCCATAAACCTCCTCCAGCAAGAACATCACCGGTTGTCACTCATAGCCAGTCACAGGAATCTACCTCTGAACAGCAAATAGTACCACAACCGACTGTAATAACTGGTACACCTGCACCTTAGCAGAAAAATAGAAGCAATATCCTTATCATATCACCTACAAGAGGACCCCTTTCACTTGAACAAATACTGAAAAGTTATAATGATAGTTTTTCTAGAGTACAACAAAGAATTATTAACCTACAAAGTAGAGGACTAGCAACAATTCAACAGAACACCATTTCATAGACTGATAACTGAGAACACCATGTCACAACCTCATTGATGGATGGATGCCTCCCATATGTTCTTAGAATGATAGGCATAAGCCTAGTTAAGCAGATGTTAATTAGATGCTTAATAACTTAACTTAACAAATTAACTTAATATGATCATAATGACTGTTATGTAATTGCAGAATGTGAAACAATATGAATCAAGTAAAGAAATTTATTGATGCATAACCTGCATATAAATCATATGAATGATAAATCAACCACACAGATTTATATGTTTTATGATTTGACAATACAATTTAAACAGAGGTACTAGATGTATGTATGAAAAACCAAAATGAATCAAGGAAACTTTATACACAACAAAAGAAAGGAAAAGAGAAACTAACTGAAATTCTTTTAATATTGTAAAACATTACAATTCTCCAACTACAAAGTTTCTCCATTTCTCTCCTTCAATGGTTCCCCCATTCATCTGAGTTTCCAGGGGCAAATTGCCACTTGCCCTTTTGGAAGGCTACCTTTTACACATCCAATACTTAATCTTGAAATTCTAAAACAGATTTTAGCAATTTCAAACTCTGATTTTGCATTTTCGGAAACCAAACTCGACACTTTACAAGAATTATAATCACAGTGAAATTGAACATACTAGTAAAAACAAACATTCAAGTGTATTATTTAACAAAATACTTCCATTTTCATTTTATTCACAATTGGCCTCACATCGCTCACACCATTCAGCTGCAGCAAGCAAGGCCATAATCGATCTAACAAAAATGTGTCCTTGACATTTTCGTAAGTATAAGTTTTTGTTATAATATAGTTTCCTTCCTCATTAGAAACATGTTTTTCTTCGGAGTCGTCGACAATCATAGTATTTGTCCAATCCCAACCATGGATCAAAGTGTCCCAAACTATAATCAAAGGCTTGCGAAATAAAAAAGGATTTCCATCACCCTGAAAACACTCTCGTGCTACAGAAGAACAATGTTCCTGTGTTAAAATTAATCTAAATAGTTCCCTTTTCAATCCTATTCTTTCTAATAATCTAGGCAAAAACTCGTGAACATTTTTTCGTTGAGCAGATGTCCATACGCCAACCTAAAAAATACTAAAGCATTTTTCAAAAAATTCCCTTAAGCCTGGTCGTATAAAATAATACTTTGTTGATGTTTCGAAGTCCGGTGGTCGTTGCAATCCAAGTTTCTATTTTCTATGCAATGCGTGTAACAAAACGCCATTGAAATAAAAAAATTATCAATGGTTTACTAGAATCAAATATTCTAGTACTATCTGCAAACAAAAACCACACACACACAACCCAATCACTAAAATATTATGGTTCAATGTTTCTAAGTATATTGCTTTCATGTTCAACAATTTTTGAAACACATTACCAGATACATGGTACGATGTCCATAAATAATATGAGAACTGTGCAATAAAACTTACATCAATTAAATGCAGGAGTTGTAAAAAATATACAAATCACTAAATGAATTATTTTTGTATAATATGATGGTCATTTCAAATTCAATGTGTTTAACCAACACCCCATTTTTGAACGAGGCCCGAGATAATTCAACATACAACACAACATTATTTTTATAGTTATATCTCTCTCTTGTGAACCATCAAATTTCCAACTAGTTGGCATTTTCAAGCAGTTTTCCTTGCAATTGTCTACTAATTGATATTGCCCTTCATCTATAAACAACATGTCTATTTGTTTATATATATCTCCATATTGGATAAGTACATCCTTGAACGACTTTTTGTATAATATGTTTTGTACTTCACCAACATTATAGTATGCAGACATTGAGTGATTATAAATAGTACTATGTTTACATTGCTCTCGACCGCAAATAAATACAAATTCCTCATTTTTCAACCATTCAAATATGCCAATGAAATTTTTAATTTCCATGTTGTCGAGCGAGGAAAACCACAGAGCAACGTCGAAATGCTCTCTAGAAACAATGATAATTTCAAGGTTGAACATGAGTGTATAATAATGATAGCAATTATGGACAAAATGAGGTTGTTCTGAAGAATCTCCAATGTTGGGTAACATCCGAACTCCAAAGAGCAATCCCTCTACTCCCAGGACCAATAGTTTCTATTGCGGTGATATCCTAACTGCATACAAGAACAATCAATATATATATATAACAACAACAACAACAACACTTTGTTCATGAAGTTAATGATCACAACCATGCAACTGTACATGAAGATGTTGATTGCCAAAGAATAATATAAAAATCACCCAAAATTTCACAGTTTTAATTGATTTAATACAAGCATCACACTGAACTAATAATATGTTACATTCAGATGAAAATAGCATTGTCTCTGGGAAAAACATAAAACACATTGAATGATTTAAAATAGGCAATGATAGATTACATCTAGAAATAGGAAATGATAGGTTACATTTGATGGTTGTCACTCAACCAGGATTCAACTGGGAGATGGGATTGAAGGTTCTGATATCAATTGATTCATGCAATTTACTAAAATGCTTCCAAAGTCCATTTACCAATTCAGTATCTATCCTAAGGTACGATTCAATAAAGGGATTACTGAAAATACAGTTTTGAAATGGAAGTGCTTTCTCACCATCACCCTCCAAAACAATCATTGATGTATTAATTTCCGAAGTTTTCATTGGGAAATCCGTCCACACACTCTCCATATTTTTTTGTGAATTTCCTTCTTGATCGTAGGTACACCTCTCTCGAAACCAAATAAATAAATTTTTTTGCTCATATGATTTATCTTTACCGCCTGCCACCCAAAATTGTGTAAGCAGTGGCTTCCCCTCATTGACACTACATTTAGATGACCAAATCTCAACATTGAATTTGGAAAGAAGTAAATCAAAAATTTCAATGGCATGTTTTCGTGACTCATATGAAGATCTTTTATGTTTAAATTCAAATTCACCATTAGTAATATCTTCCCCATTTTTTCCTCTTTCCCCTCCAACAGTATTTTTTTTATTTCCTTTTTCTTTTCTCTTTCGGAGTCATTTTCTGTGGCTTTTTTGCGAAATAGAAAACCTTCCATTTCTAATATCAATAAATTTTTTGTATGGGGAGCTGCACATAAATATTGCTTGTCATTATATACTTCAGAATAAATTTGTTTTATCAATTTAAGTAAAACATATTCTTTGTCTTTTACTTGTCAATGGCAGGCCAACATTTGATTGGTGAGCAACATCGCTGGAGACACTGCATTTTGACACCAAGCCCTCTCCAGTTTCAATATTGTCGAAGCACTCTTCTGGTTCATTATTGTCCAAGCACTCTTCTGCTTCTTTATTGTCCAAGCTCTCTTCTTGTTCATTATTGTCGAAGCTCTCGCCTGGTCCATTATTCTCCAATATGATTTGCTGGCCAATATCAAGGGACATCATCGATGCCAGCTTTGGTTGTGGATGATCCACATGTTGACCTAGAAATTTACAGGTATATATTTTATATAAGTTTTTGCAAGTATTCAAGGTCACTATCCCCTTTCATAATTTACTTAATTTAACCACGATCTTTGAAAAATAAATTTTTACCTTCTTGTCCTGTTTGTGCTCCTGTTTGGTAGTTCTTTGTAGATTCTATATCACATTCACTTTCTTCCTTAGATAGTATAATCTGATTGGACAATACCTGGGTGTGCTCTTTATTTGAAGTTGTAGTAGAATAGGAATTTGAAGAAGTTATTGAACATAACCGACCGAGAAAAGTAAAATAAAATCAAAGACATCTGAAAATGTTAATAGAAATACTTTGTTTTAGAAAAGTAAAATAAAATCAAACAGATCTGAAAAAGTTAACATAAATATCTTGTTTTACACCCAATTCATGACAGAAACTATTCATAAACAGCTCTTGTTGTATTGACTCCACAATATAAATAACTATTCTTTCTGGAGCCCGCATCAACGAATGAAGAAGCCTACCTCCTGCGTACAATGAAAGAATTGTGCCTTGAGAAGAGACCTGTCTAGAAACTATGTGTTCCCAGAATTCCTCTGTCCTTTCTTTTTAAAACACATGGCTTCTAGAACTATCATTGTTAACCTTGGGCCGAGGTAAATCAACCATCGGTAGGCCCTCGTCCTTCCAATCCATGTCAAGTTCAGAAGTAGATAAAATATCCTTCTCTGTTCCAATTCTCCAACACTGTATAATAGAGAATCCTATAAACGACTCCCTGGAGAATTCTCTATAAAATCCATTTGTATGATTCACTGTAACATATTTTTTTGATTTCTTGCTGAAAATTGTGAAAGCTTTAGAAATCATACAAGAGTTTTCCATGTCAGCTAAAAAAATACAAGTACTTGCCTCTTGATTTGTTTCTAAGTAGTACAAAAATGCCAGGATGTCTTGTTCTGTCGATGGACTATCACAATTACACATATCCATAACAACAAATTCACAGTTGATTACCGCACCAAAAATTGGAATTAATCTGAGTGTGCTGACCAAAGATTCAGGATAACAACCTTGACAAGAAAACTGTGAACTATTTTTGACGTCGCCAATGGACATACCCATCCTCTCTTTATCGATATACAAATTCAATATTTTCTCAGCATCAATTAGTATTTTGGTACCATTATCCACTTGAGATTTGTTCTTTCTCTTTTTACTCATAGATTTTACTTGCTTTCCGGATCATAAAATACTGCACAGTTGCTGGATATGGTTTGGTGCAATTTTATATATTTCAATGACGTTTTGGTCAGTGACAATCTGTGATTGATCACTTTGAACATCATTAACTTTGAGATATTCAACGATCGAATGCTTGGTTGACCTCTCGTCCTTGATTCATTTGCAATATTGATTTAAAATTTTTGCGCAAATGTTTTTATCCACTGATGTGCTCATCCAAACTGATCTGTTGATTATGTTGTCTTCCACAGCAGTCAATTCATCTTCATCAAGATCATGCCATGGTCTAAAAAAATTAGAGCCATAATTCTTTATTTTATTTGGAACAAAATCATCCTGATTGATGCTCTTGGGAAAGCATGTCAAGGAGCCACTTTTGTAAAGCTCAAATACAGACTGTCATTTGCTCCACAGTCGTTCCGATGTCAAAACAAGAGTTAGCTTGTCTTTAAGGCTTTTCTTAGTTTGAACTTGAAAGATATCCATACATTCAGATTGGAAAGACTGCAAACATATCAAATTGAATATTCTAGTTAATTTGTCAATTTCATAACACGAGAAGCAATCTAAAGACTTTGATTGATAAGAAGAAAAATTTTATACCTGCCAAGCATCACTTGAAACGTTTCCCCTTCCAGGGCGGGATGGTCTACCATGGGATATCCATTTCTCCCTTGCCTTTTCAACTTGAGAAATGTATGCAGTCTCTGAAAATTCCTTATTGGATAAATTTTGTTGTTTGCATAATTTGTTGATGATGTGCTAGGGAACATCTCTATGTAGAAGATGAGTTGTTCGATGCTGATACCTTGAATGGAGCTATTTATATCGATCATCTGCAATGATTATTTGCTGCACAGAAATAGTATGTTGCCCATCCAATATATAAAAATTTACTGTTGGAAAATTAATTTCTTCTTCATTTCCAGGAAGAAAGGGAAATGTGGTCTCCTTTTTGAAAGGCAATAGAATGGCATCTCTCAATGTTGTTGTAAATGTATGGAGAAGAGATACAACCACATTTTGCCTGACCTCCTCATCAACCTTTCGGTATTGTAAGTGCGGAGGCACAATAAGACATCTTGTTACATCAATGGAAAAAATGTTCTCATTGAAAAAAAAGTATTTGATCTGCTCTTATTGAACTTCTTTTGAACTTTCGAAGCTCTTAGTCGCTTTCTACATCATCACTCTAGAAGGACTTCATTTGATTTGTTTGAAGGAAGATTTGTCCACATTTTTTACAATATATTGGAGAAATGCTCCTCTATTGTACGTAAGAATTCTTTCATGGCACACCTTTATCGGGTTCTTACTAATATTCATGTAATGCAATATAGACGAAGTTTTCGCAGCCTGCATTCTTTTCCTCCATATCGACAAAATTCCTTTCCTCAAGGATGATGCAGAATCAATTCCAGAACGATTAGAAACCTCATATGAGGGAAAAACCCACCCTTGCTTCGCACAGGAAATCGGATATGGATCGGGACCACTTTTCATTAGATCTGGTCGATAATTACAAACCATAAGATCATGCTGGAAAAGGCAATAGTTTTCACCATTGACCGATTCAACTTGAACTCGCAATTGTTCATCGGATTCAACGGGATTTGCATATGTCAATATTCCAATTCTAGTATGAGCTCCATCCTCAGTCAAGCAGAAAAGATATAAATCCGAGTACAAATCATCTGGTTCTTCCATCTCAACTTATCGTCCATTTCTGAATGGCTAAAGGTAGTAGTGATATGTTATCAATTCAAAGAGAGGGATTTCCTGCTAGTAACTGAGGATCAACAACACAACCATGCTTTATCTGCAAAACAATCAATATTAAGTAGTCAATATAAGAATGCATACAATGTTTATAATTATAAATTAGTGTTTTAATATTAGATGTATACTTGCAAATGTTCATGCTAATGATCGATGGTTAAGGAACGACACCTCATTTTCAAAATCAATTTATTGAATAAGAACAAATCTACAAGCATTATCCATGAGAGATCGAATGCACATTTTACAAATTCATTTGAGATAAGGATCGATCATAGAAAGAGCGATCATCATAGAAGGGGTGGTCGATCCTTCTTGTTTATGTGTATGAGTTAATCACATGTTTTGTATTCGATTTTATGTGAGTTTTTGTACTTAATTTATATGTATGTGAATGGTAATTGCACATTGATTAATTGGAATACAAGTGCTTGATTGTGAAGAAGAAACACATAGTTTGACGAATTCGAGGCTAACTGGTGAATGCAGTAGAGATTCAGTGTAGTTTTGTATACTACGATAGCTGCCAAGTGAGAAGACATCTGGTGTTCTATCCCATTAGTTAGTTGATGTTAAATAGAACGTTATGTGAATATTGTAACGGCATCCCTGCATCGCCATGGTTAAGTGCAACCCCCATATTCGCTTCGGGTTAGAATTCAACTTGTTTACAAGGTGATGCCGAAGGGGCCAGTGAAAGGGGTTTTGTTGTGTATACATTTATCTCATGAATGAAGGGTCGGTCGACCCTTATTGTCCTCAGTCTTGTTTCAGTGTTCACCATTCTTCATATACATGAATTGACAGCCTCGCCTTCAGAGGTTGAATATTTGGACAAAAGTGTATGCAGTCCACCCGATAATTTGAAAATATTTATGGTATTAAAAATGGAATTTACATGCATTGAATAGATGGCAACCTTAATTAAGCTTGGACAATTACTGGAAAACAAGCTCTACAAATCATACAGAGATAACAAAAAAAACTTATTAAAGATTATTGACTGGATTGTTTCTTATCTCTTCTTTTCCACCAGACCAAAGCATTTTGACTGTAACTAAATGGCTACCTTGGCTTTGTTAAAAATTCCCATTCAATGAAGGGGCGGCCCACCCTTCTACCAAGTATTCTTTTCATAATAGTTCTAGACTACAAAAGGGTCGGCCAATCCTTCTTGTGTTCAACATCCTGGATATAAGTGAACTCCTAGATATAGGTGTTCACAATTGTATACTAAACAAAGGGGCGACCGATCCTTCTTGTCGGAGGTCGGAAGTTGGGATAAATATTGTTTATATGTTATAACTTATCCAATCTCCATTCCCCATTATTTACTACGGAAGTCGGGAGTTGGGAATTATTGTCTCATCCCGCAATCTGTATTGCGGGTTGCGGGATAGCGGAATTGATGGAATGTTTTAAGAAATCTAGGTATCCGCAATCCGCATTATATTTGCGTCTTCGGAAAAGGCGATGAAATCCTCATGTGGGGTGCAAGAAGGGTCGGCCGATCTTTCTTGTGCCAAGTATTCTATTCAAAGTAGTTCTAGGGTGCAAGAAGGGTCGGTCGATCCTTCTTGTGTTCACCATTATGGATACAGGTGAATTGTAACATTTAGGTGTCTACAGTTCTCTACTAAACAAAGGGGTAGTCGATTCTTCTTATCGCAAGTCGGGATAAATATTGTTGATATGTTATATCTTATCCAATACACCAATCCCAACTATTAATTGTGGAAGTCGAAAGTTTGGAATTTTTTTCCCAGCCTAGGCGAGTTGAATATTTTTACAATTCACTCATAAATGAAGGGTCGATCGACCTTTCTTCTACCCAGTATTCTGTTCAAAATAGTTCTATACTACCAGAAGGGTCGGTCAATCCTTCTTGTGTTCACCATTCTAGATATAAGTGAATGGTTGGTTATAGTTGTTGACAATTTTATAATAAATGAAGGGGCAGCCGATCCTTCTTGTCGGATGTCAGAAGCCAGGATAAATATTGTTTATATGTTATAACTTAGCCAATCTCTGTACTAGGATGAATTCTACATTAATTTGGAATAAAGAACATTGACATTATTTAAATGCGTGGATCAGAGCATATAAAATGAATTCTAACTCAGATATTACAGTCAACTATGAGGCAAAGTGATAAGATGGTGTAACACGAAATACATTCACAAAAGATAAATTAAAATACTAAAGAAAGTAACAACATATGAATCTCTATTTCGGATACTTGTACTTTTGTTATTCATTAAAGTCTTCAAAAAATATTACGTCACTGTATTTTTTGCTCTCAAATCCAACCCCTATTACTTTGTAAAATCAAAATTATAGAAAACGTTCTTTGAATTCTTCGCTAAAAAAATAAATTTCAAAGAAATATACCAATGGGACATCCAAATCTATTCTCAAATATTTATTCCTAACCTAACCTACGTTTTGGTTTCCCAAATCTTTCAACAATTTTCCATTGCTCTTGAGTTGGGATTTCATAATCCATCATTTCTTTCACCATCACCTCCAATTCTATGCATTCTGTGTAACATACATTTGGCAGACCCTTATTAATCATTACAAATTGTTCAAATATTTCAAAATCATCGCTCAATTTATCAATTATTGTCTTTCCAGTTAATCCTTTGACCATGACATAGGATCATAATTTATCCTTATAGCCTCTTGGAAATCCATAATCTTCAGTAATTTTTCTGCCATATTCTTAAAGATGAATGGACCAACTTTAAGAGGGAATTTCACATTCGATGGTTTTTTGAAAGCATAGAAATGTTCTTCTTCGGAATGAAACCTTTGTCTAATAAATTCCAAGGAAAAAACCCTTGCTGTTAAAAAGGCTGGAAACAAATATGGTGCTCCAGTAAAACAATTCACCCTAATTATAGTATGTTCTCTATACAAGAACCAATCACCTGTTTGGACTTATGGTGTAGGCTGCAAAGTTTCTTTCATTTCTTTTAACACTCGGGGCATTTCAACATTAAAAATAATTCTATAAACTTCTGCCATGATTATATGGGTGAACTCAAACATATTGACCTGTTTAGGAAGGTCATGAGAAACGATGGTACGAAAAAACTTGGATTCCAAAATGTTTGAACACATGAAAAACTTCAGGAGATATGACTGATATCTGAAATGCTTCAACTGGTTGAATTTCACCAACTGGACATGAATTGCTTCAGCTAGGAATTAATCAAAATTAAAACAACACACTGGACTGGACTGTGACTCTGGTGAAATGACTTGGAGAAGGAAACCTAACATAACTTCCGTGATTGACTTATCACTATCTAGACCTAAAATTTGACTCAACAAGGACATAACTAACTGGGTATCTCGCTAAAAGACATCAATACTCAAAGGGAACAATAGGTTTTCATGTGACTGACCATCTTTTTCTACAGGACTACAGTTTCTATAAAAATTTGCCAAATTTTCCTCGTTAAATGACTCAGGGCTATTGGGAAATATTTTAGGTAAACGTATAACCTCATGGACAGTCTGCGAATTTACTCGGCATAGAATTTTGGTCTTTTTTACATTAATGATTTCCCTTTCTCCCTGCAAAGAATTCGCCGGACACCAACAAAAAAATTCGGGGAAGTGCAGGGTTTGTTCGACACAAAAATAGTATAGAAAATAACCAAAAACATTAAATACATCCTTCCCCTATGACTTAAACCGCGAAATACTACACACAAACAAAACAGGGTCGAAAATACCCCTTTCCCTGTCAAATACAAGCTTCATGTTTTCATCTGACCTTTCATTGAAGGGAAGAAGGTCATGGTTTTTCTCCATTTGGGACACAAAATCTAGACACTAAGGGTTTCGAGCTACCTGTGAAGTGAGCTTCTTGCATGCTATTCCAGTTGATGATGACAACGATGTGTTTCCCACAGGTTATTTTCCTCCAGGAAATAAGTGACAAAAACATTTTTTTAAATTTCAAACAAACCTTTTATATAACATATGCTTAGGTGGTTTCGGAACTTGCGATGAGCGGTTTAAATTTAACCGCTTTTCATAACGGACTCCACCAATGCTTGCCACGTGGTAAGCGGTTTTATTTCCACTCCACCTTCTCCAAGTTTAACCACCGTGCACTTTCTAGTGTGGGAACCCATTTCCACCGTCGATTTGCTTCTGGGTGGGAACCTTAGATTTTTCTGCATCATTATTCCACCACGTTTCTACACGTTTGAAATTTTGGTGCGAGTCGTCCAATTGTTTAGCACCTTTTCCACCTCCGTCCTTGGAGTGAGAGACCTTATGTAGAGACCTTAGAATAGTGACAATATTTGCATTGTTCCTCTCTATGAACATTAATAAGCAATGTTATATTGATGTTAAAAACCCAAGAATCCATATAGAATAAATTTAAAAAACATAAAGACAAAAATGCGAACAATATGAAGAAATCACTTGTTTGATCAATTATACCAATTCTAGACATTGTTTGTAGATGGCTTTGTAGAAGATCTAGTGTTACATGCGAAGAAGTTGATGAAGAGGGAGAGATGACCATAAGAGATAAGAGAAGTCTAAACAACAAGATCAATCTTCCAAGATGGCATTGAGATGAAACATTAAATTAGGAAAAGAAGGAGAGATTAAACATGTTGTAGCAATAACATCTAAGGTTGGTGTTGTTTTTTTACACAACCCATTTCATATTAGCTACATAATTCTATTGTTCATGTAGTGTCCCTTTTTAATAAATTTGTTAAAATTGAAAAATTGCAATTTTCGGCCAATTCGACCCTTAGACTATTAATGACTCAAATGCTTCCAAATGCTTCTGATTTGGGTCTAAACGTGTTTGAAAGGTATTCGGAAATAAAAAGCGACAAAATTTGCATCGCTCCTCTCTACAGCTTTTAATAAGCAATGTCTAACCAAGATAAACCAAGAACATGTATAGAGGAAATTGTAGAAACATAAAAAATACCTAACAATTTGAAAAATATTCATAACCATTGAGGTGTAATATGACACATTTATGCAACTATTATAGGCTTAGAAACTTCCAAAATACTTCAGCCACTTGCATTTACAATTAAATAATGAAAGGCATAATTACTAGGAAAATCTATGTTGAAGGCCCCAAGGGTAGATGGCTCCAAAAGACTCTTTTAAAGGATTTCTAATTGGATCTGAAGGTATATGAAGGGTATTAAGACATAAAAAGGAACCTCATCAGTGATTGTAGACTAATATCATATTACTTCTGCAACATACATTTAACTTCAGGAGAAGTTGCGTAATTTTACTAGTCAAATCGAGGTTCAAAACCCCCAAGGTTAGGGGACAAAGATGGCTTCCCAAATGTTGTAAGACCTTCCCAAATTTTAGAACAGAGATGTGATACTGATAAAGGACTTCAATGATCTCCCCATTGCATCATCAATTAGTTTCTATATGCTTCGTCAAATACCATAATGACACTCCAAGGACTTGTGCAATGTTAATGAAAATTATTAACATTAGTGACACTCCATACATAAACAAAATCACAAATATTGACTTATACAATTCAAAATAATGTCTCTTCAAGCTGTGGAAACAAGATATAGGGAAAATGGCACCATTTATGCATTGTTTGGTAGTTTTACATACTAAGTTTCACTTGGTATTTCGACCTGAGATTCTTCCGAGCATTAAATATAGAGTATATCTATCAGAATACAAATAAATGGATATTCTTGGACCATCATGTCATGTCCCCAATTTTGGTTCATCCAGTACCATGGGTGAAAGGGGACAAAATCAACCCCTAAGGGAATTAAATGGTATTAGTTCTATTTGCTTAGAATTAATTTTGGCCAAAGTCTCCCAAGTTGGCAAATTTATTTATTAAAGGTAATTTTGATAAATAAAATTAATGGATAATGAGCAAGTGGGCCAAGAGGGCACCCATGTGGAAGATGTTTCCAAATTGGAGTAGGGGTTAATTTTGAGGCAATTATACCACATGAATTAATTAATTATTAATTAATTGATTAAATGTTGAATTTGGAATTAATTCTGATTTGGAATATTTTTATTAATAAATATTGCTAATAAATACTGGCAAGTGGTGATAATATGGCTAGGAGGTTGAATTTGTTCATGTGGACCACTCTTGCCTTAGTGGCAAATCTCAGGAAAAGCAAGGAGTCCAAAGGAGGAAAGAAGACAAGGCAAACAAATTAGAAACTGGCAAAAGCAAACAGAAAAACAGACAAAAGCAGAAAAGTGGAAAGTAAATAAAGTGGAAAGAACAAGAAATATGTAAGTAAAGATTTAGCAACATCCAAAAATCTAACTAAGGCACAGTTGCTAATCTAGGTGAAGAGAGACAAAAGTTGGCAAGTTTTTCTAAGACAAAACTTGCTAATTATTCCAAGAAGGCGCCCACATGACTTGGAGTAGGATGGGAAAGTGGTAACCTACTCTCACAAGTCACCAAATATAAGTAACTTACTCAGCAGGTCATCATAAAGTTTATAAAAGAAGCCAACCAACTCCAATGAAGAATGTTTGATCATTTATGTTTTCTCATGAGAGCTCGGATGCTTCTCTAGTTGAGTGATGTGCCTCATCTGTGCTTCTTGGGTGATGTGCCCTAAGGCCCTTAGTTTTCAGAGAGTGGTGTGCAGGTCTATGTGAATATATTGCAGCCATTAATATATGCTTCCAACCTCCATTGAAGATCTACAGTCATTCGGGAGAACAGGTTCCTCCAACAGTGATTCTCCAGCTAGTTTTGGTGAAGATCCATCCACTAAAGAAGATAGAACTTGGGAGTGCACCCAAGGGCTGAAGGAGAGTTGGTGCAACCATTTTTGTAGACATCAAAGGTTTTCAATATTAGTAACCAGCTTCAGATCAGATCCATACTTCTCTTCTCACTCGTTCTCCATTCACAGCTAAATCTAGAGGAGTTTTCCCTGAAGGAGAAGGTTGACCTAGTGAATGCGCTCCAGACAAGCTCATAAGCTCAGTAAGAAGCCATTTACAGTCATATGACATGCATATTACCTGATCCTATCACCATAGTAGATCCACAGTAATATTCTATTTCTTCTCTTCATTCTCCATCAAATGTAATGAATATTTAGCCTGTGAGGCACTGTTGTGTTGGGAGACAGTTAAATCATTAAAACAAGGATTCTGATACATTATTTTCGACCTGCATATGTTCAGTATGTTATATCAGATCATTATTTAATGTCATAGCAAAGTTTATCATTTATTGGAGCAGTTTAAAGGATTAAAATGCAAGACTAACTAGTTTGGTGCTTAATCTAGACTAGTTTCACCATATTTGTTGTTGAATCTTTTCTGAGGATCCATTTTCATTCTGTCAGTTATAGGAGGTTTTTAGTTCAATATAATATCCATATCATTCCCTTTAATAAGAATTTGAATGCTTTTAACTTCGTTTTGGAAAGCCTGTTTTGTGACTAGCTCAGTTGTCCACCATCTGCAAATAATCCCCAAATTGTTCCAAACCTTTCCAAGTCAATCTAGTCTTTATTCCAGAATTCCTTATGAGTTGTATGAATGATATATCTCTGTCCTAAACACCTTTAACCCTTACCCAGTCTTTTTGTCATATGCTAGAAGCCCAAGAAGCCTCGAAGTAAGCAATAGATTCATTCTATTGCTGAAAAGTGAATGGCTCTAGTACCTTGTGCCAAGGACTCCTGCTAAAAACATATTTTTCTGCTGCTGCACCTAATCCCATATAAATTCCAGAATCAAACTTTCATCCCACCATCCTTAGTTTGCACACCAGTACCCCTCACTTACCTCTCATCTGATTCGAAGGATTTGCCACAAAATTTCACTAGTAAAAGTTGTAAAAGTTTTAAAGTGGAGTTAATATCTGGGTCAGATCTTGCCCAGGATATTACACATCACAAAAGCTACTCTCCTTCTTTGTTCTTGCAACTTTTATAAACTTATTAATTCCTCCATGGGTACATCTCAGGACTGATTACAGTGTCTCTAAAAAACCTATCATGGCATCAACTGAATCTGATGAAGCATCACTCAATAGCTTCAGGTTCGATGCCATAGGCGTGGCCATGGCCTTGCAGTCCACCATCCCGAACCGCTTCAAGATCTCTACTGCATACTTATTTTTCCAAGGAATATTCTATCCGCACTCTGCCACACCTCCATGCCTAGAAAATTAATTAGTGCATCGTACCCAAGTCCCTTATCTCGAACTCGGCAGCAAGCTTTCTCTTCATGTTAGCAATCAACCCATCCTCAATTGTCACAACCAAGTCATCCACATACAGTAGGAGTATCACTGGATTGCATTCCTCAACCTTCTAGTGAATTGTACAAGGCTTTCTTCAGGAATCACTGGAATCCGCTTTACTCTTGGTAAATCCCAAACTAGTCAAGAAACTGTCAATTCTGTTGTACCATGTCCTGGGTGCTTGTTTCAAATCGTACAAGGCTTTCTTCAGTTTACACACATGAGTCTCCCTGTCATGTGTCTCAAACCCGAGTAGTTGCTCCACATACACTCCCTCTTCCACTACACCATAATTCAAGAATGTTGTCCACATATCCCATAACTTTCTAAATGACTTCCATCTCTACCAGAACATTATTAAAAGTGTGCACTATTCCAACATGTCAGCAAAGAGGTTTCATTTTAGATAAGTATCAATGGAATGATGTACAGTACCATAGACCACTTAGTACCCATTACTTGCATATAAGTAGTATCTTGTTCATAATTTAATGCAATTTTTTTCTAACATGCATAATATACATCCTAAGTCTAGGAACATAAGTATGTATATGAGTGAACAACATTATTTAAGTAATCATATATTATACAAGAAATAATAATTCAAATACTTATCTTTGTTTGATTATTGGGTGGACTCCCTCTCAATCTTTGCTTCCTTGCAGGAACTACTGGAGTCTCTAACAGAGTGTTCTTCTTCTTGTCGGAGCTACTTTTGTTCCTAGGACAATCTCCTTCTTGTGATGAGGATGCTCCCTCTTGTTGTAATTCTTCTTGGTGTGTGCTATGAGAACCTGGTCTTCACTACCCATGTTTTATTTTCGAGCTACAATTCCAGCTTCTTCCTGTGAGCATTCCTCCCATAGCCTACTGAATGTGATGAGCTTCTTCCTAGCACAAGGTGGTCACATGACCTAGGAGGACCATTCAAGGTGGTCATCACTATTTCTCCATTCTCTATATATTCTTCAATGGCTTCAAGTTGTTCTTTTATCTCAGAGAGTTTGACCCTTGTAAAGTGTGACTGCATCGTCTCTGCATTTTGTATCTTGACATTCTTTAATTGATTCCTCAAAGTAATCTTTCGATTTATGTTCTTTCCTCAAACAGCTTGGTCAAGGAGTCAAACATCTCTTTGGGTGTCTTTAGGGATGACACATGTGGTATGAGATGGTCATTGATAGAATCTACAATGATCCTCATAGCCTTGACCAAGTTCTTCTTATGTAACGCCTTAGCTTCATCTCCCTCTGGGACTGGAACCTCTTTATGTCAGTATCCAATTCATTCTCTTCTAGGATTAACCAAATCCTATACTTCTATGTTCGGAAGTTATCATCCCCTTCAGGATTATCCTCAGGCTTGGTGTGGGGAGACATCTTTATGAGAAACTCAAATGGAAATAAAAGATTTAGATCTTACCACTGGATTTGGAGCTGGCTAGGGTTTGACAGAGAAACTGTAAAAATCTAAACTTTAAATTTCAAACTTCTGTCTGGACATGGAGATGCAATTGGCTGAGGCGAGCAAGCTGGTGTGCTCAGATTTTGAAAAATCCACAAATTGGTACTAAGGCAAGTAGAGTAAACACTCCACTAGCATGGACAAGGCACAATCTCTCCAAATTGCAAAGATGCAAATAAAAATGATCAAAAGCTACTCTCCTTCTTTGTTCTTGTGAGTTTTATAAACTTCTCAAGTCCTCCATGGGTTGAATTCCTTCCAAAGGATTCATTCCAACTCAATTTGGGAAGAGATTCCAATGTGTGCCACTTGTCCAACAATTCCTAGTCACTCTCCTTATTCCCTCATTTCGAATGGGTGTCTCTTTGGCTGCCCTAACTCCCTTGTGCACCTTCTTGGAGGCTATTTTTATCCCTAACATGTCATATATTTCAGATGTAGGCATTCAGGTCTGATTTGTGTCATAGGTGACTGTCATAGCATCTTCATCATTGTTGTCATACTAGAGGCTAGGGAATCTAGCCCAAGTGTCACAATTATTCTAAGATGCCTCTTCCTCTTCCATGGGACTTATTCTTCCACTCCAATTCGACCTTACATGAATCATGCCATGAATAATACCTCTTAAACTACCCCAAGCATGTTATCGTTCATCTTGAACTCAAATTGGTGAGAGAATCATGCCAAGTGTAGCGGGGAATCTTGCCACAAATGGGTCCCACAAACTTTTAATATGTGTCCTCATGGTCCAAATTATGCACAATGGCCTCTCCAATTCCCAATTAGGATGGGAATCCTTCACCCTCAAAATTGCTACTAGGGAAAGTAGAGTAAACACTCCATAAGCATGGACAATTTATGCTCTCCAATATGCAAAATGAGAAATGATAAAAAATCACTCTCCAATGGCATAGATATTATTGGTGATTGTATTGGAATATTCCATGGTAATGATATTGGCATGAGATCCCTCTAAGGTTTTGGAATGTACTATGAGGTCTATGATGTAAGGGTTTGAAGGTGAAAATAGATGAAGTCTATTGGTGATTATTTTTGGGTTTTGATTACACTCTTTGGAGGCATATTGTTCTTCTTATTCATATTAGGGTGGCAGGATCAAGCAAGGATAGGAGATTGATGTCTCCTTTGGGTTAGTGCTCATGATCTCAGGGAGTTTGGGATTCCATCCAGTGGGTGCTAGTAAAACTATTGAGTTGGACTTTTCTGAGGTTTGGAGTCTTATCTATAGGTTGGAAATTATGAAAAACAAGGGGTTGTAGCCTCGTTCTAGATGGAGCTAGTAATCCGAGGAGTTGGAGCTTCCTTAGGTTTCGAGCCTCCTTCTAGTTGGTGTAGTTAAATTATGGAGTCAATTCCTTCGAGAGAGTCTGATAGTTGGACCGAAGATCTCTAGAGCACATGGATGAACATGAAAGTCTCTACTTCGCAGATGGGATTCGACTATTCTATGGATCAAATTCAGATATGATTGGATTATAAGAATCAGACAACATTTAAATGCACAAGGTTTTGATATCTGGAAATCTATTCTAAATGCTTACATCGCTCTAAAAATACTAAAAAAAACTACATCCATGAAGGATCTAACAAATAATAATGCAATGGAAATGGATATCATGTTGCATGGAATACATGATCATGTGAAAGATAAGTTTGGAAGGTGTTCACCAAGTGGGACAAGGTACAAAATATCTGCACAAAGGGACCCCATTCTTAGCATTATTTTTGTCCCAGTACCTAAAAAGATCGGATAAATAGTTCATGAGCCTTGGAGTCCAAAGAAGGCTTAAAAAGTATAAGGGAAGTAAGCTTACCTTAGGGGGCCTACAAAATTATGCCAATAGGCCCAAGCGCTTAAAATACTAAGCAGAGGCACTAGAGCTTTAACTACACAACACGTTAGGCGACGATGAGGTCGCTACGTGACAGGTGTTGGTTCATCCAACAATACTAAGAGGTGGGGGGGATTAATATTTCCTTTTTCAACCATTTTATATAAAATTAGTATTAAGAACAAGTTAAATAATCATTCCCAATGTGAATAGGACAATTAAAAATTTGAACACACCGATATAAAATTGTTCTACAAGCACCAACTTGATGGAGAACTTAATCCCATGAATTCTTCTGCCTCTACAGAAAGGATGCTCCTACACCCCTGGTTTTCTACCTACTAAACAAACAAGGATGCCCCACCACCCTAAATATCTACCCATGATTGGAAGGAGGCAACAATTCCCTTAGAAGGCCTGAACCTGCCCCAAGAAGCACCCAACAAACCTCTAATTTATGATCTTGCTTCGGTTTTTCAGATCTTTCTTTTGATATGAAATTACCAAAAATTCATAGACACCTATGGTCCTCTTCATACATTTGACTTGTATGGTTATATATATTTTCAAAGAACTTTATTAAGGAAAATCATGCATCAATTCATCATTGATCTTCATAGTCTTTCAATCTTGTTTTAATTAGTAAGGAATTACTAATTATGAACCCTTGCCATCAATATGTCCCATCAGTTAAATGAAAGGGTAACATATTTGACCCTTAATGTACTATAATGCACTATAACAGTATTTCAATTTCTTTGATCTTTAAGTCCAAGAGCTAACCATTGAGCTAACCAGATCCTTAAATGCAGCAGCTTAGCATTGAGCTGCAGAGCATTAAATGTGGAAGCTTAGAGGTTAGGATCTGTAGATTTCTTAGATCCAACGGACCCTAACCACTGAGCTGCCACATTTAATGCTCTATAGCTCAGAGCTTATCTTTCGCCCTATATATCTACTGCGATCCGTGTCCTATTTTTTTTTATCTACTACGATCCGTGTTCTGTTTTTTTATCTGTATTTCAATTGCTTTGATATTTGCAATTTATGAATGCATCTGATTTGTTGGTTCATATTTTTCTTAACTCACTGTTTGGATGTTGTTATGTATTAGGTAATTATGTTGGGATTGTTTAATTGAAAGGTGTTTTCAACTGTGCATGTGTAGGTTGACGTGGAGAATCGACGTGGGCAGGAAGTCTAGTGTAGAGGAGACACATGGGTAGGAGCCCCGATGTGGAGGAGTTGCATGGGAAGAAGGTGTGATGTGAACTAGCCACATCATATCCACAGGTTCCCGTGACCGTGAAGGATGGGAGAAGATGGTTTTGAAAATGGAGGAAGGTGGTTTTCCTTACTGCCCTTCCAACTTGCGAAATCATGTGGTGCTGCCACGTCGAGACCAGTTTCAGATTCCGCAACCACCCATCCCTCCGTCCTAGCGCACATGTTGGGGATACAGAACGGATGTGGTACCCTTGATACTTCCCCGCCCGATTGATCTTTTCCGCCATTTAAAATGGTTTGTATGTTGGCATGGAGGTGATCCTGAGGATTGTATCACTCGTGTGAATAATCTCATCATGTTTATGATGGATTTTGTTTTATGTGTCACAACGTACATATGATATCATGCCACACTGTGATAATTAATGTCACGTTTATGATGGATTGTGTTTATGTGTCATGATGTACAGATGATATCCCACCATACTGTGATAATTAATGTCACCGTCTTTTCTGCATTGATACTGTGATGATATCCCACCACACTGCTCTAGCGGCCCACTGCCTACATTGAAACTTAAAGTTCAAACTCTCTGTGTTTGCTAGTTTGGAGCTCTGTTTCTATTAGCACCGAGGTTTGATTTTGCTGAGGTGGAACTGATAAGAGTGTTGGGCGGGTAGAGCAGTAAGAGTGGTTTGAAGAATCGACACCTAGTTTTTCAATTGGAAGGTATTTATATTATTCAAACCATAAATATAAATCTGTAACAGAGCATGCTTATTCAACCTCCGGGCTAAAAACCATATCTTCCATGGTTGTCAAAAATCAATGCAATGACAGTTTCAAGTTTCCAGTAATTTAAAGTCGTTGAACGTTTTAGATTCTTCAGATTTCCTTCCACCCTTGTCTGTCTTCTTCAGATTTCCAGAATTTATTTCTAGAATTCTGGGTAGTTATCTTCTTACAGCCCATTAATATGAATTCACATCGTTATATTTGCAAAATCGTGCGTTCCTCATTACTGGTCTAAATTAACGGAATTAACAGGTTTAATGTCGATTACCACCAGCTTGCATACGTTTTCTGTCTGGTGATGTAGTGTATTATTTTCATATATTCTATATTGTTTTATGCAAATCCTCTAGAATTTGGCTAGGTTTGTTGGAAAAAGATAATGACAAATGAACTTGGAAAATTGGAACATGTTTTTTGTTTTTAATATGATTTTGTAGTTAATATTCACTATAGTATATTGATCTATGTAAACGTTATACTTTATTTGAAATATTTGAAATTGATAATTTATGTCTTAATTTATATAATATTGATTACATTTCTTTTATAAATATATAGAATTTAAGTCTTTAATTTAATTGAATAAAATTAAGCAATTAGATAGCTTTAAACAAATTTTTTAACGTATAATTGTTTGCCAATACACTATCTTGGCTAGAAAAGTCCCATGTATTGGGTAGTTGGACGTGGTGTATAACTCAAATTGTTGGATGCAATGAGAGCACATGTGAGTCTTGCATACGATACCAAGGCACTTAGTTGAAGAGATAAAGCTGATAAAAATGTTATTAAGATTAAGTGGATTTTAGCAGAAAATTGGTGAATACCCTTGTCTGTCTTAATTTGCAGGTTGATAATGAAGAAAAGAAAACAGTCCATTAATATTGGGCATTGGTCATAAGTGAATCCAATATCAATTTTAGCAGAAAATTAGTGAATACTTAGATGCGGTAAACCACAGCATAAACATATGAATTCTGATTTAATGTTACTTTCATCCAAGCATGAAGAATAACACAATGGAAAAGATTTACTGGAAATAACAATTAATAGAGAAAGGAAGGAAATTTATAGACTGTCATTACTGGAAATAAAAATTAACATAGCAAGGAAGTAAATTTACAGACTGTCATTAATGAATAGTTTTTTCATTAGTGGTACAATTATATTCAACACATTCCAGGCAACACATGCATGCCTTCCCAGGCACACCATAATGCTAATTAAAATTTAAGAAGGATACTGTGTTGGAAAAGGAATTTAACAATGACGACAATGCAGATAGTGATGCCATTAGTTGGAATGATTTTGATTGCGATTAACCAGACAGAAACATTCTTTCTTTTTTTCTTTAAAAAAAATTTAAAAACAATATACTTTTGGGTCTGCTCTTCCCGAGAATGACGTGAATGATATAGGAGCTTCTACTTCACCGAGTGTAGAAAAGATCAATTCTGGAATAATCAAATCCACGTGGAAAAAATTGAGCATTCCACGTGTCACCCTAGAGACTAGATTTCGATATTTGAATGACAAAATATACAAGCGTTTTGCTACAAAGAGTTTGCTGTCAAGTTGAAATTCTATCAAGTTGAAATTCTTCAGGTTGTTCCGTTTCGGGGTGTTGGAAGTAGATTCTGAGGAGAAAGAGCGTCCGCTCCTTCCCCTAGGGATGAGTTTTTTGGAGTGGCTAAAGTAGATATCGGCACTTTAAACACATATTTCATAGCAACATTGCTTCACAATATTCTTTTCGTTATAGCTTGAGACTGCAAGAAGGGTCGGTCGATCCTTCTTCGTCTTCACCATTCTGGATATCATTCAATTTCTAGATAAGGCTTTTCACAATTATCTACTAAACCAAGGGGAGGCCGGCTCTTCTTTCGGTGTTCACCATTTTAGATATAGATGAATTGACGTACAAGCCTTCGTAGGTTGAATAATTTTACAATTCCCTCATAAATGAAGGGGCGGCCGACCCTTCTTCTGCCTAGTATTGTATTCATAATAGTTCTAGAATGCAAGAAGGGTCGGTAGTTCCTTCTTTTTTTCACCATTCTGGATATAGGTGAATTGTTGGATATAGTTGTTCACAATTATCTCCTAAACGAAGAGGTGGCTGAACCTTCTCTTCGGAAAATGGAATTCGGTACAAACATTTTTATATGTTAGAACTTTGATGATATCCGAGTCCCTACTATTTACAGTGGAAGTCGGAAGTCGATAATTGTCGAAATAGCCTTCATAGATTAAATATATTTAAATTTATATTGTAAATGAAGGGTCGGTCGACCCTTGATGTGTTGAGTATTCTTCCCTTGATCACAATTTTGGAAATACATGTATTGACGACCTAGCATTCATATGTTGAACATTTTTAATATTCCGTCATAAATGAAAGTGCGGGAGATGCTTCTTCTTCCCAACATTCTTTTGGTAATCTTTGTAGACTCCAAGAAGGGTCGTTCGATCCTTCTTGTGTTCTCTTCTTCTTCAAGAAGGGGCGATCAATCCTTCCATTCGAAAAATTGGAAGTCTGGACAAACATGATTTAATATATTATAACTTATGTTACATCTTTGTTTAAAATAAATATGATTTTTAATGTCGTATTATTTTATATGTCATAAAATGCTTCTGAAAATAAATATGATTTTAATAATCCGTCATAAATGAACAGGCAGGAGATGCTTCTTCTACCTAGTAATCTTTTAGTAATCTTTCTAGACTGCAAGAAGGGTCGTTCGATCCTTCTTATGTTCTCTTCTTCTTCAAGAACGGGAGGTCGATCCTTCCATTCGGAAAATTAGAAGTCCGGACAAACATATTTTTATATATTATAACTTATGTTATATCTTTGTTTAAAATAAGTATGATTTTTAATGTCCTCCTGTAATTTTATATTTCATAAAACGCTTCTAAACTTGATTTTTGTTCTGAACAATGTGTCCTATTATTTTATATTTCAGATATCGTTTATGAAATGGATTTTGGTACTCAACAATGTGTGGACCTGCTTTTGAATGGATTCAATGTTGCTGAGGAAATCTCTTTTCCAGAAAGAAAATTTTTGCATAATATCAGCATTAATGCCCGATGTATCATTGTAAATGTTACCAAGACTTTAAATGCAAGTCTTCCATTGCCCTATCCATCGGAAGGTACAAATACATTGTCAGAGGTTGTTGGTGGTTATATTCAATGCTTTGTATCTGAGATCGTTAACCATATTGGGTCCACTCTTTGCGAGAATGAGGTGAATGATATACCAGCTTCTACTTCAATGAGTGTAGCACTTATCATAACAAATGAGAATTAGGTGAATGATATACCAGCTTCTACTTCTACGAGTGTAGCACATATCATAACAACTGAGAATAGATCTTTTTTTATTATGAGAAATGTTAAGTTGTTACATAAGTGTTCAAAAAGCAAGGATTGCATTTCCATAGGTTTGGTTGCAAATGTGAGTGGGACTGATTTTGTTGGGGGAACATTTTTGGGTGACTTCTCCTTTGGTGTTCTGGTGAATGAAGTGGTGTTTTCTTGTATGGAATGTTGTCCAAGGTTGAGCAGTGGAAGTTTTGTTGTATGGCCGATTAAAAGAATCATCAATTTTAATACAAAAACATTGCTTTATGTTGCAAGCAATTTCAACAATAATCAATATGAATCTACTTTGAAATTATTAAGAGAAAATCACAATGTCAGGTTTCTGGGACAGAAATTTAATTTGATACATCAATGTTCTTTAAAGCCACAGTATGTTGCTTAGGGAATAGTGTCAACTATTTTTGAGGGAGACATTGTACAATTCAAAGCACTAGATGCTGGTGAGTTTGGTATTGTAGTTCATAAAGTCTTCTGCAATTGCAATGATTGTGGTGTATTTGAAGTATCCCTTATAAGATGGCCTGCAAACCATTTGCTTGACCTCCATGATGTTCCTTTAGATGTTATACTAAACAGGAAAGTAGACAAAGTTATTGTCAACTTTTGGAATGTGTTTGAATAATGTCCTTTACAGATGGTCCTTCCAAGTACTCCCCATTGTGAATATACAGATGTTAAAGGTAATGGAACATGGCCATACAATTCCATAAAGTGGCAAGTTGGAACTAAAATTTCCCATAAAAATTCAAGATCGGTACCGTACAGGTCTGCAATAAATATGGGTGCATTCCTTTCAAAAATTGGCACCGAACATTGTTGCTCAAATTTTTGTATATAAAAAATTCTAGTTCAATCGATAGTTAAATGTAGGAAGAAATTTGATAGTATGAATGGAAATTCAAAAAGACAGTATGTTATAAATTCTATGGGATCAAATTCTCCTGTAGCCAAAGAAGGAGATGACAGAAAAATAAGCTTTTTTACAATGAGATTAGACACAAGAGATTCCTGTCAAAATGCATGGTATAAATGCCATGGAATAAAAAAGAGCACTTTCTTCAATTATAAAAGAATGTTCTTGAATGGTGATGTGAGAGATGTGCATAGTAACAGTGGCTTGGAAAAATCTAGGGACAACACTACTACACTGGTAGCTATTATTAAAAAAAATGTAGTAGAGAATTCAAACAAATCTCCACATCTTACACGATTAAACAGTAGAGATGGAGCAAGGACAACCTTGAAATTATTTCCCGCTAATATGTCCCATGGTTTGTTGCGAGAAATCGATAATGATGAAATGAAAAGAATCGGTTTACCTCCAGTATCACAATCCTCCTTTAGCAAGATGATGAGAGAAGATTTTCCAGATGTTAAAATTTCTAAATCAAACTCCTTTGCAAGGTGTAATGAGTGCATTACAATACAGGATAGGCTTAAAGGGACCACTGATCTAGCTGAGGTGGAAAATCTGCGAGCAAACCAAGTAGCTCATAATAAATACATCGCAAGTTGTCTCCAACTCTATTATTCACACAGGTCGGCTTCAAAGAAAAATCCGAAGACTTATCTCAATATTGTTCATGACAAAATGGATAAGTCAAAGACTTCCATTCCAAGGATGGGTAAGAAGGAAAAATCTTTTAGTAATGTTATGAATCTTCCCACATCATTGGATGGAATGTTGACTCATGGGCACAATAGTGGGGGTTTTGGTCATTTCAGCCTCTCATTTTTAGAGATGGGATCAAATTGCACTGTGACATCCCTGGCTAAATTCTTGAAATGTATTGAAGAACCACTGGTTGATAAATATGGTGATTTTCTCTACAAAGGTGAAACATCTAAGCACCAATTGCATGATGCTCTATTGCAATCAGACTCATATGAAAAGTGTTCGATATACATACAAGATGTAATGCAAGATGATGTAATGTGTGTTGATGGTACTAATCAATGCATGCCAAATAGAAAACCACCACCCATGTTGTTGTTGCAAATGGATAATTATGCAGGCAATAGCAAAAACCGCTTAGTATTTGTGATTTTATCTCTTTTAACAACAAGGAGAGCGTTTGAGACAATTGAAGTTGGATTCCTCCCGGTTGGACACACCCATGAAGACATAGATGGAACTTATGGTAGGTTATCAGCAAAGCTAATGTGCTAGGATATATTTTCACTCCCGTAAATTATGGATACATATAGGACATGGGAAGATCAAAATTCCTTTGTTCCTTATCTAATTGATGAACTTTACGATTTTAATATTTTTGTGAAGCCCCACCTTTTGGATGGAAATGCCAAAATCATCGGTATCAAAAAATGCTAGTTTTTTAAATTTCATCTCATAGATGAAATTCCAGTCATGCAATGGAAGGAATCACTTCGGGATGAAGCTTGGTCGTCTCCTATTCATCTCTCGAAGTCATTGCCATATGGTAGCATAGACTTGCCGGTGGGACAGCCTAGGTTATTAAATCTGCAATCAAAACGTCCTTCGAAGATTGACGAAATAAAAAAGGGAATAGAAACATATATTTCATTCTGGAATAGAGGGATTGAGAAGGGAGGTGAACAATTTTGGCATCCCAAGTTAAATTATTGGGAGGCTGTACCTAAATCTTTGGACAATCCTTTCGAGAGTGTTGATCGGTCATCAACTAAATTTTGGCCATTGACAAGCCATGTTATTCATAGTAGTAAACCTACAAGATCTGAACATGAAATTATGGATGCCTATTTGAAGGAAAATGTTCCTGCTTTGCAGGATTGCTATGTTGGACCACTATGCAACAAGCCTAGAGATGAATTCATTCCAAGAGTGGATATTGTAAAGGGACAAATGGTCATTGTGCAATCACCAGATCCATATTGTGCAATCTAGTTGGGCAAGGCGATTGGTGATATTTATCAAGAGTCAGATGCTAGTATTGTTGGGTCTTACAAAGTAGAGGTGCAATGGTGGAAGCCAACAGGAGCATCGAAGGGTCTCAAGGTCTTGTACAAAAAATGATTAGATAGAAAGAAACAATGGGTTGTTGGTGCAGAAGAAAATATGATGGTCGATGTAAATAGCATCATATGGGCATGGTCACCAAAGCAAGGATTATTGATGTATATGTAACTTCGGAATGTATTTCATTTATATATTTATTGTACTCCTATAGAGATGTATTATTCCTCTATACAGAAGTGTTGTCATTTGTATTGACAAGTGTCGCAAGTATGCTAACTTGCCGATGGGTTATTAGACCACCTTATAAGGGTTAAGCCTGATATAATGTAATATGAAGTTATTGTACCTAGCTAGACAAGTTGGCCCCATAAGGTTATTGGTCAAACAGGACAAGTATAAATAGAGATCGGGAGATCTCTATTTAGAGCACTTCAGAACTCACACTTCCTTCACTCGGAAAGTGGCACACATGTGAGGAGGAGGATCAGTTGCTAAGAGGAGTCTATCTCTATGTACTTTGGTTTTGCTATTATACTATCTATCTCTGAGGAAGTTGCAAGGTTTTTCACCTCAGGGTTTTCCCCACGGAAACTATGTGTGTCTATTGTCTCTCATGCTTTTGCTTCTTGTGATGATTGACATGCTTGCTATGATTGATATGCATTAACATACTGTACATGTTATTCTCTCAGTAAATATCCTAGAGTATCTTGAATTAATGCTCAAATTTTAACATGGTATTAGAGATAACCTGAGAAGAAGACATTCTGCAGTGGCAGAAACCATGGTTTCTTGTTTATTAGGTTTCTCTCCACAGATTTGGAAAAGCAATATGATAGATTGACTCTCCTCAGCAAGGTGAATCTTTCTGTCTAATCAAAATTCAATTCTGAGCACTTTCAATTTTGGCCCTAAAAAGTAGGGTTTCCACAAAAATAGGAATTTATGAAATCTGAAGACATAGCTAGAAGATCCTTGGAAAAATAGAAGTTTAGAGCTTTGGATCGAGATTTTTGGCTAGTTAAATATCCGAAAAACTCAAACCCTAATTCAGGGTCCTCCCCAATGAACCCGAGAAGACTAAAAGGAATTTATGTAGGGTGAAGCTTTTCAGATCTCAAATTTTGAATACACCAAGATGATCAACTCATCAAGGCACATCTTTCTATCCTTTCAGAAAGTTGAAATTCACATTTTGAATTTTTAGGGTTTCTCTAACAAACCCTAATCTGGGACTAGATCCAGTTTTCAGCAAATCAAGTGGTAAGACCTAAATCTTTTCTATTTCCATTTGAAGTACTCTTTAAAATGTCTCACCACACCAAGCGTGAGGATAAGATTGAAGGGGTTGATAACTTCCGAGCTTGGAAGTATAGGATTGGGTTAATCCTGGAAGAGAATGAGTTGGACTCATATGTAAAAGAAGAGATCCCTATCCCAGAGGATGAAGAGGCTAAGATATTGCATAGGAAGAACTTGGTCAAGGCAAAGAGAATCATTGTTGATTCTATCAAGGACCATCTCATCCCCCATGTGTCATCTCTGTAATCTCTGAAGACACCCAAAGAGATGTTTGATTCCCTATCCAAGCTATTTGAAGGGAAGAACATAAATCAGAAGATGACTCTGCGGAACCAATTGAAAGGGGTAAAACTTCAGAATGGAGAATCCATTCAATCTTATTTTTCTAGGGTCTCTCAGATCAAGGAACAACTAGAAGCAGTGGATTAAATGGGAGAATGGTGAAGTTGTCATGACCACTCTGAATGGCCTACCCAAGTCATGGGACTCCTTTATTCAAGGAATCTATGCAAGAAAGAAGTTGGTATCCTTCAACAGACTGTGGGAAGAATGCTCACAAGAAGAAGCAAGGCTTGAGGCATGAGAAGAAAAGATGGGGAATGAAGATCAAGCTCTCACAGTTCACACCAAGAAAGGGAAGTTCAAGAGAGAGCCATCTCACTTCAAGAAATCTTCACATCACCATAAAGAAAGGAGAATATGCTTCACCTGTAATGAAAATGGACATATTGCTATAAATTGTCCTAAGAACAAGAAGGACAACAACAACTTCAACAAGAAGAAGAAAAACATCAAAAGAAGGTACCATGCTCATGATGCCGAGGATGATGAACCTCCCAAGAAGAAGGCTAGAGTATAAAGTGATGATGATGACTCATCAAGCGAAGAAGAGTATGTTCTAATCTATGCTCTCATAGGTACTATCTCTCATGGTTGTAATGATTGGCTTATTGATAGTGGGGCTTCAAAACACATGACTGTGTTTAAAGAATCCTTTGCTAATCTATATGAACATGAGTCACCCCATAAGGTGAAACTTAGGGATGACTACCAATACCCTATCAAAGGAAGTGGTGAGGCCTCCTACAATATAGACTCTGGGAAGTCTTTGAAGATGAAAGATGTTTTGTATATACCTGGGCTCAAGAAGAACCTTCTCTCCATATCCGCATTGGATGCAAAAGGTATGAGGGTTGCATTTGTGGATGGCCAAGTTCTAATGTGGCCAAAGGGAAAGACCATAGATGATGTAGTAGTGATTGGAGAGCAAGAGGGAGGATTGTATAAACTAAAGGGACAATCGAAACATGCCATGGTGCATGAATCCATGGAGCCAAGTGAACTTTGGCACAGAAGACTTGCTCATATTCAATATAAAGCACTTCCAATTGGAAGTAAGGCTGTAGAGGGTCTTCCTAAAATCAAGATCAAACATGAAGGTGTTTGCAAATGATGTGCAAAAAAAAAGAACATAAAGAAGGCATTTCCAAGCAGTGAAAGCAAGGCAAAAGATGTCTTGGAAATTATCCACTCTGATGTATGTGGTCCAATGTCATCCAATTCTTTGAGGGGGTATGCTTACTATGTCTATTTCATTGATGACTTCTCCAGGAAGACTTGGGTTTACTTCTTGAAGAACAAAGATGAAGTGTTTGATAAGTTCAAGGAATTCAAAACCTTGATGGAGAACCAAATTGATAAGAAGATCAAAACATTTAGATCCGACAATGGTGGAGAATTCACTTCAGGTGACTTCAAGAAGCTATGTAGTGATTCAGGAATTAAGAGGGAATTGACTGCTCCTTACAATCCACAACAGAATGGAGTTGTAGAAAGAAATAATTGAACAATCATGGAAGCAGTAAGGGCAATGCTGCATGAACAGGATCTACCTATGCATCTATGGGCAAAAGCAGCTAGGAAAACTGTATATGTGCAGAACAGAACACCCCACAAAATATTGGACAACAAAACACCAGAAGAGGTCTTCTCTGGTAAGAAACCTGAAGTCAGCCATCTCAGAATATTTGGTCGTCTAGTATACACTCATGTCCCAAAGGAAAAGAGGGCCAAGCTAGATCCTTCATGAAAGAAGGGTATCTTTGTGGGTTACAGTGAAAGCTCGAAGGCTTATAGAATATACTTTCCAGGGTTCAAGAAGATTGATGTCAGCAGGGATGTGACATTTGATGAAAACTTAGCATTCATCAAATCAAGGAAGACACCTATTGAAGATTATGAAGAACCTAAGGAAACTAGATTTCAAGACACTACTATGACTGAAGCAATTCCAGATGCAAATCGTGAAATTGAAGATTCGCAAGAACCTGTAGATCCACCCCATGAGAATAACTCTCACAAAAGGAAACCTCCATGGGCTAGAGAGCTCATTGAAGATGCAGAAAGATATGACATTCCAGAAGAAGAGAACTAGATCACATACTAGCTATGTTGCTTTACTATGTGATATCATGAACAAAGAACCTTCCAATTACGAAGAAGCCACAGAAAAGAAAGAATGGAAGGATGCCATGGTTGAAGAATATCAATCAATAATGAAGAATGATGTATGGGATGTTGTCCCAAGACCTGAAGGGAAGTCTGTTCTGACTTCCCTATAGATCTACAAGATCAAGCATGCTGCAGATGGCAGCATAGAGAAATACAAGGCAAGATTCGTAGCTCATGGCTTCTCTCAGAAAGAGGGAATAGATTATGAAGAAAATTTTGCTCCTATAGCCATGTACACTTCCATCAGATCAATACTTACTCTGATTGCAGTGATGAAATGGAAGATACACCATATTGATGTCAAGACTGCTTTCTTGAATGGTCTAGTTGAAGAGGAAGTGTATGTGGAACAGCCACTCGGTTTTGAGACACATGACAGAAAGTCATATGTGTGCAGATTGAAGAAAGCCTTGTATGGGTTGAAGCAAGCTCCCAGGACTTGGTATGGTAGGATGAACAATTTCCTATCTATTTTGGGCTTTACCAAGAGTAAAGCGGATTCCAACCTTTACTACAAGGTTGAGGAAGGAAATCCTGTGATACTACTCTTGTATGTGGATGACCTGTTTGTAACAGGAGATGATATATTGATTGCCGATACAAAGAGGAAGCTTGTTGCTGAGTTCAAGATGAAGGACATGGGGATGATACACTATTTTCTAAGTATGGAGGTGTGGCAGAGTGTAGATGGAATCTTCCTTGGACAAGGGAAGTATGCAATAGAGATCCTGAAGAGGTTCGGGATGATTGACTGCAAGGCCATGGCCACACCTATGGCATCGAACCTGAAGCTTCCGTGTGATGCTTCATCTGAGCCAGTTGATGTCAATATGTATCGTCAGATGATTGGGTCCTTGATGTACCTGACAAACACGAGACGAGATATTTGCTTTGCGGTGAACACATTGAGCCAGTTCCTCATGGATCCGAGGAATGTTCACCTAGTTGGAGTAAAACATATTATGAGGTATGTGAAGGGTACAGTTGATTATGGGCTCAAGTATGATGCAAATCAAAATTTTAACCTACAGGGTTATGTTGATTCAGATTGGGCAGGTAGTGCTGCAGATAGGAAGAGCACTTCTGGGTGCTGCTTCAGTATGGGATCAGGTGTGATCTCTTGGTTTAGCAGGAAGCAGTCCTACATAGAACTGAGTATAGCCGAAGCAGAGTATGTTGTAGCTTGTTTGGCTAGTTGTGAGGCAGTATGGCTTACGAAGCTACTGTCTGATTTATTTGATCTCCTACTGGAGGCTACTGGTATCTTTTGTGACAACCAGAGTTGTGTGAAGTTGACTGAGAACCCGGTGTTCCACGATAGGTCGAAACACATAGAGATCAAATATCACGATATCAGGGATATGGTGCAAAGAGGAGCAGCGAAGCTCCTGTATGTTGCGACAAATGAGCAGATTGCAGATGTATTGATGAAGCCACTAGCCAGAGTGAAGTTCGAGTACTTCAGAGAGAGGCTTGGTGTTCTTCAGATCGACAACACTTCGAGGAAGAAGTGATGGACACATTTTTTGAAGTGATTCCAAGCATGTTGGAAGGAGGATCCTCCACATGGTTGTGGATGTAAGCACTGGATGATGAGAATCAGGACGATGCTCCAGTTATTGCTCTATATATGGATCAGGATGATGCTGGATATGATCAGTTGGATCATTTATATGTATATGTATGTATGCATCATGTTGGATGTTGGATATGATCAGTTGGATCATTTATATGTATTTGTATGTACGCATCATGTTGGATGATGGATATGATCAGTTGGATCATTTATATGTATTTGTATATGCATCATGTTGGATGCTTGGACCATGTATCTGTATATGTATTAGGTGGATACTGTGTATGATTAGGTAGATCATGTATGTTGATATATATCAGGTGGATACATTGTGTGAATCATGTATCTATGTATGTATTAGGTGGATACATTGTATGATCAGGTGGATCATGTATGGTGATATGTATCAGGTAGATGCATTGTATGATTAGGATGATCATGGATGACGAGCTTCAGGATGTTGCTCCAAATTGTGAAGCACCTGCAACACTTAATTAATACGAATATGCGAAATAGCAGAAATGACAGAACTCAGAATCACTTTTATATTGATCATAGGCCACTTCGAGGGGGCAACCTCCTTTGAGAAAGCTCAATACAAATAACTTCACGGTGCCTTCATAGGTCTCAACACACACTTATATACTAAGTATAGGCACCAATACTATGGGTCAAAACCATGGGCCACTACAAACTATGGGTCAACAATACTATGGGTGACTTACAAAGCATATGCGCTAACAACAATAACACAAACTATTGATCAACAAATACTACGGGATGACTTACAAAGCATATGCATCCAACAACAATATACTAACAAAGTAAAGACATGGGTTCCTAACATCCCCTCCCCCTGAAAAAAATCTTTGTCCTCAAATCTTTAGATGTGGAAATTGTTGTTGAATTTGAAGGAGTGGTTCCCATGTAGCATCCTCTGGTTGCATGCCGTGCCCTTGAATTAAGACCTCTGTGATAGAGCGAGAGCGAAGCTGATGAGTGCACCGATTGAGGATGGCCTCCTGCTCCAAAAGGATGGATCCTTCATTATCCAGTTCGGGTAAAATCGTTTGTCCACTGATGTTGATGCCAAGAACTTTCTTCAGACAACAGCCATGAAATACTGGATGAATGCGGGAAGAAGGAGGAAGTTCCAATTTATAAGCAACGGACCCAATCATATGAAGAATCCGATATGGCCCATAGAAATTTGGAGTGAGCTTATATGCCCTTTGAGTTTCAGGGAGGATTGCTTGTACGGCTAGAGACGAAGAAAAACCATATCACCTACTTGAAAAGTGCGCTCAGAATGGTGCTGATCAACTTGTTGCTTCATGTGATTTCTTGCCCTGTGAAGATTGTCCCGCAAAATGCAAAGAATCTGATCGCGGTTTTGAAGGACAGTGTCAACTTCCTGAACTGGTGAACTGTTGGGGGTGTATGGAAGAAGAACTGGAGGTGCCTGACCATAGACTGCTTCATATGGGGTAATTTTAGAGGCAGTGTGGTAAGAGGTATTGTACCACCATTCAGCGAGAGGGAGCCACGTTTCCCACTAATGTTGTTGTTCAGAGATGAAGCAACAAAGATAAGTTTCCAAGCATTTATTGATAATTTTAGTCTGACAATCTGTTTGTGGGTGATACCGTAAACTCATCTTCAATTTGGTGCCAGTGTGGCAAAATAGTTCTGTCCAAAAATGTCTTGTGAAAGTCGCATCACGATTCGAGACAATGGAAGAAGGGATGCCATGAAGATGAAAGATCTGGTCCAAGAAAATTTGAGCGACTGAGGAGGCTGTATAGCGATGGCTGAGAGCACAAAAATGACTATATTTGGAGAGGCAATCAACCACAATGAGAATCACTGTCTTCCTGCCAGATTTAGGGATCCCTTCAATGAAATCCATAGAAATATCTGTCCAAATCCATGTAGGTATGGGCAAGGTTTCGAGCAATCTTGGAAGGAGTGTTGTTTCACTCTTATTGCGTTGGCAGGTATCACATTCAGCCACCATATATTGAATTGTCCTTTTCATGCCCTGCCAAAAGAAGTTATGTCGTGCCCATTCATACATTTTGAGGAACCCAGAGTGCCCTGCCGATAGAGAAGCATGGAGTTCATACAACCTATTGAAGATCTGTGCTCTGGGGAAGCACCAGACGACCCTTGTATCTCAGAGAAGCACCATCTCAAGAGTAATGTGGTATAGCAAAAGGGTTGTTGGTTAAGCGTTGGATGATTTGAGATAAGGAAGAGTCATTGACATAACCCTGTTGAACAGATTGCAACCAATTTGGAACAGGCATAGAAATAGCTGAAAGAGAACCTTGGGCATCAAATGTGCGAGAAAGAGCATCTGCCAAAATATTGTCTTTACCCTTCTTGTAAGTGATCTCATAGTCATAACCAATGAGTTTGCTAACCCATTTCTGTTGTGCTGGGGAGGAGACACGCTGTTCCAAGAAATATTTCAGACTCTGGTGATCAGTCTTGATGCAGAAATGATTCCCTAATACGTATAGTCGCCACTTCTGTACTGCATGCAAAATATCCATAATTTCCTTCTCATATGTAGAGGCAGCTAAATTCTTACCTGAAAGGGCTTTGCTGGTGAACGCAATGGGGTGTTCATTTTGAAGGAGAACAGCACCAAGTCCATTGCCGCAAGCATCACTCTCAATAGTGAAGGGCTTGGAAAAATCGGGCATAGTTAGAACAAGTGTAGTACACATAGCTTGTTTTAGTTTGTCAAATGCACACTGAGCAGCATGTTTTCAATAGAGCAGTTAATGGAGCTACAATATTCCCATAATCCTTGACAAACTTGCAGTAGTAGCCAGTCAACCCCAAAAAACCATGAATGCTCTTGAGTGTCTGAGGATGTGGCCAATTGTTCATGGCATCGATTTTGGCAGGATCCACGCAAACCCCTTGTGCTGAGATAATGTACCCGAGATACTCAACTTCCTTCTGTACAAAAACACATTTAGACTGCTTGGCGTGGAGATGATGGTCAGAGAAAAGTTGCATGACAAGATCCAGATGCTGGAGATGTTCATCCCATGTTTTACTGTAGATGAGGATATCATCAAAGAATACCAGAATGAATTTCCGCAAGTAGGGTTGAAATATCTTATTCATTAAGGCCTGGAATATGGAAGGAGCATTAGTCAAGCCAAAGGGCATGAAAAAAAACTCATAATGGCCATCATGTGTGCGGAAAGCTGTTTTAAGGATATCATCCTCATGAACCTGCATTTGATGATGCCCAGAACGAAGATCCAACTTGGAGAAAAATTGAGCCCCATGAAGCTCATCAACAACAGGAATTGGAAACTTATCCTTAATGGTGAGGTGATTAAGTGCTCGGAATTCAATGCAGAGGTGCCATGACCCATCTTTTTTGTCGATAAGAAGAACTAGAGAAGAAAAGAAACTAGTGCTTGGGCGAATAATACCTTGCTTCAATAAGTCCTGAACGAGCATTTCAATCTCTGTTTTTTGGTGAAATGGGTAGCAATAGGGCCTGATGTTGGGAGGAACACTTCCAGGAAGGAGATGAATACAATGGTCTTCTGGCCTTGAAGGTGGCAATCCCACTGGTTCAGCAAAGACACCTGTATCGATCCAGAATTTGTTGTAGATCCAAAGGAGTAGTGGAAACTGCGGATGGTTGCATCTGAATGGAATGGATCTGAGCGATGACACCATGTGAATTCTTCTTAAGGAGTTTTCCCATGCGATGTGAACTGATGATGCTGAGAGACCCTGGTTGTAATACTGTCAATGTGTGTTTTTGTCCATTGAGGGAAAACTGCATCCAAAGTTCAGCAAAATCCCATAAGATAGGGCCACGTGTGCGTAGCCATTGAGCGCCCAAAACCACATCACATCTGCCTAAGGTCAAGAAAAACATGTCAGAGCGCAAGGTATAATATCCCATAGAGATACGCACATTTCAACACTTCCCTTTGCAAGGTAAGGTGCCCCCATTGGCAACCATGACTTCAAAGTTGGAGCAAGGATGGATAAAACAATCAGCTTATTTGGCAATCCGAGGGTAAATGAAATTATGAGTGCTACCAGAATCAATGAGTATTGCAAGAGGAAGCTTCTTGAAGTAACCCCTGACCCGCATTGTTTGGGGGGTGGTGATTCCAGCTAAAGCATGGAGAGATATCTCTGGCTGGTCATCCTAAGATGGAGGGTCAATAAGCAGTTCCTGAATGTCGACCTGAGCATCCATTGTTTCTGGATCTTCGTCACCAATTTCAGAAGCAGGCGGAGAATCAACATCCAAGAGATAGAGATTTTGCTGAACACATCTATGTCCCTGAGTGAATTTCTCATCACAATTATAGAAAAGCCCCTTTTCTCTGTGTGCTTGCATCTCTATTTCAGACAAACGCTTGATAGGAGTTGGTCGAGGAGCCTACGGTATAGATGGTCGTTGAGAACCTATATTTCAAAAGGGAACAAAAGTGGGCTTGGAGCGTTGTTGGGCTGCAATCTTGTATTTTTCCAACTTAGCCAACCCTAGGGCTTCCATCATTGTGTTGGGACAGAACATTTTGACCTCAGAGTGGATGGCATCCTTTAGACCACTGATAAAACAACTCCGGTAAAAGTCATCAGACAATCCTTCAGTGTGGTTGGCTAGTTTCTCAAATTCGGTTTGATACTCTCTCACAGTGCAATTTGGCGAAGTTTAGTGAGGGCTCCTGTGAAGTCATCAAAAGCACTAGGACCAAATCGTTGCAAAAGGAGCTGGCAAAAGTCTGGCCATTTTGGCTCTGTTTGTGCCAGAAATTGTTAATAAGGCTAGGGTAACAAGCCAACACAATCTCAAGAGTAAAACTCAATTCAAACTAGGGTTTAGGGTTTTGTTTTATGTGTTTTTGGTCATAAAATTCAAGAACATGCAGGGAATACATTCAGCAGATAAGCAACAAATAAATCATACACATATACTGATAAAGATGCATATATATCACAAAAATCCAACAAAAGACTGTACTGAAGTTCACACATAAAGGACAAGCACTACTAGAAATTACACATTAACCAGCAATGAATTTGTCATTCATGAAACTAAACAAGTTCAAACATGAAGCCAACACAGACCAAATGAAGGGGAAAGAGTCATATATTCATAATTTCATCAGTAAATGCATATAAGAGTTACAGTACCTATCTCTGAATAAGTCTGAAAGTACAAGCAGCTAGCAGACCTCCTGATGCTCCCAAAAATCAGAACCCTTCTTCAGTCCCTTTGTCCCTTTTTTATAATTACAAAGAAGTAGTTCCATCTCCCCTTAATTAGGTCGAAATTGAAACTACCCAGCAGTTACATTAACTAACTAACTCAACTAATTGACTAAAAATAGCAAATCGGATTCCTGGCAAATGTGGCGAATTTCTGGAAAATAGGTGTCAAAGAAGATTCCATATCTCTCAATTGGTGACACCTGTGTAAAAAATGAGAGCGGTTTTTGTTAATGGGTACGTGATGGAAAAAAACCTCTCTTGTTTTTTCAAAATTCATCTCCAATCAATCATAATCGGCCCCGCAAAATGAACACTAAAACAGGAAAATATTAAATATTTAAAATCCCTGGAAAATAGGCTGCAAAGATTAAACTGAATCTTTCAATCCTTGATAGATGTTGCAAAACTGAGAGAGGTTTTTATATATGGGTATCTTATGAACAAAAACCTCCTTTGGTTTTCAAAAATTCCTCTCCATCAGCTCGCGGTCTGCATTTAAATTCAATCACTCAAAACAAGAAAAATAGGGCAGAATTCTGTGCCAAATACCCTGTTTGTCTTACTGTGCATGACTAAGTTCTGTAATGAACATACAGCCACCATTGTCATTTCTTCAGTTGGCTGATCTTCAAGCAAGCTAACCAATGCACGGAAAGCTGACACTGCATCAGTTGTTCTTGCAAGCCCATCATGCTGGAAAAGATCACCAAGTGCAAGAGTAACCAATAATCTGGCAGGCTGGACTCGGGTCTATGGATCAAAAAGATATTGTGACAAAGGAGAAAAAACAAACTTTGATACTTTCATGTCTGGTACTTTGGTATTATTAAATAGATCTTCAAGTAACTGGGCTGCTGCTTCTTCACATTGATGAGACCTTAAAAGATCCAAAAGTACTTCCACAGCACCAGCATCTACGACTGCATTTGGCCAGCTGACAGAAACACTTTTAAGTGCTTTTATTGCTCTCTGCTGTAAGTTTGGAATCCCAATTCCTGCAAGGTGGACAAGTGGAACGATAACCTGCTGTGTTGTAATATCTCGCTGAAAATACTCCTCTGTTCTGACAAGCTGAATTGTATTTGGAGTAATGATGACCACGATTTCTTCCATAAATCAAAATCACCTATTCACATGATGGAAACTGACATAGCACGTAATAAAATCCTCAAATCATGTAACTAGTCACTCCAGAACTGAGATCGTGCTAAACTTCTGCTAAAAAATTGGAGAAAATGAGAGTCGCGATATTCTTGTAGCGCACTCTTTGTTAATTTCGGGCTCCAGCGCTACAAGAATAAAATTAACTGCATTTTGGCGCTATTTTTCAACTTTTGGTCATTTTGCATGCAAGTTAAGTGATGATCTATGCTTTGGCATGTATTTGAATGATGATTATACTCATAATATGACTTGTGAGTCCATTACTAAACATGATGACCACTATTTTTTAAAAAACCCCTCAATAATGTAAAGGCTCAAAAAAAATAAAGTAAAAATATAAAGGCTAAATTCAGAAATTTCTCATAACAACCAAAAATTCCTTTAAAAGAAGCAAAAACAAAAACTAAAGCAAAATGAGTAACTTGAAATAAAATGCAAATCAAACAAAAATTGAAGAAACAAATTACTGACTTAACAGGCTCTTCATGAGCCTTGATGTACCAATGGTACCATTGAAGAGCTTCCTGTTCCAAATGAAAGGATGCAAGCAGAACTTTGTTGACATCAAAAGTATTATGCAGAATGAAATACTGTTCTGCATGTTCTGCACGATAGATCCATCTAGTTGGATCAGTACCATTGAAGCGAGGAAAATCAAGCTTCGGACCACGGAAATTGCTAGAAGAAGAGAACCCATTGTCTAATGAAGACTCGGACTGCCGTTTGTTGTTCATAGTTGAATGTTCAAAATGGAGGCCGAGAAAATTTTCATCCAGATCCTAGAGTTTGGCTTGGATGGCTGCAAGTGCTTCTTGCATGGTTTTTGCTCCTGCACGGGTGACAACCATAACCAGGAGTTTTTTTTTTTTTTTGGTTGAATGGATACGAAAACAAAAACAGAAACTGCTTCAGTAAAGGAAAATATGGATTTGAGAAAAAATATGAAGGGTAATTGGGGTTTGACTAGGTTTTGGACACTGTCAAATAGACAGGGAAGCAAAAAATGAGGATTTCAGAAGCGGGGTGAAAGAATGGGAAAATTTGGCAGAGGGGAACAAAGAAGATGAATTAAAAAAGGAACTCTGTGGTAAAATTTGAAGGTGATTGGGTGAAATCTAAGGAAGTTATGGCAAACCCTAAAAATAAACAAATATGAGATTTCGGGCTTTGGAAAGTGGAATTGGGGATAGGGTCCTTAGGAATGAAATATGCAGAATGGGATGACAGGGGTTCCTCGAAAATTTCAAGGGAAACAGAGTGAAAACAAGGGAGATATGAAACAGATAGATCTGCAATGGCCCAGAAGTGAGTGGAAATAGAGGGATCTGAAATGGCACAGAATGGATTGAAAACGGCTGGATCTGGAACGGATTTCAGAATGGATTTGAACGGCTGGATCTGAAACGGTGCAGTAGTGATCGACAACAGTTCAACTGAAAATAGATATGGACCCCAGGTATGTGTGGCTTCCTGAGAGTTCAGAGGTTTCACTCAGCCACCAATGCTATCTGATGGCTTGCGTATTGGGGCAGTACCCCTCACTCCACAGCTCAGGTAAAACTGATAACCGCTTTGCCACAAACGACAGCTCTTGGTTTACCTCACGGGTGGGAAATAGTCAATCAGATAGGGGTCGTTGCCCTTTTCACTGGTAGGTCCTCTCAATGGGCCAGCTACTTTGGGGTTCCTGTAGTACTCTTCACAATGCGTTTTAGGGCTTATGCCCAAGTACTTCCTACAGTTAAGCAGATAGGGATTATTCCCAAATCTGAACCTGCAACATATGCGAAAAAAAAATTGGCAGAAATTTCACCCAGCAAGCCCAAGAAAGTGCTTTGATACCAGATGTGAAGCACCTGCAACAATTAATTAATAAGAATATGCGAAATAGCAGAAATGACAGAACTCAAAATCATTTTTATATTGATCACAGGCCACTTTGAGGGGGCAACCTTCTTTTGAACAATCTCAATACAAATAACTTCACGGTGCCTTCATAGGTCTCAATACACACTTATATACTAAGTCTAGGCGCCAATACTATGGGTCAAAACCATGGGACACTGCAAACTATGGATCAACAATACTATAGGCGACTTACAAAGCATATGCACCAACAACAATAACACAAACTATTGATCAACAAATACTACGGGACGACATACAAAGCATATGCGTCCAACAACAATATACTAACAAAGTAAAGACATGCGTTCCTAACACAGATGAATTGCATCAGGACGATGTAGTGATGATGATCAAGATGATCATCTGTACATCAGGATGATGGATGGTGAATATCAGGTTGATACTCTGTGGCCATGGATAGGTTGTGTAGATGAGCATGTAAGTAGACCTGGGAGATCTGGATAGGATGAAAAAGGACTCATATGCTCTTTTGAGGCATTGATCTAGGAGGACATGTAAGTAGACCTGGAAGATCTGGACAGGATGAAAAAGGCCTCAGATTCTCTTTCGAGGCATTTTCCTATGGCATGTAAGTGGACCTGGGAGATCTGAACAGGATGAAAAAGTCCTTAGATGCTCTTTCGAGGCATTGCCATGACCACATGTATTATGCTCCTGGGAGATCTGGACAGGATGAAAAAGGCCTCAAATGCTTTAACCAGGTTTTGTGGTGGACCACATGTAATGTGCTCCTGGGAGATCTGACAGGTAGAGCTGTGTGCTCGTAACAGCCTGGGATGCTTCAGCCAGGTTTTGTGGTGAGATCACATGTAATGTGCTCCTGGGAGATCCGACAGGTAGAGATGTGTGCTCGTAAAAACCTGGGATGCTTCAGCCACGTTTTATGATGGGTCACATGTAATGTGCTCTTAGGAGATACGACAGGTAGAGCTCTGTGCTCGTAATAGCCTAGAATGCTGCAGCTAGGTTTTGTGATGCACGTAATAAGTCTAGAGGATTCCATAGTATGGCTAGTGATGATGAAGACCTGCAGATGGTGGGCTTACATCCAGTATGAAAAAGGACTGGATCTGTAGAACTTCCTATGACGAGTAGATTCAGAGATTGAATGAGATAGCAGCAGCAGTGACAATGACGATGATTCGAGGATGATGATTCACTAATGATGATCCAGAGAAGAAGACTTGTGCTAGCAGATCTATGTCGAGAAATACCTTCCTAGTTAAGAGGGAGTGTTGATCTATATGTAACTTCGGAATGTATTTCATTTATATATTTATTGTACTCCTATAGAGATGTATTATTCCTCTATACGGAAGTGTCGTCATTTGTATTGACAAGTGTCGCAAGTATGTTAACTTGCCAATGGGTTATTAGACCAACTTGTAAGGGGTCGGCCCGATATAATGTAATATGAAGTTATTGTAGCTAGTTAGACAAGTCATCCCCATAAGGTTATTGGGAAAACAGGACAAGTATAAATAGAGATCGGGAGATCTCTATTTGGAGCACTTCAGAACTCACACTTCCTTCACTCGAAAAGTGGAGCACATGTGAGGAGAAGGATCAGCTGCTAATAGGAGTCTATCTCTGTGCACTTTTGTTGTACTTTGGTTGTGCTATTGCACTATCTATCTCTGAGGAAGTTGTGGGGTTTTTCACCCTGGGTTTTTCCCCATGGAAACTCTGTGTGTCTATTGTCTCATATACTTTTGCTTCTTGTGATGATTGACATGCTTGCTATGATTGATATGCATTGATATATTGTACATGTTATTCTTTCAATAAAGATCCTAAAGTATCTTGAATTAATGCTCAAATTTTAACAAGGATGGGCAGGAGAAAAAATTACCATAAACGAGAAGGGCCTTGCAGCAGATGGGCACAACAAGAAAATATGGTTTCTAAATAGTAGACAAAATTGGTTTCTAAATTTCTCTATGTGGCAGTTTTAGGCAACAAAATTGTTGTGTTTCTAAATTTCCACTTGGTCAACAAAAAGTTGTATTTTTTAATTTTAAAGTTTTATAAAAGGATGGTTATCTGTTAAAAAATGGATTTGTGATCACTATTGTCATTTGGGCACTAACTGTGGTTAAGTGTTGTAATTAACACCTTAATTACTAGTAGTGTTTTATCCACTGCACTTAAAATCAAGTAATTATCCTCATAGTAACTACCTAAATACTAAAATATGATCCTCAAAGTAATTATCCTCAGAGTAATTATAGTCAAAGTGCCAAATTCAACGGTGCTAATAGGAGAAAATATTCTATACGAGCAAATATTATAATTAAACTATATTTCTAGCAAATCAAATATGCCACATGTCACAATATGATAGTTCCACGTGTCACCATGGCATACTAGATATCAACATTTAAACAACCAAATTTATATATGTTTTTCTTCAAAGACTTTGCTACCAAGTGGAAATATTCTCAGAGAAATAGCGGTCGCTCTTTCCCAAAAGTGTTCTATTGTTACGATTCCCTCGTAAATGAAAGGTCGGCCTACCCTTCATATTCCCAATATTCTTTTCAAAATAGTTTTACAGTGCAGGAAGGGTCGGTCGATTCTTCTTGTGTTCTCTATTATGGATATAGTGGAATTATTGGATAAGGGTTTTCACAATTAACTACAAAAAGAAGGGGTGGCTGATCCTTCTTTTCAGAAAACAGAAGTTGGGAGAAACTATTTTTATATGTTAAAAATTCCAAGGTGTTATATTTTTAAAATTGCCTCAAAATTGAAAGGTCGTTCGACCCTTCGTATTACCAATATTATTTCCATAATAGTTCGACACTGCAAGAAGGGTCAGTCGTTCCTTCTTGGGTTGTCCATTATTGATATAGATTAATTGCTGGATAATTTTTTTCACAATTAACTACGAAAAGAAGGGGCGTTCGGTCATTCTTGTTGGAAAATAGAAATCTTGAAAAATGATTTTTATATGTTATAACTTAGTCGATTGACTGGATATTCGCACAATGCATGAATATTTTAGACATTGGACTTTTCACTTGAAAATTTTGAACATTTAGAAATGAAAATTGTACTTTTCAAATAAAAAATTGCATGTCTTGATTTGAAATTCACACTTTTCAAATCAAAATTTATATTTTTCGATTTGAAATTCACACTTTTGATTTGAATTTGCACATTAGAAAGGATGATATTGACACTTTCAAAGTCACGTAGATGATGACACTTTCCTTTGAAATTTTTTTGCATTTTTTAGTGTTTTTGTAAGTTGAGGAAAGCACTGAGTTTTTCCAAAAGTTAGGTTCTTTCCACAACCCGCAATCTTCAATCCGGAATGTGGATTGCGGAATATTGGTTTTCGGTTCTGGAACATTTTCTTTATGCAACTCGCAATCCACAATTGTGGGATGCGGATGCAGAAGACCAACCCTGCAACGCTTCTTTTCCTTCCCGCATGTTTACGTTTTAACCATCGATTTGTCTTGACCCTGCGGATAAGATTACACTGGGTGATTTAAATGATGTTTAGCCTTCCCATTTAGCTTGTCGGTGTTAGTAATAGCTTTATCCTAGATGAAAATATGAGGTTCAATTTCTAAAACGAAAGGAGAAAGGCTCGGTGGTCCGAGCAAAATAGAATCACCTGGGTAGGTATTCACGGCCTTAATGGTGGAATGATCAAATCCCAAGGCCAAAACTTTGCAAGGAGAATTACATTACAGAGGTCCGCTTCCAGTTACATATCTGCGCAAATAAACAGTTTAGATCAGCGGTGGTGAATATCTACAGTCATGAGCACGCTTCGTGAAAAAAGGGTGAGGTGTTTTAGATGGAGGCAGGAGGTTTAGCCTAGAATCATATTAAGGAGCAGATCAATGGCCAATGGAGCAGATCGACGGTCGGGAATTACTTCTCCAATACGTCATGCGCAGAGCAAACAAATTTTTGGATCCACGAACTTTTGGTAGAGGTCTGCGGGTTTGGACAGCTCAGATTTGACAAGGTTGAGATCTATGGCCTAGGTTTTGTTCGCGGATCTAACTTGCAAGAAACATCAACGCAAGCCAAATCCCTGAAGTTGGTAAAATTCACATCATTTGATGGCCAGGTTTCATTCAAGATGTAGATCAACGTTGGGCGACTTCTTATGGTTTTAACTGGCATAAAAGGCGACATGTGGCGGGATTCAAGACCACCAGGGATCATAGAGTTAGAAAGTAGTGACGATCCACGACCCAGAATGGATCAGTAAAATAGATGGCCAGGGAAGATTCCATGCCACAGGAGATGCAAGGGTGATAACAAAGGATAAATAATATAAAAAACTCACCTGCATAGAGAGCTGGATTCCATCTGTCCTATTTTGCATCAGAAAGTGATAGGAGAAAGCTGTGCAGAAACAGACAGGTCAACCAAGGGCCTAAGCCAACCTTGAATCAACCAGGCAGGTTCTCTTATCTACACTAAACTATTTAATGGATTAATTGAGTGATAGAGAACCCCCTTTTTACAATTCCCTCATAATTGAAGGGTTGGCCGACCCTTCTTATTCCCCATATTATTTTTATAATAGTTCGACACTCCAAGAAGGGTCATTTGACCCTTCTTATTACCAATATTCTTTACCAATAAACATGTAAGCTTTGCATTGGACTGTTCCATCATTCTGTTGGAATATCAATCAATATTGAGAGGGGGGTGAATCAGTATTTTCACTATTCTTAAATATTATCACAATTAAAACTGAAGGATGCACCAACACCCTGTTTTGTCAGCTACACCTGATTTGATGCACCAACACCATTAGCAGGCTGCAACTTGCCTTGGCACCACCCTTCCACCCTTGCCTGTCTTCTTTAGATTTCCATAATTTATTTCCTTCAATTCTATCTAGTTATCTTCTTATAGTCAGTCGATTACTGTTGGGCATTGGTCATAAATGAATCCAATATCAATTTTAGCAGAAAATTGGTGAATATTTAGATGCAGTAAACCGTAGCGTAAACATATGAATTCTGATTTAATATTACTTTCATCCAAGCATGAAGAATAACACATTGGAAAATATTAACTAGAAACAACAATTAACAAAGAAAGGAAGGAAATTTATAGACTGTCATTACTCGAAATAACAATTAACAGAGAAATGAAGGAAATTTACAGACTGTCATTAATGAATAGTTTTTCCATCACTGGTACAATTATATTCAACACATTCCATGTATAATTTCAAAAACAAGCAACTCCTCCTCAGTTCGACCAGTTCTCTGAAGTGGTCGAACGGAGGACCTAGTCGGGTGGCCGACCTAAGCTCCTCCAACATGTCCCCAATGAACAATTATACCTTTCTTCATCCTAAAAGCTGGTACCGGATACTCCCTTGGCTTAGAGAAGAAATCTTCCAAGACTGATAATCTCCCTATTTCCCCTCCTCATTGCATACCAAATAGTTATTGAAAGAAGAGTGATGGAAAGAAGATGGACGAAAACACGATTGGTTCCAAGGAACATACTGACAAATCCATGTATTGGGACTTCGAGAGTGCCTGAAATGTCCATATATCATGGTGTACTGAGGATTTTCAAGGGAGACAATTTCAAAATGCTCATATATCATGAGGAGAACTAGGGAGCGATCATAAGACTCAAGCATTTCTCATAAAACAACAAAGGACATGGAACAAAGGAAGTAAAGAAAAATTCAATGGCTTCCCCGATGATTTCAGTTTGTTGTGATATGGGGCATGGTTAGCCTATATATAGTGAGTGGCTAGTGTGTTGATGGATTGAATTCGATGGGTGTCTGGGATGGATAAGGAATGGTAGTTTTGCAATCTCCAACTTTCTGGATGCACCAACACCCATTTTTTCAGCTACAACTGAAACATTTTTTTTTTTTTAAATAGAAACATTCTACTTTTTATAAAGAAACATTCTTTATTTTTGTTTTTTTTTAAATAGAAACATTTTACTTTTTGTTTTTGTTTTTTTTTAAATAGGAACATTTTAGTTTTTAAAGATAAACATTCTTTCTTTTTATTTTTTTGTAAATAGAAACATTTTACTTTTTATTGCAATGGCGTGGATAAACAATCTTATAAAAAGAATGAAATCTTATAAAAAGAATGAAATCTTATAAAAAGAATGAACAATATTATATAATATAGTAAATTTCCTTATGATTCCCTCAAATGAAAAAATAGAAAATAACCATACTATTCTAATTACCATTACCCATCCCTCCCATCCCAGTCAAATGACCAATTCACTAGCCACTCACTATATATACGCTAAACCATACCCCATATTGCTGCAAAATGAAATCTTCCATAAGTCATGGCACTCTTATTTACAGCCTTTGTTCTGTTTCCTTTGTTGTTTTATCATAAATACTTGAGTCTTATGGTCGCTCCCTAGTTCTCTTCGTGATATATGAGCATTTCAATTCATCTTCCCTGTGAAATCCTCACCATACCATGATATATGGGCATTTCAAGCACTCTCAAATCCCCAAGACCATGATATGGCATTCTTTTCCTTGCCACCAATATTGATTGGTGGTCACGGTAATTGTTTCACGGGGCACTCTTCTCTGAAACAACATGAACAACCATTATCGTCAACATTAGGCTTCCAGCAGTCCTCTCGAATAACCTAATTGACAATGAAAATACATGTTGACAATAAGAAGAGCCATATTGACAGCAAGAAGAAGAGCCATGTTGAAAGAAATAATGGCCACACTGAATACCCATGTTGACAGCAAGAGTCAACATGTTGACAACAAGGACACCCATGCTGGTTCCGGTTTACACAATTCGTTTCTATCATTGCTCCATCAAGGCAGTTGGCTTCCTTAGCCATAACTGCCTCAATGCTAAAGGCAGTAATTCTCCTTATAAGTCGCTAAACGTTGGTGGCATATTTTATATCAGCCACGGATGACACTCTTATCAACCATCATGACAATATGCCATGTAACGTCATGCCTCCAATAAATTACACCCTCAATCATTATGTTGATGCCGGTTTACACAATTCATTTCCATCATTGTACTGCAAAAATGATTTTCAATTGTACGAGATGGCCTTTTACATGAATTTTGAGTTATTCGATCTCTACAAAGCCATTAATGGAAATACTCTCGTATTTGTGGGCTTCTGTGAAAATATCTGTGAGTCAAGTCGGCTCTCCACCCTACTTTCCATAGAAATTCCTATAAATATTCTCAATGGACTCGAGAGAGCTGCAATTTAAAGGTTGGCTGAACTTCTGGGTGGATTTCTGGTGGTTCAGTTTTTTGAATCGGTATATCAGGGCTCCCGTGTCATGTTCCAAAATTTTCCTATGGTCCATGGGGATGATTTTAGCCAAAGTCACATAGGAATTAATTAAATAATTAATGGATGGATGAAGTAATATTCCTAAGGGTGAATTTGAGGAATTAAATGGATAAGGAGGCCCCACCATGAAGTTATTAACCCCCAATTCAAGTGCTAAGGTGATTTATTAATTAATTGGGGAAATTTTGAGGCATTACACCTTACTAATTAATTAATTGCTAAGTTAAATTATTTCTGAGTGGTATTATTTTAATTTAAATAATTATTGCTAATAAATGTGCCAAGTGGTTGATGACTTGGCCAAGAAATTCGAATTGGTAAGTGAGCCAAACTTGCGTAAGTGATGAAACTCAGAAAATCAAGGAATTACTTGGAGTAGAAGTCAAGTAAGCATTAGAGTCCAAAAATGTTGCCAAAAATGAGAAAAGAGGAATATTTCAGGAAAAGCAAGAAAGTATGAAAAGCAGGAAAGTTCAGAAAAGAAGGAAAATCAGAAAAAGAGGAAAAAAGAAGGAAAGCCAAAGCAAAGCAAGGAAAGTATGTCCACTCATGGGTGACCTATTCTCACAGATCACCAAGCTAAGTAACTTGCTCAACAGGTCAACAAGAATTCTATTTAAGAAGGTTTCCAACTTCATTCAAGAATTTTTGTCATTTGCAATTTTGGTTTGAGAGCTCTAAGCCTCTCTAGTTGAGTGATGTGCCTCAACAAGTTTGCTGGGGAGATGTGCCCCAAGGCCATGTGAGTTTATTATGAGTGTTATGTGGGTCCAAAACATGATGCTACATCCAATAACATTCAGATCAGTTCAGCACTAAAGTCATACAGCCAGTTCCAAGAGAAGATCTCTCATTCAGTGAAATTCTAGCTAGTTTTGGTGAAGTTTCTCAAGTTGAAGATGAATGCTCCAGTGAATGCGCCCAAGAACTGATGGAGGGTTGGTTCAGCCTTATGTTCAGCCAAAAGTGATGTCCAGTAATATAAATCATTCTCATAACTGATCCATTCTCTTCTTCTCCTTCATTCTCACAACCACAGCTAGATTTGGAGGTGTTTTTCCCATAAGGAAGAGAAGATCTGGGGATAGCTCTCCATACTCTTACAGAGAATCAATGTGCAGCCATATCCTCTGTTTCAGACCTATTGAATATCATATTACACCTTCATAATAGAGATTGGATCATTACTTCACTTCTTCCAGTCATTCTATGGCTCTATGAGGGGGTTTCCTAACCCATAATTCATTGTATTAAGAAGGGGCTATTAAATGAGTGAAAAATCAGTTCAGTGAGTAAAATTTAGACCTGTTGATGCTAATTACATTATATCAAAGCACTCTAATCTTTCAAAACAGAGTTTTACATTTAAATAAAGTTAGCACTTAATTCATAATAGAAGACTAGCTCATTGAGCATTGTTTAATGACTAGTTTCACTAAAATGACTGCCAAATTTGTTCTAAATGTCAGATTTACTTTATGTAAGTTGTAGGAGGTCAATAACACATCATATTAGCTATATCAGTCTCTACTTAAAGGATTTGGGAGGATTCAAACCCTATTTGTAAAGATTTCATTTTGAATAGCTCTGTCATCCCGCCAGGGCCTAAAACTTCCAAACCACTCCTACTCTTCCCAAATAATTTTGAATGCTGCTCATTGTGTCCATTGAACCTATTTTACTTTCATAACTCAGTTTGTGCCCACCCGGTCTAGTAAGCATATGCTGGTGCTCCCAGGAAGCTTTGCGGTAGGCTTCAGCGGTAGCTGTTGTCCGAAACATAAATGGCCCTAGTGCTTTGTGCTTAGGAATATCTCTCTGATATTAATATTTGTTTCTGCACATTTCCCCATACAAATTCCAGAACTGAAATTTCATCCCACCATCCACTTTGGGTAAATGACATAAAAATGTCTATGGAGGAATCTCATGAGTGGGTGGACCATGAGGAGCAGTATGTTCAGTATTTGCTGGAAGAAAGTGCAGAAAAGGTGGATGAAATGTTCAGAAGCATGGCTCACCACCCTTCATTCCTCACTTCACATTCAACCACAAATTGTGGGAATGAAAATTGGGTAAAAGGATTCTTCCTCTTGGTGTCACATGATGAGAAGGAGGATCCTAAAATCGAGGCTCATGACATGTTCCTTAACCCGCAGCAGTGGAGTCATCCCATGCATGAGTGTGCAGCCACTTTTGACAAGGATGTATCATATCCACAATTACTTTCAATGTGTGCGTCATTTGATGGAGTTTTGCACCCTTGGATCAATGGCAGAGAGTTGAGCCATTGGATGAAGAGGGGAACACCTGTGGAGTTTCATAGATATCATGATTTCTCTTTATGTGAGGAGGACATACATATGGCTGATCACATTCCATATGATTCAACAAATCAAACTGCATGTCCATCCATTGGTTGGATGGGTAGGGGCAACATTGCAGTGAAGACCTTGGAAGGTAAAAAGTTCACTTGTTTACGCAATAATTCTTTTGTTATAACTGGCATTGTCATGAATTGTGAGCAGCAACAAAGATGTATTTTTCAGCCATTTGATGTTACCAATCCACATATGGGTTGGGTGAAATATTTCCTAACAAGCATGAAGTCTTTTTGCAAAAAAAATTCTGCTTATGGTCAAAGGAAGCTAGCTAAGAAGGAAAGTTGCCAAGATAAATTAATGATTACTTGCAGAAGTTGGCCTATGTGGAGGGAATCCACATGCTGGGAGGGATTTTTGAAATTTTTCTCCAATGGCAGAGAGTTGAGCCATTGGATTTTTTCACTGGAAGAGACATTTTGCTCCCCACTTGGTTTGATTGGAAGCAATGCCCTAGTAGTTATTCCCCGGATGAAAAGGCACATGTTTGATGACAGATTCTTTAAAATTATTTTGATGATGGGGAAAATGGATTTGATACTTTTGGATCCTGGCATACACTTGACTGACAGATTGCTAAAGATGATAGGAGAATTATGCTCCTTGCAGGAGAAACAATGGGACCCAGGAATTCTACTCAGTTATCCTACTGGGGTTAAAATTCCATTCATTTGTTGGCTAATGGAAAATATAAAGTACATGACAGTTTGTTTTACATAGACATTTTTCCTGAAGTCCCAAGTAATTTATAGATTGTTCAATGGATGGGGGACATTGATAATCAGAGTTGGTGCAGCAGAAGCTTGGTGGAATCTTAACATTTCTTGAGGACAAGCAATCTTGGGAAGGGAGGACTGTCATGTTCCCAAATTTTCCTATGGTCCATGGGGATGATTTTAGCCTAAGTCACATAGGTATTAATTAAATAATTAATAGATGGATGAAGTAATATTCCTAAGGGTGAATTTGAGGAATTAAATGGATAAGGAGGGCCCCGCATGAAGTTATTAAGGTGATTTATTAATTAATTGAGAAATTAATTAATTGGGGAAATTTTGAGGCATTACACCTTATTAATTAATTAATTACTGGATAATTAGTTAATTGCTAAGTTAAATTATTTATGAGTGGTATTATTTTAATTTAAATAATTATTGCTAATAAATGTGCCAAGTGGTTTCCTTGGAAAAAAAAAATGTGCCAAGTGGTTGATGACTTGGCCAGGAAATTCGAATTGGCAAGTTAGCCAAACTTGCTTAAGTGATGAAACTTAGAAAATCAATGAATTACTTGGAGAAGAAGTCAAGTAAGCACTAGAGTCCAAAAATGTTGCCAAAAATGAGAAAAGAGTAATATTTCAGGAAAAGCAGTATAAATTGAGAAAGCAAGAAAGTTCAGAAAAAAAGGAAAGTCAGAAAAAGAGGAAAAAAGAAGGAAAGCCAAAGCAAAGCAAAGAAAGCATGTCCACTCATGGGTGACCTATTCTCACAGGTCACCAAGCTAAGTAACTTGCTCAATAGGTCAACAAGAATTATATTTAAGATGGTTTCCAACTTCATTCAAGAATTTTTGTCATTTGCAATTTTGGCTTGAGAGCTCTAAGCCTCTCTAGTTGAGTGATGTGCCTCAACAAGTTTCCTTGGGAGATGTGCCCCAAGAACATGTGAGTTTCTTTTGAGTGTTATGCTGGTCCAAAACATGATGCTACATCCAATAACATTCAGATCAGTTCAACAATGAAGTCATACAGTCAGTTCCAAGAGAAGATCTCTTATTCAGTGAAATTCTAGCTAGTTTTGATGAAGTTTCTCAAGTTGAAGATGAATGCTCTAGTGAATGCACCCAAGAACTGATGGAGGGTTGGTTCATCCTTATATTCACCCAACAATAATGTCCAGTAGCAAAAATCATTCTTATAACTGATCCATTCTCTTCTTCTCCTTCATTCTCACAACCACAACTATATTTGGAGGTGTTTTTCCCATAAGGAAGAGAAGATCTTGGGATAGCTCTCCATAATCTTCCAGATAATCAGTGTGCAGCCATATCCTCTATTTAAGACCTGTTTAAGATCAGATTACACCTTCATAACAGAGATTGGATCATTACTTCAATTCTTCCAGTCATTCTATGGCTCTATGAGGGGCTTTCCTAGCCCATAATTCATTGTATTAAGAAGGAGCTATTATATGAGTGCAAACTTAGTTCAATGAGTAACATTTAAACCTGCTTCTGCTAATTACATTATATTAGAGTACTCTAATCTTTCATAATAGAGTTTTAAATTTAAATAAAGTCAGCACTTAATTCAAAATAGAAGACTAGCTCATTGAGCATTGTTTAATGACCAGTTTCACTAAAATGACTGTCAAATTTGTTCTAAATGTCAGATTTACTTTCTATAAGTTTTAGGAGGTCAAAAACACACCATATTAGTTATATCAGTCCCTACTTATAGGATTTGGGAGGATTCAACCCCTGTTTGTAAAGATTGCATTTTGACTATCTGTGTCATCCCGCTAGGGCCTAAAAATTCCAAACCACTCCTACTCTTCCCAAATCATTTTGAATGCTGCTCATTGTGTCCAGTGAACCTATTTTACTATCATAACTCAGTTTGTACCACCCGGTCTAGTAAGCATATGTTGGTGCGCCCAGGAAGCTTTACGGTAGGCTTCAGCAGTAGCTGTTGTCCGAAACTGTCATGTCCCAAATTTGGAATTGGGTCACAATGGCCTAATCACATTAGCCATATTCATTAGAGTTTGTAAAATTGGTGTTAAGGGTCAAATAATTGCCAAGGAGGAAAATTACTAGTTTCCTAGGTTTGGGGTGGAAGCTTTGGGATTTGGAATAAGGGGGATAATAAATGATGTTTAGACATTAGAAGGGTTCAAGTATTTAATAAATAGAGTGAATAAATAAATTCAAGAGAAATCCTAAGTGACAAATGGTTTTGGAGACATATGGAGGATGTGGGACCCACACTAGTTTGATTTTTCATAATACATGGTATCTCTCTTTTGCAAATTCGAATTAATGGGAATGTGAACACTCTTGGTTGAGTTGGTAAGTCATAACACATGTAATTGAGCATCTTAGGTCGAATTTGGAAGGATTGGTAACCTCCATGGAAGATAAAGAGTCAAAGTGGAAGTTTGTGGACACTTGGACTAGATTCCCTAGCCCTATGACACCAATGATGGAGCATCTATGACAACTATGACAAATTGCAGAACTGACCTCTGACATCTGACCACTATGACATGTCAGCCCCAAAAATAGGCTCAAAGAAGGTGAATTTGGGAGTGGGAGAAGCCAAAGAGACTCAAAATCGAATTTGGGAGAAGATGGAAGGTTGGAACTAGGAGACAAGTGGCAAATGTGGAATATTTCCTAAATGAAAATCTATTGAATCTATTGAGAGGATTTCGACCCTTAGAAGGATAATGTTGGTTATAAAATGTAGAAATGAAGTATGAGAATGGATTTTGATCATTTGTAGAATTTGCAATTGCATTTGTGAAGAGGGAGAGCTAGTGGATGACTAGTTTCTTGCCTTAGCCAATTTCGAGGGTGAAAGATTCCCATCCAAGTTAGTAATTGGAAAGGCCATTCAGAACTTTCATTTGGAGCTTTAATGGAGTCTTTATTTGCAGGTGTAAGCTACAGGGCAGCTCATGGTTTCTTCTATTGCAGCTCACTCCTTCAACCATTTCCAGTTTTGATGGCATATTCTTGATCCTTGAGGGAGGGCGTTTTTGGTGAGATATTGTACTCTTTGGGGAAGCTCTTAATGCTCCATTTCTTTTGTAATATGAAGTAAATACTCTGTTCTGCATCTCCAAGAAGTTTCAGGTCGAAATTCCAAGTATAAATGTATAAATCTCATTTTTAATGGAAGAACAATGCCATTTCCCCACTACCTTGTTGTGAGCCAATGTATTGATGATGATTTCGAATGAATGGATGATTCTCTGATATATTTGTGATAAATATACTGCCATGGATGTCTTCTACAAGTTTCATGTACTGTACTTGAGCATTTGAAGCATTTTTACTCTGAGTTTAATTGCATTGGGAGAAGAAATAGTGCCATTTCCCCAAGGGTCGAATTGGTGATTTTTGCAGTTGAATGGGAGAGGGTGAGAAAAGTTTTAATAAACCATTAATGGTGCATATGATACCTTAATAACATACTTAACACATTACATACCTCTTTTCATAAATTTGAGTGGGTTTGGAGGCATTTGGGAAGCCATTTTCAGTACTTACCTTAGGGGGATTTGAACCCCAAATTACTAGTAAAATTGCATACTTGGTCCAGAATCTTAAGAGAGTTTGCAGAGGTCTTTTGGTGGCTATATGTTATCCCTGAACATCATATTCAATCCCTAATATGATTCATAAACCTTCCTTGAATATTTGAAGGCATTTGGAGTCAATTTGAGACCTAGAGACCAATACTAGTCAAAGGGAAATCACTAGTAAAGTTACCTACATTGACCAGAATTGAAAGAGTATTTGCAGAAGTGTTTTAAAGGTACAAAGGCATCCATGAAACACATATTTATGTTCTAATATCATTCATATACCTTCTCAGAAGATTTGGGATCATTTGGGGCAAATTTGGGACCTAGAGATCGAAACTAGTCAAAGGTCGAATTAAGGAAAAAAGTGGAAAATTGCAATCTTAATAAAATTCCTAACAAGGGACATTACAGTGGTATCAGAGCATGATCTTGGCACCTGATGTGGTATAATATTCATGAGGACAATAATTCAGGTACCACCATTAGATATTGAAACCGAAAGTGCTTTTGTTGAAGAAAAAAAAAAGTAGGAGAAGAAGAGCAAATTTTTTGAGGAAACTATGACTAGGGATGAAAAGGGAGCCTCATATGATGGTGAGGAGCATATAAAAATTATGAAAACAATATTTGAAGATATGACCAAGCAACTTAAGGAAGGATTCGAATTGTTTTCTATCGAACTTGTGGAAAAAATTATTGATTTTAAGGAAACCAAGGGGAAAAATGCATCAGCTTGCTTGAAGGAGCAAAAGGGAGAGACATCACAAGATCATGAAGAAGATTCTATTGAAAATATGGAAGATCATTTCGAGACACCTTCTAGCTTAGACATGAACCAAAGAGCATCTACTGATGGATGCTTAAACTATGAAGGAGTACCTACTGATGGGTGCTCACACCTCTATGTTGGTGACATAGAGATCACTTTTGAAAGTGTTTCTACAAGTACAAGTTTCATTAAGCATGATAATGAAGACCTTGTAGCAGTTGAAGAAGAACCAAGATCAACTTCCCCATCACCACTTGAGCTTCATGAAGTTGGTCCAAGCAAAATTGAAGAAGATGAGGAGGTTCATTTGCAAGAGCCTCATTTTCTTGAAGGGTCCTTAAAGATGGATGAAAATAAGATCCAAGAGTCCCTCAGCATTCTCCATGACACTCAAGCATTGGTGTCAAATTCTTGTTGGAGAGCTACGTCATTGGAGGAAACATCCTTCCTTGAAGACATGGAGAAGATTCAAAGAGCAATGTGCCAAATCAAAGGTAATTTCATGTCTTTGCTTTTTGATAGAAACCATTTGTTTGAGCTTAATGAATTGTTACATGATGCATACTTGAAGAATAATGAGGATATTCATAAGCTCACCATTCAAAATGAGCAACTTCTTGAAAAGTTGCAAGATACTTGTTTTTCCTCCTATGTTTCAGATTGTCAAATGGTAGATTGTTTGGAGGATTCTCATGACATGGTGGATCATGAGAAATGTGAAAATTTGAATGTTCTTGATGTGTTTGAAGATGAACTTGAAGAGATCCAAACACTTGATGTGGTGGAAGAGGAATTTGAATTGCCTCTTGATGAAGGTTATGCAATTTTTAAAGAAGAGCATGATTCCTCTACATTGGAACCAAAATATGACAAAGAGTTCACACTTTTGAAGGAGCTTCATGATACTACCCATATGGATCCTTCCCATGATGAAAATTCTGTACTTTTTGATCATTTGGGTGATTTGGTTCATTCTCTTACATCCTACAATTCCATGTTTTGCAACATTAGTCTCAATGAAGTATGGGTGAAAGGGTTCTTTTTGATGGTGCCACATGAGGAGTATGGAACTCCTATATTTAACTTTTATGATGACATGGTTGGAGCACATTCTTATTCACATTTGCAGCAGCATAATTTGTCACTTTATGATGATTCACATCTACATGGATGCACCTATGATATGGATTTGAGTCACTTGAATACTCATGGTTTTTCTTGCTCAACACTGGGTTCATTTGATGTTAGAGGAACTTCATCCAACACTTGGATGAATAGATTTATGATGGGAGAACATTTTTGTTGGAAGCCACATACTTTGTTACATTTTTATGATTCTCACATTCATGGATGTATGGGTGAGACTTCTTTGAGTCATTTGAAGTCTCCTTGTTTTTTTTGCTCATTATTTGGTTCAGATTCTAGTGGAGATTCTTCATTCACTTCTTGGATGAAAGAATACATGGCTGAATATTTTGATGCATATCACATCCTTTTGGAGCAGCATTATAGGACATGGGATCCTCACCTATGTCATTGGAGCAGATTTGATTGGTCACTTGAAGCTTGTATGCACTTGGAAAATGGTGGTCTACTTGCTTGGAGGTATAAGCACTTTCATGACTCTTTGATGAAGCATATCCTTGATGTACATTTTCATTATGTTGTTAGGTACTTTGATGATATATATTTGGTACTCATGATGTTTGGAAGAATGCATACAAGAAAATGGGATCCAGGAATCCTCTTATCTAATGGTGTAGGTTGGAGAGCACTCTTAATTGTTGGGGTGCAATACAAGCAATGGGACCCTGGAATAATTTTTATCTCATTGGTTTCAATTTTTTGGGGGAAACAAGAAGTATGGGAGATGGATTTCCCACTTAATAAAGTGATTTTTATCAGAGTAGTGCAGCAGCAAGCATGGTGGTTCCTCTCTAAAATCTTCATGGAAACCCAAAGACTCAAGGTTTGGCAATTCAATGGCAACTTCAAAGAATTATATAGAAAGCAGGTTCTTCAACACCCTTGTTTGAAATTGCTTGAGGACAAGCAATATTGGGAAGGGAGGATTTTTCATGTCCCAAATTTGGAATTGGGTCACAATGGCCTAATCACATTAGCCATATTCATTAGAGTTTGTAAAATTGGTGTTAAGGGTCAAATAATTGCCAAGGAGGAAAATTACTAGTTTCCTAGGTTTGGGGTGGAAGCTTTGGGATTTGGAATAAGGGGGATAATAAATGATGTTTAGACATTAGAAGGGTTCAAGTATTTAATAAATAGAGTGAATAAATAAATTCAAGAGAAATCCTAAGTGACAAATGGTTTTGGAGACATATGGAGGATGTGGGACCCACACTAGTTTGATTTTTCATAATACATGGTATCTCTCTTTTGCAAATTCGAATTAATGGGAATGTGAACACTCTTGGTTGAGTTGGTAAGTCATAACACATGTAATTGAGCATCTTAGGTCGAATTTGGAAGGATTGGTAACCTCCATGGAAGATAAAGAGTCAAAGTGGAAGTTTGTGGACACTTGGACTAGATTCCCTAGCCCTATGACACCAATGATGGAGCATCTATGACAACTATGACAAATTGCAGACCTGACCTCTGACATCTGACCACTATGACATGTCAGCCCCAAAAATAGGCTCAAAGAAGGCGAATTTGGGAGTGGGAGAAGCCAAAGAGACTCAAAATCGAATTTGGGAGAAGATGGAAGGTTGGAACTAGGAGACAAGTGGCAAATGTGGAATATTTCCTAAATGAAAATCTATTGAATCTATTGAGAGGATTTCAACCCTTAGAAGGATAATGTTGGTTATAAAATGTAGAAATGAAGTATGAGAATTGATTTTGATCATTTGTAGAATTTGCAATTGCATTTGTGAAGAGGGAGAGCTAGTGGATGACTAGTTTCTTGCCTTAGCCAATTTCGAGGGTGAAAGATTCCCATCCAAGTTGGTAATTGGAAAGGCCATTCAGACCTTTCATTTGGAGATTTAATGGAGTATTTATTTGCAGGTGTAAGCTACAGGGCAGCTCATGGTTTCTTCTATTGCAGCTCACTCCTTCAACCATTTCCAGTTTTGATGGCATATTCTTGATCCTTGAGGGAGGGCGTTTTTGGTGAGATATTGTACTCTTTGGGGAAGCTCTTAATGCTCCATTTCTTTTGTAATATGAAGTAAATACTCTGTTCTGCATCTCCAAGAAGTTTCAGGTCGAAATTCCAAGTATAAATGTATAAATCTCATTTTTAATGGAAGAACAATGCCATTTCCCCACTACCTTGTTGTGAGCCAATGTATTGATGATGATTTCGAATGAATGGATGATTCTCTGATATATTTGTGATAAATATACTGCCATGGATGTCTTCTACAAGTTTCATGTACTGTACTTGAGCATTTGAAGCATTTTTACTCAGTTTAATTGCATTGGGAGAAGAAATAGTGCCATTTCCCCAAGGGTCGAATTGGTGATTTTTGCAGTTGAATGGGAGAGGGTGAGAAAAGTTTTAATAAACCATTAATGGTGCATATGAGACCTTAATAACATACTTAACACATTACATACCTCTGTTCATAAATTTGAGTGGGTTTGGAGGCATTTGGGAAGCCATTTTCAGTACTTACCTTAGGGGGATTTGAACCCCAAATTACTAGTAAAATTGCATACTTGGTCCAGAATCTTAAGAGAGTTTGCAGAGGTCTTTTGGTGGCTATATGTTATCCCTGAACATCATATTCAATCCCTAATATCATTCATAAACCTTCCTTTAAGATTTGAAGGCATTTGGAGTCAATTTGAGACCTAGAGACCAATACTAGTCAAAGGGAAATCACTAGTAAAGTTACCTACATTGACCAGAATTGAAAGAGTATTTGCAGAAGTGTTTTAAAGGTACAAAGGCATCCCTGAAACACATATTTATGTTCTAATATCATTCATATACCTTCTCAGAAGATTTGGGATCATTTGGGGCAAATTTGGGACCTAGAGATCGAAACTAGTCAAAGGTCGAATTAAGGAAAAAAGTGGAAAATTGCAATCTTAATAAAATTCCTAACAAGGGACATTACAGAAACATAAATGGCCCCAGTGCTTTGTGATTAAGAATATCCTTCTAATATTAATATTTGCTGCTGAACATTTCCCCATACAAATTATAGAACTGAAAGTTCATCCCACCATCCTCAGATTCAGTCTCCATCCCCCTCACTAACATCCTTCTCGGTTTGAAAAGATTGTTAAGAAATTATCCAATGAATTTTATTAAAATTTATGAAGTTGAGTTAATATCTTAGTTAAATATTTCCAAGGATATTACATCCCCGTAGTCGCAAGGGATGCAGCAGGGGTGGAGGGTCTGCACGACCTGGGGAGAAAGTCTCTCTCAGGGAGAAGGCTCATCTCAACAGCAGACCATGGAGCTGGAAGAGTCTTCCTCGCAGAGCTTTAATTGGGGGGATCAGTATCTAGCAGAGATGCCTACTCCGATAGAGGCGCAAATAGCACACCGTGAAGTATCCCTTCTCTGTCAATATGAAGCCCACTTGGGCCAGAAATTAATTGGCAGCACCTTCTGGGCGGTTAGGATCTTGTTGGCTCACGATATTCAAGCGTCGAGGAACTAGCTAGCTGATAGCCTCCATGAAGCCATCCAAATTATGAAAGACGACCAACAAACTAATTTGGATAGTGTTCGCTTGATCAAGTATGCTCTGGAAGATTATATGGATACCTCGAGGGACTTCCCTCGTGAAGAACCAGTTTCCCCGGGGGGAGCACCTTGCTCCTTGATTGGTCTTGGTGGTCTGTGTTCGTGCCGGTCTTGGTGGTCAGCATCCGGGCTAGTGAGCTCTTTTCTGTTTTTCCTGTGGATTTTTCCATGTCTTAGGAAGTTTAGTCTCCGTGCAGACTCTGGATGTTAGCATGGTTTTGTTATGGGGGCTTCTTGGCCAGATCCCTCTTCCTTTTTGGTTAAGGTTTTCCTTGCTCTTCTGATCATGTTGGGGTCTTCTGAGGATCAGGGCCTCTTATTTCTTTCCGCGGTTACCTGTCTATCGGCCATGATATCTTCAGTTTATTGTAATCTCGGGTTTTATCTGCAGTTTCCTCTGCTTCATGGGATGTTTATCCTGGTTGTATGCTCCTCATTTTGACCTTTTCTGGTTGTATGCTCCTCATTCTGTTCCATTATTTTGTTTTCAGTAATAGATTGGGCCTATTCTTACTTGAAAGAAAAAATATCATCTCCTTTGTAGGATTAATAAACGACTAAATTTTTATTGGACTTTCGGCTTGTAGAAACAAAAGCACTAGACATAATCAATCATTATTCCTCAAACATGTAATCTTTGCATCGGACTGTTCCATCATTCTGTTGGAATATCAAGTTGGAGCTTGCAATTAATTGTAAATATAATTTTGCAATATTAGAAAGAGTTGGTAGATACAATGGGGTAGATACAAAACCAGTGACAATTATATTCAACACTAATTCCATGTATAATTTAAAAAAAAAGCAACACATGCATGCCTTCCCAAACACACCATAATTCTAATTAAAATTTAAGCAGGATACTATGTTAGAAAAGGAATTTAACAGTGACGACAATGCAGATAGTGATGCCATTTGTTGGAATGATTCTAACTACGATTACCTAGACATAAACATTCTTTCTTTTTGTTTATTGTTTTTTAAAAACATAATCAATATACTTTTGGGTTTGCTCAAAGTTCCAAATCAAATATACCATGTGTCACAATATGATCATTCCACGTGTCACCCTAGGATACTAGATATCAACATTTTAACAACAAAATTTATAGAGTTTTCACTTTAAGGACTTTGCTGGCAAGTGAAAATATTCTCAAAGAAAGAGCGACCACTCTTTCTCCAAGGTTTTCTATTGTTACAATTCCCTCCTAAATGAAGGATCGGCCGACCCTTCCTATTCCCAATATTTGTTTCATAATTGTTTGACATTGCAACAAGGGTCGGTCGACCCTTCTTGTATTCTCCATTATGGCTATAGATGAATTGTTGGATAACGTTTTTCACAATTCACTACGAAAAGAAGGCGAGGCCAATACTTCTTGTCTTAAAATGGAAGTCGTAACAAACCATTTTTATATAATATAACTTCCAAAGTGTTATATTTTTACAATTACCTCGTAATTGAAAGGTCAGTCGACCCTTATTATTCCCAATATTATTTTCATAATAGTTCGACACTGCAAGAAGGGTCGATCGACCCTTTGTATTCCCAATATTATTTTCATAATATTTCGACACTGCAAGAAGGGTCGGTCGATCCTTCTTGTGTTCTCTGTTATGCATATAGTTGAATTGTTCGATATAATTTTTTCGAATTTACTACGAAAAGAAGGGGTGGCCGATCTTTCTTGTTTCAAAACGGAAGTCAGGTCAAACTATTTTTATATGTTATAACTTCTAAGGTGTTCTATTTTTACAATTCCCTCGAAATTGAAGGCTCGACCGACCATTCTTATTCCCAATATTATTTTCATAATAGTTTGACACTGCAAGAAGGGTTGGTCGATCCTTCTTGTGTTCTCCATTATGGATATAGTTGAATTGCTAGTAAATCTTTTCACAATTAACTACGAAAAGAAGAGGCGACCGATCCTTCTTGTCAGAAAACGGAAGTCGGGACAAACAATTTTTATATGTTATAACTTTTCACCTTAAAATGTTGAGTCTTTAAGGTTGATAGTAAGGCTTTCTATTCAGTTTCCAAGGTTGATAGTAGACATGGGAATTTATCTATATGGCAGGTTTTGTCTCAAAAGTTCAATGTGAAAAGAAGACGGATGTAATATTTTTTACTAATATATAATACAAAGTTTCTCTTTTTTTGCTTAAAAAAACAAAGTTGAAGGGATGAACTTAATTTCAAGTTGAAGGTTATATATTCATATCGCCCTTCTAGCATGAAGGGCTTTAATTAAAAAAAGATAATAAATTTCTCAATTAAAAACAAAACAAAATAATGTTTTTATTTAAAAAACATTCTTTCATTCTTTTTAAATGCTTTGATTAAAAACAAAACAAAAGAATGCTTCGATAATAATGGCTTTCATTCTTTTTATGATATTTCATTCTATTTAAAAATAAAAAATAAAAAAAATAATGTTTCGATTTAAAAAAACAAAAGGAAAGAATGTTTCTATTTAAAAAAAATAGAATAGTTTTTGTATAATGCTACTACAATGATACTAATGTAAATATGTAAAGTTACTTATTTACAATTACTTCCAAAAGTAAACTTCAGTTCGACGAGCATTATGGACCACCAAGGAGCAAGAGGAGAATATAACCTGTGGTGGTTGCAGAGTCTCTCGTGCTCATAAGATGATTGGTGGATTAAACAATTGGAACTATTGGCGAATCAAAGTTTTATTTCAAACTTTCAGCAAATCCCTCGATTCGATCCCTTGTCTGACCTATTCTCTCAATTCAATGGTGGGCCTTGCTGATGGAATGATGTTCCTAAGGTACAGTGTGGAAGACTTAAAAAAACACCTACTAAAGGTTTATGAGGCATTCTACTTGGGCATCAAAGCACACAGAGAGTCATCCGACAACATGAGGTATATCTCGCAGCAATTAACCTGTTTTGACTCTAGAATTGATGATTTGGAATGCAATCAGATTGAACTTATGGGGACAGTGGATTTTATAAAAGATGAAATTTTGAAGATGGCAAGGATTTCACATTGCAACCACTGCCAGGAATCCCCCTCTGTGGACATGAGAATTGGTGAGGAAACCTCTGTTCAGCAGAATTTTTTTTTCTAGAAGAGATCCCTACTTGGATGAGTTTTTACATCAGTTTTGGAATTTTTTAAATTTATAGAGCCATATTGGCAAAGCTATTTATGCTCCCAGGATCTCCTTTTTGTAAGGTTCATAAGTAGTAAAAAAACACACCATTCGAATAGAAAAACACAGTTTTCAAAGCCAATATTGCCACTTTCAGAACCTATTTTTGTACTTTAGAAAGGTTGATATTCACACTTTCAAAGTCTAAATTCACGCTTTCAAAGTCTAAATCCCTTTGAGGGGCATTAATATATTCAAATTTTATGTGCTTTCTTTTCAAAGAGTTCTCAGAATTTTATTTGTTCTCTTTTCAAACATACATATTATAGAATTAAATAACAGAGAAATCACAACATTACAATTAACATAATATAAAATAATATTGCACTACATTTTAGAAACCAAATCACAAGCATAGGTAGAACATATAATAAATGTTTGTCCCGAATCCTTATTGCGCTAATGGTAAATGATGGCAGTGATCTTGGTGTTTGTGACAAGACATAATTTCGACTAAAGCATGATGTGATTATTTTCTTCACACACGTGATAACCGCCATTTTAGAATTTCATCATATAAACCATTGCCATGTCAGCATACATTCCTTTCTCAAGGCATGTATTGGAGTGATACATGTACAATTACTACAGTCGATACATATCATATCTACGACCACCATCCCTCCATAATTATCCTTCCACGTCCGTAACATCCAAGTCAATTCACCAATTCACTATATAAAGACTAGATCATACCCGGTATCGCATCCGAATGAAATCTTTGGGAAGTCATGGCACTCTTCTTTACCACCTTTGTTCCGTTTCCTTTGTTGTTTTATCAGAAATACAAAGGAAGTCATGGAGTCTTATGGTCGCTCTCTTCGTGATATATGAGCATTTCGATAGAAGTTCCCTAAAAAATCCTCACCACAGCATGATATATGGGCATTTCGAGAATTGTCGAAGCCCCAAGACCAGGATTTGTCACTAATGTGACTCATAGCTTATAGTGGAAGGAAAATTAAAGTATAGCTTCTAGTTGAAGCTTCTAATTGAAGCCAACATAAAGTCTGTAAATTATTTGTAGTAGAAGAGTTTGTGTTTGTGATCTCAAGCTTATAGTCCTGAAATGTATTAAGAGCCCAAGCTCTGTAAAAGGTGAAAGATCGAAGTAAATTTCATCTATGTGTAATGCGGCGAAGTTGCACTATTTTTTACCCAGAATAAATTCTACTGATTTTTATGTCTAATTAGTAAGAAATTTTTTAATATAAATCCTGTAGTAGAATATTTTGTGTTTGTGAGCTCAAGGTCATAGTCGTGAAATGTATTAAGAGCCCAAGGTTTGTAAAAGTTGAAAGATCGAAGTAAATTCAATTGCTAGGAATAATTTCTACTGATTTTTATGTCTTAATAATAAATATGTAATAGAACATTTAAATCTAGTTGTTCAATTGCCAGGTATTTATATTTTTCAATATCTCATGAGCTGGGCGCATGAAACCATTTGGGTTTGATGGCCAATTAGAACTTGAAACATAGTCACAAAACATCAAAACACGGTCTTTGCCTTCGATACCTTTGTTTTTGGAGGATTTAGGTGTCAATATTTAGAATCCATAGGTATCAACGATTGCAAGTATCTAGATCAACATGAATGACCAAGATAATAGGGTGTACCGGAAGCTAGATAGGCAGTGATAGTGCGAGAGCACAAATGCTACTATAATTATTCACTTCCTCTTGCAGTTCGCCCAAGCATATTGAAAACATAGTGTTTAATAGAGAATAAAACGTAGCATGGATTCAATGGTGCTCAGAGGAGAAAATATTCTGCACGAGCGAATATTATAATTAAACTATATTTCCGATACTCAATGTGCCAAATCAAATATGCCACGTGTCACAATATGATCGTTCCACGTGTCACCCTTGGATACTAGATATCAACATTTAAACAACGACATTTAGATGTTTTGCTTCAAAGAGTTTATTAGCAAGTGGAAATATTCTCAGAGAAAGAGTGGTTGCTCTTTCTCCAAGGTGTTCTATTGTTACATTTCCCTCATAAATGAAGGGTTGGCTGACCCTTCTTATTCCCAATATTCTTTTCATAATAGTTTGACAGTGCAAGAAGGGTCGGTCGCTCCTTCTTTTGTTCTCTACTATGTATATAGCTGAATTGTTGGATAAAGGTTTTCACAATTAACTACGAAAAGAAGGGGAGGCCGATCTTTCTTGTCGAAAATCGAAAGTCGGGACAAACCATTTTTATATGTTAAAACTTCCAAGGTGTTCTATTTTTTAAATTTCCTCGTATTGAAAGGTCGGCCGACCCTTCGTATCCCCAAAATTATTTTCATAATAGTTCGACACTGCGAGAAGGGTCGGTCGACCCTTCTTGTGTTCTCCATTATGAATATATCTGAATTGCTGGATAAATGTTTTCACAATTAACTACGAAAAGAAGAGGCAGTCGATCCTTCTTGTCCGAAAACTGAAGTCGAGACAAACCATTTTTATATGTTATAACTTAGCCGATTGACTGGCTATTCAAACAGTGAGTGAATATTTTAGACATTGGACTTTTCACCTTAAAATTTTGAACATTTAAAAATGAAAATTGCAATTTTCAAATAAAAAATTGCATTTTTTTATTTGAAATTCACACTTTTCAAATCCGAAATTGCATTTTTTTATTTTAAATTCATAGTTTTCAAATGAAAATTTTCATTTTTTGATTTGAAATTCACACTTTTCAAATCAAAATTTGCATTTTTTGATTTGAAATTCACACTTTTTGAATTGAAATTCATAGTTGTATAACAAAAAAGTTGCAATTTTAAGGTTCATAAGTAGTCAAAAAACACACTATTCGAATAGAAAAACGCACTTTCCAAAGCCAATATTGTCACTTTCAGAACTTGCTTTTGCACTTTAAAAAGGTTGATATTGGCACTTTCAAAGCCTAAATTCACACATTCTTAGTCCAAAAATTGCCTAATATGTCCAAATTTAATGAAATTGGTGTTTTATGCCCAACACTCTACGTACATCGGGGCTTATGCCTAGTACGTAATAAAATGCTTTAGGTACATCGGGGCTTATGCCCAATATGTAGGTCATCCATGTGTTCTTGCATCCATGCTCAACACACTATATAAATCAATCATGTGAATCATAACTCTGCACAATATGTAACAAAAAGATCATCTCAGTATATTAGGGTTTGTACCCAATTCACATAACAAAACATAAATCAATCCATTAGGGATTTCTTGCCCAGTATATAACAATAATCTGCATCAGTCAGGGTCCATGTCCAATATGTAAATCTATAAAAGAAATGAATCATGATGTGTACTAGGGCTCTTGCCCAATAATCAAAATAATCATATGTGTTGGGGCTCTGAGCCCAGTATATAACATCAGAAATAGTTAGTCAAAATTTGGGATATTACACAATCAATCATTAATGCATTGATCTATGACTTGGATTTGTCTTAATCGATGGTCTGTGTATCTTTATTTTTTAACTGAATTTATTTAATTAAAACATTTATCTATTTCTACAAATGATTAACATAGATTATTAAGTTAATGTTAACTTTTCAATTGACATTCTAGATACATGATAAGCTTGCATGTGCATAATCCTTAAGCTACTATCATTTGATTTTTTATCTTTTGGTTCTACCTTAAGTTAATGAGTAAAAGATCCAATTATACATTTCTGTTAAGCTAGTGAAATGACTTATTAAAACTCAAACCAAGTTATCATGCACACAAACATAACACTTTCTTTAGATTAGATCTAACTTTAAAGATTAGATTTCTTTTAAGATAGATTCCTTTCGAGATTTAGGAAAATTTTATCTTCCCTCACAAAAAGATAGATCCTTTAGGATCAAACCCCATAAGTGCCAACGGAGGCCTTTATATCTGTGGGAGTTAACTACACCAAACAGTATGGGGATAGAACTACTCTTGCACATAGTTTTTTGAAGCCTTTCAGGCCTGGTTTTCACCCTCTATTGTTAACCTTGGAACCCATTCTAGAAACCTACATATCCGAGGCTTCAACACTCCCTTAGCAATTGCAAGGCCATTCTCAGATGTTATTCATGCTCTTCTTCATTCTTGAAATAGATAAGAATGTCATCTAGAAAAATAAGAACAAACTTTTCCAAATACTTACTAAAAACAATATTCATGAGGCACATGAATGTAGCTAGTACATTCATGAGACCAAATGGTACAACCACAAACCCATAGTGCCCATACCTTGTTCTAAAGGTTGTCTGATGAATATATTCCTCTTTGATTCTTACCTGATGCTAACCAAACCTAAAGCCAATCTTTGAAAATATCTTTGCTTCTCTCATTTGATAAAAAATGACATCTATTCTAGGTAATGGGAATTTGTTCTCACAGTGACTTTGTTAAACTGCCTATAGTCAATACATAACCCAAGTGTTCTATATTTCTTCTTCACAAATAGAACAGGTGCTCCCCATGGGGACACAATTGTCTTGATATATTTCTTTTCCAATAGCTCTTGTCACTACATCTTCAATTCTAGCAATTCCAGTGTACTCATCTTGAAGGGTGGCTTGGAAAATGGTGCAACTCCTGACACAAGGTCAATTGTGAAATCAATTTCTCTCTTTGGAGGAAGTCTTGGGATCTCATCAAGAAACACATCCTTGAATTCTTGCAACACATGATAGTCCTCCAACTTGGGATGTTCATTTTCTATTGTCTCCAAAACATGGGTTGCATATAATTGACAACCCTTCCTATATAACTTCTTCAATTGCATGGCTGAAATATTCCTAACATAAATTACCTTTGGAATACCTTTTATGACCCTTGGGTTTCCTTCTTCATCCATGCATTCACAATTCTTGTTGTAGCAGTCAAGTGTAATTCGGTGTTCTTCTAACAAGTCCATTCCAATGAGAATATCATAGGAAACATAATATTCAGATTTGCACAAGTGAAGAGTCTGTCCATTCCTAATGGACATTTATATACCATTTCACTAAATTTTCTCTTGGTTCTAGTGGTAGTTGAACTAACCATGATTTACTATGGTTTTATTTCTTTAAAGCACAAATCTCAACAATTTTAGGAGTGATATAACTATTAGTAGATCCAGGGTCAATCAAAATAGAAATATATTGCTTAGCAATATTATCTTTAACTTCAAACACAGTTAATTGATGGTATTCCTGGAGGTCCTCTAGTGTTGCATAGATTCTAAGGATTGTCCTTTCCATTTGCCCCACAGTTTCAGCTCCTTGGATGTTGTGAAATTGCTTTACATTCCCATTCTGACATGGACAGTTCCTAATAATATGGTCCTCTCCACATCCCCAACATTGAAGTGTCTCTCTTGAATCCTTTTGATCTCTTAGCTTGCTTCCCATCATTCTAGTTATCTTAGTCACACACTGCGATGGTTTCATTTGTTGTTTTCAGAGATGAGGAGGTTTGAATGCCTTTTTTCTTTGGTCAAACTTCTCATTTTTCGTGTCCTTCCATGCCTTATGGAAATCAGGTTTTCTTTTGTTTTGATCATGATAACAATACTTGACCTTTCTCATAGCCTCCTCTAGATTTCGAGGTTCATCAAACTCAATTCTATCTTTATATGACTTAGGTAGTCCACTTAGAAAATGTTGGATTTTCACCTTATCATTTTTTATATACTTTACATATCTCAGTAGCTCCAAGAATTTGTTTACATATTCTTCCATGGTCATTTGCCCCAATTTCAGTTCATGGAATTCTTTGATTTTATCATCATAGTACCTATCAAAGAGGTAGTTTTCTTGAAGTACTTCTTGAACTACTTCCACACAATCTTCCTTTCGTTGATATTCTTCACTTTCCTAAGGTGATATCACCCTATAGATGCTCTTCCATTTAGATTGAATATGGCCACCATTTCCTTTATATTTCTACAGTAGTCTTGGAATTGTAAATACTTCCTCATCCCAAGAATCCAATCTTTAGCTTCTTGACTAGATTTGACCTCACTATCAAATGTAGGGGGTTTGGGATTCTTAAATTCCCCATGTGAATTCTTCTTGGAATGCCTCTTCCTCTTATTCCCGTGAGATGAAGAGCTTGAACCTTCAATGGATTCTTTAGAATCAAATGATCCACTAGAAGATATTTCTAGGGTATATGTCATGTCTCTATAAACTCTTCTTGAGCTATTGGACCTCTTGTCAGAATTTCTCTTTGAACTACTCCTACTCCTTTATGGATTTTCTGAGTGATGCCCAAAGTTAATCCTCCTTTAAATTTCTATCAAACTTTGAAACATAGCCGCATTTAGATGATTATGTTCTTCTTGAGCTTTAATTAGCCTCTCATTGTCTTCGCTACAACTCTACAATTCCACCCTTAGGCTCCTCATGGTGGTTGCAATATCTGGGGGAGTCTCTGGATTTATTCTACCATTGAATTCAATATCAACATTCTCAACTTGTATGTTCTTTCACATGGTATCTATCTCAAGATCACAGGGATCATGTGCATAATCCATGATCATGATCCTTTTGTACAACCCAAGACCAAAAATTTCCCAACTGCACTATGCTTAATGTTGACCCCTAGTAGTTACTGATATGATTTTGAGTTTGCAAAATTTGTTCATAAACACAATTGTTAGTTTCATTATATCCTTAGAAAATTATAAATTTTGTTTCATGCATTATGGGAGCAATCCATATTGACAATTTATGTAGAATCACAAATCGTTTCTCACAATCAACGATGCCTCATGGGATGACGGGGGTCAAGGGGATTTCAATTTCACACAATTTGGCATATAAAATCAATGCCATTTTTTATTTTTTTTTGGCACCTGAAAATCGCCTTGTAAAAATACCCATTTTTCTATGTTTCCGTAGACTTTTAAAAAGCTCACTAAAATGTATCGGTGGAATTTTTCATTCTACATCAAAACTCCTTTTCACCGAAATTCTCCACTCTTCACTGAAATGCTTCCGAGGAACTTCATCATTCTTCATCGAAACGCTTTTGGCGGACTTCTCGATTTTTTTCCGAAACATTTTTTCGATGACTTCTATGATTTTTTCCAAACTCTTTTCGACGACTTATCTGATTTTTTGTTGAACGTTTTTTGGTGACTTTTTCAAAACTTCACCGAAATGGTGTTGGCGAACTTTTCCTTTTTTCGCCAAAATGCCTTTTTCAGCGACTTTTTTATTTTTTGCCAAACTCTTTTGGAAACTTTTTTCAAAACTTCGCCGAACTGTTTCGATGATTTTTACAAAGCTCACTGAAATTTCAACAAATTTTTCCATTTTTCACCAAGACACCTTGTTGGCACTTGATTTTTATAGCATGGATATGGAGGTAGAATAAAGGGATAGCCCCAATTTTTTTTTTATGAAAACCAGGGATTACCCTTATTTCCCATAACCAGGTGCTAAAGACATAAGAAAATGGAGATGGGGGTGTTAAATGTGCTAGGAGAAGGGCAAATAATGGGAAAGGAAGCATTAAAATGTGGTCAAAATAACCCAAAAAGTGCCTAAGTCTAAAGTCCGAAGGAAATAGAGGAAAGGGTAATGGTCGCGCTATTTTCACAGTTAGATGGGCACTCGAGGGAGATTAATGGTCCTCATTGATTGGTCGCATCGACAAGGTGTGCGGGGAAAATCATAAGAGTGGTTGTGATGGTGAAGGCCGCCGGACAGGTGGCAGCTGGAGGGGACATTGCGAGGATGATAGGTGGTAAGCGGTATCGTTTTAATGAGCATGCGATACTGCCAAAGCATAAAAGTAGATCCCTAGCCATGTGGATGGCTCGGGGAGGTAGAGTAATATCATACGGTTGAGAATAATGGTCCCACAATGGTAAGTGCAATGTGACAAAATAAATGTTGTAGATGGTCTTGGAAAGATCCCGGATGATCCACAGTGATCCTCGTGTTAGGAAGTTGCACACCTGATAGACAGGAAGGTGGTTGGAGGGGAAAACCCATTTTCTAGGTGTCACCAACAATGATGGTCGCAAGGGGTGAGCGGTAAAGCATAAACTGGTTTAGGGGCATGCGATCCCACTTTGTCAAAGTACGATGCCTAGCGACGGATGGTGGAGACTGAGACACGTGGAATGATCCAATGGCGGAGACAGAAAGGGGGTCAAATCAGTGGCTAAAGGGAAGACTAGATCTGATGGAGGAGATCAACACATGAGAGATCAACGACTAGGATTGATGGGGATCTAATGAAGAAGCCTGGGGGATAAGCGAACACGATTTATATATATAGCCGTCGACGGGTAAAGGAGACATTTTTTATTTTCCCGAGGCTTGTCTGCTCTGGGCGGTTTCTGTCACATGTAGGTCGAAGAAAGAAACACGTTTTGTCACCGGGGAAGGCCGACGAGGAGCCAATATCCTGCAAGATTCAGGGTTCAGGATTGTTCTGAGAGACAAGGTTTTCATCTTGGTATAGAATTTCAGCTCCTTGTCACCAAAACCAACAGAATTCTAAAGGTCGCACAGACGTAGCCAGGTGCGGAAAGTTCCATGGGTCCTGTATTTTGTTCGTCCTAGGCCAGACCGGCCTATTCTGTGTTCATCTCTCAAATCCCCGGACATTTGAGTCTGGAGGTCTCCCTGGAGATCTCAGTCGTCGCCTTGTTTCGTCAAAGTCCGCGTGAAAGTCGGCAGGCCTCCTTAACCACCAGTTTTGGGCCTGGCCTCAACATCAACATTAAGGATAGCTCCCCTTCCTTGTTGGTCGTCCAAAAATCGATGTTGGTCGGTCTAAAGTGGATATAAGGGGAATGCCAAGCCTTAGTTTGGGAGAGTTTATGACCAAAAGTATCCACCCCCAAGTGACAGGTTTCTCCAGTACTAGTGACTTCAGGCCTCAGCCCTAGAAAGAGGAAAACAAGCAAGGCTAGTGATTGGGGGAGACATCGCTCCCAAAAATATGCGTGCGAAGGTAAAACTCTCAAGGAATTGTAAACATATTAATATAGGACTTGAAAGTTAGTGGAGGCAGCCAGCTAGGGAAGCATCTCCAGAGATCAAATTTGGGTTGTTCTGTTCAAGCGGCCAGTTGGGGATGTTACCATGTTGCCTTTGTCTTCTTGGATGAGTCATGTACCCCTTGGTAAAAAATCATGGGGGTGCGAGCAGAGGGAAAGTCACTTGTGCGAACTATTGGGTGGCCTGAAGAGTGCGAGGGTGATGTGACGCACATCATTCGGCGTACGGAGGAGGAATGATGGGACGATTTGTGACGAAGTCAATACATGGCGGATAGGTGGATTAAAGGTTTCTCTCACTACTACATATGGCTCAAAATTCCCACGAAAGTTTTCCACGAAACAGTTAAAATTGATGTTTTTCGTGGAAAAACAGTTTAGATTTTTGGAAAAAATTGAAAATTCCCCCGACGATTGTCGCTATAGCCACAATGGACTTTTCGTGGCTATAGCCACGAAATTTCGTCGCTATAGCCACGAAAATTCCATCCGTCGCTATAGCCACGAAATGCTGAAGAGAAAACTTGCTCCTAATGCTCTTGTTATTATTAAAATATTTGAGAAAAATAAATAATGGACTATTTAAACACTGCATAAATGCGAACTCAAAATATTCCCATAATTACTCTCGAATGCCAGATAAAATATCATAAATGGCTAATGAATTTTGTGAATCTTTTATAGGGAGGAATTGGATCTATTGAGCATAATTTCTGGATCGTCTACAATCAAAATTGGGCATCTGATTACCATAGGTAGGTTCATCATTCTCTTCCCATTTTTTCTGTTAAGTTTAACTCTCATCTCATTCCCATTTGCACAGATGAAGGTCTTCCATCTACTGGATTTTTCTCTGCCTTGATTACTCATTTTGGCATGATATTTTGTGTGTTATTTAAAAGGATCCCTAGGATTTTACTATAGTTCTGAAGCAATTAAGGTTTCAATATGGATTTTCCTTCGAAAAACTCATTAAAATATACGCTTTCAGAAGGCACTTGTGGGTGGACTCTTTTCTGGGGGGAAATTTAGAGAGATTTTCCGATTTTGGTCACTCCAAGCCATTGACAATGAGGGGTTATGGCCATTTTCTCTTGCATTAGGTTTTTGGTCCATTTTTGGTCTTTCCAGGGTTGCGAGTATTATTAGCATTTATCCATAAATGAGAAACCAAAATGTAATGAGAAACAAAGAGAAAGGGTTGCAGGGAATAAGAGACATGAATCACTACCCTAGGAGAAACATGAAGGGGGGCGTTGCCTGGGAGAAAAGTGTGGGTTTTCTAGAGGGTTGTGGGACTTCCCAAGAGAAAGGACGCAACACTCAGCTCTCACCATCAAGTCATGGTCTGAGTTAGAAGATATTGGTACCAATTTTAAGGTAACTCATGGTTCTAAGAGGGCATATTCCTCCGTGCAATAAGTATTCCATCAAATCGTTGATATTCAATTGCTGCATATTGCTTGAAATAGGGTTGAGAGCAGAGTTGGGAATTTCCCTTGGCTTCCACGCACTGCCAGCACTCATCCATAGCTAAATCGTGCCATTTTAAGTGGATGCACTCTTTATATGCCTATATAACTCCTATCTGAACACAAGAGAATGCTACGGCTTCCATATTCACTAGTAAAGAGAGAATTGTTCATCTCTAAGGTCGAGTTATTAAATAAAAGCAGGGCTACAGTAACTTTATGTGTGAGAGTAGGGTGTATCACACTCACTGCTCATCAATTGCTTGTTTGGAATGCATTCAACAAAGGAGAGAGGGGGCATCATTGGAGGGGAGGATGCACTCATTGTTAGAGTGGCCATAAATTCGTGGGGCTGAGTTTGGGAACATTTACTGGCTGTACGAGCCATTTGGTGTTTATCTTCTACTGTTGGGAATTGTCTTCCTCATCTAACAATGACTGGTGATTATATTCAACCACTAGAATTCCAAATATAGAACAGACTAAACCTCAAAGGAGCTGTAACAAAACTCTACTCACATAGGTCAGAATTTAAGTATATCTCTGAGTTATTTTGTCACCGATAATAAGCTGTAGTAGTTGATTAGAAATATCAGTTGTATCTTTCTTTGATGTAACTTATGTATGGAGTTAAATGGAATAGAAATTGAATGTTTGGTACTTTTTCCTAATGTAAAAAGTTCTCAAGTTGAGATCTGAAATATATACTGGGTAAAACCCTCAAGCAAATCAACATAGAACTCAGACATGCTCAAAAGAGATGCAACAGTAGTAAGTAGCAGTTGTCCCCAAAGTTTTTGACAAAAATACACAACCAAATACTTCAATAGGAATCCAACAATTAGCCATATTTAACTTGGAAACTTTGGAATGGATGGTTACATTGTGTTAGATCAGAATTGCCAAGTGATTTTCATAAGTTCCAAACCAAGTTGTATAACAGTTAACAAAAAATTTAGTCTAATTCTGGTTAGCCACATTACAGAGTTGTTGGGAATTCACTTAGAACCATTAGCTCTCATTCATGGATGGATTCAATGGCGTGTTTTGTTGCTTGGTGATTGCAATTATTCAATTTTATCTTCTTTCATTGGGATCTGGCAGTGCTTTAGAGTTTTTACCTTGTTCACCCTTTAAAAAATCAGGTGTAAGTTTGTTTTTGAGATTGAGATTAGTTCTCTATCTGTTTTTTGTGCTATGTGGTGTGATGAGGTATGTCACTAGTCACCATTTATTGGAAAAAGTAGCTTTGTTGATCAAATATGCTCAAGTTTCAGACTCTATAGCTTATGTGGATTTTATTTCAACATTAAGCTCTCTAAAAGAGTATATAAAGTCCATTGTATATACCCTCCCACTTTTGGTTTTCTATTTGAAAATAATTGTCTGTAAATATAAGATGTGATTTTCAAAATAAAAAAAAAATCCTCCTTGAATTCAATTAGTAGTACCCTTGAATATTTTCATCCAAACCTTTTTTTCCTACCATAAGAAAATATTTTGTTATGATAAACTTGTGTTAGCTTTTAGGGTTACTGTAAAAGTGGTTTCACCCAACGCTATCCCATTGGAAATGATGATTCATGGACATATGGATTCCTCAGTTGGGTGAATGGTTGACCTTGGTTAGAGTGCTAGCATATGCCATTACCTAAGAGGTTGTTACCCTAATCAACATGATGACTAACCCATTGGGTGGACAAAAGGGGAAAGGGGTTTCTCAATTAGGAGAGGTACCTACCTAGGAGGAGGGTTGGGAACTTGGAGGAGAGCTCTTAGAACTTGGATCTTGGAACCTTGTGATATATACCTTTTACATTGGATGCTTGACTTGAGGACACTTAGGTTGAGGAGTATACTTCATGGAGGTTGGTAATGGACGTAGACACATATATTGAGGAGCATTGGATCTTAGTTGCCACACCAGCACACATGATATGAGAATTGAGTACATGACATGACATGTGGCACACAATTAGAGGAGGAATGCCTTGCATGAGGGCACTTGGATAACACTATGAAAGAGCAACATTTGACTAAGGAGGGGCATTGAGCCCTAGGAGATTCATACTTGGATAGTTTTTCATATCAATGGTTGGATAAACCCTAGTATGACACTTATACATCCATGTATCATGGAGTGCTCCATGTGGAGTTTCCTTTTTAGTACTTGTATGGACACATGTCCTTATTTTGTGTTAGCATCCCTCACTTATTGTATATTTAAGGGAGGGAGAGCTCTTGTTATCCATTCATCATCATTGTACTCTAATATTTGCATTGTCTTGGAAATATTTGGTAGGGAGCAAGACACTAGGGTTCACGAGGAAACTCCAAGAGTAAGATGTTAAGATTCATGGGGAAAGCATATGATCAAGATGCTAGGTCAAGAGACATCTTGGATATTCTTGGAGTGATTGCTCTTGTGTGATGCTAGGGTTTGCTTGTGTGATACTAGGGTTTGCTACAATGATAGGGTTTATGATATGCATGTAAACCCTCAAGAATAGCATGATGTTGGAGATTATGATGGTTCTTAAGGCTCTTCTTTTAGGACTACAGTTTCTATCCTAGAAGTAGACATGGAGAGCGAAGCTAATTGCTTTCATGATTTTGGATCCTTGTTCTTCTGAGATGCATGGAGGCTAGGGAAAGATCATGGAGAGCCTATCCTGATAAGTCTTGAGCTTGTCAATGACTTACTTAGAAGAAGACTTGATTATTGCGTTCTTTATGTTCCTCGGAGGTCATGGTGCTTGTGATGATGCATGAGATGAAAACCTAGGGTTTGAGGACTCAAACCTATATTGGACACGTAGACTTGGGGGATAGCACTAGAGTTGTCTCGCCATTTACTTGTGTAATGCAATATGGTTGGGATTTGTAAACCCTAACAAAGAGAGGAGCACTAGTGTGGAGAGATTGTGTGATACAAGCTTGGATTATGTTCCAAGGATGACTTTCCTAGCATGTTAAGGATCCTTGGTGGAGTGACTAGCTTTGGTTGGGACTCGGAAGTATTCCTAGCTAGGAGGAGTTGATGGCTAGAGGTTTTGTATGGTTCCCCTAGCTAGAGTTTGGGGGGCTTGACTTGTACTAGCAACTTTGAGATAAAGTTGTGGTATGTACTTCTCTTGTATATCTATGAAGTTTCCATAAGTCCAAATTTAGTGTAATTGCATATGTGATTTTCAGCTCATGTGATCTTCTTGATTCAGTAGATTCTAGCACGTCTTGTCCATGTTGAGTTGACATAACACATAGTTGGACCAGTTAAGTGATTTAGTTAAGTGATTTAACACGTATCTTGATTATAAATGAGAAAAACTACTATAGTTTTATTTTGTTGTAATAAGAGAAATCAGGTCTGTTATGCGCATCAAAAAGTGTGCCCTAAAGGCAGTAGCATTGTGGTATTGAAGCAAACTCATATAGTATTTATTCTCTTTAGGTACCAAGTGAAATCAGGTGGAAGATAAGTAAAATATTATGCTGTAATTTAATGTTCCATATCATCCTTGAGGATGAAAGTTAACATGGACCAGATCTAGGAAACCTCCAGATTGAGGTAAAATTTCAAAAGTTGCATTAGTTGCCCAATTCTCAAAATTTCTACATGGTTTCAAGGATGATTGGATTGGGATTTCCTTCTTGCTGATTTGAAGGACATATATTTTAGTGATTGAACTTGGGAGTGGTTGCTGGTTGGTGAAGCCCTAGTGTGTTGTAGATTCCTTGTTTTCACACTCAATTGGTACTGCTTAAAGCTTTGCATTTAGGGTCACATCAAATGTCATCATGTAAAAATATCCATGTTTTAAAATTTAATACGTAATATGTTTATTTGGAGATAGATCATGTGTGTGAAGTAATATGTCTAAACTTGGCCATAAACATGTTAGATTTTGAGCATTAATTCAGCATACTCTAGGATCTTTACTGAGAAAATAACATGTACAACATGTCAATCATACCAAGCATGTATCAAGCAATCACATAAGACAATGGACACACAGAGTTTCACTGGGGAAAACCATAAAGGTGAAAAACCCCACAACTTCCTCAGAGATAGAATGAGCAATGATACAACCAAAGTACAAGAGATAGTCTTCTCCTAGCAGCGGATCCTCCTTCTCGCATGTGCACCACTTTCTGAGTGATGGAAGAGTGAGTAATGAGATGATGAAATAGAGATCTCCCGATCTCTATTTATACTTGTCCTGTCCTGCCCAATAAACCTATGGGGCCAACTTGTCTAACGCAGCCTAATTACCCTCGGTTACATTACTCCGAGCCGACCCCTTAATAGGTGGTCTAGTAACCCATCAGCAAGTTACGACACTTCTCTATACAAATGACGACACTTCCATATAGAGTAATAATACATCTCTATAGGAGTACAAGAAATACATAGATGAAATACATTCCAAAGTTACATATACATCAACACTCCCTCTTAACTAGGAAGGTATTTCTCGACATAGATCTGCTAGCACAAGTCTTCTTCTCTGGAGCATCATCACTGGATCATCATCATTGAATCATCATCACTGTTGCTATCTCAATCAATCTCCAATATACTCGTCATAGGAATTTATACAGAGCCAGTCCTTTTTCATACTGGATGTAGGCTCGCCACCTGCAGGTATTCATCATCTACAGAGCCAACCATTTTTCATGCTGGATGTACATCATCAACATATCTGCGAGCAAGCCATCAAGTAGGTACACCTCGGGACTGATTACATTGCCTCTGCAAAACCTGCAAGATATCCCAGGACTAATTACACTGCGTCTACAAAACCTGCAAGAGCATCTCATGACTGATCATATTGCTCTGCAAAACCTGTGTACCATACTGTCACATCATCGTCTTTATATCATCGTCATCATCCACAGAGCACAACCCAGATGCACACACACAACACTTACACTCACCGGCATGGAAGGACTTTCCTCTAAGCATTTGGGAGAGGCTCAACACTTACACTCACCAGCATGGAAAGAATTTCCTCTGACCATTTGGGAAAGGCTCACAACACTTACATCAATGACCATGGAAGGAATTTCCTCTGACTATGTCAGAACGACTACAGCACTTACATCACGACCATGGAAGGACTTTCCCTGACCATGTCGGAAAATCTCAGAAATTACATCACAACCATGGAAGGAATTTCCTTTGACCATGTTGGAAAATCCACGCCCAGCACTTACATCTCGCCATGGAAGGAATTTCCTCTAACCATGCGAGAATGGCCCAGCCCTTACATCTCACCATAGAAGGAATTTCCTCTGACTATGTGAGAATGGCTCCGCCCAACCTTTACATTTCACCATGGAAGGACTTTCCTCTAACCATGTGAAAATGGCCCTGCCTTACATCTCACCATGGAAGGACTTTCCTCTAACCATGTGAGAATGGCCCTGTGTGCATCTCTGTCTCCGGACTCATCACTTCCCCTTGAAAGGTATCTCGATTGGAAGTACACCAACTTTCCCTTTGAAGTATTCAAACTTCACTCTAGTAAGCGGCTTGGTCAACACATCGACTATCTGCTCGTCTATCGCAACATACAAGAGCTTCACTGCTCCTCTCTACACCATATCCCTCATATAGTGATACTTGATCTCAATGTGCTTCGACTTGTCATGGAACACTGTGTTCTCCGGCAACTTCACACAACTCTAGTTGTCGCAATATATACAAGTAGCACTCAGCTAGAGATCAAACAAATCAGACAATAGCTTCCTAAGCCATACTGCCTCACAACTAGCTAAACAAGCTGCGACATACTCTGCTTCGGCTGTACTCAGTGCCACACATGACTACTTCTTGTTGATGTATATGTAACTTTGGAATGTATTTCATAAATGTATGTTGTATGTACTCCTATAGAGATGGTATTATTCCTCTATACGGAAGTGTCGTCATTTATATTGTAAGTGTCGTAACTTATACTTGATGGGTTATTAGACCACCTTGTTGGGGTCGGCCCTGTATAAGTCATGTGGGTCGAAGGGTTATTAGACCACCCTATTGGGGTTCGGCCCAGTCAGCATTATGTTATGTGGTTAAGTTCGAGCCTACATGAGTTAGGTAAAAAGGCAAGTCAAGTCAAGTATAAATAGAGTGCAGGAGGCACTCTATTTACTCACTCACTTCTCACTCATGCACTCAAGGAGGAGTGGCGCACTTATGGAGGAGGAGGATCTGATGCTAGGTTGAGTCTATCTCTTATGGTTGGTTGTATCATTGCTCTATCTATCTCTGAGGAAGTTATTGGGGTTTTTCACCGTTATGGTTTTCCCCAAGTAAATCTTTGTGTCTCTTGTGTGCTTGCATTATTGTCTCCATGATTGATATGCTGTAGATATGTTGTACATGTTGTTCTCTCAGTTAAGATCCTAGATCAGATTGAAGTAAATTCTGAAAATTCAACATGGTATCAGAGCTAGCCTGAAAGAAGGCATGATATGGCATGTATGACACTTGTTGCACTTACGATGCTAGGGCTTGATATAGCAAAACCCAGTCATCGTAGCACTTTCGCTATAAATCCATTTTGGCGAATTTTTCGGATCTGAAATTGTTACAGGACGAAGATTAAATCTCCAGGTAACTTGTGTCCAAAGGACAACCTCTAATTCATTGTACTTTGTGATTTATGATCTGTACAATATAGGGTTTCTGCCTCTTCCAGATCTGAGTCAAAATCAGGTGACCTTGGGAAAAAGGTCATAACCTGGGCTAGGAAGCTCCAAATGAAATTTCGTAAAAGTGACAGGTAGTACACATACTGTAATATCTCAAGAAACTTTTTCAGAGGCCGAAGTTGAACCAGTGACATGTGGAACGCCGTACAAGTTCGCTCTCCTGTATTATCTCATAAACATGTCACGTTGCGACACTTGGAATAACTCTCTCTCAGAAAGTCCAATTGAGATCAGACCTGTCAGGATGGAAAGATAATAGGCCGAGCTATCTCATGAAATTTTTTCAGAGGCCGAAGTTCAAACAGTGACACGTGGCACACCGTACAAGTTTGCACTCATGTATTATCCCAAAACAGGTCACGTTGCGACATTTGGCATAACTCTCTCTCAGAGAATCCAATTGAGGTCAGACCTATCAGGATGGAAAGATAACAGGTCAGGCTATCTCAAGAAATGTTTTCAGATCATGTGGATCAAAAAGTTCGGAGTTACACTAGAAAAAATCAGGTACATATTTCTGTCAAAATAGAATTATTTTTGAGTACCTTCTTTCATGGCTTCCGGAATTTAGGGCTTTGGAGAAAGTTGGAATTTTTGTAATCGGAGACCACGACTGAATGATACTCATCAAAATAAAAATTTAGAGACCAAAATCAGAATTTTTGGTTGGGCAGAAGGCCAGGTTTGATCAGACCCTAGTTCGGGACTTTGATCAGAAAAGTGGAAAATTAGGGCTTCTATAAAAATGGGAATTTTTGAAATCTGTGACCACGGCTGGAAGCTCCTCAGAAAAATAGAAGCTTAGAGCTTTGGATCAAACCTTTTGATTGGGCAGAAGAGTGGGCTTCATCAAACCCCAGTTCAGGGTCACGTCCAGTGAATCTGGAAGTTTCAAAGGCAAAATTGAGGAGTGAAACTTTGCAATTTTCAAATTCTGAATATACCAGTTTGATCAGCTCATCAAGGCGCATATTTCTATCCTTTCGGAAGTTTGAAATTCAATGTTTGAATTTTTGGGGTTTCTCTGACAAACCCATATCCAGCTCCAGGTCCAATTCTTGCAAATCAAGTGGATAGGGTTAATCCTAGAAGAAGATGGATTGGTCGCCTGCATAAGTGAAGGAGTTCCTGTTTCAGAGGGAGATAAGGCTAAGGCTTTACATAAGGAGATTACAAGCGATCTCGACAGGTATGACTCATCGAGGTATGTTTTGAGATTTGTTCTTGATTAATTTTATGGTATGTTTGTCTTCATGTTATTACGGTTAGTACAATCTTGATTTTAGATTTGTCGTATCACCTTAACAAAATTATGAATGCATGATAGAAGATATTCATTGGTTAGGGTGTTGACACTTATAATTGTACTAATGCATTATGGTGTTGTATGAGGTTTATGTTGTCTACTAACATGAAAGGTACACCAAGAAAGACAAATCATGTTCCAGTTCAAGAACATATGATCATGATGACATGAGGATAAAGACTCATCCATTGTCATGGATCTCATAGAAGATCCATTTACGAGGTATGTATAACTTGGTTTTGCAATAGTTAACCTATGAGATATACAGGTTACTAGCACAAGTCATTGAAGAAGAACAAGAAGACATCATGTGAGTATGTTAGACATAAATAGCTAGCATGCTAATCCAGGTATGTTTTTCCTATATCAAGCTAGAATCCTACCTTGTGTTAGGATCTTATACTGTTGTTGATAATGATTATTCATGAATTCATAGGTTTGAATAATCATGGTTGTATGCATATTATGTTTCTTACCATAATTGATGATATGACTAACCAGAAGAATCATGAAGGTATAGGTTTGAATAATCACAGGTTTTATGCATATTATATCTCTTATCTTGATTGATGATTCAACTAACCTGAAGAGTCATAGGTTTGAGTAATTACAGGTTTAGACATGTTATGTTTCTTATGATTTGACTAACCATAAGAATCCTACATAAACCTTGAATGCTAATGCTTATTATTTTCTGTTTGAAATGATCATGACTATACATGCTTGAGATTATTGTGTTTTAATAGGATACTAATGAATGTATGATTTTATATGAGATCACAAGGATAACACAATCATGATACTAATAAGCATGCATAGGAACCAAGGATGAATATGAGTTCAAGAACAGGTAATCCAGGAAGCAAAGATCAAGAGGGAGTACACTCCAGTTGTTCCGGAAAGAAATCAAAGGAACACACTTCAGTAGTTTATGCAAGGATGCAGATATTCAGAGGGAGTTGACCATCTTTCCTCAACAGAAAGGTGTAGAAGAAGCTACTTCAGATTAGGACTCCAGCAGCTCCTGTAAGGAAGCAAAGACTCAAAGGGAGTCCACCCAACAAACAAACAAAGATAAGTATTTTAATTTCTTGCATATTTGTTTGTTTAAATAAAATTGTTCAATGATGTATATGATCATGTTCCTAGACTCAAAGAGGAGTGGCGCACTTATGGAGGAGGAGGATCTGCTGCTAGGTTGTGTCTATCTCTTATGGTTGGTTGTATCATTGCTCTATCTATCTCTGAGGAAGTTATTGGGGTTTTTCACCTTTATGGTTTTCCCCAAGTAAATCTTTGTGTCTCTTGTGTGCTTGCATTATTGTCTCCATGATTGATATGATGTAGATATGTTGTACATGCTGTTCTCTCAGTTAAGATCCTAGATCAGATTGAAGTAAATTCTGAAAATTCAACACTTCTTGCTAAACCAAGAGATCATACCGGATCCCATACAGAAGCAGCACACCGAAGTGCTCTTCCGATCAATGGCATTGCCTGCCCAATCCAAATCAACATAACCCTCTAGGTTAAACTTTTGATTCGCCTCATACTTGAGCCCATAGTCAACTGTACCCTTCAGGTACCTCAGAATATGCTTTGCAGCTATCAGGTGAACATGTCTCGAATCTGTCAAGTACTGGCTCAAGGTGTTCACCGTAAAGTAGATATCTGGTCTCGTATTCGTCAGGTACATCAAGGACCCAATCATCTGACGATACATCATAGCATCAACTAGCTCAAATGAATCATCACATAGAATCTTCGCGTTCGATGCCATAGGTGTGGTCATGGCCTTGCAGTCCATCATCCCGAACCTCTTCAAGATCTCTACTGCATACTTCCCTTGTCCGAGGAAGATTCCATCTGCACTCTAGCACACCTCCATACAAAGAAAGTAGTGCATCATACTCAAGTCCTTCATCTCGAACTCGGCAACAAGCTTCCTCTTCATGTCGGCAATCAATATTTCCTCACCTATTACAAACAGGTCATCCACATACAATAGTAGTATCACTGGATTGCCTTCCTCAACCTTGTAGTAAAGGTTGGAATCCACTTTACTCTTGGTAAATCCCAAACTGGATAGGAAGCCATCTATCCTTCCATACAAGGTCCTGGGTACCTGTTTCAAACCATAAAGGGATTGCTTCAGTTTGCACACATGTGACTCTCGGTCATGTGTCTCAAACCCGAGTGGTTACTCCACATACACTTCCTCTTCAACTACACCATTCAAGAAAGTTGTCTTGACATCCATATGGTGTACCTTCCATTTCATCATTGTAGCCAGAGCAAGTACTGATCTAATGGAAGTGTATCTCGACACAGGAGAAAAGGTCTCTTCATAATCAATCCCTTCTTTTTGGGAGAAGCCATGAGCTACAAATCTTGCCTTATATTTTTCTATGCTGCCATCTACAACATGATTGATCTTATAGATCGACTTGGAAGTCACCACAGACTTCCCATCTGGTCTTGGGGCCACATCCCAAACATTATTCTTCATGATCGACTAGCATTCCTCGATCATAGCATTCTTCCATTACTGCATCTCGGATCCTGGGAACTTTAATATCTTCAATAGATAGCTTTGTTGCTAGAACAAATGTTGTAGTCCTTCTTTTGTAGGTGATGGTATACGATCTTTCCTACAAGACAAGTTAAATTGCATGATTAGAAACATCTCATAGTTTTCAGAGCAAACTCTTACTCATAAAGACATATGTCATACATTCATGCAATTATCTTAGACAATGTTTCAATACAACATTTATCCATATTCCGTAACTTTCTAGATGCCTTCCATCTCTACCAGAACATTGTTAAGAGTGTGCACAACTCCTAACATGTCAACAAAGAGGTTTCATTCTAGATAAGTAGCAATGGAATGTTGTACAGTACTGTTAGTTTTTAAGAATTTACTTCAATCTGATCTAGGATCTTAACTGAGAGAACAACATGTACAACATATCTGCAGCATATCAATCATGGAAACAATGATGCAAGCACATAAGAGACACATAGTTTACTTGGGGAAAACCATAAAAGTGAAAAACCCCAATAACTTCCTCAGAGATAGATAGAGCAATGATACAACCCAAGCATAAGAGATAGACATCTCCTAGAAACAGCTTCTCCTCCTCCACAAGTGCGCCACTCTCCAAAGAGTGTGTGTGAGAATAGATGAAATAGAGTGCCTCCCGCACTCTATTTATAGTTTACTTGACTTTCCTAATAACCTTTACTAGGTCGGCCTGAACTTAACCACATAACATAATGCTGACTAGGCCGACACCCAATAGGGTGGTCTAATAACCCTTTGAACCACATGGTCGACCCCCAATAGGGTGGTCTAATAACCCTTCGATCCGCATGACTTATACAGGGCCGACCCCAACAAGGTGGTCTAATAACCCATCAAGTATAAGTTATGACACTTACAATATAAATGATGACACTTCCGTATAGAGGAATAATAACATCTCTATAGGAATACAAACACTTCCATATAGAGGAATAATACCATCTCTATAGGAGTACAATATACATATATGAAATACATTCTGAAGTTACATATACATCAACACTCCCTCTTAACTAGGAAGGTTATTTTCAACACAGGTCTTCTAGCACAAGTCTTCTTCTCTAGATCATCGTCACTGGATAATCGTCACCAAGTCATCGTCATCATCACTACTGCTGCTATCTCAATCAATCTCTGAATCTACTCGTCATAGAAAGTTCTACAGAGCCAGTCCTTTTTCATACTATATGTAGGCCCACCACCTGTAGGTCTTCATCATCACTGGACATACTGTGGAATCCTCAGGACTTATTACGTGCATCACAAAACCTTAAAAGAGTCTCTTGACTAGCAAGAACCCTAAAGAGCATTTGAGGCCATTTTCATCCTATCCAGATCTCTAGGACTTATTACATGTGACTGTCACAAAACCTTAAAAGAGTCTCTTGACTAGCAAGAACCCTAAAGAGCATCCAAGGTCGTTTTCATCCTGTCCAGATCTCCATGACTTATTACATGTGGTCATGGAAATGCCTCGAAAGAGCATCTGAGGCCTTTTTCATCCTGTCCAGATCTCTCAGGTCTACTTACATGCCATCCTAGAGCAATGCCTCGAAAGAGAATCTGAGGCCTTTTTCATCCTCTCCAGATCTCCTAGGTCTACTTACATGCTCATCTGCACAACCTGTTCCATGGCCATAGAGTATCAACCTGATACTCACCATACATCATCCTGATGTACACATGATCATCCTGATCATCAACACTGCATCGTCCTGATGCATGTCATCTGGAGAAACATCCTGAAGCTCTCCATCCATGATCATCCCAATCATACAATGCATCTACTTGATGCATACACAGTATCTTCCAGATACATATAATCATACATGATATACCTAATCATACAATTTATCCACCTGATACATATACAAATACATGATCCAACTGATCATATCCAGCATCCAACATGATGCGTACATACATATACATATAAATGATCCAACTGATCATATAAGAAATCCAACATGATGCATATATACACATATAGAGCAGTAACTAGAGCATCATCCTGATGCTCATTATCCAACACTTATATCAACAGCCAAGCAAGGATCCTCCTCTCACCATGCTCGGAATGGCTACTGCAAATGTGTCCATCACTTCTTCCTTGAAGTATCATCAATCTGAAGAACACCAAGCCTCTCTCTGAAGTACTCAAACTTCACTCTGGCTAGTCGTTTCGTCAGTACATCTACAACCTACTCATCCGTCGCAACATACAGGAGCTTCACTGCTCCTCTCTACACCATATCCCTGATATAGTGATATTTGATCTCAATGTGTTTCGACCTGTCGTGGAACACCGGATACACAACTCTGGTTGTCACAAAAGATACCAGTAGCCTCTAACGGGAGATCAAGTAACTCAAATAGTAGCTTCCGAAGCCATACTGCCTCACAATTAGCTGAACAAGCTGCAACATACTCTGCTTCAGTTGTACTCAGTGCTACGCAGGACTGCTTCCCGCTAAACCAAGAGATCACACCTGATCTCATACTAAAGAAACACCCAGATGTGCTCTTCCTATCTACAACACTGCCTGCCTAGTCTGACTCAACATAACCCTTCAGGTTAAACTTTTGATTCGCATCATACTTGAGCCCATAATCAACCGTACCCTTCAGGTACCTCAGAATATGCTTTACGGCAACCAGGTGAACATCTCTTGGATCCATTAGGAACTGGCTCAATGTGTTCACCACAAAGAAAATATCCGTTCTCGTGTTCGTCAGGTACATAGAGGACCCAATCATCTGACGATACATCGTGACATCAACCGGATCAGATGAAGCATCACACAAAAGCTTCAGGTTCGATTCCATAGGTGTGGCCATGTCCTTGCAATCCATCATCCTGAATCTCTTCAAGATTTCTACTGCATACTTCCCTTATCCAAGGAAGATTCCATCTGCACTCTGCCACACCTCCATGCCTAGAAAGTAGTGCATCATCCACAAGTTCTTCATCTCTAACTTGGCAGCAAGCTTCCGCTGCGTGTCGGCAATCAATCTATCTTCACCTGCAATAAACAGGTCATCTACTTACAAAAGTAGTATCACTGGATTGCCTTCCTCAACCTTGTAGTAAAGGTTGGAATCCGCTTTACTGCAGCCAAAGAAAGTATGGATCTGATGGAAGTGTTCCTGGCTATAAGTGTAGAAGTCTCTTCATACTCAATCCCTTTTTCTAGGAGAAGCCACGAGCTACAAACCTCGTTTTGTATTTCTCCATGCTACCATCTGCAGCATGCTTGATCTTATAGATCCATTTGGAAGTCACATCAGACTTCCCTTCAGGTCTTGGGACTGCATCCCAAACATCATTCTTCATGATCGACTGATCATGGAATTCTTTCATTACTTCATCCCAGATCCCGGGAACTTCAATATATTCAAAATATTCAATAGATATCTTTGTTGTTGGAACAAATGTTGTAGTCCTTCTTTTGTAGGTGAAGGTATACGATCTTTTCTACAAAACAAGTTAAATTGCATGATTAGAAACATCTCATATTTTTCAGAACAAATTCTTACACATAAAGAAATATGTCATACAGTCATGTAATTATTTTAGCCAATGCTTCAATACAACATTCACCCATATCCTATAACTTTCTAGATGCCTTCCAATCTCTAGCAGAACATTGTTAAGAGTTTGCACTACTCCCAACATGACAGCAAAGAGGTTTCATTCTAGATAAGTAGCAATGGAATGTTGTGCAGTGCCATAGGCCACTTACCCATCACATGCATATTAGTAGTATACTGTTCATTAATGCAACTATTCTAATATGCATAATACACAACCTAATTCTGGGGACATCAGTATCTACATCATTGAATAGTATTATTTAAACAATCAAATATGCAAGAAATGATAATTCAAAATACTTATCTTTGTTTGTTTGTTGGGTTGAATCCATCTCAGTATTTGCTTCCTTTTTGCAACTCCATTCTAATGTGGATTGTGAGAAGTGGTCAACTCCCTCTGAATATCTGCATCCTTGCAGAAGCTACTGAAGTGTGCTCCCTCTTGATCTTTGCTTCCTGGATTACCTATACTTGAACTTATATCCATCCTTAATCACTATGCATGCTTATTAGTATCATCATTGTTTTATCCTCGAGGTCTCATACATAATCACACATTCATTAGTATAATATTAATACTATCAAAACACAATAATCTTAAACATGTATAGTAATGATCATTTCAAATACAGATAATAAACATTAGTATTCAAGGATTCAGGGAAGACTTGTTTTACTCATGCATATTCTTATTTGATCATAGGACTCTTCTGGTTAGTCAAATCATCAATCAAGATAAGAGACATAATATGCATAAACCCTTTATTACTTACATTTCTAACTTTATGAGTAAACATAACCAATCATACAAAGTATACTTATATAAGGGATCCTAACACAAGGTAAGATTCTAACTTGATATAGGAGAAACATACCTAGATTACTATGTTAGTTAGTTATGTCTAACATACCCGCATGATGTCTTTTGGTTCTTTTCAATGACTTGTGCTAGTAACCTGCATGTCTCATAAGTTAACCATTGTAGAACCAAGTTATACATACCTTGTAAGTAGATCTTTTACGTGATCCATGACAATGGATGAATCTTTGTCTTCATGTCACCATGATCATATGTTCTTGGACTAGAACATGATTTGTCTTTATTGGTCTACCTTTCATGTTAGTGAACAACATAAACCTCATACAACATCACAATGCATTAGTACAATCATAAGTGTCAAAACCTTAATCAATGAATATCTTCTATCATGTATTTAAGGTGATATGACAAGTCTAGTAATTAATCAAGATTGTACTAACCATAATGATATGAAGACAAACATATCATAAACTTAACCATGAACATAATTCGAAACATACCTGTAAGTCATACCTCTCGAGATTGCTTGTAATCTTCTTATGTAAGGTCTTAGCCTCATCTCCCTCTGAAACATGAACTTCTTCACTTATGCAGGTGACCAATCCATTCTCTTCTAGGATTAACCCAATCCACTTGATTTGTAGAAACTGGATCTGGAGCTGGATTAGGGTTTGTCAGAGAAACCCTAAAAATTCAAACTTTGATTTTCAAACTTATGAAAGGATAGAAAGATGCGCCTTGATGAGCTGATCAAGCCAGTATATTTAGAATTTGAAAACTGCAAAGTTTCACCCCTCAAATTTGCCTTTGAAACTTCCAGATTCACTAGACATGACCCTAAACTAGGGTTTGATAAAGCCCACCCTTCTGCCCAATCAGAAGGTTTGATACAAATCTCTAAGATTATATATTTCTTAGGAGCTTCCAGCCGTGGTCAAAGATTTCAAAAATTCCCATTTTTGCAGAAGCCCTAATTTTCCACTTTTCTGATCAAAGTCCTGAACTAGGGTCTAATCAAACCCGACCTTCTTCCCAACCAAAAATTCTGATATTGGTCTCTAAATTTTGATTTTGATGAGTAGCATTCATCCATGGTCTCCGATTACAAAAATTCTGTCTTTCTCCGAAACCCTAAATTCCCGAAGCCATGAATGAAGGTGCTCAAAAATAATTCTGTTTTGACAGAAATATGTACCTGATTGTTTCTGGTGTAACTCCGAACTTTCCAATCCACAGGGTCTAAAACTTCTAATTGTGGTATCCCGACCTGTCATCTTTCCAACCCCATAGGTCTGACCTCAATTGGATTCTCTAAGAGGGATTTATGCCAAGTGTCACAATGTGACTTTTTAATGGGATAAAACAGGATAGCGAACTTGTACAGTGTGCCATGTGTAATTGGTTCAGTTTCAATATCTAAAAAAGTTACCTAAGAAATTATCGTCCATGCAATACCTGTCACATTTTACGAAATTTCATTTTGAGATTCCTAGCTCATGTTATGACCTTTTTTCCTAGGTCACCTGTTTATGACTCAGATCTGGAAGAGGCACAAACCATAGATTGTACAGATGATAAAACAGAAAGTGCAAGGAATTAGAAGTTGTCCTTTGGAAACAATGTACATGGGGATCTGATATTCGACCTGTAAAAGTTTGAGGTCCAAAAACTTTGCCAAAATGGATTTATAGCGAAAGTGATATGATGACCAGTTTTTTCTATATCAAGCCCTAGCATCGCAAGTGCATCAAGTGTCATACATGCCATACCATGCCTTCTTTCAGGCTAGCTCTGATACCATGTTAGTTTTTCATAATTTACTTCAATCTGATCTAGGATCTTAACTGAGAGAACAACATGTACAACATATCTATAGCATATCAATCATGGACACAATAATGCAAGCACACAAGAGACACAGATTTTACTTAGGGAAAACCAAAAAGGTGAAAACCCCCAATAACTTCCTCAAAGATAGATAGAGAAATGATACAACCCAAGCATAAGAGATAAACATCTCCTAGCAGCAGCTTCTCCTCCTCCACAAGTGCACCACTCTCCAAAGAGTGTGTGTGAGAATAAAATGATGAAATAGAGTGCCTCACACCCTCTATTTATACTTGACTTGACTTTCCTAATAACCTTTACTAGGTCAGCCTCAGCTTTACCACATAACACAATGTTGATTGGTTCGATAGCCAATAGGGTGGTCTAATAACCCTTTGACCCACATGGCCGACCCCCAGTAGGGTGGTCTAATAACCCTTTGACCCACATGACTTATACAGGGCCGACCCCAACAAGGTGGTCTAATAACCCATCAAGTATAAATTACAACACTTACAATATAAATGATGACACTTTCATATAGAGGAATAATAAAATCTCTATAGGAATACAAACACTTCCGTATAGAGGAATAATACCATCTCTATAGGAGTACAATATACATATATGAAATACATTCCGAAGTTACATATACATCAACAAGTACAATAGGCCACTTACCCATTACATGCATTAGTAGTATACTGTTCATTAATGCAATTATTCTAATATGCATAATACACAACCTAAGTCTAGGAGCATAAGTATATACAATATTATTTAAACAATCATATATACAAGAAATGACAAATCCAAATACTTATGTTTGTTTGTTTGTTGGGTGGACTCCCTCTGAATCTTTTCTTCCTTATAGGAGTTGTTGGAGTCCGACTTTGAAGTAGCTTCTTCTACTCCTTTTTGTTGTGGATTGTAAGGAGTGGTCAAGTCCCTCTTAATCCATGAATCACTGCATAACTTCTTGAAGTATTCTGAAGTGAATTCTCCACCATTGTCAGATCTAAAGGTCTTGATCTTCTTTTCAATATGGTTTTCTATCAAGGCATTGAATTCCTTGAATTTGCTGAATACTTCATCTTTGATCTTCAAGAAATAAATCCCAAGTATTCCTAGAGAAATCATCAATGAAAGAACCATAGTATACATACCCACTCAGAGAACTAGATGACATCGGAGTGGATAATTTCAAAAATTCCTTATGCCTTGCTTTTACTGCTTGGAAATGCCTTCTTTGTGTTCTTTCCGTTTGCACAACCTTTGCAAATGCCTTCATATTTTGACTGTATTTCAGGAAGACCTTCTACAGCTTTTCTTGCAATTGGTAATGCCCTATGATGCATGTGTGCAAGCCTTCTATGCCGAAGTTCACTTGTCTCTACTAAATCATGGACCATGGCTTGTTCTGGTTGGCCCTTCAATTTGTATAATCCTCCCTCTTGCTCTCCAATCACCACTGCATCATCAATAGTCTTACCCTTTGGCCAAATTAGGACTTGGCCCTCTACAAATGAAACCCTCATGCCTTTTGCATCCAATGCAGATATGGAGAGTAGATTCTTCTTGAGACCTGGAACATAAAGTACATCTTTCATCTTCATAGACTTTCTAGATTCTAGTTTATAGGAGGCTTCACCACTCCCTTTAATTGGATACTGGTAGTCATCCCCAAGTTTCACCTTGTGGGGTGACTCATGTTCTGATGGGTTCATAAAGGATTCCTTGAATCCTGTCATGTGTTTAGAAGCCCCACTTTCTATAATCCAATCATTACTTCCATGAGTAATGGTTCCAGTGAGAGCAGAAATCAAAACATATTCTTCATCACTTGAAGAATCTTCACTATCTTCTCTAGCCCTCTTCCTGGGAGGTTCATCATCCTCTACATCATGAGCATGATGTCTTCTTTTGAAGTTCTTCTTCTTGTGAGAACCATCTTTCTTATTTCTAAGACAATCTCTGGAATAGTCTCCCTTCTCATCACATGTATAACAATGGACATAGGACATGTTCCTTTGAGGTTTGTGACTACCTCTCTGATTCTCGTGGTGATGTCTTTCTTTCTTGCCATGATGGTCTTCCTTCTTGTCACCATGACTTTTGGAGTGTGCTATGAGAGCTTGGTCTTCATTCCCCATATTCTCTTCTCGAGCTACAATTTGAGCTTATTCCTGTGAACATTCTTCCCACAGTCTACTGACAGTGATAAGTTTCTTCCTAGCACAAATCCCTTGGATGAAGGAATCCCATGACCTAAGAAGGTCATTAAGAGTGGTCATTACCACTTCTCCATTTTCTATATCTTCTCCCACAGATTCAAGTTGTTCTTTTATCTGGGAGACCCTTGAGAAATAAGACTGCATAGTCTGCACATTATGGATCTTGACATTCTTCAATTGATTCCTCAAGGTCATGTTCCGATTTATGTTCTTCCCTTCAAATAACTTGGTCAGGGAATCAAACATCTCCCTTGGTGTCTTTAGGGATGACACATGGGGTATCAGATGATCTTTGATAGAATCAACAATGATCCTCTTTTCCTCGACCAAGTTCTTATTGTGAAGAGCCTTAGCCTCTTCTTCCTCTGGGACAAGGACCACTTCACTTATATAAGTGTCCAACTCATTTTCTTCTAGGATTAACCCGATCTTATACTTCCATGCTCGAAATTTATCATCCCCTTCAAGCTTATACTCACACTTGGTGTGGTGAGACGTCTTAAAGAGTACTTCAAATGGAAATAGAAAAGATTTAGGTCTTACCACTTGATTTGCTGAAAACTGGATCTGGTCCTGGATTAGGGTTTGTTAGAGAAACCCTAAAAATTCAAAATGTGAATTTCAAATTTTTGAAAAGATAGAAAGATGTGCCTTGATGAGTTGATCATCTTGGTATATCCAGAATTTGAGATCTGCAAAGATTCACCCTTCATAAATTCCTTTTAGTCTTCCCGGATTCACTAGGGAGGACCCTGAATTAGGGTTTGAGTTTCCCAGAGTTTTATCCAACCACAAATCTCGATCCAAAGCTCTAAACTTCTATCTTTCCAAGGCACTTCTAGCTATGTCTTCAGATTTCAAAAATTTCTATTTTTATCGAAACCCTAATTTTTAGGGCCAAAATGGAAAGTGCTCAGAATTCAATTCTAATTGGACAGATAGATTCTCCTTGCTGAGTAGAGTCAATCTACCTTACTGATTTTCCAAAATCTGTGGAGAGAAACCCAATAAACAAGAAACCCTAGTTTCTTCCACTGCACAATGTCTTCTTCTCAGGGAAGCTCTGATACCATGTTATATTTTGAGCATTAATTCGACATACTCTAGGATCTTTACTAAGAAAATAACATGCACATCATATCAAGCATATCAAGCATGTATCAAGCATATCAAGCAATCACATAAGACAATGGACACATAGAGTTTACTGGGGAAAACCATAAAGGTGAAAAACCCCACAACTTCCTTAGAGATAGAATGAGCAATGATACAACCAAAGTGTTAAATTTTGAGAATTAATTCACAATACTCTAGGATCTTTGCTGAGAGAATAACATCTACAGTATATCAATGCATGACAATCACAATATGACAAGCATCACAAGAATCAAAAGCATAAGAGACAAGAGACACAAAGTTTCCATGGGGAAAACCCTAAGGTGAAAAACCCCACAACTTCCTCAGAGATAGAGAGAGAAATGGCTCAACCAAAGTACAACCAAAATACACTGAGATAGTCTCCTAGTAGCAGATGATCCTCCTCCTCACTAGTGTGTCACTTTCTGAGTGAGAGTGAGTTACTTTTCCGAGTGAGTAAAATAGAGATCTCCGATCTCTATTTATACTAACCTTTTTGCCTAGTGACCTTATGGGGCCGACTTGTCTAGCTAGGTACATCCACATTATAATATATATAATTCAGGGCCGACCCCACATGGTGGTGTAATAATCCATCAGCAAGTATACACACTTGTGACACTTGTCAATCCACATGACGACACTTCCTTATAGAGGAATGACACATCTCTTATAAGGGTACAATAAATATATATAAAATACACAGATGAAATACATTCCGAAGTTACATATACATCAACACAAAGTACAAGAGATAGTCTTTTCCTAGCAGTTGATCCTCCTCTTCACATGTGCACCACTTTCCGGGTGATGGAAGAGTGAGTAATGAGATGATGAAATAGAGATCTCCCGATCTCTATTTATACTTGTCTTGTCCTTCCCAATAAACCTATGGGTCCGACTTGTCTAACTCATCCTAATAACCCCTGGTTACATTAATCCAGGATGACCGCTTAATAGGTGGTCTAATAACCCATCAACAAGTTACGACACTTGCGACACTTGTCAATACAAATGACGACACTTCCGTATAGAGGAATAATACATCTCTATAGGAGTACAATAAATACATAGATGAAATACATTCCGAAGTTACATATACATCAACAAAACACTATGCTCAATGCAATGTAAACCTAGTACTTGGTCATGAATGCTATGCTCCATCCAATGTAAGCTGCAATATAATATGTAATCTCTCTTTCAACCTTTGTGCTTTTCTTAGAGAAGAAATATGAGTTGCTTTCACACTCCGACCATCTACTCATGCCTTATGTACTTTTGAATCTCATTGACCTATGTAATATTGTGGTTATTCATTGGACATAAATACATTATCTTATCTTGTCATTGACATAAGAAATTAACATAAACTATGCACACACACCATTACACACATCCATGCAAATAACTAACACACCTAACATGAGTGAAGAACTTAGATAAGATAGAGGTAGGGTACGATAAGATAGAGGAGAAGATGGGTTGGACTCTAAAAATGGTGCAATAAATGCCATTAATTGCATCCCAAATGCATTACATTTCAGTGCTTGTCCATCCTAGAACTGACGCTATATTGGACGCTATTGAAGATGTTATCTTAGACACTATTTAGGACACTATCTTGGACTCTATTTAGGATGAAATAGAGGATGCTAATTTCATATCTTGTGATGCTTATTTTCTTAAATTCAAACCATGCTCTTAACATCGTTTGAGATTCAACACCTATGCACTTAAGATTCACCTATATGAGCCACGATGCTGCGCTAGTTTATGATAGAGGCTCCCTGTAGTCTTTGCTTTGCTTTTCTTCTCTAAGTCTGATCACATGGATCTCGACAATACTCAAAATGTTTGTATTGTCACAACCGATGCTTTCCACACCTCAAAGGTTTCTATTCAGATATCTCCATTCAGTTTATTACGTCGCAACACCCTCCTATGTTTTGTATTTGCACAAATCCATGAATTATCTGCAATAGTGCCAGCCCCAAGTACCTTTGTTTTATGTTTTGTTTAACCTCCATTGTGCCCTTTGGGGCAAGATTTAAGTTTGTAATTACACCTTTGTGTGGCCATCAGTTGACAATTGGTTGGTTGAGATAGGATTAGCTACAAATTTTTCTTTTAATACCCCACTTTGACATTAGGTTTGAGTATTTCAAGGAGATTTGGTTTTTTAACACTTTAAGACTCACTAGTGGTGGTCTATACTGTCAGCCATTTTCCTTTCATAATATGATTCTTGTAACTAATGTTTTAATGGGAGAAAATTAAAGCATATTTCAAATACCAAGTAGCCTATTCCAATGCAATATGCTCCTTGTACATAATGTTTTATTAGGAGAAAATCAGAGCATATTTCAAAGTCTAAGTATCCTATTTTTATCACCCTCTATGCTTAGTTGGATGCTAACTATTACCGTTTTCCAACCAATGGACAAAAAACATATGCACTTTTTAACATTTCTCTAGTTGGATTTGTTCACATCACAAAGAATGACTTAAATAAAACTTGATTGATGGGATCTTTCCACTCATCTCCCAGTTAATTCTCAAATCATGTAAAATCATTTGGGCTTTAGATATTCATTTACTTTCTAATCCCCTATCATAACATATGCATGAAATGAGATGAATCAATAAATCCTCTTCCAATGTAATGGCCACAAATAATCGGTGAGTATTTGGTTTGACAGTTTACGATGTTGTCAGTTTAGACTAGTCATTGGCCATAGGGAGAGGTATATACTTGATGGATGCAAGGTACTTGTTTCCATGGTAGGTAGTATAGTGTCAGCAGATTTGCATGCTGCTACTTTGTGCCTTTAGAGATTGGTAATTGTTTGTATATGGTACCTAAGCCTTTCTAGGTGGCCAGTAAAAGTTTATTCATAGATGAAACAACCTATCTAGTAGAGTGGTTGGTCATTTCGCCATACTACGTGATAGTAATTGGATATATGGTCCTTTCTGTTGATCAATAATTTTTTGTGGGTTGCTAGTTTCCAGTTAACTTCTACATTTAATCTGCTGAATATGTTTCCAAATAGATGGTAGTAAATGCTTTTAGTACATATCCTGAAGGTTTAGCTCAGGTGGTCATGAGCCAAACATGAGATCTCGCTCTCGAAGTTGGGGAGGTGGTGGGTTCATGTCTCTTGATCCCCTCAGGGCTAGGCTCCATAATTGGGACCAATGGTTTACCCCATTTATCATCCATGGACCATGGGAAAGTGCTTGGAGGGATTTCCACAAGGTTTTTCCTGAAAATAAGAAAAGATACTTTAAGTACTTGCACATTCAACCCTTTTCTTTTGAGAACCTGACCTCAAGTTCTCAAAATAATTCATACATCACAACAACAACAACAACTTGACTTGATACCAAACAACCGAGTCCAAAAAAAAACTTGACTTGATACCACTACATCATACATCATACATGTCATTGATCAACATGATCAATCAACAAACTCATCACCATTGCTAGAACTAGAAGTAGAACTAAAATCACGACTCGTAATGTCATAGGAAATAGCACCATCATTTGGCTCAAGATCGAACTCCTCAAGGTCATCTACAATTGCAGTAGTAGTAGTAGCACATGAACGTCTACAAGCACAAGGTTAGGGTTCATCTTATAGATTTAGGGTTAGATTTTAAGTTGGACGAAACAGGGAAACAAGGGCGTGTTTGAAATGTGACCCCCAATTTTTTTGAAAATGGGGATATATATCAAAGTTAATCCTTGATCTCAAAGTTGATCCTCCAAGGACATTAGTCAATGACTCAACACCTTACAATTTTGATAAAAATTCCTAATCCAATGGTTAAAATAAGGTTGAAAGAGATTCCCATGCTTATGGTGATTTTGCTTGAGTGAAGAGTACATTTTTTATTAAGTCTGTTGAATTTTGAATGGGATCTAAAATTCTATTTTTTGCATATGAAGTCCGATGAGGTTGGAACCACTCTCAAACATCTTGAAACAATTAATGGTAATGTTAAAAAGTTTAGTAAAAGTGGTATTTTCTTTATCTTTCATTTTCTAATACCACTTTTACTTTAAGAATTTAATTTTACCATTTAGTATTGACAAATCTAATGAGTAAAAGAACAAAGCATTTTTTTTTCTGGACAACTCAGCCGGTTCAGGTTTAGGTCCAACTTAGATCAGTGTTCATAGTTACCAAAGGAGGTTCAACCTTTAAACCATTTGAAATTGGTCCACTTGAGGGGCCTCTCAAAATCCCCACTTGCTGATAGTTTGCTACACACCAAAACTGTCCACTCCAGGGCTTGCACCATCCAAAGAAATCTTTAAAGGGAAAATCTTAGCATTGTGTTATTGTTTATGATAGATCCAACATTTGAACATATTGTTCTCAATGTCCAAATGTCATGTCACAGTTGCCCTAGAATCTCCAACCGGATAGATTTTGGTAAAACTACTGCTTAGGTCCATCCCCACACAAGTTATAGCACATGTGATAATATTCATTGCCTTTTTTTCCAATACCAAGTCAACATACTTGCCTAAGGTATTCCCAATATTTTCATAGATCTCATTCCTCTAGAGGGGAGGCAATAAATTTTGAAGTTGAACCCACACCAAAGTTTTTTGAAGCATCTTGAAGCATTAGGTATGCCCTTAGGCCTTGTTTTGGATTTAATTTTTACCAGATGCTTAATGCAATGAGAAATCTGCTTGAACCACAGTCCATGTTCATGACTTTCTCCCATTTTTTCCCTTTAGCTTGACTGCAGTTTAAATTTACTCAATGTTTTGCATCCTTGCAGAGGTCTTCTTCTGTTTGATCAACCTGGAACTGGTAAAACAATGCTTGCAAACGCTGTTGCCGCAGAAGCTGGAGCAAATTTTATAAATTTTTCAATATCAACAGTTGTCGCAAAGGTGTGGACATTATTTTAGATTTTGTTTATCATGAGTCTTTAGATTCTATGAGTTTAAGTGATCTAGTATACTTTGTTGTATTTGCAGTGGTTTGGTGAAGCAGAGAAGTATGTCAAAGTAGTGTCTACTTTAGCTAATAGAATAGACCCTAGTGTTAATTTTACCAATTAGGTAAGTTTGGATTAAAGGTAAGCATTTGGATTCAATTTTTTGATGTAAGCATATGAATTCAAAATTTTTTATGTAGGGTTTCTATCTATTGGTGAGGGAAATCTACTCCCTGTCATGAGTGTGTCTACTCCCTGTCATGACTGTGTCTACACCCCGCGGACTGAACTGAAGAGAACCCTTGTCAACTAGCTACCAACACCATCACCTGCTGAGACCACTAAGACATATCCTTTGCAGAATTCAAGTTGTCCCACAAAACCATCGACTGGCCTAAGTGTTGTGAAATCCCAGGACAAAGAAGCGAACTCTGGACTCAAGGTAGTGAACCTGGAGCTCTCATGGAGAAGCTGCGGATTGATAAGGTGAGAATACTAGAGAAAAAATAAAACAATTGTCCATAAATCATGGTGACAAACCTCCATCTTCCTTAAACCAGTTAAACCACCAATTTTCATAATCTCAGGCTATGATAGATCATTTAATAGCCTGCTCCTCGTATCAATGCATTGTGTATCACGAGTGCATGAGGATTCTTTCATTACTAGGAGTTATGGAGATATATAGAGTTGAAGCAAGTTGGACAAAACCCATCATAGCTTGCCCCTTCAACTTGCCTTTCGCGTGTCTAAGTTGTGATGATCAATGCCATGATCTAAAACTCTTGCCTGACACCCCATATGGGTGGCAGATTTGGCTTCATTATCTTTTTAAACTGATGTTTCCTATTGAATTGGAATTACCTGCATTCCCTACATTATCCCTTTTATCATAGTTAGTTATCACCACTTTTATTTGCAACCATCTTAAAATCGGAATTTTCTGAGGCTTGTGGTCACTGTTACTTCTCTGATACCATGTTTGTTTTTCTAAGCTACATGGATATGAGAAGATGAGAGATTTCACACCAAACTTTGATGATTTTCTAATTACATATGAAAACATTTATATTAGAAACTTTGTTTCAAAATTGGATGCTAAGGATGAGAATAAAACTCTAACCAAAATATAGCTCAACCTATATTAGACTAGTCTTATCCCTAAACTTTCTATCATATCTCAACTTATCTCTATGTTTACATTTTAAGTTTAAGTGATTAGGTCACTCCTAAAACTAGCATTACATCGTTAATATTTTGAGATTTGAGCTTTGATAGTGACTGATATTGTATTGCAATTTTAAGCTAAATACATGAATCTTGAAAGAGTTTATGAACCAAAAAATTGTCCATCACATGCAATACAATAATCCCACTGAATAGTTGGGGCTAAGAATTTGATATTAGAGTTGTATGTTTTACTTATTATTTTTTTATTAGTTCATGATGTGGATGGTTGTTTTGTATGTTCCTAGAAACAATGCTAGATGTGAAGTTTAAACTGTTTGTGAATACCCAACTATATGTTACTGGTTACCTGAGCATTTTTATATTTTTCTATCCCAGGAACATGATTATGCATATATGAAATTGGTATTAGCAAAAATTGAATTTTTTGTTATTTCCATACATATGTTGCTAGTTTCCCGAGAACATGAAGGGAAGAATAGGAAATAACTTTTTGAAATCTATTTTTTAATGTTCGGGATTTAGAAATAGTTTCTGATGTGGCTTGATTATCATCGGAGAGGGTTATGGATGAAATTCCTACCATTACTTGTTTTACAGTGAACATAACTATTTGTTAGACATCAAATCTTATATATTAATGAATTGTCTTTTCTGCTTATTACCTCCTGTTATTTGTAAAAACTTGTAACTTCAACATGGTGTATGTGTTTGATTGCTAGTAGTTTATTAGATTTTGCAGATATTTTGCAGAGATATCTGATTAATATCTGACCACAATGGCATCATCCTTACCTCTTTCACTAAACCAAAACTCTCCTTCCATCCCACTGTATTCTTCTATTCCCCCTTTGTCTAGATATTTGTCATCTATTAAGTGTTTAGCAGTGGCATTAGGGGTGAGAATCGGAGTTGGTTTGGTTTTGGCTCCCCATCTTCGCAAGCAGAGAAGTCAGGTGGCCGAAAGTCTATGTGACATATGCACTTGGAAAAAGGGAACCCTCCTATTTTTGGGGTCCTTTGGTTTGTTTGTCAATGGAAATCTCGATTTGACTGACAATCACCATAAGAAATAATTGGAACATTGAGCTTATGAATAGAAATATCATGAAGCTCTAGCTTTAATCCACACTCCCTTGCAAGTATTTATATTATCTCAAGACCCAAGATATTTGGTATTTATATTATCTCAATGGGATTTTTAATTCCCTAACCTTATTTTCCTAGTCCTACTTCTCCTAAAAATTCCATACTTTGCATCATATGTATGAAGTTTGGTTAATTTGTAGCTTCCCATGAGAGAGAGGTCGTGTCTTCATTGAGTGGGACACCAGTTCCTTACACAAATTTCACCCATTTCTTATGCTACACCTTAATCATATTATTCACAATCATCAACTTCCTCATAATGCATCTCATCATATAACCATGAATATTCTTCATCTTTTTATATACTTTGATATGGGGTATTTTTCGCTTCTAACAATTCTCTCATATACCAATAGGCCCCATTTTGTGTCTACTAAAGTTACTCTCATGTGCTTATTTCATAGTTACTTCAATGGTATCAGTAAAATTCATGTCCTCTTTGGGTACCACACACATTTGGGCTTATAAAAAGTGTATTATGCAGGGATATCTAGCTTTTCATGATTAGGTGCTAGAAAACCACAAGTTAGTGCAATTTTTAGGGTTATCATCTACCCTTAAAATAGCCTCCACTATCTCAAATATCTTATTTCTGACCGACATTTGAATCAATGGTGTAAGCTCATGATCTTGAGGGCTAGGACGTTTCCTTCATTTTTCATATCCTATTAAGAAGTAAGGGCCATACCTCAGTGGCCAATATAGTGGAGAGCTAAACTAATTAAGTATATCAAAGGCGTTCTTTGTCCCCATTTCAGTTTTCAAGAATATGCTCTCATTATTGTGGCAACAGACATTCTCCCCTTCTTTCTAGATTTGATAAAATTAACTTCATTAATCTCCACGAATTTTCTGATCTATTCTAGATTGAATACCCTTGGGGTAAGAAACTTGGGTATCATTGAAGGACTCAGGAGTTGACTATGTGCCATACATGCATTAGTTGTGAAATTAGTCCCCAATAACCAATCCCATTTCTAATATGTACCTCCTAGTTACATATAATACATCATCTCAGTAGCCATATTGTCTAGCTCATCCCTCAATATTATTCACAAGGAAGCATGCCTAATAAACTTATGAAAATGATGATCTTGTCTCTCTTTTATTTACCAAATGATTTTTATTCTGGGATATATCTCCTCCTTCAAAATTATTCCATTCACCTTGTTGGCCTCCTTGTTGCACCAAGAGGTGTGTCTACAAGCCAGGTAGGGGAGATCCCTGTTACTTCAAGTGTGTGCGTGTAACCTCAAGATGCAAACCTCAATGTTTATGAACTCTCAAAGACTTTAAATACGTTAAGGTTTTTGATCCCTCTCATTGTTTAGTAGATCTAGGGTTAAGATGGATATCTGTTAGTCTAGCTCTTCCACAATTGGAGTTGTATGTGCCTTACCTCTCTGTTTTCTTTGCTCACCCTTTCTTGGATTGTCTTTCTATAGCTCTGTTTTTACCTTTAATTCCTTTTGGAATGCTTGCTGCAAATTCATGAGGTTGATTAACCTCATCTCATTCTGCATGGAAAATCTCAACCCATTAGTGAATCTTGTAGCCATTATTTGAGGTCCCTTGGATAAATTCATCCTGGTATATTAATGCAATATCTCATATATAATTCAATTTTAAATATGATGAGCATGTGATTAGAAGAATTCATAAAGTGTGCAAAAGCAAACACAACCCGTTAGAAGAATGTGCAAATGATGTGAGTGACGCTTGGTCCAATTTGCATTGGATGCCCATTTTATAAAGCTTATGGGCCAACCCACAAACCACGGATATAAAATCCATGCATCGAACCAAGCTATACCTTTTTTTTTTTATTGCATACTCCCTGTCGAACCCCTACAAATATCTTTCATTTGATCTACACACGAGTACCTTTCCCTTGATTGCATTTGTAAGGGGATGATGATCACAAGTGTTTCAACATGTTTGATTTGAGGACCATGTGAAACTTCTGAAGCCATAACGCCACAAGTTTGTTGTCTCTTATCTAGTTGAGGACCCGTTTATGATTGTATAACTTGATTACCCAACTTGATATGATGTTCAGACTCTTCAAGCATTAATACCTAGGGAAACACTCCCTTACTTGTTTCTAAGTGCTCATGTTCCCAGACATCAAATTTGATCTCTCACTTTATCATTTGGGTTACAGATTCCATCACATTACCACAATAAACTCTTCTTCCAACCTTTTCCCCTGGTTTCCTGATTCTAATTTTGTTTGCAATAGTGTTCCTGCAATGGACAGTGTTTGGGAGATAAAACAGGGTTGGAACATCCCCAGACTGCTCAAGTGTTAGCCCAAACTTGGAGCTGACGAATTTTGATGCCCTTGGGAGGCCGAAATGTGCCTAGACATCCATCTTTAGTGTTGTCATAGTGCTCAAACTTTATAAATGACCTTCTTTATTACTGTTTATGTGCCCAGATCACCCTAAGACTTCCCAAAATGCCTCCTCTCAGCTGTTTAAGAGTGACATTTTCCATAATGCTGCTAAGACAATCAAAATGTTGATATACCACAGAAATTGTCCAAAATTCATCTTCTATGCCTAGGAACCATGCTGCTTCTGTCCATACTTATTCTCAGAAAGTTCAAGATTCATCCTAGAAAAGCTCCAAGTATCCACCCATGCAAATAGGGGGAACACCCTCCCACCGTCTTGAGTTCCCAGAGTCCCATTACCAAATTCTCCTTGACTTTTGAGTGTTAGGAGAGATGTGGTAGATGGTCAGTTTCCACCCATCCCTCATCATAGGTTCAATCTGAAAGAGCTTATCAAACAATGCACCAATTCCTTCTCGAAGTTCGATGGCCTTATTGGGGAGTCCTCTTCTTCTTCTTCCTCCCCTCATTTTTCTTTGTGCTTCTAGACCTGATGTGCTTTCACATCAACATCTTTTGTTCAACATGGGTTTCGTATTAGTTTTATTTTTTATCACTATTATCTGTCTCTTTAGCTCATTTTCTTTTTGTGTTAGGAGTTATTTCTACATTTCAGCGATATGTACTTACATTAGTTATATCTCTGAGTCCCATTGACCTAATAGTTTTAAATTTTTTCCAAGGAAAACCTCATGGGAAAACCCAAGGGATACTTCCCTACATTCATGGATTATAAACCCATCAGCATATACTTTTGTGCCTCACCTAGGGGGATTCGAATTGGGCACTTGCTAGCATTGAACTAGCATGGAACTAGCCAAATGCCCAATAACATTGGCGACAACCGGTTGCGCTAACCCCTTGGGATCCCATTGACCTACTATTGTGGTAACTGGACATTGGACAGTAATAAAATTATATTATCTTATCTCATCCGATGTCCACCGTTTTCTCTTTATATTTCCTTCTGTTCAATTTGATCAGTTTCTGTTGGGTATTGTGACTCTAGTTTATTTTATTTTTTACACAGAAAAAAATTCATAACTTTATTAATATAACCAAGTTACACTCTTCAGATGCTTCAAGAGCATGTCAGATATCAAGAGAGTAGACAAACAAATGCTGTAGAAAAAACCCATATTCTACAGCATATTACATATGTGAGTTCAAAATACTTTCTTCCAGATATGCCTACTATGACAATTCCCCTATATAGAAAGACCTTATATGAAATTATCCAATAAGAAATGGTCTTTATGAGAAATGACCTATTACTTACAGACATGGATAGACAGGGGGCAAACCCTGTGTCATAATAATCCCCAAAAGAAAGACAAAAATATCAAAAATATCTCTAGTTTCTTTTATACTTAGCTAGTTAGTGAGATTAGGTTTAGTTTAGGGATGAATTATGTTAGGGTTTTTCTTATGCATTACTACTTAGGTGAAAATTCCTATAGGAACATGGATTTTAAAGTTTGTGCTGGGCATGTTCTATCAATCTTTAGTGAATCCATATTTAAAATCTGCACATATCCCACTTTCTGTGGCCCGGGAATCGCTCCTAATTTGAGTCTTTGACATCTTTGTTTTGAGAACCGCTATATGGTAAAACCTTTTTTATTTTGTCAACAATTTCTGGATATGCACAGCTTATATGGAAAGGCAGTAAACTCGGTTATGAATTGCATGTTTTTCATATCAAGAAGGATGTCATTCTATATGTAGGTGCTATCATCCTTCAACTCACCTAAAATGCATACTAGAATTGCATCAAACCTCTGCATGTTGTAGAAAGAATCTAATTGTGGTATTTTACTAATTTTATGTATGAAGAAACATCAAACCATACACATCAGTGGAGAAAATAGTGGTAATAATGAATGCTTTACATTAAAATCATAATTCAAAATTTGATGAACTGAAGTCCAAAACAATATTTTTAAATAATTGCTTAAGATCCAAACTCTAAACCCTTCCATTTTGTTTGTTCTTTTCAGGTTTGAGAAAGCACTTAGAGATGTTTTTTTGCTCTGTTGATCAAGATGGTGATGGAGAAATTGAACAACATGAAGCAACAAAGGTTATAAATAAACTTGTTTACATTGTCTTATTAGGGCAATTGTGTTTCCTCCTATGCTATTTCTGTTTGATTGCATTAATTTTCTTCAAAAACAAACATTTGAGGCAACTTTGCCTGGAAACTAAAATCTGCCAATGAAATGTTCCCTATGATTTCGACATAAATATTGTCATCTTAAAACTAGTATGCTATTATTGGGTATATATTTCTCTGTTTTGTTCATTATGCTCTATTTGGTGCATAGTGTACATGGGACAAATGTGACTTTCTTTGGCAAGATTTGATGTTGATCACTTGGTGCTATGACATTCTAGACTCAGTTTCCAGCGTTGCTCAAAGCATCGACAATAATAACGAGCATATGTTTTCGTGGGAAGAAATCTTCTCTATCCCATACTCTAGAACTTTATAGGTTTTATCCATTTTCCATCTTACAAAGCTTATTTATGAGTTTATTATAAGTAAAATTATCTAGGTAAACCCTATTTTGAGTTTAATTGAAGAATCTATTGCAATGTCAACAAACTTTCCTTTGCAAAAGAAACGAATGGCCACATTGATAGTGATCATGTCTAGGAAAATGATGGTTTTTTTGTTTTTTGTTTTTTTTCGTGGCATCACCCAGGGTAGTGTCCATAGCGTTAAAATTATATAGGTAAACCCTATTTCGAGTTTAATTGAATAAATCTATTTCAATGTCAACAAACTTTCCTTTGCAAAAGAAACGAATGGCCACATTGATAGTGATCATGTCCAGGAAAATGTTGTTGTTGTTGTTTTTTTTTTTTTTTTTCGCGGCATCACCCAGGGTAGTGTCCATAGAGTTATTTAGGAAAGAAACCAGGTTGACTGCAGGTTGAGAAACAATTTATAAATGAAGTTAGATTGAGACCCCAATTACTTTTACCATGCAAAACTAGTATGCAATTATAAGCTATTACGACAGTGTCGTATCCCTATGATGGGACTTTTTTTACATCAGTACTTTCTCTTGCCATGTGTGGGTTTTGTGAATAATCCCACATTGGTATTGATTATGAGACAAATGTGGTTTATGAGTCATTACCTGCACCAAAATATTTGTCAATATGGAATCTGGCTTAGAGGTGCAATTCCCTTCCAGGGTTGATGTGTTAGCATCCTCCCTCATTGCAGTGCTAACATTGTTGGCCGTTTTGGTGTCATGCCTTGTAGGCCCTCTAGGTATTGTTGTTGTTATCTATCCGATGTCCATAATTACAATCTATAAGATACTACTACAATTGTACATCCCCATGATGGGATTTTTTTCCGCACTAATAATTCCTTATGTCCTCTCTAATCCTATCAGGTCTGATAACATTCCCAAATAAATGGAGTTGAGTTTTGTTAATGTTAATGCCATCTCATGTGAATCCACTAGGGTTGAAGTTAATTTTTTTAAACTCAAAAGTATGACAAAATGACCTTTTTATTTTAAAGAGTTGTTATAAGGGTCACTTGAAACAATGGTGTCACTAGACACTTTTGGACCAGTGGTAACACTTACTTTACAACATTACAGTCCAAACACCAATTCTCTCAAACTGTCATCTATGATAGATCAGATGCACATCTAGTATTTTCTCAATTGAGAACTTAGTTTTATGGCAATGGAAATGCAGAAGAAGGAAAGTTGAAATATTTCTTTTAATTGCTAGAAGAAGCAGTCAGTGTTTCCATAGAGTGATGTGTACCTTCTTGGTTATCTGATGGTAGCTGAGTGACTGAGTTGCCCTCCATATGTTTCTGGCATTATGAAATAGATTTCAGTGGGAAATTTTGAGGCCAAAACAACTTTAGATGCACATGTAAATGTCAGACTCATGAAAAAAAGAACTCGAAATTGGAAAAAGGAATAGGAAGCCTGAGAAAAGATAATAGAATTGCTAGGAAATTTAATTTAGAATCAATAAACAAAGGAGGAATTGGGCCAAGGGAAAAAATGAACATACTATTATCACAACCAGAAGAAATATTCTCAGATACAAATTTTATAAAAAGCAAGAAAATAGAATCCCAAACTAAACTAAAGCAAAAGATCTTAAAGATAGAAAGTAAATATATTGAAACGTTTAGCTTCAAGCGTATCATTGGAAAATATATTTCATTGTTTTGAAGTTAGATTACATCTTGGGATTACCAGAATTTTTATGTCCAAGAAGATCAATGTCAAGCAGGATGAGATCTAGATAAAACATTTCCTAGTTCCAGTGCAAACATTTTGTTTACTTGTTGAATTCTACAATAGTATACAAAAAAATTGTCAAAATGGTTGGTGGCTTGGTTTGATATGACTAAAGTGGGACTACTATAACTCAAACATTATGGAGTACAGGGTACAACACATGGCAGTAGTATATGATGTGAGAGTTGAATCAAACAGCTGAGAGATTCATCAAATGAAGGCGTCCATTGAGATGGACTACCTTTTTCCTAGCAAATTCCAACTTATGCTGAAAAGGATTAATTTTCTCTACTCATAAGTGGCAATGGAATTCCTTAAACAAAGTTGATGTCGATTTTGCAGGACTTTGAAGATCATGGTTTTGAAATACACCAAATACTTATATAACATTTAGATTCTTTGTATCTGTACAATTCAATGACATATAGGCCCATAATGACATTGACAGTAGTTATATTATATTGGACTCATGATTTTTGTTCTATATTGGAAATTTTCTTTGCATTTCTCCCATGCCTTGGACAAAATACTGATACTTGTAAAATATACATAAAATATTACATTACATGGTTTGGTTTGTTACTGAATAAACAATCGATCTTTTTGAGGGGCATACCTTTTTCCTAGCACATTCCAACTTATGCTGAAAATGATTAAATCTCTCTACTCATAAATGGCAATGGAATTCCTTAAACAAAGTTGATGTCGATTTTGCAGGGCTTTGAAGATCATGGTTTTGAAATACACCAAATACTTATATAACATTTAGATTATTTGTATCAGTACAATTCAATGACATATAGGTCCATAATGACATTGACAGTAGTTATATTATATTGGACTCACACTTTTGTTCTATATTTGAAATTTTCTTTGCAATCCTCCCACGCCTTGGACAAAATACAGATACTTGTAAAATATAGGTAAAATCTTAGGTTACATGGTTTGGTTTGTTACTGAATAAACAATCGATCTTTCTGAGGGGCAAACCAAATGAAGACAACTAAATGGCTATGGGATACATCTATCATAAACATTACATTTAGAGACGTTATATTGCTTAAGTGGGATAGTTATGAAATGAACATGGTCGAGTACAGGATGCAACACATGGGAGTGGTATATGATGGGAGACATGAATCAAACACCAGAGAGATTTATCAAATGAAGGCATCTCTTGAAATTGACTGCACATTGCAACTTATTCTGAAAAGGATAAGATCTCTTTACTTGTAAATGGCTATGGAATTCCTTAAATTAAATTGGTGTTAATTTTGTAGGACTTTGAAGATCATGGTTATGAAATACACCTAATATTTTGATAGAATTTAGATTCTTTGTATTGGTACATTCTATGGTATATAGTTTCATAATGACATTGACTTTAGTTATATTGATATTGCATGCAAATTTTTTGTTCTATATTTGAAGTTTTCTTTGTTGATTCTCCCCACAAAATGGACAAAATACTGATACTAGTAAAATATAGGTAAAATATTGAGATTTTTAGACAAATAAAAAATATATCAAATGTGACTATTGGTTAAGTGGCTTCTTGTTTCTTCATGGAGTTGACCTAGCTCTAAATAGATCAGTTCATCTCATTCATGTGGTTTTGTCCATTTGTATGAACTGTCCACAATCCTTTGGATTAAATATTTTTCTTTTTGGCCCAAATCATCAAGACTTAGTTGATTCTTGTTAAATTTGAGGACTGGGGTGGATTCCACCTCTCCAATAGGTATCCACATCTTGACAGCCTGTGGAGGTTTCCTTGTAAGCCCTGTTTTGTAATGAAAATGTGATTTGAAGAAGTAATTGTCTGTCTACTGTGAATGTGTTTATGCTTCCTCTATTTATTTTTGTAATGTCGCCATTCCAATAATTTCATAGTAAGACAATCCCATCAATCCTACTAGTTTCCTAGGTTGGATGGGCACATGTGGAATGGTAATAAGGAAGCTAATAAATGATGTTTAGACATTAGAAGGGTTCAAGTATTTAATAAATAGAGTGAATAAAGAAATTCAAGAGAAATTCTAGGTGAAAAATGGTTTTGGAGACATATGGAGGATGTGGGACCCACACTAGCTTGATTTTTCATAATACATGGTATCTCTCTTTTGCAAATTCAAATTAATGGGAATGTGAACACTCTTGGTTGAGTTGGTAATTCATAACACATGTCATTTAGCATCTTAGGTCGAATTGGGAAGGATTGGTAACCTCCATGGAAGATAAAGAGTCAAAGTGGAAGTTTGTGGACACTTGGGCTAGATTCCCTAGCCCCTATGACACCAATGATGGAGCATCTATGACAACTATGACAAATTGTAGACCCGACCTATGACATCTGACCACTATGACATGTCATCACCAAAAATAGGCTCAAGGAAGGTGAATTTGGGAGTTGGATAAGCCAAAGAGACTCAAAATTGAATTTGGGAGAAGATGGAAGGTTGGAACTAGGAGACAAGTGGCAAATGTGGAATATTTCCTAAATGGAAATATATTGAATCTATTGAGAGGATTTCGACCCTTAGAAGGCTAATGTTGGTTATAAAATGTAGAAATGAAGTATGAGAATGGATTTTGATGATTTGAGAAAAATTGCATTTGTGAAGAGAGAGCTAGTGGATGACTAGTTTCTTGCCTTAGCCAATTTCGAGGGTGAAATATTCCCATCCAAGTTGGTGTTTGGAGAGGCCACTCAGGTATTTCATGGTGCTTTAATGGAGTTTGTATTTTCAGGTAGAAGCTATAGGAAGTTTCATGGTTTGGTTTAGTGCAGCACTTTCTCTCCACCGTTTCCTGTTTTGAAGGCATATTCATGCTCCTTGAGGGAGGGCATTTTTGGTGAGAACTTGTGCTTCTTGAGAGAGATTATCATCATATATTTATGATTTTAATAGCCTCATATCCTCTTTTATTAATATTCAGAAAGTCTCATGTCGAAATACCCACTGGTTGTATGCAAAACTATTGACTAATGAGCAAACAATGTCCATTTCCGCAATGCATTGATGTATGACACTATAATGTTGATTATTTCGAATGGATGGATGATTCTCTGATATATTTGTGATCAATATACTGCAATGGATGTATTATACAAGTTTCATGTACTGTACTTGAGCATTTGAAGCATTTTTACTTAGTTTAGTTGTATTGGGAGGTGAAATAGTGTCATTTCCCCAAGGGTCGAATTGGGGGTTTTTGCTGTTGAATGCGAGAGAGTTAGAACAGTAGTAAAAATAAATTAATGGTGCATATGAGACCTTAATAACATACTTAACACATTATATACCTCTGTTCATAAATTCGTGGGAGTTTGGAGGCATTTGGAAGGCTATTTGTAGTGTTACCCGGGGGGGATTTGATGCACAAATTACTAGTCAAAATTACATATATTGATCAGAATACAAATCAAGTTTGCAGAAGTATTTGGAGGGCTATAAAAAATCCATGAACCTAATATTCAAGTCTAAATACCATTCATACACTCCTACAGAAGATTTGGGAGCATTTGGGTTGATTTGGAGGTCAAAACAGTTAAACTAGTCAAAGGTCGAAATTGGGGAAAAAGTGGAAAAATTGGCATTTTAATAGAATTTTGAAAAAGGGTCATTACAATTTTCTAGTTATATGATTCCTTAAAAACCCAATCCCTTTCATCGGGGACTTGGTTGGTTGGAAAATCAGTGTTGGTTATATTGTGCCCACTAAGGTTCAAATCGCCCCAGTGACATGTTTACCCTTTGTGGACTGATTCGTTTGTGCTAGTGGTTTGTTTATTGCAGTTGGGGACAGGTGCAAGTCCAGGGGGACTTTGGTAGAGTAAATTATCCCCACCCATAGCTTCTTAGCCAAAGGAGTTCAAGTTGAATGTTGGAACTTGGAAGATGTCTTAGCTTCATTGAATATGTTCTCAGATTGGGTAGGTGCATGCTTGTTGCATTGTGACATAAGAAGTATCTATAAAAGGAAAAAAAAGAATCCTCTAATTTCTTTTAATTTTTAACACTTGTTTAACCTCATCCGTGATCCTTGGAGGACCAAAATTTTCTAACCTATCATAGATTTTAAAGATAACCCTGTCATTTATGATGTAGAAATATCTCTTATAATAATTTGCCCAAAATTTGGGGGTAGCAGCACTTCACGTGCAAATTTTGTATGTCTTGGGATTTTTGTGAAATCAAGATAACAAATTTTAGGGCATTTAAACTTGCATATTTTAAGAAACCATGTGAAAGGAATGTCTTTGTGATACATCCTATTACTGTTTTGTACTTTTTTTGCCAATTATTTTTAGCCCAAAATCAAATTTTGTACCCTCATGCACAATTTTGTGTCAGGGAAAACATATGAGTGGGCATAGTTTTTAAGAACATGTTTTTTCCTCTTTGGAGGACACAAGTTCTTATCCAGAGAGGGATAGGATATGTAAACTTCCATAGACTAAGCAGTCAAATATGCACACATCGATGTGGTGTCTAGTTAGGATATGACCTTAAAATTAGATTATTATATAATGATAAAACTTGCTACAGTCCTATCCAAAAAAAATTCATAACTGAGCAATAATATGCTTATATGGTTGCTTCATCCTAGAGACTTAGTAAGGTTTCTTCATAGTAGCCTTCTTCAAGGGTTGTTTCATCCCAGAATTGATCTCTGTTATAGAGTTGCATGTTCAACAAAATAATTTAAGGACACATTTGAAAACGAAACTAAATTCAAATGTGGATAACTGCAACAAACTTATGAAGGTTTTTTAATTTAAATAACATAATCCTCTTCTCTTAGGAAAAAGAGACAACTATCCTTTCTTTAGGGTTGAATAATTTTGCATGGCAGTTGAATAGCTCCTCGGATGGCATAACTTATTTTTCCATGTCTCTACAGTTTGTAGAGATTCCTTATCAATTTCTCTCATTTATCATTTCAGTTTCCTTGTCAATATAACTCATTACAACCCTTTGATAATGAGTTAATGCCACCCGAGGAAACACCATTGATGGATTCTATTATGAGTCTTATTTTTTGGCAGATCCCTAGGTAATTTTCCTTTTAATCTTCTTTGTTTTAGAAGTTTATGAGATAACACTCCTTTTTCCATGTCTCTACAGTTTGTAGAGATTCCTTATCAATTTCTCTCATTTATCATTTCAATTTCCTTGTCAATATAACTCATTACAACCCTTTGATAATGAGTTAAGGCCACCCGAGGAAACACCATTGATGGCTTCTATTATGAGTCTTATTTTTTGGTAGATGCCTAGGTAATTTTCCTTTTTATCTTCTTTGTTTTAGAAGTTTTTGAGATAACACTCATTTTTCCATGTCTCTACAGTTTGTAGAGATTCCTTTTCAATTTCTCTCATTTATCATTTCAGTTTCCTTGTTTTCTTAATGATGGGATCAAGGAAAACCCTCAATATATGATTAGGATTACCAATAAATGGAGGATGGTCAAAGGAGGACTCAAGAAAAGCTACCCAAAAATTCTATCACCAAACATGATCACACACCAGGAAAAAGAAGGATGACATTCATAAAAGACACGTTTTGGAGGGACCATAAAGGTTATAGGTTAAAGTTTATCGATACTTGGGTGTCGGGAATCCAATGAAACTGACGGTGTGTCCATTGGAGCCTCGGTTTTCAAGTTATGGCCAACACCTATCATTTGTAAGTGTTCAGTCACTCCTACAATTAGAACTTTCATTGGTACAATTGGTTATGGTATTAGAAGCCTAGATTGTTGTGGCATAATTATTGGAAAGCCCTAATGGCATAATTAGAAGTGTTGTTTTAGGGATATTTTGACCCTAAGACTTGCCCATATTAGATAATTCACACTTCCTATTACTTATTGAGGTCTGAAAAATGCCCAAACTTGAGAAATAAGGTCATGGCTTGTAGTTTAGAGGTGCCAATACTTGGTCATTGTTGAAGTTGTAATGAGATCGAGAAAACTGTCAATCCGAGTATGTGTGAAATTGCAATGTTGTCATTGTATCACTGTGAGGAATGGATGAAGGAACTTTGCTAAGGGTGTCCACATTCTTAGTGATCCAATTATAAATAGTTGGATCTGAATCGAAGTCCATTGGGAGAGGAATTGTCATTAACATTTCCAATTCGGACTTTGTAGTGTGTTCACTTGGTTTCTTCAGGGGATTCCTGGGTTGGCGTAGAAAAAGAGTAGGCATTCATAGTTAGTTCTATGGGTTGATAAAGGAGATGTGGATTGTTTAAGGTCATTTCTAGGTAATTTTTAGACCTCAAAAGGTATGAAGCAACACCTAATCAGTAAGTGTCTAAGAGCACATCAACAAAAATAAAAATCATTCAAGGCTTCCTTAGTTGAAATTCATTTGGAGTGTTTTACTAGTAGTTTTCATCTTTTGGATTCCACTACTTCTTTCCATGCCTTCAACCCTGGCAACATTCAGTTTCTAAAAGTTCATAGTAATGTGGATGTTTACCTTGGGAGCATCACATTCATCTTTTTATGCCCTATCTTGAGACAGTGTCTAGTTTTGAAAGGTTCCTAAGCCATATTTTGGAGGTTATAGGTGCAAATCTTGTAGATGGAACCATATAAACTCCAAAAGTAATATTGCAACTATGTAGAAGTTATTCTTATAGTATTTATATATATTGGTATTGTACCTCCTATGAGAGAAAGTATTAATGCATTTGATCATGTAAACCCTTGAAAGAATCAATGTAAACCCCGAGGTCAAGATACACAAAACAAATATCTATGCTAATAGTCGTAGATTGTTATGGCTCTTGTAGGATTTAATGCTCAGCCAACTGATTGCTCTTTTTGAAATTGGATTTGTATTATTGTTTACAGCTTAGTGGTATTCATTTTCTGGATTTTGCATTAGACTCTATAAGGATGATTTCTGATACCAAAAGGCATCATACTTCACAAAATTATGAGGTTCACAAAAAACATATTCATTCATGCCTCGGAATGTCTTGACAGTTTGTTAACAAGATGCTCACCCTAAAAATAACAAAATGAACTCCCTTGCTGAAGATGTTACTTGAATCACTAATTGATGCCCTCATATGCAATCACCTCCAAATTTATTTATTATTATTATTTTTAAATAGTCATGTCCATCGCTATAGAGACGACTAGCCCTAGCAAATTTCGACAAACTTGCTATACTAGCGACGAACATTTCCGTCGCTAGGATAGAAAGTTCGTCGAAACTTGCTAGGGCTAGTTATCTCTATAGCAATGGACATATTTTTTTTAAATATGAGAATCCATCACTATAGCAATGAATTTTCTGTGCTATAGCCACGAGCTTTCAGTGCTATAGCGACGAACTTTCGGTGCTATAACCACGAACTTTCGGTGCTATAGCCACAAAATTTCGTTGCTAGAGAGATGAAGATTGCTTCACTAATTTTTTTTAAATATGAACATTCGTCTCTGTAGCAACAAACTTCAGTGATGTAGCAACGAATGTTTGTTTCTATAGCAACAAAATTTCGTTGCTAGAGAGATGGAGCTCGCTTCACTTAGTTTTTTTAAATATGGAAATCCCGTCGCTATAGCAACGAATGTTTGGTGCTATAGCAACGAAAGTTCAAGGCTATAGAGACACATTTTTGTTTTTTAAAGATAGCACGGTTCATGTCATTTCTGTCTCTATAGCGATGAAATTTGGAAAGTGTTGCTACAGCGACGAAATTTTTCCCAAGAAAACAAGGAGTCTTGTTCGTCGCTATAGCAATGCAAAAGTGTTGTAATAGCAACAATTTTCCGTGGGAAAAATTTCCACATGTACTAGTGTGTATGGTCATCCAAATGATTATTGATGTGACTAGGGCCACCTCAACATCGCCGTTTGCTCCGGTGTCTATCTAGAGGTCCTTACCAAGCATGTTTCAGGTCAGCTCAGACCTGGGGCATCATTGTTACTTGATTGAGGAGTCTGATCAAGTTATCATGTCGACTATATCCACACGTAGCTGCTATCATCATCACAACAGTTATGGATATGGTTTTTCGTCCGCTGTACGAGATAGGTTTTTAGAGAGGATGGTACACCTGGCGGCCTGGGACATATTTCAATTAGAATTGGTTCATGGAGAAGGAGCAAGGATCCAGAGTGGTTTTCATGCCTGAATAGGCATGGTCCAAGGTGGAGGAAGAGCATGCTCCTTCGTCTCCTATAACGTTCGACCACGTGGAATCCAGCTCTATTAGTGACGAGGAGGATCCTAGAGGATGACATGTGCACAAAAGAATTTGGCGTCAAGGAAAGGAAAATATTATTTGGGAAGATGAAAACGTCCAGCAAGACAAGGAGATTGTCCATGACCTCATGCTCCCCACTAAGGAAGTGACACCTCCCCCTCCTGCTGGAGAATCACAAGCTGACAACTTTGAAGGTGGAAGACTTCTTTGATTCACAAGGCCATTTGAAGACTCTGGAATAGGGTGGCACCCTGCTCATGGTATTTTGTTTCCCGTATAAATCGATCTGTTTTGAACTTGACACGTATGTAATATTCCAAATTTGGGGCTGCCAAGGTGGCAGCATAATTTTTCTTGTTTCATAAGGACTAATTCAAGATTGAGAGCCTATAAAAAGCTTTGTAATAGAATAATTAAGGGTTGGAAAATCATTCGGCAAAAAATCCTGGGAGGCGAGCCTGGTTTTGAGATTTTCATATTAATACAATGTGCAGTGCCTATGGAAGACTGTTTTGCAGAGATTCTTGTGTTGTTCTAACTTGTATTCATTTTTTTCCTCCTTCCCTATGTGCATGTGTTTCCTGTTATGTCTTTACATTATGTTTTTCATTTCATGCTTGAGATCAATGTATAATAGTTTGGAATTCTTGGAATCAAGCTCCGGCTATTATCTCAGGTGTTCACTAAATATTGCTACTAAACTTGATATTGAATTCATCTTTGTTGGATGCTCATATCAATGGATTGTTCTTATTTTATTCTTTTACTACCAGAAAATATCTTTATGACAGAAAGCGAGCAGCTACCTTGCCTCTGTTAGAGTAGTCTATACTATGGCACTGTTATCTGATTTATGTGTAATAACTTGACTCCATTGCCCAATTGTTTTTTCCTTGTGATTATCCCTGCAACTTTTTTGCATGATTCAACCCATTAGAAATCTGACCTTCTGTATATGTTTTAATTGGATATTTTTGTGTAAGGAAGGTTGGTCTGTTTGTTCACTGTTGACGCCTTTGGATATTTCCAGTCTTTCATCAATTTGTAGAGAGAGCCCTCTCTGACTATGATGGGTCTGTAGCATTAGTCCAAAGTTAGTTAGTGGTTACCCCGACTTGCCCTCTCCCGCAACTCAGAGGGTATGATTTGGGTGATAACAAATTGGCACCATTTCTGGGGAACGATCGTCTCGTCATCCCTAGAAAAATGACAAAATTTTAGATCTTATTGTTGATGGTGGACATCAGTCAAACACCAGAAGGGTTGCACATAATCCACCTGGTGACTCCACTCATTTATCCAAGGTTCAATCTACATACTCCACTGGAGAACGAGCCCAACCACCTTAGACATGGAAGAATTAAGTTCCAGGTATCAGAATATCAATATCTTCAAAAAATCCCTATTCTTCTATGTTGGAATTCTTTTTCCTTTATGTATATATATCAAAAAAATTTGGTCACACCAGAGAAATCTAGGTCATGACAGAGCCTCCTTTGTATATCCTTCACTTGAATTCAAAAATGTACATTATCCTTTGGAGTTGATCCTGTCCTTTCATTTGAACCCTGTATAAACCATAACCTTCCTCAGGATTTCTCCGAGAGTAAGGTCAGTGATACCCCCCTTGCATCCATTCCTTTGCCTTCCAGAGCCCAACTAAGATACAGTCCTTTGAAGTTACCCCCTGTCCTTTATGATTTCCCTCCAGGCTACCATAAACACCTCCCTGTCTTCGATGGGGAATCTGAAGTGCTTACTGCAGAGAAACATGTTCAAGGATTTGAGCATTTTTTGGATCTCTTTGAGATAGAACACGACGACGTCTATACGAGGGATTTTACAAAATACCTCTGGGGAAATGCAAAGAGATGGTTTAGGCATTTACATCCTAAGTCTATTGATACATGGGGAGCATTGTCTGAGGTTTTTCTAGGGTTTTGGGGTGAGAGAAGATCATGGGATTTGGTTCTTTTAGAGTTTCATTCCATAAGGAGGCGGAAGGACAAAGCCCTATCTTGCTTCAATAGAAGGTATGCCAGTTTCTATTATAACATGCCAAAGGAAATTCAACCCCTAGAGAATGCTGCAAAATTGCACTATGCAACTGTTTTTCCTCCTGATTTATCTCTTCATCTTTTGGAGCAAAGGTCTTTTGACCTACAACATATGTTTGTTGATGCAATGGAGGTGGAAGAAAATCTTAGGATGTACAGAAATCTATCGAACTAGGAGCAATATGAAAGGGTTAAAGAAGAATTAAGGTTTGAAGAAGAACATAAGCGAGGGGAATTCCCCTTACGGCCTGATTTTTCCCAGAATGAGCAGAGAATTGATCAGATCGGTGAGGTTCCAGAAGGAGGTAGCTCTGTTTTGTTTCATGTAGGTTTCAATCATTCTGCTGAGGCCCTTACTGACGAGGGTCATGATGAAGGTTCCCGCCCGTCGAAGTATGATGAATATGGAGAAGTCCATCTGGAGAACTTCATAAGCTTCTTTGAATTTGGAGATAAAGTTGAATCTTCGGGCAGACAATTTTTCCAGTCGGGGGGGCCGACCAAAGAAGAAAACTAGTGTCAGGTCCCGGGTCCACCATTGAGACTCACCAGGTCAACGATTCCTAGCAAGCGGAGGCATCGTTTCAGATCAGAGCTGAAAGGGAGTACACAGTCCTTTTAGAGGAATACAAAACCCTCGAGGAGGAATATGTGAGCCTCGAAGAAAAATACGGGGTTCTCGAAGAAAGTATTGGGTCCAGCGAATACCCTAGACAGGTTGACCAGATAGCTGATAGGCTGGAGGGTGACCAGGGTGGCTCGCATGATTCTTATACAGAACCCATCTCCTTGACCGAAGATGATTATATGCTCATTGGGGAAGTATTTAGGCTGGTCCAATATCTCCAGCCAACCAACTAGATGATAGAGGTATTTGAAGGAGACCAAGCTGAGTAGCCACATTCTCAGGAAGATCTCTCAAGATCGGAGTCCAATATTTAGGAAGAATGGCCCTTCCTAGACCCTTTCAAAGGACAGAGCAGAATTTCTCTTGGGATTCCGTAGCATAACCGAGTTTTCAACCCAGGAATCATGAGCAGTCCGGAAAGAAAGTTGTTCGGAGTTGGTTTTTTTGGTCTTACCGAGTCATGCAAGGGTTTGGGCATGCATGAGTTTAAAGTTTGGACGGAGCTTTGTCATAAGTACGCAACCCTGGGAACTAATTTGAGCACCAGGGAGACTAAACGACATCTGTACGGCTCTTATGAAAAGAAGTTTACTGCGATACAATAGGCATGTGGAGCATACCATAATGTTTATGATCCGGTGGCAGAATATATAGACTATTTCTACGGCTGGAGTAAGGTTTATGGTTTCCCTCGAAGGGTCCTCATTCGTCATCATTTCCACGGGCCATTGACCTTCATTGTTCTGCAGTCGATCGAGTAGGATGAAAAGACTCGCCAGGAGTGGCAGTTGCTGGACTGGTTACACTGGAACTTTTGTATTACCTAGAGCCACAGCCTCCCAAATAGAGTAGTCTATATATAAATAAGCCTCGAGCTTTGGCATTTCAAATTTCAGTAGTAATTCCCAATTTGCAAACATTTCCAGTCTGTTTCAGAATGTACAGCTTCATTTTTGGTTTTGATTTTAAGAAGTTTCGATTTTGTAGTAGGATAGAGCATTTGGCTGGGGTTAAGGTCACCACAGGATACACTACACAGCCGAATCCCCATAATTTTTTCCATGAAATTTTACAGGAAAACCCTCCCCAGCTATCTACCGAGAAAAATTCTCTCACAGGAGCCGCCCAATGGATCAGGCACCCGGTCTATGAGGTTCTTCGCTACCTCCCAGGGAGGATAGCATCCCCAGTTGGAGCCAGTTGTTAGCACCTGATTTTTGTTACTTTTTCATAATTTAATACATTCTGGTCTAGGATATTAACTGAAAGAACAACATGTACAGAATATCAAGCATAAGAGATAAGAGACAAGAGACACAAAAAATTTCACTGGGGAAAACCAAGAAGGTGAAAAACCCCGCAACTTCCTCAGAGATAGAATAAGAATCAATACAATGATCACCATGATCAAACCCAATAGATAGATATATATATCAGCATTCTCCTCCTCCACTTGTGTGCATCCTCCTCTTCTCTCACTAATGCGAAGTGAGTGAACAATAGAATGTGTAAAATGAGAGAGACACACTCTCTATTTATACACTACATCACTTAACCTTTACTCAACTAGGTCGGCCTTAACTTAACCACATAGCATAATGCTAACTGGGACGACCCCTAATAGGGTGGTATAATAACCCTTTGACCCACATGAATCATACAGGGATGACCCCAACAAGGTGATCTAATAACCCATCAAGTATAAGTTACGACACTTACAATATAACTTGCGACACTTGCAAGTACACATGATGACAGTTCCAATCGGAGGAATAATTCATCTCCATTGGTGATACAATAAAGTACAAAAGTAATACATACAATATACAAGTGAATATCTTCCGAAGTTACAAATACATCAACACTCCCTCTGAACTAGGAAGGTATTCTCTTTACACAAGTCATCAATACATATAGGCACAAGTCTTCAATACTGGATCTAGATCATCATCACTAGATCACAAAGCATCATCGTCATTGCTACTGCTATCTCAATCAATCTCAATTCTACTCATCATAGGAAGTTCTATATAGCTAGACATTTTTCATGCTGGATGTAGTCCCACCACCTGTAGGTCTTCATCATCAGTGGCCATACTATGGAACCTAGGAATTATTACGTGCGTAACTTGAAACCTAGCTTAGACTATAGGATTTTCTACATGTTGACTGTCACAAAACCTTAAAAGAGTGTCTTGCATCCTGCAAGAACTCTAAAGAGCATCCAGGACTGATTACGAGCTTACTGCTCAACCTATCGGATCTCCAAGATGGATTATATGTGACCCTCACACCACAAAACCTTTAAAGAGAATCTTGCTTCCTACAAGTACTCTAAAGAGCATCCCAGGACTGATTACGAGCTTACTAGTCAACCTATCGGATCTCCAGGGTGGATTACATGTGGTTAGGAAAAACCTTTAAAGAGCACCTTGCTTCCTGCAAGTACTCTAAAGAGAATCCCAGGACTGATTACGAGCTTACTGCTCAACCTATTGAATCTCCAGGGTGGATTATATGCCTCTAGTAGCAAAACCTTGAAAGAGTATCCCACGACTTATTTATGAGCTTACTGCTCAACTTGTACAGTTCTCTATATCCCAGGCTGTTATGAGCACACTACTCTACCTATCTAGATCTTGAGGATCTTTTCTAAGCTACCTGCACAACCTGTCCACGGCCACGAAGTATCAACCTGATACTCATCATACATCATCCTGATGTAAATGATCATCCTGATCATCATCATAGCATCGTCCTGATGCATATCATCCAGAGCATCGTCCTGATACTCATCACACATGATCATCCTGATCATCGTCATTGCATCGTCTTGATGCATATCATCTAGAGAAAAATCCCGATGCTTGTCATCCATGATCATCCTGATCATCATCACTACATCATTCTGATGCATATCATCTGGAGCAACATCCTGAAGCTTGTCATCCATGATCATCCTCATCATCCTGTGCATCCACCTGATGCATACCAAGTATCTACCCAATACATAGATAAATACATGATCCACCTGATACATACATAAATACATGATCCACCTGATCATACAATGTATCCACCTGATACATACATAAATACATGATCCACCTAATCATATCAAGCATCCTACATGATGCATATACAAATGTATGATCCAACTGATCATATCAAGCATCCAACATGATGCATATACAAATGTATGATCCAACTGATCATATCAAGCATCCAACATGATGCATATAAATACACATGATACAACTGATCATAAAAAGCATCCAACATGATGCAAAGCAGTAACTGGAGCATCGTTCTGATGCTCATCATCCAGCACTTACATCCACAGCCATGGGAAGGATCCTCCTCTCACCATTCTTGGAATGGATCCTACAAATGTGTCCATCACTTGTTCCATGAAGTGTCGTCAATCTGAAGAACACCAAGCCTCTCTCTGAAGTACTCAAACTTCACTCTGGCTAGTGGTTTCGTCAACACATCTGCAACCTACTCATCTGTCACAACATACAGGAGCTTCACTACTCCTCTTTGCACCATATCCCTGATATAGTGATATTTGATCTCAATGTGCTTTGACCTGTCGTGGAACACCGAATTCTCAGACAGCTTCACACAACTATGGTTGTCACAAAAGACACCAGTAGCATCCAATGGGAGATCAAATAAATCAGACAGTAGCTTCCTAATCCATACTGCCTCACAACTAGCCGAACAAGCTTCAACATACTCTGCTTCGGTTGTACTCAGTGCTATGTAGGACAGCTTCCTGCTAAACCAAGAGATCACACCTGATCCCTTACTAGAGTAGCACCTAGATGTGCTCTTCCTATCTGCAGCATTGCCTACCCAGTCTGAATCAACATAACCCTACAGGTTAAACTTTTGATTCGCATCATACTTGAGCCCATAATCAACTGTACCTTTAGGTACCTCAGAATATGCTTTACAGCAACCAGGTGAACACCTTTAAGATCCATCAGGAACTGGCTCAATGTGTTCACTACAAAGTAAATATATGGTCTCATATTCGTCAGGTACATCAAGGACCCAATCATCTGACGATACACAGTAACATCAACCGAATCAGATGAAGCATCACACAGAAGCTTCACGTTCAATGCCATAGGTGTGGCCATTTCCTTGCAGTCCATCATCCCGAACCTATTCAAGATCTCTACTACATACTTCCCTTGTCCAAGGAAGATTTCATCTACACTCTACCACACCTCAATGCTTAGGAAATAGTGCATCATCCCCGAGTCCTTCATCTTGAACTCGGCAGCAAGCTTCCTCTTCGTGTCGACAATTAGCGTATCCTCTCCTGTAACAAATAGGTCATCCACATACAAAAGTATTATCACTGGATTGCCTTCCTCAACCTTGTAGTAAAGGTTGGAATCTACTTTACTCTTGGTAAAGCCCAAACTGGATAGAAAGATGTCTATCCTACACCATACCAAGTCCTAGGAGCTTGCTTCAAGCCATACAAGGCTTTCTTCAACCTGCACACATATGACTCCCTGTCATGTGTTTCAAAACAAAGTGGCTGCTCCACATACACTTCCTCTTCGACTACACCATTCAAGAAAGTTGTCTTGACATCCATCTGGTGTATCTTTCATTTCATCACTGTAGCCAGAGCAAGTACTATTCTGATGGAAGTGTATTTGGCTACAGGAGCAAAGGTCTCTTCATAGTCTATTCCCTCTTTTTGAGAGAAGCCACGAGCTACAAACCTTGCCTTGTATTTCTCTATGCTACCATCTGCAACATGCTTGATCATTGGAAGTCACAACAGACTTCCCATATCCCAAACATCTTTCTTCATGATCAATGGATCATGGTATTCTTCCATTACTTCATCTCGGATCCCGGGAACTTCAATATCTTCAATAGATAGCTTTGTTGCTGGAACAAATGTTGTAGTCCTTCTTTTCTAGGTGATGGTATACGATCTTTCCTACAAAGCAACTTTGTTTGGTTGTAGGGTGGACTCCCTCTCAATATTTGCTTCCTTGCAGGAACTACCAGAGTGTGCTCCCTCTTGATCTTTGCTTCCTGGATTACATGTCTTTGAAGTTATATCCATCCTTGATCACTATGCATACTTACTAGTATCATCATTGTGTTATCCTCAATATCTCATACATACATTCATTAGTATAATCTTAATTCTATCAAAAACATTATGATTCTAAGTAATCTTAAACATTTATGGTCAAGATCATTTGATACACAGATAATTTATCACAATTCTTTTACTCATGCATATTCCTATTTGACCATAGGACTTTTTTGGTTAGTCATATCATCAATCAAACTAAGAAGCATAATATGCCTAAACCCATGATTACTAACTTCAATGAATAATCATTATCAATCATGCCATGTATACTTATATAAGAGATCCTAACACAAGGTAGGATTCTAACTTGATATAGGAAAAACATACCTGGATTAGCATGCTATCTAGTTATGTCTAACATACCCGCATAATGTCTTCTTGTTCTCTTCAATGACTTGTGCTAGTAACCTGCATAACTCATAAGTTAACCATTGTAGAACCAAATTATGCATACGTCATAAGTGGAGCTTCTATGTGATCCATGAGTCTTTGTCTTCAGGTCACCATGGTCATATGTTCTTGATCTAGAAATTGATTTGTACTTTCTTGATGTACCTTTCATCTTAGCGGACAACATCAACCTCATCCAACACCACAATGCATTAGTACAATCATAAGTGTCAAAACCCTAATCAATGAATATCTACATTCATAATTTTATTAAGGTGATACGACAAGTCTAAAGTTAATCAAGATTGTACTAACCTTAATGAAGACAAACATACCATAAACTTAATCATGGACAGATCTCGAAACATACATGGATAAGTCATACCTATCGAGATTGCTTTTAATCTTCTTATGTAAGGTATTAGCCTCATCTCCCTATAAAACAGGAACTTCTTCACTTATGCAGGTGGCCAATCCATTCTCTTCTAGGATTAACCCAATCCACTTTGGTTTGCTGAAACTGGATCTGGAGCTGGATTAGGGTTTGTCAGAGAAACCCTAAAAATTCAAACTTTGAATTTCGAACTTCTGAAATGATAGAAAGATGTGGCTTTCTGAGATGGTCAAGCTGGTATACTCAGAATTTGAAAACTGCAAAGTTTCACCCCTCAACATTTCCTTTTAGATTTCCTGATTCACTTCGGAGGACCCTGAATTAGGGTTTGATTTTCCCAAAGCTTCACCCAACCAAAATGTTTGATCCAAATCTCTAAACTTCGATTTTCTTGAGGAGCTTCTAGCCATGGTCACAGAATTCAAAAATTCCAACTTTTGTAGAAGCCCTAATTTTCCACTTTTTCGATCAAAGTCACGAACTAGGGTTTGATCAAGCCCGGCCTTCTGCAGAACCAAAAAATTCAATCTTGGTCTCTAAATTTTGATTTTGATAAGGAGCATCCAGCTATTGTCTCCTATACAAAAAATTCCAACATTCTCAGAAACCCTAAATTCCCAGAGCCATGAATGAAGGTGCTCAAAATCCAATTCTGTTTTGACAGAAATATGCACCTGATTGTTTCTGGTGTAACTCCAAAATTTCAGATCTACAGGGTCTGAAAATTCTTCCTTTGGTAGCTTGACTTGTTATCTTTTCAACCCCATGGGTCTGACCTCAAATGGATTCTCTGAGAGAGTGTTATTCCAAGTGTCGCAACGTGACTTGTTTATGGGATAAAACAGGAGAGAAAACTTGTATGGAGTGCCACGTGTCACTGGTTCAATTTCGGCCTCTGAAAATTAGGCTTGTGAAAGTATAGTCTATGCGCTACCTGCCACTTTTTACAAAATTTCATTTGGAGCTTCCTAGCCCAACTTGTGACCTTTATGCCCAGGTCACATGTTTATGACCAAGATCTGGAAGAGGCGAAAACCCTATATTGTACAGATCATAAATCTTAAAGTACAACGAATTAGAGGCTCTCCTTCAGGAACAAGGTACATGGGGATCTTATCTTCAACCTATAAGATTTTTAGATACTGAAACTTCGCCAAAATGAATTTAGAGCGAAAGTTCTATGATGACTGGTTTTTTCTATATCAAGCCCTAGCTTTGCAAGTGCAACAAGTGTCATAAATGCCATACCATGCCTTCTTTCAGTCTAGCTCTGATACCATGTTAGTTTTTTTAGAATTTAATACATTCTGATCTAGGATCTTAACTGAAAGAACAACATGTACAACATATCAAGCATAAGAGATAAGAGACAAGAGACACAAAACATTTCACCGGGGAAATCCAAGAAGGTGAAAAACCCCACAACTTTTTCAGAGATAGAATAAGCATCAATACAATGATCACCATGATCAAACCCAAGATATATATATCTACAATAGCATGCTCCTCCTCCACTTGTGCGCATCCTCCTCTTCTCTCACTAATGCGAAGTGAGTAAACAATAGAATGTGTAAAATGAGAGAGACACACTCTCTATTTATATGCTACATCACTTGACCTTTACTCAACTAGGTCGACCCTAACTTAACCACATAACATAGTGCTGACTGGGAAGAACCCCAACAGGGTGGTCTAATAACCCTTTGACCCACATGACTCATACAGGGCCGACCCCAACAAGGTGGTCTAATAACCCATCAAGTATAAGTTACGACACTTACAATATAACTTGTGACACTTGCAAGTACACATGACGACACTTCCAATCGGAGGAATAATACATCTCCATTGGCGATACAATAAAGTACAAATGTAATACATACAATATACAAGTGAATATCTTCCAAAGTTACAAATACATCAACAATTTTTACAGCATGGATATGGAGGTAGAATAAAGGGATAGCCCCCAAATTGTTTTGATGAAAACCAGGGATTACCCTTGTTTCCCATAACTAGGTGCTAAAGACGTAAGAAAATAGAGATGGGGGTGTTAAATGTGCTAGGAAAGGGAAAATAATTGGAAATTAAGCATTAAAATGTGGTCAAAATAACCCAAAAAGGGGCTAAGTCTATAGTCCGAAGGAAATAGAGGAAATGGTAACTATCGTGCCATTTTCCACCGTTAGATGGGCGCTCGAGGGAGATCAATGGTACTGGTTGATTGGTCGCATGGACAAGGCGTGCGGGGAATAATCATAACAGCGGTTGCGACGGTGAAGGCCGCTAGACAGGTGGAAGCTAGAGGGGGCATCGCAAGGATGATAGGTGGTAAGTGGTATCGTTTTAATGAGCATGTGATACTACCAAAGCATAAACATAGATCCCTGGCCACATGGACGGCTCGGGGAGGCAGAGTAATATCCTACGGTCGAGAATAATGGTCCCACGATGGTAAGTGCAATGTGACAAAATAAACAGTGTATATGGTCTTGGAAAGATCAACGATCCATAGTGATCGTCGTGTTAGGAAGTTGCACACTCGATAGATAGGAAGGTCGTTACGAGGGGAAAACCCATTTGCCAAGTGTCACCACCAGAGATGGTCTCAAGGGGTGAGCGGTAAAGAAGAAACTAGTTTAGGGGCATGCGATCCCACTTTGTCAAGGTATGATGCCTACGGATGGTGGAGACTGAGACACGTAGAAAGATCCAACGGCGGAGACAGAAAGGGGTCAAATCAGTGGCTAAAGGGAAGACTAGATCTGACAGAGGAGATCAGCACATGAGATATCAACAATTGGGATTGATGGAGATCTAATGAAGAAGCCCAGGGGATAAGAGAACATGATTTATATATATAGCCATCGACGGGTAAAGGCAACATTTTTTATTTTCCTGGGGCCTGTCTGCTCTGGGCAGTTTTTGGTCGCAGGTAGGTCAAAGAAGGAAATTAGTTTTGTATCCGGGAAGGCCGACAAGGAGCCAGTCTCCTGCAAGATTCAGGATTTGGGATTGTTCCAAGGACAAGGTTTTCATCTTGGTACAGAAGTTCATCTCCTTATCTCCAAAACTAGGAGAAGTTTGAAGGTCCCACAGATGTAGCCAGGTGCGGAAAGTTCCATGGGTCCTGTATTTTGTTCAGCCCAGGCCAGACCGGCATGTTCTGTGTTCGTCTCTCAAAGCCCCAGACATTTGAGTCTGGAGGTCTCCCCGGAGATGTCAGTCGTCGCCCTGTTTTGTTAAATTCCACCTGAAAGTCGGCGGGCCTCCTTAACCACCTGTTTGGGCCTGGCCTCAGCATTAAGGATAGCTCCCCTGCCTTGTTGGTCGTCAAAAATCGTTGTTGGTCCATCTGAAGTCGAGAGAAGGGGAATGCCAAGCCTTAGTTTGGGAGAGTTTCTGACCAAACGTATCCACCCCCAAATGACAGGTTTCTTCGATATTAGTGACTTCAGGCCTCGGTCCCAGAAAGAGGAAAACGAGTGAGGCTAGCTAGTGGGGGAGACATTGCTCCCAGCCATACGAGTGTGAAGGTAAAACTCTTAAGGAATTGTAAACATATAAATACATGACTCAAAAGTTAGTGGAGGCAGTCAGCTAGGGAAGCATTTCCAAGATCAAATTTGGGTTGTTTTGTTCAAATGGCCAGCTGGGGCAGTTACCGGGATGCCTTTGTCTTCTTGGATGAGTCATATACCCCTTGGTAAGAAATGATGCGGGTGCGAGCAGAGGGAAAGTCACTTGTACGAACTATTGGGTGGCTTGAAGAGCTGCGAGGGTGATGTGACACACATCATTCGACGTATGGAGGAGGAATGATGGGAATATTTGTGACGAAGGCAGTACCTAGTGGATTGGTGGCTTAAAGTTTTCTCTATGGTCATCTAAATGATTGTTGATGCGACTGGGGCCACCTTAGCGTGTCGCCATTTGCTCTGTCATCTATCTGGAGGTCCTTAACAAGCATGTTTCAGGTCAGCTCAGACCTGGGGCATCATTGTTACCTGATTGAGGAGTCTGATCAAGTTATCATGGAGACTATAGCCACATATAACTACTTTCATCATCACAGCAGTTATGGATATGGTTTTTCGTCTGATGTACGAGATCGGTTTGTAGAGAGGATGGGACACCTAGCGGCATGGGACATCTTTTAGTTCGAACTGGGTCATGGAGAAGGAGCAGGGATCTGAAGTGGTTTTCATGCCCGAACAGGCGTGGTCCGAGGTGGAGGAAGAGCATGCTCCTTCATCTCCTATAACGTTCGACCATGTGGAATCCAGCTCCGGTAGTGACGAGGAGGAGCCTGAAGGGCGACCGGTGCACAAAAAAATTCAACATCAAGGAAAGGAAAAGATTCTTGGGGAAGACGAAAATGTCCAGTAAGACAAGGAGATTTTCCATGACCTCGTGCTCCCCACTGAGGAAGTGACACCTCCGCCTCCTGCTGGAGAATCACAAGCTGATAGTTCCCTTAATGTGGAGGACTTCTTTGATTCACAAGGCCATTTGAAGACTCTGGAATAGGTTGGCACCCTGGTCATAGTATTTTTTTTCCCATCTAAATCGGTCTGGTTTGAACTTGACACGTATGTAATATTCCAAATTTGGGGCTGCCAAGGTGGAAGCGTAATTTTTCATATTTCCTAAGGACTAATTCAAGGCCAAGAGCCTATAAAAAGCTTTGTAATAGAATAATTAAGGATTGGAAAATCATTCGAAAAAAAATCCTGAGAGGCGAGCCTAGTTTTGAGATTTTCATATTAATACAATGTGTAGTGCATATGACAGACTGTTTTGCATAGATTCCTGTGTTGTTCTAACTTGTAGTCAATTTTTTCCTTCTTCCCTATGTGCATGTGTTTCCTTTTATGTCTTTACATTATGTTTTTCGTTTCATAACTGAGATCAGTGTATAATAGTTTGGAATTCTTGGAATCAAGCTCTGGCTATTATCTCAGGTGTTCACTAAATATTGCTACTAAAGTTGATATTGAATTCATCTTTGTTGGATGCTCATATCAATGGACTGTTCTTATTTTCTTCTTTTACCACCAAAAAATATCTTTATGACGACAAGCGAGCTACTACCTTTCCTTTGTTAGAGTAATCTATACTATGGAACTGTTATCTGATTTATGTGTAATAACTTGACTCCACTGCCCTACTGTTTTTTCCTTGTGATTATTCCTCCAAATTTTTTGAATGATTCGACCCATTAGAAATCTGACCTTCTGTATATGTTTTAATTGGATGTTTTTGTGTAAGGAAGGCTGATCTATTTGTTCATTGTTGATGCCTTTGGATATTTCCAATATTTCTTCAATTGGTAGAGAGAGCCCTCTTCGACTATGCTGGGTCAGTATCATTAGTCCAGAGTTGGTTAGTGGTTACCCCAACTTGCCCTCTCCCGCAACTCAAAGGATACGATTTGGGAGATAACACACCTTTTTCAACAAATTTTCACAAACTCACTGAAACGTTTCGGTGCAACTTCCCAAATCTCACAGACACACACTTAGCCAAAACACTTAGAAAAACAATTATTTTGTCTGATGACTAGTGGTGATCAAGAAGTGATTTCAACATTGCAAGTTGCATGACATAGCCCATATAGACCCAATGTTGCAACCCATGGATCTGATACCACACTATCACATCCCCTCCCATCAATCTGACTCAAGGTAGGCAACATGAACTAAATCGTGTCTTACAAATTCTAGCCCCATCATCATTTTTGCATATCCATAACAAACAAAATATGTTTTCATATGCATAAATAACATACACAACGAAACTAAACTATATCCACACACATCTAATATGCATTTATCAACATAATCATACCAGTAATCAATTAAAGACAATGCATAATTAATACAAGAGAATACTTGTCTTGATATGAAGCTATCCTGAACAACTGGCTATGCAACTACAACATTCCACCCAACCATAGGCCAATTGTGCTCATCAAAGGGAGGGAACATGAAGTAAATATGGGATTACAAATTCTAGCCCCATCATCATTTTTGCATATTCATAACAAACAAAATACATGTGTGCAGATGCATAAATAAAATACACATCGAAATTGAACTCTATCCACACACATCTAAGATTCATTTATCAACATAATCATAACAGTCATCAATTAAAGACATTGCATAATTAATACAAGAGAATATTTATCTTTATATGAAGTTTTCCCAAGCAACTGGCTATGCAACTGCAACATTCCACCCAACCATAGGCCAGCTATACTCATCAATATCTCAGCACAACTTCCACCCCCAAGATGGGCATGATTTCCAGAAGGAAAATGGAACAACAACTAATACATAGACAAGTATATACCACATCTCATCCAAGCCAATCCACAATTGGGTTTATCAGGTTTCTAAGGCAGTAAAAGGAAGGAATTGCTAAGCTAGTCAGCTCAACCACAGAGCTATCAGTACCTCTACCATATTTATATAGCTTGGAACCCACAATACCTACACACCAAACACAAGGAATTATTTTGTTCACTGCTCTACAGTCCCTAGGGCCATACCCTCCCTTCTAGTGCTCTTCAGGGTGTGCATAGAAAAGTAGCCAAATCCATATGATCTTTGGCGAGGTTACACTCTTCACTAGGTTTATCAAGCCAATACTAAATCCTCTTCTAGTCCTGGTTTCTTAGACAAAAGTTCAAGTCAAAACAAGGGATATATATAAACCCAAATTATGGAAAATATCCTACACACAAAAAGGCACAATTGATTGGCATAGAAAAATTATTTTTTGAGAGGGGAAATCGACCACTAGGGTAGAAAATGGGTTTCCAACAGGTATATAGGAATTCAAAAGGAAACAACGACCTCTATGAAACCCCAACTTGAAATTCCCTTCCTCCCAGCCATTCTGCAACACCAAAAAACATGTTTCCCAGCTAGAGAATGTAGGAAAACTCTGAAATTTCATGGAGGAAAGCGCCCAATAAGTCAAAACTATGTGAGAGAGAAAAATTAATGGATGAATGATGGATTGGGAAGAAAATTCATGGTTATTTGATTTCCAGGGAAGGAAAACATGTTTTTTTCCAACATGATGGCATTCCCATGCACAAAATTTGGACACCCATACTCTCCATTTCCCCAAAAAATAACTACCTCAACCACCTCTTGGAACAATTAAATGATTGGGTGCATAAGTCAACATGGGTAGTTAACGGTTTATGTGTACTCTCCTTGACCCTTGTATTGAAACTATTGGATTCAAGGTTTTCAATATTTCCCTCCCTATTCCTTGTAAAAATCATGCCCCCATACTCTTGTTGCATTGCATAGCTAGTTGTGCGTATTTTTATTAAAATACATTTACATCATATTTACGATTTCCATCGTGCCATGCTAGCACGCAATCACATACATCGATTTTATTTTAATTTATGATACATAAATAATAAGTCAATGGAGGGGCCTTGGCCTTGGTATCGTCACCACAATTTTATAATGATATTACGTCATTTACATGTTTAATGAAATGGGGTCAAAATCGAGGCATTACATGTATTTAATCCCACAATGAATTGGTTAAGTCCTTGATCTTCTCGTAACTTCATTTCATTTGCAAGGGTGAGGGAGAGGGGCTTGCCCCTTCTCCAAAAGGGTCTGAATCTTTCATTTTCTATCTCCCATGGAGTTTTTCACCAAGGATCAGCCATGCTTCTTCGATACAATGAAAAGTACATACATGCAATAATAGTCAGTGCCAAAGGGCTTGGCTCGGACTATGTATTTATTTTGATATCTTGGGTGTAACATGTCATAGGTTTCATGTTTATAGAGGTATTCTCCCCAATTTATCAAGCAGGGGACAAACCATTGACCTCTTCCTCATGCTCAGGTAACAAACACATTCATTTTCCTTTAAAGGCTATACTTATGTATTTTAATTCTCGTTATTGTTTTAAGCTTGAATACTAATATTTTTGTCCTTGTATTCCTGCAGTGGATGTCAGCCTCCACCCCCTCCATACTATAGTTATTGCATTATTTTTCCACCATTACTCTACCCCCAAGGAGACCCCATCAGTGTGCCCCCCTCACCATCTTTTATGGTTCTCATACTTGTCCCTTGTTTGAACACTTCTCCTTGCTTTGGATTTTTCAGCTGTTCCATATACGTTTATCCCTTTTTCGGACCAAACAACTCCTTTACGAAAAATGCACTTCAGGAGTTTATGTTAAGCTCTGTTCTGAATCATTAAAGAATGAAAATATATTCGAGCAATATTGCTTGCTTTGATTACCATTAAATTATTTGAAAGGGTGTCTATCTCGTTTAAGTTTAACTCTTTTCCGGACCTGGTAGACCAATTACGAAAAATGAATACTCTAGTCACATTGACTAGAAGAGTTCTCCATTGCATACTTTTATACTTTTTTGCGATTTGGGGACTAACACACAAAAAAGAACTCCGTCGAAAGCCTCCTATTGCTTTCATACTCTCTAAAAATCAAAGTGACCACGAGCATTCACCATCTTGGGCTCATATAAATCCACACGACGGTATCTTCTCACCATTTCAGAGTCTTCTTATCGCTTTCAGACTCCTAAAAATTTAAAGCACCTATGAGCATGCAACGTCATGCGATCGTACAAATCCACACAATGGTATCCTTTAGAGCACACTTTTATCCCTTCTTCGAGCTTCTTAAACCATGAATAATGCCTAGACGGTGCCTCTCGGTGCCCCAATAGATCACATCTAGTCCTACCATTATGGCAGCATCGCTAGTATGGTCACCTTTGTTCAGATTATTCTGTAATCTGTCACCTTTGGAGTCTCCTTATCTCACTCATCAGTTCCATGCCTCGAGTCTCCCCCATTGCAGCCATAGTCCTTGATCCATTAAGTTATGATCCCTCGTCATCCCCCCAGACTGTGTCAATTACATGTCCAGTACCATTAGATCTTATTTGTAGACCTTGCACTCCTATCAATGAAACATCATTGCCTTGGTAGACCTCGCACAAGGGTGGTTGGTACGCAGTGATTTATCACAAGGATTAGGGGCTGGATCGAGTTGGACAACCGAGATGTTGGGGTTGTCGTCAAGCATTTGCATGTGCCCTTGTAATGCTAATGCAGGGAATTGTGGACATTGATGGGTAGGATGACCTAACTCATCACATAACAAGCATTTAGGAGGAGCACGAAACATGGGGGGTTTTAACTGATTTCGGCGGGGGTACAGCAGTGTATGGTTGTGGGCCTCTGCCCCCAGTGTTCTTGACAATGGGGGGTGGATTGGTGGATGAGGAAGGAGTAGAGACACTGGGGGGTGGTTGACTAGTAGTGGCGATGGGTTGCACCGGTTGAAGGACGACATTTGGTGTCGGTGGGGGAACAAGAGGTGAAATATACCACACGGGTAGTCCTAAGGTTAACTTGGGGAGGTTGAGAGTAGCCATAACTGGGGCGCTTACTACTCCCAAGGTAGGGAATAGGAAGGGGATTGTGTGGATGGGTGTAAAACCAATATGACTAGGTACCAATGGTGGTTTGGGTAACAAGGGAGGTTGATTGTTGGGTGTTTGTGCATTGTGGGAAAGGGTACATAGGTCAGATATTTCGGTCGCTGGTGACGGGGGTGGAATGGATTGGAATGTTGAGGTCATCGGTGTATTTGAGTAAACTCCGGGTCCCAAAAAGGAAACCAATGAGGTAGATGCACCACAAACAGGTTGTTCAACCATGGGGAGAACATTTTCGGGTGCAGCAGGGGCATTGGGATCATAATAGGTGAGTTGATTGACCTTGACCATGCGTCCGTCATGGGGGAACATCATGGTACAAAAAATGGATGAGGCAACCGCTTGCATGGCATACATGTAACTGTGGCCAAGTAAGAGGTTATAATCAAGTTGGGCGTTGATGACCTCTATGTCAATGAGCACTATTTTACCAGCTAACTGGACGGGGACATTAGCTAAGAGACCTTGGGGTTGAGCCAAACGGCCGTCGTAGGCTTGCAACACAGTGGTGGACTGCTTGAGAGTAGGTGATCCCAACGTCTGCCAAACGAATGTGGACATAACGCATGTAGAGGCACCTTCATCGATAATGCACCGATGGATGACAAGATTCCCAACAGATACAGAAACTTGGAATGCTAAAGTGGAAGGCAAGCGTGGTTCGAATTGGTCCAAATTGAAGGCCATCAGTCGTGAATCATTTGGGTCAATAGCACCAATGGCGGAGAGCAAAGTCTTGTGCTATGAAGGACAGTTTTTTATGACCTCTAACGCAAACATGGCTGCGGGGGACTGGGCTAAGTCATCTACAATGTTGTAATTAGACACAGCATGAGAATTGGGATTATTGTTGATGCGACGAAGTGGGAAGCGAGGTGCTTTGGAGGCACCATCTAGTGGAGCTGGAGGGATACGTAACGAATGATCAGTGGGATGAGTGTTAGTGTTTTTGTCGACGGGAGGGGCTTCAGGGGTGGATCCATATTGGTTTCGATGGGTTTGAAGGTTGACATCAGCGGATGACATCATTAACAAATGATGGGTACCTGAGTCTAACATGGGTTGATTAGGAGCAGCATAAGTGATTTGTTGTTGTGGTGGCGTGTTTCCTTGAGGGGGAGCCAACAACTGAGTGTTCACTATGCCTTGGTTCAGTAAAGGGTTTTGTAGCACCAAGGGTTGATGCTGAGGTGGTGGGGGGTTGGGTGTCTCCTGAGGAGCCGCGTGCCCTTGGCGGTGGGAATCATCGGTCTAGAGTTGCCGAGCTCGCTCCAATTGTGAGAAAGCATGCGTGTAGTGGCCATAGACCCCGCAAATAAAACAAGTGTTGAGATATTGTAACTTCTAAGAATATTATATTTGTATATTATTTATTCCGGAGATGTTCCATACCTCCGATGTGATTATACTATGAATCCGAAGATGTTTATTCCTCTGATAAGTTGTGGTAACTAGGGTTATTAGACCCACCATGTGGGGTTCGGCCCATTCAGTTATAATAGGGTATTTAACCTAATAGTTAAATACGAGCCTACATGTACCTGTGTAAAATATATGTCAGTGTAGTGTATAAATAGAGGAGGTGTGTTCCTCATTTGATACACTCACTCACTTGAGAGGGGCGCACTTGTGGAGGAGAGGTCTGCTATGGTGGAGGAGGAGATCATGTCTTTGGTTTGCATCTTTGTATATTGCTGGTCATCTATATTGAGGAAGCTTTACTGGGTTTTCTACCCCATGAGGGTTTCCCAGGATAAATTTGTGTCTCTTGTGTTTATGCTGTGCTTGTTGTTTCTTCAATGATTCTATATATGCTATTATTGTGAAATGGAATGTAATGCTGCTATTTTCTGTCTTAGCATATTAAATTTTAACATGGTATTAGAGCTAACCTGAAGGAAGGCAATGTATGGCACTTACGACACTTGCTTCTCTTGCGACAATTTGAAGGTTAGGGTTTTATATAGAAAAAACAAATCATCGTAAAAATTTTGCTATAAATCCATTTATGCGAAGTTTCAGTATCTGGAAAGTTTACAGGTCGTAGATAACATCCCCAGGTACCTTGTGTCCAAAGGGCACCCTCAGATTCGTTGTACTTTATGAGTTATGATCAGTACAAGTTAGGGTTTCTGCCTCTTCCAGATCTCAGTCAAAATTAGGTGACCTTGGAAAAAAGGTCATAACTTGGGCTAGGAAGCTCCAAATGAAATTTCGTAAAAAATGATAGGTATTACACAGACTGTACTATCTCAAGAAACGTTTTCAGAGGCAAGAGGTGAACCAGTGACATGTGGCACGCTGTACAAGTTCGCTCTCCTGTTTTATCCCATAAACAGGTCACGTTGCGACACTTGGCATAACTCTCTCTCAGAGAGTCCAATTGAGGTCAGACCTATCAGGATGGAAATATAACAAGGCAAGATATCTCAGGAAAAGTTTTCAGAGGCCGAAGTTCAAACAATGACACGTGGAACTCCGTACAAGTTCGCTCTTCTGTATTATCCCAAAACAGGTCACGTTGCGACATTTGGCATAACTCTCTCTCAGAAAATCCAATTGAGGTCAGACCTATCAGGATGGAAAGATGACAGGTCAGGATACTGCAGAAAATGTTTTCAGACCCTGTGGAGCACAAATTCCAGAGTTATAGCAGAAACAATCAGGTACATATTTTTGTCAAAACAGAATTATTTTTGGAGCACCTTTATTCATGGCTTCCAGAATTTAGGGTTTCGGAAAAAGTTAGAATTTTTGGAATCGGAATCCACGGCTGAATGCTACTCAGGAAAATCAAAATTTAGAGACCAAGATTGAATTTTTTGGTTGGGTAGAATACCGGGCTTGATCAAACCCTAGCTCGGGATTCTGATCGGAAAGATGGAAATTTAGGGCTTCAGCAAAAGTTGGAATTTTTGAAGTCTGTAACCACGGCTGGAAGCTCCTCAGAAAAATAAGAGTTTAGAGCCTTGGATCAAACCTTTTGATTGAGCAAAAGAGTGGGCTTCATCAAACCCTAGTTCGGGATCCTATCCAGAAGATCCAGAAGTTTCAAAGGCAATTTTGAGGGGTCAAATTTTGGAATTGAAGTACGCTAGTTTGATCAGCTCAGCAAGACAAATCCTTCCATTCATTCGGAAGTGTGAAAGTCAAAGGTTGAATTTTTAGGGTTTCTCTAGAAAACCCTAATCAAGCTCCTGATCAAGTTTCAAGGGGAGTTGAGGCTAAGGCCTTACATAAGAAGACTACAAGAAGTCTCGATAGGTATGACTTAAGGAGGTTCAGGTATGTCTTGAAATCTAATTCTTGATTAAGTTCATGATGTGTTTGTCTTCATATTATTTATTAGTACAATCTTGATTAATGTTAGAATTGTCTTATCACCCTAGTAACAGTATGAATGCATGAAGACATTCATTGATTAGGGATATATGATTGTACTAATGCATTATGGTGTTGTGTGAGGTTGATGCTGCCTGCTAACAAGATACATGTACATCACAAAAGACAATTCAAGTTCCATGACCATGACAACATGAAGACAAAGACTCACGAGGTATGTATGACTTTGTTATATTATGTTTAACCTATGAGACATGCAGGTTCTAGCTCAAGATCTCTAAATCATTGAAGAGATTGTTTAGGTATGTTGTACATAACTAAGCAGGTATACTAATCCAGGTATGTTTTCCTATGTCATGTTAGAATCTTACCTTGTGTTAGGATCCCTTATGTAAGTATACTTGGTATGATTGGTTAGTAATCAAGGGTTTATGCATATTATGTCTCTTATCTTGGTTGATGATTTAACTAACTAGATCAAACAAGAATATGCATGAGTAAAAGAAGACTTCCTTGAAACCCTGAATACTAATGATCATGACTGTACATATTCAAGATTATTTAGAATTAGAATGTTTTGATAATATTGAGAATATACTAATGAATGTATGTTTGTGTATGAGATCATGAGGATGACACTAGAGCATGCATAGTGGTACAAAATGAATAGAAGTTCAAAAGACATACAAAAGATCAAGCGGGAGGCAACCACACAAACATAAAAGATAAGTATTTGAGTTGTTATTAGAAATAGTAAATGATATTGCTTGTATGCATATTTGTATTCCTAGAATATATCATGCTGAGTGTAAACATTCATAAAGCATTGAACAGTATACTACTAATATGCATATGATTGGTAAGTTGGACAAACATTCCATTGTTGCTTGTCTAGAATGAAACCTCTTTGCTGACATGCTGAGAGCTGTGCACACTCTCGATAGTATGTTCTGGTAGAGATGGAAGGCATCTTGATAGCCACTGTATGCATACAGGATATGGGAAAGTGTTGTGCCAAAGTATTGGTCAAAATAGTTGCATAACTATGTAAATGATATCTGTATGCATAATAGGTTATCACGTCAATATGATTTGATGATTATGAAGTATTACTAATCATGTACTTAATTTTGATTTGTAGGAAAGATCATGATGAATGATGAACTCTGAACAAGCGATGGATGTTCAACAAAATATTTACAAATCAAACACACTATAGAAAGCTTGTGGTTAAGAGATTCTCTTAGAAAGAGGAAGAGAATCATGATGAGATGTTTTACTCCAAGGGACTAGATAAGACCATTCTCTTAATGATGTAATTAATGAAGAAGTGTGAATCAGGTTCTGTATGGGTACCCAGGATTGGTAGTCAATTGATGAGCTTAATGATCATCATGGGTGATGTGGATCTCAACCTTTGCTACAAGGTTGAATATGGCTTCTATACACATATGACAAGGATGCAAGAAGGAACTCACCACAGAGTTCGAATGATTTTGAGACTCATATTAGTAGACCCATCTGATGAGAGATGGCACGGATAGATATGCAGAAGATCACTCAATGCAGAGTGTGAATAATGGACAATTGAAAGCTTCATGACAAAGCTTGGGCTTTACCAGAAGTAAAGTTGTTCCTAACCTTTACCTTAAGGTTGTGGATGATGAACCTATCATACCATTATTGTATGACGATGATCTCTTTCTGACAAGGAATGGGAAACAGTTCTGAAAATGGCTGCAGAAATGAAAATGAAAGATCTCGGATTAATGCACTACTTCTTAGGTCTAGAAGTATGGCATGATCCAAAAGGAATCTTTTAAATCAAGGTAAGTATGCTGTGAAGTTTCTAAAAAGATTTGATATGTTGGAGTGTAAAGCCATGGCCACTCCCATGGAATCCATCTTGAAGTTATTAGTTAATGACTCATCGCATTTAGTGGACCTAACCCTATATAGACAAATCATTGGGTCATTGATGTATTTAACAAATACTAGGCCAGATTAATGCTTTGTTGTAAATACCCTAAGTCAGTATCTAGTAGAACCTAGAAAGGTTCACTTAATAGCTACAAAGCATGTAGTGAGGTACCTAAAAGGTACATTAGATTTTTGGTCTATATTATCTTGGAGGTCATGAACTCCGTTTACATGGTTACTTAGATTCTGATTGGGCAGGAAGTGTCTCAGACAGAAAGAGTACATCAGGTGGATGTTATAGTCTTGAATCTGCATTGATCTCATGGTTCAGCAAGAAACAATCTAGTGTGGCTCTCAGTACTGCTGAAGCAGAATATATGGCTGTCTACTCTGCCAGCTGTGAAGCAGTGTGGCTTCATAAGCTATTATATGGAGTGTTTGACTTAGAAATGGATCCCACTATGATTATGTGTGACAATCAAAGCTGCATTAAGATGAATGAAAATCTTGTGTTCCATGATAAGTCAAAACACATAGAGATCCGATACTTCTATATACGAGATATGGTGCAAAGAGGAGCTATCAAGCTCGTATATATAAGCATTGAGGATCAGATTGCTGATATCTTGACTAAACCTCTGTCTCGAGTGAAGTTTGAATACTTTCGAGACAAGCTTGGTATAGTTCAAAAGAACTCTCCTCGAAAGGGGGAGTAGCATAGTATCTAATAACAAGTCTGTCTCATCAATGATGAGGTTACCCTTTACTGCACTTAGTTACTTAGAATTATTTTTTTAGGACCCTTATATTTTTACTTTTGATGATAGATGTATTAGTGAGAATACATGCTTTTGATGATAGATGTATACATGCTTTTGATGATAGATGTATTAGTGAGAATACATGCTTTTGATGATAGATGTATTAGTGAGAATACATGATTTTGATGATAGATGTATACATGCTTTTGATGATAGATGTATTAGTGAGGATACATGTTTTTTTGATACATGTTTTGATATACATGTTTTGATGATGAGGATACATGTTTTGATGTACATGTCTTGACAATGAGGATACATGTTTTGATGTACATGTCTTGATGATGAGGATACATGTTTTGATGATGAGGATATATATACATGTTAATGATGATGAGAATACATGATGCTTTGATGTACTTGTATGGATGAAGATACTTGTACCCATGATTGACATTTGAGGGGATTGGATCATCCCTGGACTTCAGTCCTAAAGAGAGCCGTAGACGTATGTCTCTGAGAACAAAATCCTGAATGAACAGGTAAGGGGATTGGATCATCCTCGGACTTTAGTCCTTTGAATTGAACCGTAGACATGATGTCTCCGAGAAAAAAATCCTGAATGAACAGGTAAGGGGATTGGATCGTCCTCGGACTTTAGTCCTTTGAATTGAGCCGTAGACATGATGTCTCCGAGAACAAAATCCTGAATGAACAGGTAAGGGGATTGGATCGTCCTCGGACTTTATTCCTTTGAATTGAGCCGTAGACATGATGTCTCCAAGAACAAAATCCTGAATGAATAGGTAAGGGGATTGGATTGTCCTCGGACTTTAGTCCTTTGAATTGAGCCGTAGACATGATGTCTCCGAGAACAAAATCCTGAATGAACAGGTAAGGGGATTGGATCATCCTCGGACTTTAGTCCTTTGAATTGAGCCGTAGACATGATGTCTCTGAGAACAAAATCCTGAATGAACAGGTAAGGGGATTGGATCGTCCTCGGACTTTAGTCCTTTGAATTGAGCCGTAGACATGATGTCTCCGAGAACAAAATCCTGAATGAACAGGTAAGGGGATTGGATCATCCTCAGACTTTAGTCCTTTGAATTGAGCCGTAGACATGATGTCTCCGAGAACAAAATCCTGAATGAACAGGTAAGGGGATTGGATCGTCCTCGGACTTTGGTCCTGTGAATTGAGCCGTAGACATGAGGTCTTCGAGAATTGAATGATAGGACTGCATCATCCCTGAGCTTCGATTCAAAAGGTACATGATAGGACTGGATCGTCCCTGAGCTTCGGTTCAAAAGGTACATGATAGGACTGGATCGTCCCTGACCTTCAGTTCAAAAGGTACATGATAGGACTGGATCGTCCCTGAGCTTCGGTTCAAAAGGTACATGATAGGACTGGATCGTCCCTGAGCTTCTGTTCATAAGGTACATGATAGGACTGGATCGTCCCTGAGGTTCGGTTCAAAAGGTACATGATAGGACTGGATCATCCCTGAGCTTCGGTTCGAAAGGTACATGATAGGACTGGATCATCCCTGAGCTTCGGTTCAAAAGGTACATGATAGGACTGGATCGTCCCTGAGCTTTGGTTCAAAAGGTACATGATAGGACTGGATCGTCCCTGGACTTCGGTTCAAAAGGTACATGATTGGATTGCATCATCCATGGACGTATGTCCTAAAGAGAGCAGGATTGATCACCCTGGAAAATGTTGATCGTATGATGACGATGCTGATGATCGCATGATGACGATACTATTGATCGTATGATGACGATGCTGATGATCGTATGATGACGATGCTGTAGATCGTGATGAACCAAATGTTGTAGATCAAGATGATGTGACGATGTTGATGATCGTGTGATGACAATGCTGATGATCATGTGATGATGATGCTGATGATCGTGTGATGACGATGCTAATGATCGTGTGATGACGATGCTGACGATTGTGAGGATTCAGATATTGATGTTGCTGTAGCTGTTTGAGTGCTGCAGAAGATAAAGACTCAATACTGAAGATGTTGATGTTCCAGTATTGAAGATGTTCCAGTAACTGGTTGAGTTACTGATGATGTTGAGAAAGCTTCCAATGATTTATAGATGTATCATGTATGATGTTGATGACTCCTTGCTTGTGCAGATGCTGTTATAATATCCTTCTCGTTAAGGGGGAGTGTTGAGATATTGTAACTTCTAAGAATATTATATTTGTATATTATTTATTCCGGAGATGTTCCATACCTCCGATGTGATTATACTATGAATCCGGAGATGTTTATTCCTCCGAGAAGTTGTGGTAACTAGGGTTATTAGACCCACCCTGTGGGGGTCGGCCCAGTCAGTTATAATAGGGTATTTAACCTAATGGTTAAATACGATCCTACATGTACCTGTGTAAAATATATGTCAGTGTAGTGTATAAATAGAGGAGGTGTGTTCCTCATTTGATACACTCACTCACTTGAGAGAGGCGCACTTGTGGAGGAGAGGTCTGCTATGGTGGAGGAGGAGATCATGTCTTTGGTTTGCATCTTTGTATATTGCTGGTCATCTATATTGAGGAAGCTTTACTGGGTTTTCTACCCCATGAGGGTTTCCCAGGATAAATTTGTGTCTCTTGTGTTTATGCTGTGCTTGTTGTTTCTTCAGTGATCCTGTATATGCTATTATTGTGAAATGGAATGTAATGCTGCTATTTTCTATCTTAGCATATTAAATTTTAACAACAAGGATGGTTTTTTCACAAATTAGGATTTTTGGCTTGTTTGGGTGGTCGTTCAGGGTTTTGGTTGGTAGGTGCCGCATTATTGTTCTTTGGGAGATTGGGAGGTTGACCGCCTTGGTTTGGAGGGGGGTTGTTCCCACAGTTATGGCCTTTGCCACAGTTTTGTTGGCCCTATTGGCGCTGGTTATTTTGGTTCTACTGCGGATTTTGTTGGGAATACACTTGCCCTTGGGCAGCAGGTGGGTTCTGGGGTTGTGCAAGTGCAAGAACAGGCTGCAGTGGATAATAAGCAGGTGGAGACGGTGCAGGTGTTGAACCTTGTGGGGGTTGCTAATATGTCTGTGGAACTGGTTGTGGGTTTGCCGCAGGGGTTACCTGTGGTGGGTAATAAGCAGGTTGGGTTTGAGAGGATACAGGAGCTGCTGCAGCCTGTGGGTGGTAATATGGATGAGGTGCGACCGGGGGGGCGTAAGCAGGGGATGCATGACCAAAGAACTGAGGTGGACATGAGGGTCTGTGGGAATGGTGGTGATGTGCCATGGGAGCATACGAATTGGTTGCTCCAGACTGAGATGTACCCCGCGAAAGGTCAGGGCCATGGCTAGGGCATGCCATGGAAAAGGGTTGGTTATGTGAGGCTATACAGCCAATGATTCCATCTGCAGCATGGGATGCCCCTGGGGCATCGTGTCAGGAGGAATCGCCGCGGGGGTCGTCAGGGATGATGGAATATAGGTAACCAGACTGGGCGTAAATAAGGTCAAATGGCTGGGCTTTGAGGATGGCCTCTTCTTCGGACTGGGGTCATTCGGATGCCACATCCTTGGCAATGGCAAGAAGGAGAGATTTTAGAAACCAATCTAAGAAGATACGGTCATCTAACTTGATTTTGCACAAGCTACGGCGTCAATGCCACTCATGAATGTGGTCAGTGATGTGGGTAGCCATGTTCTGTCTACAAGATAGTAGGATCTCAACTCCCGCGTCATTGCGGATAGGTAACTGAAAGAACTGCAGGAAAGTCGAGGGAAGGGAAGTAAAGGTGGCATGGGTCCCATGGGGCTGCTCGATGTACCACTTAGCTGCAGAGCCAGTGAGGGTGCACTGTAACAGACGGAGGCGGATAGAGTCATCCACTATGGAGTTGGAGGAACACCATAGATGGAAGGACATAATATGGTTCTAGGGGTCCTCACCTGCCTTGCCCTCAAACTTAGGGATGTTGGAGGGGAGCTTGGTGGGCATGTGAGGCCACGCAGAGTCGTGTCTGATGGGATCGTTAGTTAGTCTAGCCAGGTCAGGAAGGTTGAGACTAGCCATGAATGGCAAACTAGTAGAAGGATGTGACATACTAGTGGCTGTGACCACGTTGGGGCCAATTCCCCTAAGTGGAGGAACTGGGTTCGGGTTGTCCCCAAGTGGAGGAACGAAGGTGGTATGGGATGGTCCTACACCGCTAAGGGTAGTGTGAGCCACTGGTGGAGTTGTGATGGGTATGGTAGCCACTGGAATAGGTACAGTGACTGGAATGGGGGAAGTGGGCCCCATCGAGGGCATACCCAAAGCGGGTGTGGTAGCTAGGGTGGTGGCGGATGCTCCACCAGTGGTGCCTACAAAGAAAGGATTTGAAGTCATGCCAGCCATGGGGCTGGTTGGTGCAGTGTAAGTGGGGTTCTCGGACTCTGCCTCAGAATCAGAGGTAAAATAAGGGGTGTCTAGATCGGGTGACAGAGTTCTATGCCATTGACGAGTGGAGTCAAGTGACAAAGCTCGAGATCTATGATGAGTGGTATCAAGTGATGAATATCTACATTTATGACGGGTGATGTCAAGTGAACCGTACTATGGGGGCTCACCCCGGAGGCGCCGAGAATGTCTCGGGGACTCAATGGTGACAGATGGTGTCAAGTATCTGGGGGTTGTGTTAAGTGAAAAACATCTCAAAAACCCTAATGCAACCGAGTGTAAAGAAGGAGAGCACAAAAAATATGGCACTCAGGCCAACAACCAACTCAAAACACTTACTGTAACAGCTGTGCTACAATAAGTGGAGTATCAACAGAAATGGTCAGAATACCAACAAGCAGTAGGTTTCCTAGAAAATAAAAGTAGTGGACTCTCTAGACCAAAAGGAGGTAAGGGAGCATGCAAACACCTAGATAAATAGTATTCTGACTCAACCAGACATATGTAGGGACCCCCTTTTGGACTTACTTAAAAATTATTAGAAACTTAAAACACAATATAACCATTATGATGCATAATTATTAATAAAACTTGTCAAATTCGAGAACTAACAAAAACAAAATACCTAAATCTGTTGTTGGAGGAGTAGTTGTCGTTGTCAGTCCGATCCCGCTTGCCCTTGACGTCCGCTTCGCTCATTGTGCCCCTCCAACAGAAGCTCGTTTAACCATTGGCGAAGCAACCATTAGCTTCGCCACCCAACCATAGGCTCATGCTTTCAGTCGCATGGCCTCCCCCGAGCTTCGGGTCGTAGAGCTCACACACTCACTTGGGAAACTCAGCTTGGGATTCCCCCCCACCAATGTTTCCAGCCAAACCCTCAATAGCAACAAGTCGTGAGGTAACTCAAAATTACAATAGTCATCCAAGGTCTGGGTCCTTTTCCCATTCCCAAATCCTTCCTTTTAAAGGAACATTCCATGCAACACATGTCGCTTCATGCATAAATACATATTTTATTAAATTTCCAATTTAATAATACTCACCCATCCATGTGTCAGTTTTTCGGGACTGCTCAAACCCTTTCCCATCCCTACACAGATGTGGACAGCTATTTCTATGGATTTCCTAGAAGCACTCCCGTGGTACAATACCACATCTAAAAGGACACGATATGAAGCATTTTATGGACAGGCACCACTAGTTCTTCTTCCATACACACTCAGCAGCTCCCCAGTTCAGACAATTGACTCGGTTCTTCGAAACCGCAATCAAATTCTTCTCAATTTGTAGGACAATCTTCACATGGCAAGAATTCGACTGAAACAACAAGTCGATCAGCACCGTTCTGAGGGCACTTTTCATGCAGTTGATATGGACCTTCTTCGTCTATAGCCTTCCAAGCAATCCTACCTGAAACTCAAAAGGCGTCAGTGGGTCGAAATGCAACCCAAGGATGCTACAGGGGAACCACTCCTTCAGATTCAACATCAATTTCCACATATAAAGCTTTGAGGACAAATCTTTTTCTAAGGGAGAGGGGATGTTAGGAACCCATGTCAACCCTTCTATTTACTTTTTTAGTATATTGTTGTTGGACGCATATGCTTTGTAAGTCGTCCTGTAGTATTTGTTGATCCATAGTTTGTATTATTGTTGTTGGACGCATATGCTTTGTAAGTCGTTCCATAGTAATTGTTGATCCATATTTTCTATTGGCCCATGGTTTGTATTGACACATGGTATTGGCTCCTAGACTTAGTATATAAGTTTGTGTTGATACTAATGAAGGTACCGTGAAGTTATTTGTATTGAACTTGCTCAAAGGAGGTTGCCCCCTCGAAGTGGCCTGCGATCAATATAAAAGTGATTCCGAGTTCTGTTATTTCTGCTATCTCATGTGTTTTCATTAATTAATTATTGCAAGTTCTTCACAGAGACCTAAGAAAAATTTAAATGGAATAAGTATCCAGTCAATAGGGGGAAGTACCCAGCCAACCAGGAATGATTAATCCCAAATTTTGGAAAGGATAATTGTTTGTGGACTTAAACAAACAAAGATATCAAACAACGCCATCTGAAATGCTTGAATTGTTTGTAGCCTTAAAGTAGAGTTACAAATATTTAAAGCTGGTAACGTCAAAATCCAAGAGGAGTCTGAAATAAATTTTATTCCATTACAAAACTTGACATAAAATAAATGCAATCCATTGTTTATGCATGCAACTAGTAACGTTGAAAAGTCTACTACAAAGAAAAATTCTTAGGAAAAAGGAAAGGTGGTTGAAAATTTTTTATCATCTAGTGATGGAGAAAATTACGACAATAGTGGTAGTTCGTATAATGATAGTTCTAAGGACTCTCCACCCCAAAATAAGTCCCACAAGAGGGAAATAAGAGATTTGTGAGATGATTTTATAAAGGCTAAACCTTCTACTTTCAATGGAATTATCAAATTTGGGGAAGAGGTAGAAACATGGATTCAAGGCATGAGTAAATACATGCAAATATACGAAGACCTTAGCCACATGAAGGATTAAAGAATAGTGATTTATAATGTGTACGGTAAGGAAACATTATGGTGGGATGATTTGAAACTTACCAAGGGCATCAAAGAGAAAACTATTAAGTGGAGAAATTTTAGAAGGTACTTCAAATAGAAGTCCTTATCTAAATGATAGTATGACAAAAAAATTAAGGATTTTTATGAGATGATGTTGAACCATCTAACGATGGAAGAGATGATATGGAAAAATTTTAGAATTACTGAAATATGTACCTTATATCAAAGAAGAGAAGGTTAATATTCAATGATTCTTAAGTTGTTTTCTAGCATATTTTAGAGACGAGATTGAATTTGACAATCCAAAAATGTTGGAATATATTTCCCATAAAGCGAGATTGAATTATGAACAAAAACAATAGAGCTGAAGTGGTAAAAGATGGAATGACAAGAAAAAGCATAAGGTTGGAGAGTAGAAGAAGGGTTATAAACTAAGTGCTTTCAATCCAAGTCTACATTGTACAACAATAATATGAACAAAAATAAAACATAATCAAAGTTTCTAGCACAAAACTGAAATCAGTTTGCTAGAAATGTAGGAAGAAACATGGAAGGGACAACTTTTGGACCCTTAAAATGCTGGGTTTGTGGTGAGAAACCATTGGTTGAGAGATTTTGCACACCATAGTGAATCTATCAAAACTGTGCATAGTATCTAGGAAAATTCTACAATTTACGATATTTCAAGCATCCAAGAATTTGTGCAGCATTCGATAACCGACAAGTTGAATACTAGTCATCCTTCATCAAATTTGAACATAATATTATTTGTAAACCAGTCTCAGTACTTATAGATTCAGGTTCATGCAAAAGTTACATATCCCCAAATTTTTTTGAACAATGTTCCTTAGAGAAAACACACATAAATAAGCATGGTTGGTGCACTTAGCCACCAGAATGAAAAATCAAGTAATCACGGGATCACCAAAGGTTTTGTTTTGAATTAAATGGGATCAAAACAAAGGTTGATTTAAATAGATTACTTTTGGGATCGTATGATATGCTTGTGGGTATGGATTAGTTAGAAAAACATAGAGCAAATTTAAACTTCTATACTAAAACATTTACATGTGTTGATGAAAATGGACATACTCAAATAATTAATCACATACCTCAAAAGGTAACTATGAGACATATCTCATCCCTCCAAATGAAAACAAGTGCAAGAAAGGGGTGCAAACTGTATGCAATACAGATAACAAATCCCCGTAAGGGAAATAAATCCAAACTAGAAGGCTTTCCTATTTTAACTTAATTTAAAGATGTATTTCTTGATGAGGTACCTAGTTTAACTCTGAAATGAGACTTGGATTTTACCATTTACCTTGCCCCTGGGTTCATTTTTCAAAGGAACCATATAGAATGAGTACACCAGAATTGGTGGAAATGAAGGTACAGTTGCAGGGGATATTATAAAAAAATATATATTTGACCAAGTGTTTCCACGTGGGGAGCACCTAGTATTTTTTTGCACTGGAAAGATGGAACTCTTAGATTATGCATAGATTACTATCAATTAAACAAGTTCACTATTAAAAACAAATATCCCCTGCCTATGATTGACGACTTGTTTGAACAATTCATAGGGGGATACAATGTTCTCTAAGATAGATCTACGATAAGGTTCTCATCAAGTCAGAATTAAGGATCAATTTATTCATAAAATAACATTTAGGAATCATTCTGGGCACAATGAGTTTGTGGTCACGCCTTTTGAGCTAACCAATCCACGTGCAACGTTCAGGTGTCTCATGAACAGTGTATTTAGAAAGTATATTGAAAAATTTGTACTTGTATTTATAGATGGAATCATTATATATTCCAATACTAGAGAGGAACATGAAGACAATCTGAGAATTGTATTGCAGATTTTAAGAGAACATTAACTATATGTGAATTTTGGTAAGTGTGATTTCCATAAACATAAGATTCAATACTTGGGACATGTGATTTCTTCCCAAGGAATTGTTGTAGATCGAGAAAATATAAAGGATACAATGGAATGATCTACACCTAAAATTTAGGTGAGATTCCTTAATTTAAGGGCCTCGATGGTTATTATTAACTCTCATGGAAGACTTATCTAAGTTAATATACCCTATAAATTCTATCCAAAAGAAGGAAGCTAAATTTATCTAGTCTACAAAATGTGAAGAGAGCTTTCAGAAGTTAAAACACTTACATACTACAGCCCCTATATTGAAAATTCATGATCCTTATAGAGGTGTCATGGTTTGCATATATGCGTGTAAGGAAGGACTAGGAGGAGTCCTAATGCAAAATGGCCTTGTAGTCAGTTATGAATATAGAAAGTTAACATGAAAGGAATTATGCAACATATGACTTAGAACTAGTAGCAGTAATACATGCATTAAATATGTGGAGGCATTACTTGCTTGGAAAGGGATTTTTATTGAAAACTGCTAATATTGGGATAAAGTATTTGTTTAATTAAATGTGTGATAGGTAAGGTGGCAATCCTTCTTGAGTGAATATGAATTTGAAATAAAACGTATAAAAGGTAAAGCTAAAAGAATTCCATATTCCCTTAATAAAAGAATTAATATACTTCATTTGACGATAGTAAGTCATTCTGAAAGTGATCTTAGGGAAAGAATAAAAGAAGCCATGGAAAATGATGAATATTACCCGAAAATTGTAAGTAATTTACATCAAAAAGTTGTAGGATAGCAATATGAAATTTACACTTTAACTCATGATGGAGTGTTGTTGTTTAAAAACAGAATTTATGTCCCTAATTCTGCAAATTTAAAAAATCTTATCATGGATGAGTTTCATAGACAACCATATTCTGGCCATCCTGGATATCATAAAATGATGACATCCATTAAGAAACTGTATTTTTGGCCTAGACTAAAATATGAAATTGTGAAATATATTGCCAAATGCATGAAATGTGAACAGGTTAAGGCTAAGCATTAGCATACAGCCGGTTTATTGCATTCCCTACCTATACCAAAATGGAAATGGGAAAGCATTTACATGGATTTTATCAAAGGTTTTCCCAAATCTAGTAAACTACATGATTCAATTATGGTTGTAATGGACAAGTTGAGCAAGGTTGCTCATTTTATTCCAATCAAATCTACATTTAAAGCCATAAATATTGCTAATATTTTTCTGAATTAAGTGTTCAAGTTGCATCGAGTCCCTAAAGTTATTATATCTAACAGAGACGAAAACTTCACTTCCAATTTTTGGAAGGAACTATTTACAAGTTTGGGGACTAAATCAAACCTCAATACTAATTATCATCCTCAAATAGATGGTCAAACTGAAAGGAAAAATCAAGCTCTTGAGGATATGTTACTATTGTATGTGATGAATAATCCTAAGAAATGAGAGGACTATCTTCATTTAGCAGAATTTACCTATAATAATGGATATCGGACCTCACAAAAATGAGTCTATTTGAAATCCTTTATGGTAGAAAATATAACACTATGGATAATCCAACAGATAGAATTATGTTGGGACATTAACTATTGAAATATTTTGAACACATTGTTAATAAAGTTAAAGAAAATCTCAAAACACCTCAAGATAGAAAAAGAGCAATGCAAACCTGCATAGAAGACCTAAATAATTTGATGTTGGATATCATGTGTATCTCAAAGTAAAGGCCAATAAAAGTTCTCTGAACTTAGGAATATCTTCTAAATTAGCACCAAAATACTTTGGACCCTTCCATATATTAGCTACAGTTGGACATGTTGCTTATTAGTTAGCCTTCCGAGCTAACATAAGAGTACATAATGTTTTTCATGTCTCTAAATTAAAGAAGTATGTATATTACTCTAAATGCATTATAAATTGGGATGTGATATAGATCGAACTAGAAGGGGACTTCTATCCAAAACCTCTATGTATCATGGACAAGAAAGAGGTGATGCTCTAGAACTGAGCCATAGCTCAGGTAAAAGTGCACTGGGAGCACTAATATGAGCCGGAGGAAGTTACATTCGAGATGGAGGACAAAATGCAGGAGCCATACCCATCTCTATTTCAAAATTGAAAAAGAACTTGAAGTTTGTTTGTGAACACCGAGGATGGTATTTTTTTAATTGTGAGGGGAATGCAATGCCCCATTTTGTGAAACCCTTCTGAAAGTTCTTTTTTATTATTATTTGACATTTAATATTTTTTATATGCTTATGCATTATCATTGTTATTATCTTCTGATAATTAATTTGGAAATCCAAAAACAAGATAGGGTCATGGTTCATATAGGACTAGGGAAAAATTTAAACTTATGAAACTCAAACACACATTAAAAACTTTGGAAAACCCAAAAGAAAATTGAAAAATATATAACCCTAACTAAATTCTAGGTGGAGCCTCTGTAGAAAAAATAAGGAATATTTATGTAAATAAAAAGAAACTGAGATACAAAAACACAAGTTTAGAAAGGATATCATTATTATTCACTTTCTCATTATCAACTAACATCATCTTTAGAAAAAAAAAAACAAGACCTGAGACCAAAGAAACAAGAGAAACCCTTGGAATGTTGTGATAGATTTTGGTATCTGTGATTTCTAGTTGACCTATTTTTTCAACTATGTCTCGATTCAGTTAATTATTTATATACTTGAGCACTAGAATTGTTGTGATCATTATATCTATTGAGATAGGAGTTTACTGTCTATATACATGAAATAAATATTATTGTTGGTATATGTGTAACCATTGAAATTTTTATTTTTTATTACTTGAATAGTAGATCACAGAGACATAAAATACCTTAATATATTGTCGAGAGTATTGAGAGGTGCAAGGCATAGATTTATAGTGGATGGTATTCTACCTTGAGGCTGAGTGTAAAACTAAAATACCTTATAGTTCTAGTTCTAGAGAAACCATGACTCAGCTTGGGGGTGATTGATAGAAGAATAAGAGGTTAAGAGTCTCTGCCAATATATGGTTAGGTGGTTCGTGTCTCTTTCCAACACATTATTAGGAGAAATTACAGATAAGTACTATTATTTTGTACTTTTCATTATTTATTAAAAGCTATGAATTGGTTTCGTTTCCTAGAATAATTACAGTTATGTATGTTAGTTAACTATTAAATCTAAAATTATAAATATTCCAATAATAACCGGTTGTAAAGATTAAGAATTTTATGGTTTGTGGATGTGGCAATTTATGGTAGCATGAGAGTTTTTACAGTATTATACAAATTCAATCTCTTAATCTAGAGACTTGATGATTATTCTAGTTTAAAAATAAAAAGGTTTTTGTTATTTTTATTGCAAATAAGATTAAACTAAGAATTGTATATTATAAATAGAACACCATATTTATTTATATTATAGAACTGAAATTGTTAAGAGGAACAAAAATTCTCCAATAATCTAGTTAATCTATATAATATCACTGAATAGCAATATTTTAATTTATATATACAGAGATTCATATTTCAAACAATTCTATTTACAAAAGTTAAGCAATGCATATGTATAGTTAAACAGTACTGGGTGAGCGCAAGCTAATTTGGGACACTTTTCGCGCATTAGATGCAATAGAATATTGAAAAATAAAGCATCCCTCAACTTACATGGATTTTTTGAGATACTTACAAAAAATATTGCGAGGAACCTCCAACAATTAAATGATGAAAATGCACGATATATCAGAAATAGGAGAACACAGAAGGGATTTATTGATCACAGGCCACTTCGAGGGGGAAACCTCCTTGGAGAAACCTCAATACAAATAACTCATGGATGCCTTCATTGGCCTCAACACGTACTTACATAGTAAGTCTAATCTAAACAATTGTTACTCCCCATGAATGTGGGATAATACAATCTACTCACGGGACGACTTACAAAGCATATGCATCCAAAAACAATATACTAACACTATGGGATAATACAATATATTAACAAAGTAAAGAGAAGGGTTCACATGGGTTCCTAACATACCCTCCCCCTTAGAAAAAGCTGTGTCCTCAAAGATTTAGATGTAGAAATTGTTGTTGAATTTGAAGGAGTGGTTCCCATGTAACATCCTCTAGTTGCATTATGTGCCACTGAATTAATACCTATGTGATGGATCGAGAGTGAAGCTGATGAGTGCACCTATTGAGGATGGCCTCTGGCTCCAAAATGATGGATCTTTCATTATCCATTTCGGGTAAAAAAATTTGTGCTCCGATGTTGGTGCCAAGAACTTTTTTAAGACAAGAGACATGAATTACTGGATGAATGTGGAAAGAAGGAGGAAGTTCCAATTTATAAGCAACAGACCCAATCTTATGAAGAACCTTATATGTCCCATAGAAATTTGGAGCGAGCTTATGATTCTCTTTGAGTTTCAGGGAGAATTGCTTGTAAGGTTGTAGACAAAGAAAACCCATATCACCTGCTTGAAAAGTGTTCTCTGAATGGTGTTGATTGGCTTGTTGTTTCATTCGATTTATTTCCATGTGAAGATTGTCCTGCAAAATGTGAAGAATCTGATCCCAGGTTCGAAGAACCATGTCAAGTGCTTGAACTGGTGAACTGTTGGGGGTGTATGGAATAAGAATTGGCGATGATTGACCATAGAATGCTTCATATGGAGTTTTTTTAGATGCAGTGTGGTAGGAGTCATTGTACCACCATTCAACGAGAGGGATCCACTTTTCTCACCGATGTTGTTGTTCGAAGGTGAAGCAAAAAAGATAAGTTTTCAACCATTTGTTGATAAATTCATTATGACCATTTGTTTGTGCATGATACCTTGAACTCATCTTCAGTTTGGTGCCAGTGTGGCGAAATAGTTATATCCAAAAATGACTGGTGAAAGTTGCATCGCGATCTAAGACAATGGCAGAAGGGATTCCATGAAGATGGAAGATCTAGTCCAAGAAAATATGTGCGATTGAGGAGGCGGTATAGGGATGGTTGAGGGCATAAAAGTGACTATATTTGGAGAGGCAATCAACCACAACCAAAATCATTGTATTCCCTCGAGATTGATGGATCCCTTCAATGAAATCCATATAAATATCTATCCACATCCATGTAGGGATGGGTAAGGGTTTGAGAAATCCTGAAAAGAGTGTCATTTCACACTTGTTGCACTATCAAGTATCACATTCATCCACCATCTGTTGAATTTTCATTTCCATTTCCTTCCAAAATAAGTTACGTCGTGCTCACTCATACTTTTTGAGGAACCCAGAGTGCCTTGCCAATGGAGAAGCATGGATTTCAGAGAAAACATCATGTCGAAGATGTGTGCTCTGGGGAAGCACCAGACGACCCTTGTATCTTAGAGAAGCACCATCCCAAGAGTAATACGGTACAACAGAAGGGTTGTTGGCCAACCATTGGATGATTTGAGATAATGAGAAGTCATTGGCATAGACCTGTTGAACAGATTGCAAGATATTTGGAACAAGCATAGAAATAAATGAAAGAGAAAATTTGTCATCAAATGTGCGAGAAAGAACATCCGCTACAAGATTATCCTTACCCTTCTTGTAAGTGATATCATAGTCATAACCCATGAGTTTGCTAACCCATTTTTGTTTTTGCTAGGGAGGAGACCCGTTGTTCCAGGAAATATTTCAAACTCTGGTGATCAGTCTTGATGCAAAAATGATTTCCTCATAGGTATGGCTGCCAATTTTGTACTGCATGCAAAATAACCATCATTTCCTTCTCATATGTAGAGACGACTATATTCTTACTAGAAAGGGCCTTGCTGGTGAATACAATGGGATGTTCATCTTGAAGGAGAACAACACCAAGTCCATTGTCGCAATCATTACTTTCAATAGTGAAGGGATTGGAAAAATCGAGCATAACTAGAATGGGTGTAGTACACATAGCTTGTTTCAGTTTGTCCAATGCACACTCAGTAGCATGTGTCCATGGAAAAGAATCCTTTTTCAAGAGAGCGGTTAATGGAGTTGTAATATTCCCATAATCCTTGACAAACTTGCAGTAGTATCCAATCAATCCCAATGGTTTAGCAAAGACACATGCATATTTATCCATAATTTGTCGTAGATCCAAAGGAGTAGTGGAAATCGTTGATGGTTGCTTCTGAATGGAATGGAGTTGAGCGATGACACCATGTGAATTATTATTAAAGATATTTTCCAGGCGATGTGAACTGATAACACTGAGAGACCCTTGTTGTAATCACTGCAATGTGCTTTTTTCCCATTGACTGAAACCTACATCCAAAGTTTAGAAAAATCCCATAAGATGGGTCCAAGTGTGCAGAACCATTGATCTCCCAAAACCACATCACATCCTCCTAAGGGAAAGTAAAACATGTCAGAGCACAGGTTATAATCTCCAATAGAGATACGCACATTGTGACACTTCCCCTTGCAAGGTAAGGTTCCCCCATTGGTAATCATGACTTCAAAGATGGAGCAAGGATGCACAAAAAAGTAACCTTGTTTGGTGCTCCGAGGGTCAATGAAGTTATGAGTGCAACCAAAATCAATGAGTACTGTAAGAGGGAGCTTCTTGAAGTAACCCTTGACCTGCATTGTTTGTGGGGTGATGACTCTGGCTAAACCATGGAGAGATATCTATGGATGGTCGTCCTGAGAAGGAGGGTCAACAGAAGGCTACTAAATGTAGACCTGATCATCTACTGTATCTTGAGCTTCTTAAAAAATTTCCGTTGCAGATAGAGAATCCACATCCCAGAGATAAATATTTTTCTCAACACATCTATGTCCCCGAGTGAATTTCTCATCACAATTATAACAAATCCCTTTTTCTTTACATGCTCACATCTTTATTTTAGACAAATGCTTGATAGGAGTTTATGTTAATGTAGTTGTAAATTCAGAAGATATTCACTTATATATTGTATGTGTTACATTTGTACTTTATTTTATCCCCGGCGGAGATGTTCTTATTCCTCCGTTTGGAAGTGTCGTCATTTGTATTTGCAAGTGTCGCAAGTTATATTGTAAGTGTCATAACTTGTATTTGATGGGTTATTAGACCACCTTAAAGGGGTCGTCCCAGTATGAGTTAAGTGGACGGGTTATTAGACTTTCCTAAGGGGTTGGCCCAGTTAGGATAAAAGGAAGGTCAAGTTAAAGTATAAATAGAGTGGTTGCACCACTCTATTTACTCATTCACTCACACATCCAACTCGCATAGTTGAGAGAGAGGAGTGTGCACAAGTGGAGGAGGAGTAGCTATTGGAGACATATATCTTTTGGGGTTTCATCTTTGTGATATTTGTATTGGTTCTTATTCTATCTCTGAGGAAGTTGTGGGGTTTTCTCCTTTATGGTTTCCCCGGTGAAATGCTTCGTGTCTCTTGTATCTTGCGTTTGATATGTTGTACATGTTGTTCTCTCAGTTAATATCCTAAATCATATTGAATTAAATGATGAAAATTTAACATTGTATCAGAGCTAGCATGAAGGAAGGCATTGTATGGCATTTACGACACTTGTTGCACTTGCTACAAATTGGAAGCTAGGGCTTGGTTTAGTAAAAACTAGTCATCGTGGCACTTTCCCTATAATTCTGTTTTGGCGAAGGTTCAGGTTCTGAATTTTTTACAGGATGAATATCAGACATGGATGTACCATGTATAAAACTTTCTACCTCATATTCGTTGTACTTTGTGAGATATGATCTGTACAAGTTAGGGTTTCTGCCTCTTCCAGATTGCATCCCTAAACAGGTGACCTAGGCACAAAGGTCATATCTGGGGATAGGAAGCTCCAAATGGAATTCCGTAAAATGTGACAGTTAGGGAACGAACTGTGGTTTCATAGGTCTGAGTTTCGGAGGCCGAAGTTGAAACAGTGACATGTCGCACTCCGTACAAGTTCTCTATGTTGTTTCATCCCATAAACAGGTCATGTTGCGACACTTAGCATATATCTCTCATCGAGAATCCATTAAAGCTAATATTTGTGGGGTTGGAAAGATGACAAGTCAGCCTACCACAAGCCCAAGGTTCATACCCTGAGGATCTGAAATTTTAGAGATGAACTAGAAACAATATGACATATCTTTTTGCTAAAATAGAATTGAATTCTAGGCATTTTCATTTTGGGGTTGTCAATGCTGTGGGAAATTAGGGCTTTTGACAAAAGTGGAATTTTGGAGTTCTCTCATCATAGGATTTATCTCCTCACAAAAATATAAATTTAGAGACCAAGATCAATTTTTTTGGTTGGGTGAATCTCCAGGAAAGTCAAACCCTAATTTGACTTTTGGACCAAAAAAACCAGAAAACCAGATTTTGAAAGAAGTTGCAGATCTGAAATTCGTAGGTCATTTTTGGAGGGTCAATTTTTGGAGTTTTAAAAATATGAGCACACCAGCTTGCTCGCCTAAATCGATTGCATCTCCCTGTAAAGACAGCAGTTTGAAATTCCAAGTTTGGATTCTTAGGATCTCTCTGTCAAACCCTAGCTATCTCAAGATCCAGTTTCAGCAAATCAAAGTTGTAAGACCTAAAATGTTTCTATTTCCATTTGAAGTACTCTTTAAAATATTTCTCACCACACCAAGCTTGAGGATAAGCTTGAAGGGGATGATAACTTCCGAGCATGGAAGTATAGGATTGACTTAATCCTAGAAGAGAATGAATTGGACACCTACATAAGTGAAGAAGTTCTAGTTCTAGAGGGAGATGAGGCTAAGGCCTTACATAAGAAGAACTTGGTCAAGGACAAGAGGATCATTGAAGATTCTATCAAAGACCATCTCATACCACATGTGTCTTCTCTAAAGACACCCAAGGAGATGTTTGATTCCTTGACCAAGTTTTTTGAAGGAAATAACATAAATCGGAAGTTGACTTTGAGGAATCAATTGAAGAATGTAAAGAACAAAATGCAAAGAACATGCAGTCCTCCTTTACAAGGGTCTCTCAGATAAAAGAACAACTTGAAGCTGTGGGAGAAGATATAGAGAATGGTGAAATTGTGATGACCACCTTGAATGGTCTTCCTAGGTCATGGGATTCCTTCATTCAAGAAATTTGTGCTAGAAAGAAGCTCATCACATTCAGTAGGTTGTGGGAGGAATGCTCACATGAAGAAGCTCGAATTGTAGCCCGAGAAGAAAATATGGATAATGAAGACTAAGCTCTCACAGCACACACCAGGAAGAATAGCCACAAGAGGGAGCATCCTCATTACAAGAAGGGTAAACACCACCACCAGAATCAGAAGGAGAACTTTGGAAGAACCCTGAGAGATATTTCTCACATTCGATGTTATACTTGTGATGACAAGGGACACTTTTCCAGAGATTGTCCCAGGAACAAAATCAACTCCCACAAGAAGAAGAACAACAAGAGAAGACATCATGCTCACACTACAGAGGATGATGAACCTCCAAGGAAGAGAACCAAGGAAGACAGTGAAGATTCTTCAAGTTATGAAGAATATGTATTGTAATGAAATTTTACATGAAAGGAGTAGAAGAAGCTACTGCAGAGTTGGACTCCGGAAAACAAATAATCTATGGAAGAGCGTCTCATCCATTATTAGCATTGGTTAAGGTGCACACTATCAGAGACTCCAGTAGCTCCTGGAAAAAAGAAAAGATTGAGAGGGAGTCCACCCAACAACCAAACAAAGATAAGTATTTGAATTTTCATTTCTTGTATATATGAGTACTTAAATGATGTTGTTCAGTCATGTACATACTTATGTTCCTAGATTTAGGATGTATATTATGCATTTTAGAAAAGTTGCATTAATGAACAAGATACTACTAATATAGTAATGGGTAAGTGGCCTATGGTACTGTACAACACTCCATTGCTAATTATCTAGATTGAAACCTCTTTGCTGACATGTTGGGAGTAGTGCACACTCTTAACAATGTTCTAGTAGAGATGGAAGGCATCTAGAAAGTTACAGGATATGGATAAATGTTGTATTGATGCATTGGCTAAGATAATTGCATGATTGTATGAGATATGTCCTTATGTGTAATATTTTTTTCTGAAAACTATGAGAAAGTTCTAATCATGGAATTGAATTTGACTTGTAGGAAAGATCGTGTACAATCACCTACAAAAGAAGGACAACGACATTTGTTCCAGCGACGAAGTTCAAGAAAACTACCTATTGAAGATATTGAAGAATCTGAAGTTCCTGAAATCAGCGATGCAATAATGGAAGGATGCCATGATTGAGGAGTACAAGTTGATCATGAAGAATGATGTCTGGGATGTGGTCCTAAGACCAGAAGGGAAGTCTGTTGTGACTTCCAAGTGGATCTACAAGATCAAGCATGCTGTAGATGGTAGCATAGAGAAATACAAGGAAAGATTTTTGGCTCGTGGCTTCTCCTAGAAAGAAGGGATAGATTATGAAGAAAATTTTGCACCTGTAGCCAGATACACTTCCATCAGAACAGTACTTGCTTTGGCTGTAGCGATGAAGTGGAAGACACACCAGATGGATGTCAAGACAACCTTCTTGAATGGTGTAGTCAAAGAGGAAGTGTATGTGGAGAAGCCACTCAGTTTTGAGACACATGATAGGGAGTCGCATGTGTACAAATTGAAGAAATCCTTGTACGGTTTGAAAGAAGCACCCAGGATGTGGTACGACAAGATTGACAGCTTCCTGGTTAGTTTGGGATTTACCAAGAGTAAAGTGGATTCAAATCTTTATAACTACAAGGTTGAGGAAGGAAATCCAATGATAATTCTACTGTATGTAGGTGACCTGGTTGTGATAGGTGAGGATGGGATGATTGTTGATACAAAGAGGAAGCTTGCTGCCGAGTTCGAGATGAAGGACTTGGGAATGATGCATTACTTTCTAGGCATCGAGGTGTGGCAGAGTGTAAATGGAATCTTCCTTAGACAAGGGAAGTATGCAGTAGAGATCCTGAAGCATTTTGGGATGATGGACTGCAAGGCCATGGCCACACCTATGGCATCGAACTTGAAGCTATAGAGTGATGCTTCATCAGAGTCGGTTGATGCGACAATGTATCATTAGATGATTGGGTCCTTGATGTACCTGACGAATACGAAACCAGATATTTGCTTTGCTGTGAACACATTGAGCCAGTTCCTGACGGATCCTAGACATGTTCACCTGATTGATGCAAAGCATATTCTGAGGTACTTGAGGGGTATGGTTGATTATGGGATCAAGTATGATATAGATCAGAAGATTAACCTAAAGGGTTATGTTGATTCTAATTGGGTAGGAAGTGTCATTGATAGGAAGAGAACTTTGGGGTGTTGCTTCAATTTGGGATGAGGTGTGATCTCTTGGTTTAGCAGGAAGCAGTCTTGCGTAGCACTGAGTATAGCCGAAGCAGCGTATGTCACAGCTTGTTCGGACAATTGTGAGGCAGTATGGCTAAGGAAGCTACTATCATATTTATTTTATCTCCAGTTGGATGCTACTTGTATCTTCTGTGACAACCAGAGTTGTGTGAAGTTGTCCGAGAACCCGGTGTTCCATGACAAGTCGAAGCATATAGATATCAAGTATCACTATATCATGGATATGGTGTAGAGAGGAGGAGTGAAGCTCCTGTATGTTGCGATGGACGAGAAGATAGAAGATGTGTTGACCAAGCCAATAGCCAGGGTGAAGTTAGAGTACTTCAGAGAGAGGCTTGGTGTTCTTCAAATTGAAGATACTTTCAGGAGGAAGTGACGAGACACAAATGCAGGAGCCCTTTCGAGCATGGTGGTAGGCGGGTCCACCCCATGGCTATGGATGTAAGTGTTGTGTGATGAGCATCCAGACGATGCTCTTTCATGAACATCGGGATGATGTTCTGTATGACGATGATCCATATGATCATCCGTATGATGCTCCATATGATGATGATCTGTACGATCATGAGCATCCATATGACACTCCGTATGATGATGATCTATATGATCATGAGCATCTATATGATGCTCTGTATGATGATGATTCGTATGATGATGAGCATCCATATGATCATGAGCATCCATATGAGCATAAGCATTCATCATGAGAATCTGTATGATGCTCCATATGATCATGAGCATTTGGATGATTCTCCATGGATATTTTGCAGGTTGTACAGTAGCATGTAATCAGTCCTGGGAGATATTGCAGGTTGTGTAGTAGAACGTAATCAGTTCTGGGATGCTCTTTTGAGGTTTTTCTTGTTTGCATGTAATCAGTACTAAGAGATCTTGCAGGTTGTGTAGTAGCACGTAATCAGTCCTGGGATGCTCTTTCGAGGTTTTGCTTGTTCACATGTAATCATCCCTGGGATATCTTGTAGGTTGTGCTTGGCACGTAATCATTCCTGGGATACTCTTTTCAGGTTTTGCAGATGCACATAATCAGTCTTGAGATTCCACTGGATGGGCTGCTCGTAGAGATGATGAAGACCTACATGGAGGCTAGGCCTACATCCAGCATGAAAAAGGGTTGGATCTATAGAACTTCCTATGACGAGTAGAATTGAGAGATAGCACCAGTGATCGACATGATGGGTACAACAGCAGTGACAATGATGGTCTAGTGATCCAGTGTTGATGATCCAACTCCATTATTGAAGACTTGTTCCTATATGTATTGATGTCTATGTCAAGAGAATACCTTCCTAGTTAAAAGGCAGTATTAATGTATTTGTAACTTTGAAATATATTCACTTATATGTTGTATGTATTACATTTGTACTTTATTGTATCCTTGACGGAGATGTTATTCCTCCATTCAGAAGTGTCGTCATTTGTATTTGCAAGTGTCGCAAGCTATAATGTAAGTGTCGTAACTTGTATTTGATGGGTTATTAGACCACCTTAGAGGGGTCGACCCAGTATGAATTAAGTGGAAGGGTTATTAGACTTCCCTAAGGGGTCGGCCCAGTTAGGGTAAGAGGAAGGTCAAGTTAAAGTATAAATAGAGTGGTTGCACCACTCTATTTTCTCATTCACTCACACATCCAACTCGCATAGTTGAGAGAGAGGAGTGCACACAAGTGGAGGAGAAGTAGATGCTGGAGACATCTATCTTTTGGGGTTTCATCTTTGTGATGTTTGTATTGGTGCTTATTCTATCTCTGAGGAAGTTGCGGGGTTTTCTCCTTTATGGTTTCCCTGGTGAATTGCTTTGTGTCTCTTGTCCCTTGCGTTTGATATGTTGTACATGTTGTTCTCTTAGTTAAGATCTTAGATCATATTGAATTAAATGATGAAAATCTAACAGTTTCTCTAGGAGTTAGCATGATGGGAGGTCATTGGGAAACTATATTTCTGAATGGAACAAAAGTGGATTTGAAGCGTTGTTGGGATGTGATCTTGTCCTCCGCCAACTTATCCAACCCTAGGACTTCCATCATTGTGCTAGGACAGAACATTTTAACCTCAGATCAGATTGCATCCTTCAGACCACTGAAAAAAAAACTCTTGTAGAATTCATCAGACACCTTCTATGTAATTGTCCAGTTTCTCAAATTATGTCTGATACTCTCTCACAGTGCCAATTTGGCAAAGTTTAATGTGTGCTCCTCTGAAGTCATCAAAAGCACTAGGGACAAATCGTTGCAAAAGGAGTTGGAAAAAATATGTCCATTTTGGCTCTGTATGACCCTTGATGTACCAATGGAACCATTGAATGGATTCATGTTCGAAATGAAAGGATGAAAGTGGAACTTTCTTAACATCAAAATTATTATGCAGACTGAAATATTACTTTTCCCAGTATATCCATCCAATTGGGTCATCACCATTGAAGCGAGGAAAATCAAGCTTTGACCCATGAAAAGTATTGGAATAAGAGAATCCATTATCTGCAGAAGACTCTAGATGTTGTCTATTGTTCATGGTTGAAGGCTGAAGATGGAGGCTGGGAATGTTTTCATCGAGATCTTGGATTTTGGTCTTGAGGACTGCAAGTTCTTCCTCCATGTTTTTTGCTCTTGTGCGGTGATGACCATAACTAGGATGTTTTTATTTTTTGGGGGGGGAGAATTGGTAGAAAAAAAACAGAAACTTCTTTAGTAAAGGAAAATTTGGATTTGGGAAAAACTCTGATGGGTAATTGGGGTTTGATTAGGTTTTGGACACTTTCTAACGGAGAGGGAAGCAGAAAATGGGGATTTCATAGGTGGTGTGAAAGAATGGGAAATTTTTTCTAAGAGGGACAAAGATGCAGAAATAGGAAATGAACATTGTGGAAAAATGTGAAGGCGATTGGGTGGAAATCGAGGAGTTATGGCAAACCCTAAAAATAGACAGATGTGGGATTTCTAGCTTCGGGAAGTGAAATTTGGGATAGAATCCTCAGGAAGGAAATATGAAGAATGGAATTGCATGGGTGCTAGTGAATTTTCAAGGAAAACAGAGTTAAAGCAAAGAATACATGGCGAAAAAACATGATTTTGAACCTTTTTTTTTTGGAATTGATCTGCAATGACTCGGAAATGATATGCAACAACTCAGAATTGATCTGCAACGAATCTAGATAGATGTAATCTGCTATTACGAGTTTAAAATGGATATGGACCCCAAGTATGCTCGACTTCCTAAATTTTCAGGGGATTCACTCATATACCAATGATGTCTAACGACTTGCGTATTAGGGTAGTACCCCTCACTCCATGGCTCAGGTAAAACTGATAACCACTTTGCCACAAACGACAACTCCTAGTTTACCTCATGGGTGGGAACTATTCAAATAGGTAGGGGTCGTTTCCCTTTTCGCTGATAGGTCCTCTCTATGGGCCAACTACTTCGGGGTTATTTTGGTACTCCTCACAATGATTTTTAGGGATATGCCCAGGTACTTCCCACAGTTAAGTGGATAGGTATTATTCCCGGATCTGAACCTACAATTGAAAGGAACAATACAGATGCAAAGAAAAATAACTACTACAATATTCACAGTGCCTAGAAGCCACTACGAAAAAACAAATTGGCAGAATTTTCACCCAGCGAGCCCAAGAAAGTGCTCTGATACCAGATGTGGGGAACCTCCAACAATTGAATGATGAAAATGAACGATATATCAGAAATAGTAGAACATAGAAGGGATTTATTGATCACAGGACACTTTGAGGGGAAACCTCCTTAGAGCAAGCTCAATACAAATAACTCGTGGATTCCTTCATTGGCCTCAACACGTACTTATACACTAAGTCTAAGCTAAACAACTATTATTCCCCATGAATGTCGGATAATACAATATACTCACAGGATGACTTATGACACATATGCGTCCAACACCAATATACTAACACTGCGAGATAACACAATATACTAACAAAGTAAAGAGAAGGGTTGACACAGGTTCCTAACAAATATATTGCACTGAGTAAAAACCATGAAATGTAGGAATTTGAATCATGTTTCTGAATATATAAATTTTATGCATTGAAAATTTTCATCACTATGTCAAGTTTCATCTTTTCTAACAGTCACATTTTATTTTTTTGGAAAATGATAAGGTATGTGTGTTTGTGGGTGCATCCTTCAAGTACCTAAATGATGGTTTTGGGATACAAAAATTGGTATACATTTACAGAACAAGTAGCACCGGTGCAACACTATTTTTCCAAAATTATTATTACTATTATTATTAATTATATAAGTGATCAAACCTCAAAAACGATACATCAAATGTGGGTACATCTTTTGAAGCTCTTAATGCAATGATTTCAAAATGAATTTTTTATAGCATGTAGAGGTCGGTGTCTAGTAGTGCAACATACAATTTTTTTTTAAATGCTTGTGAAATGAAAAAATTATGGAAGAAACACTAACAATGTGTTTTTTGAGTTGAGTCATGATACAAGAAAATTAAGAAAAAAAATCATATTTAAAAAAATACGTGTTTGGAATATGCACAAAAAATGCTATCTATGTCTAAAATTTCATAAAAAATTATTGTGTCTACCAAACTATAAAGAGTGGTGAAAGATAGGCATACTAAGAAAATGGAGGAAATGCCCAATTTGTTATGGTTAAAACCATATTCCATAACACAGGGTTGTTAACTCCAAACCAAACATGTAGGATTGTGGATGACACGCGGGTGCATGTAGTAGCCACTAAGAAACACTCGCACATTATCTTTAAATTTAAATTTTATTCCCTCCTTTGGTGTCAAAAGAAACGCTCGAGCATTTTTTTCTATACAAAATGTGTGAGTGTTATTAATTACAAAAAGCTCTAGCATTTCATTGTTAAAAAATTCTCTAACGCTTATTTGTTACAAAATTCTATAGCATTTCTTGTTTACATAACTCTTTATCATTATAGAGCACATAAACCATGCACTTGAAGTAGTGGATGGAGGTAAGGGGGTTAAGGATGAGAGGGGATACAAGAGGGGGGACACTATATGATAATTAATGGATGGAGGTAATGGGGGTGAGAAAGAAGGGGGGGGGGAGGGATATGAACCGAGGAAGGGGGAGAGAGGGATGAGAATGGAGTAAATTAAAGGCCTAAACCCATACTCTGTAAGGACCAAACCGCTAAATCCATAAACACCTAATTCATTATCTCCTAATCACATAATCCCTTAACACGCAAGCCCTTACAAATTTAACACCTTGACACTTAACCTTAACCTTTTATACCTTACCCAACTAATCGTCAATCCCTAAATCCCATAACCTATAAAGGGATTAATTCCTAAATCCTTAGTCCTTTAATTAACCCCTTATATCCCATCCCATTAGTCCTAAGCCCCTATTATCCTAAGCCCTTAACCCCTTATAATCCCTTAACACTATAACACCTAATCCCTTAATGTCTAACCTCTTAAAACTTAACCCCCAAACCCTAGAGTCATAAAATCCTTTACCCCCAGATCCCCTAAATCCTAAACCACTTGTCCTTTAATTGTTTACCTCTAATATTTATTTGCATGTGCGACCTCCTTTGTGCAAGTGTGCCTTGCATTTTCTTGTGCACTCTATGTTCGCATGTGCACTCTCTGTTTGCATGAAATTTTTTTTTTTTCTTAAGAGATCTCCCTTGCGATTGATCACTCCTCTCTTGGCTTGGTCACCCTCACTTGGGCATGTGCATTGGCCTCTAATCTCTAGTTTACCCCTTATAAGACTTTAACCCTTTAACCCCTTTACCCTTAATGTGTAACTTCATAAACCCTAACCCCATAATCCCAAAGCACTAAATACCTTAACCTATAAATCTCCTAACCCTTAAACACCTTAACCACTTTACCTCTAATCCCACAACCCCTAAGACCTAGTCAAACCCTAGCCCCTAAACAACCTAACCCATAATACATAAAGCCCAAATCCCTAAATACCTAAATCCCTAAATCCCTAATCCATCAACCACTAAACAATTAAACCTTTAACTTCTTATATCATAACCCCTAACCTCTTAAATTCTATCCCCCTAACAATTGAGCACTAAATTCCTTAACCCCTAAATCCCCTAACCCATAAAACCCTATCCCCTAAACATAAATTAATCCCTAAGTACCCCTTGACCCTTAAATTCTAACCACTTAACCCTTGTCGCCTTAACCTCTTACCCTTAAATACCCTAACTCCTAAATCCCTTAACCCCTTAACTAACCCCTACCCCCCTAATACCCAATCCCTTAACCCCTAAACTCTAATGTTTCAAACCATAAAGTGCATAATCCACTATCTTCTTAACTCCCTAACCCCTAAACCTTTAAACCTCTTAACCACTTTATGCCTTTACCTCTGAACTCTTAACCTCTAACCCCAAATTCCTAGTTAACCCCCCAACCCTAAAACCCCTAACCCATAATCCCTAAAGCCCTAATCCCTTATCACCTAAGTAATTAAGTAGTTAACCCCCAAGCCCTAGTTAACGTCCTAACCCATACAACATGAAGCCCAAAACCCTGGAAGATAAGGATGGATAGGGAGAGAAAGTTAGGAAGGGATAGAGAGAGGGAGGGAGAGAAGGGGGAGGTAGATAGAGGGAAATGGATGGAGGGGGTGATCTACACATAAAGGAAATATTTTTATGGTAAGGAAATAATCGAGAAGGTTGAAGAAATGTTTTATGTGGATAACCGTAACTCCAGAGCATTTATTGTGAAAGAAATGCTTGAGTGTTTTTGTTCAATGAACGTTATCTAGCCGTGCATCAAACATATTAATTGTAAATGGAGTTTTTATTATAAAAGGAACGCTCGAGCATTATGGACTTAAGAAACAATTCAACGTTTTTTTATTCAATAACGTTCGAGCGTTATGGCTTTAAGAAATTCTTAAGTATTTTGTTATGCAATAACGCTCAAGCATTTTAGTTCTGCATAAATACTCTACCTATTGTCTCCCAGAATACTCTTCCTAATATTGGATCCTTGACTGCGATGCAAACATACTCATACAATTTAATAGTCTTGACATTGATATATGAAAGATTGAAGACTCTATGTTCTTAATTGAATAGGATTCTACATTCACAATCAATCAAACTCAATAATAATCTATGTTCACAATTGAAGAGGAACCTACATTCACAATTGAGCAAGGTTGAAGAATCTATATTCATGTTTGAGGAAGAATCTATATCCACAATCAAAATCAAGGTTGAAGAATTTATATCCAAAATTAAGGAAGAGAAAAAGGTTGAAGAATTTATATTCTTAATTGAGGAAGAGAGCAAGGTTCAAGAGTTTATATTCACAATTGAGGAAGAGAGAAAGATTGAAGAATAATCGTTCACAATTGAGGAATTATCTATATTCTAAATTGAGAAAACTTAAAGAATCTACAGTGAACACGATTGAAAAGGAATCTAGATTCAGCATTGAGCAAGCTTGAAGAACCTATCTTCACAAATGAAGAATTTTCTATATTCACAATTGAGGTAGAATTTACTTTCACAATTGAGAAAGCTTGATAATCTATATTCACAATTGAGGAAGTATTTATATTCACAATTGAGCAAGCTTGAAGAACCTATATTCACAAATGATGAATTTTATATATTCACAACTAATATAGAATTTACTTTCACAATTGAGCAAGCTTGAGGAATATACATTCACAATTGAGGAAGCATCTATATTCACAATTGAGCAATCTTGGAGAACCTATATTCACAAATTAAAAATTTTCTATATTCACAACTGAGATAGAATATACTTTCACAATTGAGAAAGATTGAGGAATCTGTATTCATAATTGAGGAAGTATCTATATTCACAATTGAGCAAGCTTGAAGAACCTATATTCACAATTTAGGAAAAATCCATATTCACAATTGAGCACACTTGTAGAATTTGTTTTCATTGTATTTTTCATTTTGATCATGGAGAAGCAATCAAACAATGAAATCGACAAGAAAAATGAAGCCTCAATAAATCATTGAATAAAATAGAGAAAAGAAAAGATTGGACATGTGGAATCAAAGGAATTGCATGGATACTCATCCAATTACAACCATATATGATGCCATGGTCATTCCTACCAATCCACGACAAGAAAAAAAGAAGAATTCCCTATAGGGGCCCTTAATTTCCACTAAATTTGATTAACAAGTACACCATGGCACTAGTCAAGAAGGAAAACGTAAGTGCTCATCGAGGGATGTTCAATTCATATATAAATTCAACCTCAATATAATGAGTCACAATATCAATATGTACATATTGTTATGATGGATTGTGTTTATACAAGCGATGGATTTAGGGAGGTTTTGAATGTAGAATCTATGGTGGAAGAAGAAGATGTTAGGAAGACCATCCAAGAGAATGTCCAACTTCCCACATCCGGCTTCCAGCAAGAGAATGAAAGACAACAAGATCCTCTTGAAATGCCAAAGCATCATGGTGATGTTGTACATGGAACAGTTCCAACACCCTTACCTCCATTAGCAAGTACACGCTGAAGAACTCCAAAATGTATATAGGTTGTTGAAAGTCTTGTTAATTTGGTTGAAGGTATGTTGTCTAAACACACTATTTCTTATCAAACTAGAGATATACTTTATAACTTTTTTATTCTAAATGTGATGGGGATAAATGCATATTATTTTTATCATTGTTAAAATCTAGGTCTATGACTATTGTTAAGAGAAAGTTAGGGATAAAGATGATCAAAAAGTCTGAACAAAGTTCTCATATTGTTAAACGTTTAGTAGATGCATTTAGTACAATTGGAAATAAATCTTGTTTAAAGGATTTCAATGTGGCTCGTCCTGTGTTGCCACAATCAATCGTGAACAAAAACACTAGGGCCCTTTGTTTTCTTAAACCAACATCCAAACTTATTAATTTGAATGTCAAAACACTCTGTAGGTATTGTGTTAGAAGAGAACAACTTGAAACTTGTCAAATAGATGTCTAGGTCTTCATTGGCAGGTTGCCATGCTCTGATATGAAGCTCATTAATGTGGTAAAGGGACTAGTTCAATATTTTTGGAATGACAACACTAGACTTTTGTCTAACCAAAAAGATGTATTAAAACTGAGAAGGGCTTCAAGGGATCATGAACCGCACATCAAACATTTTCTTGACATGACACAAAATGAATTATATGAGAGATTTAGGCATGAACATAATGAACTTAACCTCGGCCAAATATCCTTTTATAAATGAAAACCATGGTATGTTAAAATAAACACAACTTGTAACACATGCTATTGTCGATATCACATTGAGTATGGTTAATAGTATCACACACACACAAATATATTGTGTGTATTGAATAACACTTGCGCAAGAATTCTCAGCTACATTTACATCAATGTCATATAGAGACTTTATTCATATCATTTTATGCATAAGGACATAAGGTTGCACATTTTATCAAAAATGTTGCTTAGATGGGACATGCCTAGATTGCAGTGGAATGTCATTATTGGTAAAATGCATACATGTGAATGATGAGCATGAACTTGGGAGGTAGGAGGTGAACTAATAGTCATTCAAATATGTCACATATAATATTGATGGAGGGAATTGAAGAAAAAAATACAACTGGTCACTTCTCATGTTATTAATGAGTACTTGAATACTATTTTTTTCTTCATATTGCAATTACATATGTAAAACTCTGTTGATATATGTATTCATTGTTGATCTACTAGGTACGTATTTGTGATTTCATGGAGGGATTCTTTGAAAAGACACAATAGTATGTAAAACATGTACATGTGGGTCATTGGAAAGATGAGTAGTTTAGAACATACAGGGACACGATTCTTGTTGGGACTATCTTATCAGTGGTCGATTTTGCGGAAAAATACACTTTTCAAACACAAAACGAGGTCCAGAGTCAATATTATCACCCATACCATGTCAACATAATGGTCCATATCACCTACAGGCATGGGGTAGTTAGTATTGAAGACAAAAGGTTTATATTGAAGGAGTATCACTTCTACATAAGTGATGACCAGTGTCACGACTTATATTTTGTACAACATAGCTTTCAATTTTTTTACATCACTAGAAGGAAACATATATACAGATGGAACAACATTGGATTTGGTCGGATGGTTTTGTAGGTAAATTCAAAATTTATCGTGTCTTTCAATGGTTGTGTATGCTCCACAATATGCACAAGGTGCCACATATCTGGAACTCTATTGAGACTAGGCACAAAAAAGGGGAGCATGATGGAGAAGGTGCATGCATCAAGACTACATTATGTAGGAAAGAAATGAATTTCACAGTTATTTTGCTCATTCAAGATGCAAATACCATTATTGAATGTTGTTGTTAATCCATGGGGGTAGGGAGAAAGAAGGAAACAATATCAGTCAACCAGGAAATAACATGTACATAGATATTTTTGGGAGGTAGTCAATGTAGATCGAGCACAGTTACATGAGTGTAATACCATCTAGGGAACTCGTGCATTTCATTGAGTTAGAACGTCGAACAATGTTATAGTTGAAATGTGAACAAGAAAACTCTCTTTTTTTTGTTCTCCATGTAGTAGTGGTGAATGGGACACTTATGAATCCACAGATTGGGTTGATAGTTGGGATCGTGTATCAGTTCGCATTGGTTGACATATAGCTACATAATTATACCAGTTGGAGGAAAAATCAAGTATTTTACCAAACTATGACCACATATCAGATCTCATACAACCAGGCTTGATTAATATTTAGATAATTTTGAAATTTTTGACAACTAGTTGTGTCTATTTAGTTGACTCAAATGTTGTCACTCTATTTTCTATGAGGCACATATATGTAGTGGTTTCCTCGAGAGACATGAATGGGTCACTAGTTATTGGATGGTGTGTTTCTTGGATGGGAAGAAGACCCTCAATGTCTCATTAAGGGACTGTGAGGGAATTGATTTTTTTATTGGGTCGATGGTTATCAAAGGAGAATATTTGACACAATTTTACCACTCTCAAAATTAGAAAAAATGGTATATATTTGAATATTATAGACAAGGTTAGATTGTATACCATTATACAAACTTGGTTATTGGCACAAACCTCCACCTGCAAACAATGTTAAGGAATAACTCATCAAAGGTATGATAATTCTTTTCTTACTCCAAGCACGAGAGGTTAAAGTATATCATTGGTATTAGAGGTAATCTCGATGGTCTACTCGAATGAACACATGTAGGTAGTCAGGTATGTGGTATGCGTGTTATTTTTTGTACTATATTATAGGTAAGTAGTGTACATGTATATTCTGATTTTGTTTCATGGTCTCATCGATTATTGAAATTAATATTTTGACTATTACAACTCGGCATTGACAACTTGATGGATTGATAAATATAGCTTGATAGATTGATAGATTGTTTCATGTGCATCCATTTGAATCCAAACCATTAAGCACAAATATGCACAAGAGTCCAAAAAACTTCATGTTACAACAAAAAAGTTACATATCAAAATCATTTTCTATATTGGGATCCTATTTATCAAAAGCACCATATGCCACCTCTTCTAGGATCTAAGCCTTTCCTCTACCTTGAACCTCAAAGTTGGTCCTCCAAGCATCTTATTCAACACCCCAATTTTTCATGAAACTTCTTAATGCAAGTGTTAAAATAAGGTCTAAAAATCTTCCCATGCTTAATAAGTGGTTTTGCTTGAGTGAAGGACACATTTTTGTTAAGGTCATGATAGAGGAGCTCAAACTTAATCTTGTAAACATAGAGATAGGAGCCTAGCCTAGAAACCCTAGTTTGCATCCTAAACCCTAGTTTGAACTATAAACCCTAGACACACTAGTTTTTAGCCTAAATCCTAGTTTGCATTCTAAACCCTAAAGACCCTAATTTGTATCCTAAAGCCTAGTTTGTATGCTAAAACCTAAAAACCTTAGTTTGTAGCCACTAACTGTCATTAACCAATCACTAATATCATTTATGCAATGTCACCATTGACCAATATCTAGTATCAAACATTCACACCTTTACAACTTTGCAATGCCATCATTGGCCAATATCTACTATAAAATGTATTCATGTACTTTTATAACCTTGAAATTTTGTACTACCAAACATTTATACTTTTACAACTCTAAATTTTCATCATTGACCAATGCCTATTATCAAACATCCACTTACATAACTCATGGAAGATGCCAATTATTGCACTGGGGGGTCAAATTAGTTTGTAGAAGCCCTAGGTTGACCAATCATTTTAATGTAAAATGCAATGTCCCCATTGACCAATATCTACTATCAAACATTCATGCCTTTACAACTTTCCAATGTCATCATTGGCCATGTAGAATCCCTAGCTTGAAGACTAACTCCTAGTTTGCAATTTAAACCTTAGTTTGTAGGCTAGGCCCTAGTTTGTAGAATCCCTTGGTTGAACAATAAATTTAATGTCAAATGCAGTGTCCCCATTCATCAATGTTAACTAGACATGATTTTGAAACACACCAAATATTTCAAGGCTAACTTTCAAATAAGAAAAGCATGATCCATTTGTTTGTAATAATGATCATTGCAATTTAATGCCAATAAAGTTGAGCCTCTCTTGACCTTCAGACAGATACAAATATTATATGAATCTAATGGAAGGGAATGAACAATGTTGTAATTATACCGAATGAACTTGTTAACCCGACAACATGCCCTAAGTGTATGTGGGGGCCTTTTTAAAGAAACATGCCCCCCTCTCCATTTCCATAGAGACCAACAAACCTAGAAACCACTAAAAAATATCATTCTCATCACTAAAAAATATCTACTATCACATATCTAGAAACCCTAGTTTGTATCCTAAACCCTAGTTTCTATTATAAACAATAAAAAGCCTAGAAATTCTTGCATTGGGCTGTCAAATACCACAAAACTCACCAAGAAATTATTTGGTTGGCTTGAATATCTTTTCAATGCCTAAATACACATGCCCAAACTTATAGAACTCGATTTGAATACCTGGTGGTGGTTTTAGGCCCCAAGACCAGTTTGGCATGTGTCCTTGAATGGCTACAGGGGGCGACTTGCAAATGGACATAGAGAAACATTTTTGCATCGGATCACAAAAGAATCGATTACATTGGATTCCTGAAATCAGATTATAGGTAGGGGTGCCTGAATTTTTCAGTTTACATGGTCAAAGGCACCTTTAATTTGGATGGAAATGACACTAGTTTTTTCCTCAGTGAAACACATGACAATTCTTGCATTGGGGGCACAAAATCCAAACTAGGAAGCATAATTGGGTTCTGTCATCTCCCACATATGTTTTTGGACAATGTGGATATGTTCATATTTCCCACAATTGCCCAGGATATTTCAATTCAAGATTGACTGTTAGTTTTTCAGAATTTACTTCAATGTGATCTAGGATCTTAAATGAGAGAACAACAAGTATATCATATCAATCATGAACACAATAATGCAAACACACAAGAAACATAGAGTTTACTTGGGGAAAACCATAAAGGTGAAAAACCCCAATAACTTCCTCAGAGATACATAGAGCAATGATACAACCCAAGCATAAGAGATAGACATCTCCTAGCAGCAGCTTCTCCTCCTCCACAAGTGCACCAATCTCCAAAGAGTGTGTGTGAGAATAGAATGATCAAATAGAGTGCCTCCTGCACTCTATTTATACTTGACTTGAGTTTCCTAATAACCTTTACTAGGTCGGCCTTAACTTAACCACATAACATAATGCTGACTGGGTCGACACCCAATAGGGTGGTCTAATAACCCTTTGACCCACATGGCTGACCCCCAATAAGGTGGTCTAATAACCTTTCGACCCACATGACTTATACAAGACCGGCCCCAACAAGGTGGTCTAATAACTCGTCAAGTATAAGTTACGACACTTACAATATAAATGACGACACTTCCATATAGAGGAATAATAACATCTCTATAGGAATACAAACACTTCCGTATAGAGGAATAATACCATCTCTATAGGAGTACAATATACATATATGAAATACATTCCAAAGTTACATATAAATCAACACTCCCTCTTAACTAGGAAGGTATTTCTCGACACAGGTCTTCTAGCACAAGTCTTCTTCTTTGGATCATTATCACTAGATAATCGTCATTGATTCATCGTCATTGTCACTGTTGCTGCTATCTCAATAAATCTCTGAATCTACTCGTCATAAGAAGTTCTCCAGAGCTAGTCCTTTTTCATACTGGATGTAGGCCCACCACCTGCAGGTCTTCATCATCACTGTCCATACTGTGGAATCATCAAGACTTATTACGTGCATCAAAAAACCTTAAAAGAGTCTCTTGACTAGAAAGAACCCTAAAGAGCATCTGAGGCCTTTTTCATCCTGTCCAGATCTCCAGGACTTATTACATGTGACTGTCACAAAACCTTAAAACAGTATCTTGACTAGCAAGAACCCTAAAGAGCATCTGAGGCATTTTTCATCCTGTCCAGATTTCCAGGACTTATTACATGTGACCCCCACCACAAAACCTTAAAAGAGTGTCTTGCCAAGCAAGAACCCTAAATAGCATCTGAGGCCTTTTTCATCCTGTCCATATCTCCAGGACTTATTACATGTGGTCACCACAAAACCTTATAAGAGTGTCTTGCCAAGCAAGAACCCTAAAGAGCATCTAATGCCTTTTTCATCCTGTCCAGATCTCCTGGACTTATTACATGTGATCATGGCAATGCCTCGAAAGAGCATATGAGGCCTTTTTCATCCTGTCTAGATCTCCAAGGTATACTTACATGCCATCCCCGAGCAATGCCTCAAAAGAGCATCCGAGGCATTTTCCATCCTGTCCAGATCTCCTAGGTCTACTTACATGCTCATCTGCACAACCTGTTCCACGACCATGGAGTATCAACTTGATACTCACCATACATCATCATGATGTACACATGATCATCTTGATCATCATCACTACATTGTCCAGATGCATGATATCTTGAGCAACATCCTGAAGCTTGTCATCCATGATCATCTTGATCATACAATGCATCTACCTTATGCATACACAGTATCTGCCTGATACATATCATTAGACATGATCTACCTGATCATACAATGTATCCACCTGATACACATACAAATACATGATCCACCTGATCATACCTGATGCATATCAACACACATGATATAATGCCCGCCTCGGTACCTTAACTGTTTAGAATAATGAGGTACTAGTTTTGAAATGAACCAGCTAAGTAAAACACGAATCATTTGAATTTACTTTGAAAATGCTTGAACGACAGTTATAGAAACTATTACTTTACTTAATAAATGAATGCTCGATTGATTGAGATAGAATGACTAAATGTTAGATATGCTCGACTGATTGAATAATGGATATGCTCGACTGATTGAGATAGAATGACTAAATGTTAGATATGCTGGACTGATTGAGATAGAATGACTAAATGTTAGATATGCTCAACTGATTGAGATAGAATGACTGAATGTTGCATATGCTCCACTGATTGAGAAAGAACGACTGAATGTTAGATATGCTCAACTGATTGAGATAGAATGACTAAATGTTAGATATGCTCGACTGATTGAGATAAGATGATTGAATGTTACATATGCTCGACTGATTGAGATAGAATGATGAATGATAGATATGATTTACTGATTGAGAGAAAAGGATGAATCAAATATATGCTCGACTGACTGAGATATTATGATGGATGATGAAATATTTCATAGTGCAGCGCTACTAATGTGCGCTCGAGTGTGTGTGTGTGCAGTGGTAGGTAAGATGATTTACCGACTGACCCATAATGGAATTATAGGGGTCGTAAGAATGAAAAGAACACATAGGGGTACGACAACTGACTGTCGACCTTGGATTAGCAATCCACGCATGGGTGAAGCCGTTTCAGCTCACCCAGGGAAGCGTATGATGTACGAGCAAGGCCATAATGATTGGGTCGCGTACGATGAGTTGAGGGGTGCGCAATAAGGAGAACCTTATCCTTCAACATCCCTTAGTCTCCAAGGAGCGTAGTTGAGAGATCGCGGTAACGGTTGTCGGTCGCTACGCAGTACTCCCCATAAGAAGGAAGAAATGAAACTGTCAGAAGGGCCCGCCGAAGAGTTACCTAGACAAGAACGAGAGGAAGAAAAATAATCAATGGTAAATGAAAATTTCACATAAGATTTAAGAAATAATTTATTTCATTTTATTCTATTTTTTTAATTTGAATAATTATGTTCAAGATTCTATTTTTAATTGATTTCATTAATTTGAATTATTCATTTTAATTGATTTTATTAACTTGAAAAAGAATTGAAGAGATTGATTTTATTCAATATTAAATTTGATTAATTATGTTGATTGAAAAAGATTAATAATAAGATAATTATTTTCATTCAAAGATTTTAATGGATTTTTATTATTGTAAATCATTTTATTAAAGATCCTATTTAATTGACTTCATTATTTTGAGAAAGAATTGAAATAGATCATTAATAAAATAATTGTTTTTCTTTTATTATTATTCAAGATTTTACTTTAATTAATTTTATTATTAATTTAAAATATTGTATAAAGAGGAAATTTAAAATAGATTATACTTTTAGTAAAAGAAATCATCTTTTAATTCAATCTTAATATTAGGAAAAGAAAGAAAAGTAGAAATCAATAAGTCTAACTAAAAGATTGTTAAGTAAACTAAATGAGAATCAAAAGAGAACTAGAACTCTTCTACACCTAAATTCCACTGATCTAGGGATTTAGGTGCACATTAAAGACATTAAGAAGACACATGTATTTGAGAATATTGGAAATTAAAATATTAAATTAAATTAAATATGTGCATGGACAGACACATGGCACACAGGATTTTGCCATATAATGAGGGAGAAGAAGGAGAGAAAGACATGTCCTGCTCCCTAATGCTTGATGGTCATCATAATCTCAGATTATGTTATGATCCTTGGAGTTGGGATTAGCCGGAACGGGGATTGGGAGATCCTTTCGGGAGGCTATATTATGTGTTTTTATGACCCCATTAGCTCAGGGGTTCGGGGTGAAGAAGAATAACCCCGATACGGTAGGGAGAACAACTAAGGGGTCACTCGGTACTTCATTAGGAGATTGGATTGGATCATGCGGAAACCACTTTGAGGACTCCATAGATTCGCTCGACCAACTGTCGAAAACATGGTTGAAGTATTTATTTATTTATTTTTCTAAATCTTTTTTAGAATGAATAAATCTAAGTATATAGTTTTATATATTGACATTCATGTAGTACAATATATAGAACTAGATCTGTGGCTTCTATATCTTCTTCTGAAAAATCGTACTAGAAGTTTTTTTTTGGGGGACCCTTAAATGGGGGTCCCTACACATGATCCAACTGATCATACAATGTATCCACCTGATACATATACATGTACATACACATGATCCAACTGATCATATCCAGCATCCAACATGATGCATACATACATAAATGATCCAACTGATCATATCCAGCATCCAACATGATGCATACATACATAAATGATCCAACTGATCATATCCAACATCCAACATGATGCATACAAATACAAAGCAATATCTGGAGCATCACCCTAATGCTCATCATCCAGTGCTTACATCCACAGCAATGTGAAGGATCCTCCTTCCAACATGCTTGGAATGGCTTCAACAAATGTGTCCATCACTTCTTCCTCAAAGTGTCGTCAGTATGAAGAACTCCAAGACTCTCTCTGAAGTACTCAAACTTCACTATGGCTAGTGTCTTCGTCAGTACATCTACAATCTGCTCATCCATTGCAACATACAGGAGCTTCACTGCTCCTCTCTGCACCGTATCCCTGATATAGTGATATTTCATCTTAATGTGTTTCGACCTATCGTGGAACACCAGGTTCTCAGATAGCTTCACACAACTCTGGTTGTCATAAAAGATACCAGTAGCCTCCAGCAAGAGATCAAATAATTCAGACAGTAGCTTTCGAATCCATACTACCTCACAACTAGCTGAACAAGCTGCAACATACTTTGATTCAGTTGTACTCAGTGCTACATAGGACTGCTTCCTGCTAAACCAAGAGATCACACCCGATCCCATACTGAAGCAGCACCCATAAGTGCTCTTCGTATCTACGGCACTGCCTGCCCAATCTGAATCAACATAGCCCTGTCGGTTAAAATTTTGATTCGCATCTAACTTCAGCCCATAATCAACTGTACCCTTCAGGTACCTCAGAATATGCTTTACAACAACCAGGTGAGCACTCCTCGGATCCATCAAGCACTGGCTCAATGTGTTCACCGCAAAGCAAATATATGGTCTCGTGTTCGTCAGGTACATCAAGGACCCAATCATCTAATGATACACTGTGACATCAACCGGATCAGATGAAGCATCATACAAAAGCTTCAGGTTCGATGCCATAGGTGTGTCCACGGCCTTGCAGTTCATCATCCCAAACCTCTTCAGGATCTCTACTGCATACTTCCCTTGTCCAAGGAAGATCCCATCTGCACTCTGCCACACCTCCATGCCTAGAAAAGAGTGCATCATCCCCAAGTCCGTCATCTTGAACTTGGCAGCAAGATTCCACTGTGTGTCGGCAATCAATCTATCCTCACCTGTAACAAGTAGGTCATCCACATACAATAGTAGTATCACTAGATTGACTTCCTCAACCTTGTAGTAAAGGTTGGAATCCACTTTACTTTTGGTAAATCCCAAACTGGATAGAAAGCTGTCTATCCTACCATACCAAGTTCTGCACATATATAACTTCCCGTCATGTGTCTCAAAACCAAGTGGCTTCTCCACATACACTTCCTCTTCAACTACACCATTCAAGAAAGTTGTCTTGACATCCATCTAGTGTATCTTCCATTTCATCACTGTAGCCAGAGAAAGTACTGATCTGATGGAAGTGTGCCTGGCTATAGGTGTAGAAGTCTCTTCATACTCAATCCCTTTTTCGAGGAGAAGCCACGACCCACGGGGGCTTCACTAGAAGGCAACAAAATATCACGTTCATTCATAATGCGGTATTAAATATTCATGAAAACCTAAAAATTATATTGCTTATATATTAAGGGGCAAAGGTTTTTTTATTTAATGTAACAATACAAAAATACTTTGGGGTCTTTTTTATATGGGAGGGCTGAAAATATCTGCTAAATAGAGATGGCGGGATCATGGCCGGATGAGAAATCGAGTTGAGGCAATGCTTAGGATTACCAGTACGCAAGGAAATTGTGTCTTGAGGCATGCTTGAGGCCAAGGGGTTTCATGGGAAGTGGGTTTTCAGTCGATCATAGTCAAGAGACAGTGGTCATTGACAACCAATTGTTACAAATAGCACTCAGCCAGTTGTTACCAATAGCCTTGGGAGGTTCTAAGCCTCCAAGGCCTGTTATAGGCCCTCGATAGGCCTTGGGGGCTTGAATACCCAACCACTCCTACCTATTACAGGCCTTGGGAGGTGTAGTCAGCCTCCTAGAGATTGTTATAGGCCTTGGGGGCTTGGATACCTAGCCCACAACATGATTAGTCAGCGATTGTGGATTTGTAACATGCAATCTCAATGTTGTACTATGTGCATTGGCTCTAGTGACATACGAGAAATGATCTCCTATCTCTTCATTAGACCATTATATGTTGCAAATCATAATTATTTGTGGTCGAGTAATTGCATTGTGGGTGAAGTAATGTGCATCCACAATATACATTGAAAGAAGCAAGGTGCATTGTAGAATGCATGTGGGGTCATAAGAGGGGTATCATATCAATATACTAGGTAGAAATATAAAGTGGTATAAAAAATGTTAATGAAAAAATTGATACATACAATATCTAGTGAAAATAGGGGTTATTTTAAATTGGGAAGGCATATTGGGAAGGGGTTTAAAAAACGATTTTGGAAGTTATTTTCCAATATTTAGTGAAATTAGGGGTATTGTTTCATATGCCACGAACGAACATGCTATGATAGCGGTTTATTGAGTGAAGCCCCCATGCCATGAGCTACAAACCTCGCTTTGTATTTCTCCATGCTACCATCTGCAGCATGCTTGATCTTATAGATCCATTTGGAAGTCACAGCATACTTCCCTTCAAGTCTTAGGACTACATCCCAAACATCATTCTTCATGATCGACTGGTACTCCTCGATCATGACATTCTTCCCGAATCCTGGGAACTTCAATATATTCAATATCTTCAATAGATAACTTTGTTGTTGAAACAAATGTTGTAGTCCTTCTTTTGTAGGTACTTGTATACGATCTTTCCTACAAAACAAGTTAAATTGCATGATTAGAAACTTCTCATAGTTTTCAGAACAAATTCTTACACATAAGGAAATATGTCATACAGTCATGCAATTATTTTAGCCAATGCTTCAATACAACATTCATCCATATCCTGTAACTTTCTAGATGCCTTCCAATCTCTACCAAAACATTGTGAAGAGTTTGTACTACTCCCAACATGTTAGCAAAGAGGTTTCATTCTAGATAAGTAGCAATGGAATGTTGTAAAGTGCCATAGGCCACTTACCCATCACATGCATATTAGTAGTATACTGTTCATTAATGCAATTATTCTAATATGCATAATACACAACCTAAGTCTAGGAACATAAGCATATACATCATTGAACAACATTATTTAAACAAACAAATATGTAAGAAATGACAATTCAAATACTTATCCTTGTTTGGTTGTTGGGTGGAATCCCTCTGAATCTTTGCAACTCCATTCTGATGTGGATTGTGAGAAGTGGTCGACTCTCTCTGAATATTTGCATCCTTGCAGAAACTACTGGAGTGTGCTCCCTCTTGATCTTTGCTTCCTGGATTACCTGTCCTTGAACTTATATCCATCCTCGATATTATTGTGATATCCTCGAGATCTCATACATTTATTAGTATATTCTCAACACTATCAAAACACAATAATGTTAAGCATGTATAGTCATGATCATTTCAAACATAAATAATAAGCATTAGTATTCAAGGACTCTTATGGTTAGTCATATCATAAATTAAAGTAAGAAACATAATATGCCTAAACTCGTGATTATTCAAACCTATACTTTCATGACTCTTCTGGTTAGTCATATCATCAATTAAGGTAAGAAACATAATATGCATACACCCATGATTATTCAAACCTATGAATAATCATTATCAATCATGCCATGTATACTTATATAAGAGATCCTATCACAAGGTAGGATTCTAACTTGATATAGGAAAAACATACATGGATTAGTATGTTAGCTAGTTATGTCTTACCCACATTATGTCTTCTTGTTCTCTTCAATGACGTGTGCTAGTAACCTGCATATCTCATAAGTTAACCATTATAGAACCAAGTTATACATACCTCGTAAACAGATCTTCTATGTGATCCATGACAATGGATGAATCTTTGTCTTCATGTCACCATGATCATATGTTCTTGAACTAGAACATGATTTGTCTTTCTTGGTGTACCTTTCATGTTAGCAGACAACATAAACCTCATACAACACCATAATGCATTAGTACAATCATAAGTGTCAACACCCTAATCAATGAATATCTTCTATCATGCATTCATAATTTTATTAAGGTGATATGACAAGTCTAAATTTAATGAAGATTGTACTAACCGTAATAATATGAAGACAAACATACCATAAATTTAATCATGAACAAATCTCAAAACATACCTAGATAAGTGATACCTGTCGAGATTGCTTGTAATCTTCTTATGTAAGGCCTTAGCCTCATCTCCCTCTGAAACAGGAACTTATTCACTTATGCAAGTGACCAATCCATTCTCTTCTAGGATTAACCCAATCCACTTGATTTGCAGAAACTGGATTTGGAGCTGGATTAGGGTTTGTCATGAAAACCCTAAAAATTGAAACTTTGAATTTCAAACTTCTGAAAGGATATAAAGATGCGCCTTGATGAGCTGATCAAGCCGGTATACTCAAAATTTGAAAACTACAAAGTTTCACCCCCCAAAACTGCCTTTAAAACTTCCAGATCTTCTCGACATGATCCCGAACTAGGGTTTGATAAATCCCACCATTCTGCCCAATCAAAAAGTGTGATCCAAAGCTCTAAGCTTCTTTTTTTCTAAGGACCTTCCAGCCATGGTCACAGATTTAAAAAATTCCCATTTTTGCAGAAGCCCTAATTTTCTACTTTTCCGATCAAAGTCCCGAACTAGGGTCTGATCAAGCCCGCCCTTATGCCCAACCAAAAATTCTGATATTGGTCTCTAAATTTCGATTTTGATGAGTATCATTTAGCTGTGGTCTCTGATTACAAAAATTCCATCTTTCTCCGAAACCCTAAATTCCCGAAGCCATGAATGAAGGTGCTAAAAAATAATTGTGTTTTGACATAAATATGTACCTTATTGTTTCTGGTGTAACTCCAAACTTTCCAATCCACAGGCTCTAAAACTTCTACCTGTGGTAGCCGACCTATCATCTTTCCAAGCCCACATGTATGACCTCAATTGGATTCTCTTAGAGATATTTATGCCAAATGTCGCAACGTGACCTTTTTATGGGATAAAACAGGAGAGCGAACTTGTACGATGTGCGCCTTGTCACTGGTTCAGTCTCGGCCTCTAAAACCAATATTTGAGAAATTACCATCTATGCACTACCTGTCACATTTTACGAAATTTCATTTGGAGCTTCCTAGCTCAAGTTATGACCTTTTTCCTAGGTCACCTGTTTATGACTCAGATCTGGAAGAGACAAAAACCCTAGATTGTACAGATCATAAAACACAAATTACAACGAATTAGAATTTTTCCTTTGGAAACAAGGTACATGGGGATCTGATATGCAACCTGTAAAATTTTCATATCCGAAAACTTCGCCAAAATGGATTTATAGCGAAAGTGCTACGATGACTGGTTTTTGCTATATCAAGCCCTAGCATCGCAAGTGCAACAACTGTCATACATGCCATACCATGCCTTCTTTCAGGCTAGCTCTGATACCATGTTAGTTTTTTAGAATTTACTTCAAACTAATCTAGTATCTTAATTAAAAGAACAACATGTACAGCATATCAAGCATGGACACAATATTGCAAGCACACAAGAGACACAGAGTTTACTTGGGGAAAACCATAAAGGTGAAAAACCCCAATAACTTCCTCAGAGATAGATAGAGCAATGATACAACCCAAGCATAAGAGATAGACATCTCCTAGCAGCAGCTTCTCCTCCTCCACAAGTGCACCACTCTCCAAAGAGTGTGTGTGAGAATAGAATGATCAAATAGAGTGCCTCCCGCACTCTATTTATACTTTACTTGACTTGGCTAATAACCTTTACTAGGTCAGCCTTAACTTAACCACATAACATAATGTTGACTGGGTCGACACCCAATAGGGTGTTCTAATAACCCTTTGACCCACATGGCCGACCCCTAATAGGGTGGTCTAATAACCCTTCGACCCACATGACTTATACAGGGCCGACCCCAACAAGGTGGTCTAATAACCCATCAAGTATAAGTTACAACACTTACAATATAAATGACGACACTTTTGTATAGAGGAATAATAACATCTCTATAGGAATGCAAACACTTCCGTATAGAGGAATAATACCATCTCTATAGGAGTACAATATACATATATGAAATAGATTCCGATGTTACATATACATCAACATTGGCACCCTTGTGCAAAATTGGCATTTGCCTATACTAAGCAAAACCCTAGTTTCATATATTGTATAATAGGATCATTTTTGGGAGATTGATTCACCATAGATGGGTTCCCTTAGCTGAAAACCAACATCCTGAATCCACCAGAATCGATGGTTTCACAATATAAGTTATTGTTTTTGTTCTATGGCCAGTTGCAAATTGCCCCCGAAGGCCATTCAGGGACCATTTGTGGACTTGCTCTGGGGGCACAAAATCCAAACCGAGTAGCATAACTAGGTTGTATCAACTCCCACATATGGTTTTGGTCACTGTGGAAATGGTCATGGTTCCCACAACTAACTGGTATATTTCAATTCAAAATTGACCCCCTTGTGCAAAATTAGCATTTGCCTCTACTCATCAAAACCCTAATTTTAGAGATGGTATAGTAGGACCATTTATGGGAGATTAAATCACCATAGAGGGGTTCCCATACATAAAAAATAACATCTTAAATCCATCATAACCAATGGTTTCATGATCAGAATTACAATTTTTATTCTATGGTCAGTTGCAACTTTCCCCTTGGGGCCATTCAAGGACAATTTGTGGACTTGCTCCAGGGGCACAAAATCAAAAAAAGGAAGCATAATTGGGTTTTTTAAGCTACCACAGATGTGTTTTTCCATGATGTACATGGTTATATTTCCCATATTCTCCCAAGAGATTTTAATTCAAAATTGATCGACTTGTGCAAAATTGGTGTTTGCCTCTACTAATCAAAACCCTAGTTTCGGAGATGGTATAATAGGACCATTTATGCAAGATTGAATCACCATAGAAAGGTTCCTATAGCTAAAACCCGACATCCTCAATCCATCGAAATCGATAGTTTCACAATCTGAGTTACGGTTTTTGTTCTATGGCCTGTTGCAACTTGTCCCCCATGGGCCATCCAGGGACAATTTATGGACTTTCTCTAGGGGCATGAAATACAAACCAAGAAGCATAAATTGGTTCCCTCATCTCCCACATAATTGTTTGGCCATTTTGGGCATGGTCATATTTCCCACAGTCTCTTGGGATATTTCAATTCAAAATTGACCCCGTAGTGTAAAATTAGCATTTTCCTCTACTGAGCAAAACCCTAGTTTTTGAGATGGTATAATAGGACCATCTATGAGAGATTGAATCACCATAGAGGGGTTCTCATAGCTGAAATCCAACATCCTGAATTCATTAGAATCGACAGTTTCACGATCTGAGTTAGGGTTTTTTCTCTAGGGCCATTTGCAACTTGCCCCTCGAGGTCATTCAGGGACAACTTGTGGACTTGCTACGAGGGTACGAAATCCAAACCGGGCAAAATGATGCATTGGAATGGTGTAAATATTATATTCTAGGGACAATATGTTCATTTGTACATATCAGAGTAACCCCATAGATGCTCTATTGGCTGAAATCAAGGATATATATGATGCATGTATGTCCTCTTGAATTTTAACTTAGTAGTATAATTTTCATCTCTTTCAACTTTTATCTCATAATTCATTTAATCCCACAATTATAACATCATTCATTTGCAGCGGAACATAGTCAATACACATGACTAATTAGGGATACAATCGGGCCATCCTTTACCTGGGTCAAATCATCATGACCCATCTGGGAGAATGATCTCCAAAATGTTTTCGTGATGTTGGAAGCATGGAGAACATCAACATGTCCTAGGTTTGAGAATGTAAAACAAAAATATGGTGATCTAGTGTTAGTTTTTCTACTTTTAATCAATATTATATAGGATCTTAACTAAAAGAATAACATGCAAAGAATAACAATATGATAGACACAAAGATTTTCCCTAGGGAAACCATAAAGGAGAAAACCCTGCAACTTCCTCAGAGATAGAATCGTCACCAATACAATATCTCAAAAGTAAAACCCCAAAACAAAGATGGTCTTCTATAGCTCCTCTCTCTTTGTCCTATGCGAATTTTTCCTCTCTCTCTCACTTAGGAGAACTTGAGTGAGTGAGTGTGTTTTCAAATGAGAGAGCTAAGCTCTCTATTTATACTTTACTTTCACTTGACCTTTTTTACTTGCTAGGTTGGCCCCAGCTAAACTTGACTGGGCCGACTTCTCTAGGGGACTCAATAACCCTAATCTAACTTACTCTAGGGGAACTATTTCCCCAACTTACAAAATGGGATTTACCTCAATGAATTTAAATGACCAAATGTAATAATGACATCCCCGAGCGGAGGAATGAACATCTCCGTCGGAGGTACAAATAAAATACAATAATAAAAACAAGATAAAATAAAAGTAAATATCTTATGAAGTTACAATTACATTAACACTCCCTCTTAACTAGGAAGGTATTCTCTTGCCACAGTCATCAACACATCTGGACACAAGTCTTCATCGCTATATCATCTTCAATGCTGGAACATCATCATCAACACTGGATCATCATCATTTTTGCTGCTGCAATCCTCATCATGTCAATCATCTATTGGTGACATCTCTCGAATCTACTCATCATAGGAAGTTCTACAGAGCTATCCCTTTTTCATGTTGGATGTAGGCTTATCCCTCATGTAGGTATTCATCATCTATGCGAGCAAGCCATCAAGTAGGTATATCCCAGGACCAGTCATTACAATGCCACTGCAAACACCTATGTCTCCTATTGTCACCTTATCGTCTTCATATCATCTCATCATCACACAGAGCACAACCCAGATGCACATCACATGTCCCACAACGGTCATCCCGCGTTTACCAGCATGGGAATCACAAACCTACCACCATGCAAGACCCTTCCTAGGCTCACACACAGTGTCTTATGTCTAGTGGACGTCTCCAGTATAGGAGGCATGAACCTACCACCATATGAGACCTCGTCTACCAACATGGTAGGAAAAAACCTACCACCATGCAAGACTCATCCCTTACATATTCCAACATGGGAAGCATAAACCTACCACCATGCGAGAATGGCTCAACACTTACATATACCAACGTGGGAAGCACGAACCTACCACCATGCGAGAATGGCTTGGCCCTTACATCTACCAACATAGGAGGCAGAAACCTACTACTATGCGAGAATGGCTCGGCCCTTACATCTACCAACATAGGAGGCATGAACCTACCACTATGAGATAATGGCCCGTGTGTATCTGCGTCATCTGGACTCCTCACTTCCTCTTGGAAGGAACCTTGATCTGGAGAACACCAAGCTTCTCTTTGCAGTACTCGAACTTCACTCTGGCTAATGGCTTGGTCAACACATTGGCTATCTCCTTGTCCATCGCAATATATTGGAGCTTCACTACTCCTCTCTGCACTATATCCCTGATATAGTGGTACTTGATCTCAATATGCTTAGACTTGTCATGGAACATTGGTTTCTCAGACAACTTCACACAACTTTGGTTGTCATAGAATACACAAGTCACTTGGAAATCAAACAAATAAAAAGGTAGCTTCCTAAGACATACTTCCTCACAACTATCCGAACAACCTGCAACATACTCTTCTTTGGCTGTACTCAGTGCCACGCATGATTGCTTCTTGCTAAATCAGGAGATCATACCAGATCCCATACTGAAGCATCATCTCGAATTTCTCTTCCTATCTGCGGCACTGCCTGCGCAATCCTGAATCAACATAACCATGGAGGTTAATATTCTGATTCATGTCATACTGGAGCCCATAATAAACTCTACCCTTCAGGTACCTCAATATATGCTTTGCAGCAATCAGGTGAACATGCCTCGGATTTGTCAGGAACTGGCTCAATGTGTTCACAGCAAATCATATGTCTGGTCTCATGTTTGTCAGGTACATCAATGAACCAATCATCTGATGATACATTGTGGCATCAACTGACTCTGATGAAGCATCACATAGTAGCTTCAAGTTCAATTCCATAGGTGTGGCCATATCCTTTTATTCCATCATTTTGAACCTCTTTAGAATCTCCACTTCATACTTCCCTTGTCCAAGGAAGATTCCATATGCACGTTTCCATACCTCCATTCCTAATAAATATTGCATCATACCCAGGTCCTTTATCTCGAACTCTATGACAATTTTCCTCTTCGTATCTGCAATAATCCCATCCTCTTTTGTTACAAATAGGTCATCTACATAGAGTATAAGTATCACTGGATTTCCCACTTCAACCTTGTAATAAAATTTGGAACCTGCTTTACTCTTGGTAAAGCCCAAGACCATTAGGAAACTATCCATCCTGTCGTACCACATCCCGGGTTCCTGTTTCAATCCGTACAAGGCCTTCTTCTATTTGCACACATGAGTCTTTATGTCATGTGTCTCAAATCCGAGTGGCTGCTCCACATACACTTTCTCCTCTGCTACACCATTCAAGAACTTTGCCTTGACATCCATCTGGTCTACCTTCTATTTCATCACTATAGCCAATGCAAGTATTGTCTGATGGAAGTGTATCTGGATACAGGTGAAAATGTCTCCTCATAATCTATGCCTTCCTTATGGGAGAATCCACATGACACAAACCTCGCATTGTGTTTCTCGATGCTTCCATCTACATCATGCTTGATCTTGTATATCCACTTAGAAGTCACAACAGACTTCCCTTATAGTATCGGAACTACCTCCCAGACATCATTCTTCATGATTGACTAGTATTGCTCGATCATGGCATCCTTCCATTCTTTCTTCTCTGTCGCTTCCTCATAGTTGGCAGGTTCTTTGTCAATGATGTCGCACAAGAGGGATACACAGTTGAAGTATGGCCTAGGTCTCTTTCTTTCTCTGTGCATCCCTTCTGGAGCACCATAACTCTCTACATCTTGTATTTCTTCTTGTACCCATGCCAGTTTCCTCTTGTGGGATTTCTTCTCACGAGGTGGATCTACAGGTTCTTGTGGTTCTTCCATCCCACGGTATTCATTATCTTCTGGAATTGCTTCTTCCTGGGAACTTCACGTTCTTCAGTGTATTCAATAGGTAACTTTTTGGATCTTCATCGCTTGTTCTTTGAAACAAGTCTCTCTTGTAGGTGATGCTACACGATCTTTCCTACAACTCAATTTATTTGTGTGGTTAGAAACATTTAATCATTTTCAAAACAAATTCTTATGCATAAAGACATAGGTCATAAAGTCATGCAATTATTCTAGCCAATGCTTCAATACAACATTCATCCATATCCTGTAACTTTCTAGATTCCTTCCATCTCTTCGAGAACATTGTTGAGAGTGTGCACTACTCCCAACATGTCAGCAAAAAGGTTTCATTCTAGATAAGTATCAATGGAATGTTGTACAATACCATAGGCCACTTACCCGTTACTTGGATATTAGTAGTATTATGTTCATTAATGCAACTTTTCTAACATGCATGATACACATCGTAAATCTAGGAACATAAGTATGTACATGAATGAACAATCTATTTTAAATAATTAGATATACAATAAATGAAAATTCAAATACTTATCTTTGTTTGGTTTTTGGGTGGACTCCCTCTTGATCTTTGCTTCCTTACTACTGGAGTCTCAACAGAGTGTTCTTCTTCATTCTATGATTATGATGTCCTATGCCTTTCTTTCTTATGATTGGAATGTTGAGCAAGTATTCTACATTGTAGATCACTTGTTCTTTGTACTAGAGTAGACTTTGTGCTCTCCTTCTTCTGCATCTTTAACCAATGCAGAAATGGATAAGAGTTTCTTCTATAGATCATTGATCCTTATTTGTTTCCGGATTCCAACTTTGTAGGAGTTTTTCCTACTCCTTTCATGTAATACTGAAAGTCATCTCTAGCTCCACCTTATGACGTGGAACCTTCTAAATGAACCCTTGTAATTGGTTACCTTCATTACAATACATATTCTTCATCACTTGAAGAATCTTCTATTTCTTCTTCTCTAGTTCTTTTCCTTGTGGGTTCATCATCTTCAGCGGTGTGAGCATGATGTCTCTTCTTGTTTGTCTTCTTGTTGGAGCCTCTGTTTCTGGGACAATCTATGGAGTAGTGTCCCATCTCATCACATGCATAACATATAATGTTGGATAGATCTCTTCTGGGTTTTCTTTGACTATCGTAGTTGTCCCTCTTGCTGTGATGATGGTTCTCCCTCTTGTTGCGGTTTCTTCTAGTGTGAACGACGAGAGCTTAATCATCATGTGTTCCCATATTTTCTTCTCGAGCTATGAGTCGAGATTCTTCTTGTGAGCATTCTTCCCATATCCTACTGAATGTGATTAACTTCTTTCTAGCACAAATCCCTTGAATGAATGAGTCCCATGATCTTGGGAGACCATTCAAGGTGGTCATCACAATTTCACCTTCTTCTACATTTTCACCCACAACTTCAAGTTTCTCCTTGATCTGAGAGGCCCTTGTAAAGTAAGAATGCATGGTCTCTGCATTTTGTATCTTCACATTCTTGAGTTGGTTCCTCAAGGTCATCTTTTGATTTATATTCTTCCCTTCAAACAGATTTGTCAAAGCATCAAACATCTCTTTAGGTGTCTTCAAAGATGACACATGTGGGATGAGATGATCCTTGATGGAATCTGCAATGATCCTCTTACCTTAACCAAGTTCTTCTTGTGTAAGGCTTTAGCCTTATCTCCCTCTGGTGTTGGAACCTCTTCATTCACATACTTGTCCAATTCATTATCTTCAAGGAAAAGTGCAATCATATACTTCCATGCTCGGAATTTATCATCCCCTTCAAGATTATCCTCAAGCTTGGTGTGGTGAGACATATTTAATGAGAACTTCAAATGGAAATAGTATATCTTTTAGGTCTTACCACTTTTTGGATGCCCGAACTGGTTCTGGAGCTGGTTGGCCTAGGCAGGGAAATTTTTAGGGGCGAAATTCCGCCAATTGGCTATTTTTCGGGCCTTTTTTCAAAAAATAAATTCGCTATTTGGTCATTTTTAGACTCTAATATCGCCTATATTTACATAAAATATGTTTTTTTATCATAATATTCGCCAAAATTTACAAGTTTTAGTAGTAAATTGTATGTTTCATATTTAATATTCGCCTACCAATCTATATATATGTTTTTTTCAATCCAAAATAATCGCCTAGAATACTATACTTAAGTATACTTTTATAATCCTTAAAAAATACCCTGGGCCTAGGGTTTGTTAGAGATACCCTAATTTTTCAAACTTGGAATTTGGAACTTATAATTGGACAGATAGATTCACCTCTTGAAGGTGATTTTCCCAATGTAATCACTTCCCCAAATCAATGAACAAAAACCCAAAATATCTGATGCCCTAGTTTTCCTCTGGTAGTAGTGACGAGCCAAAAATGAAAATTCTGGGAATCAAGTTCTACTTCAACAAAAAGATGAACCCTTCTAGGGAGAGTTAGATTAGCCTCTTTTCGTTGATGGTCTATGGAGAGAACACCCAAAATTTAGAATCCCTAGCTTCTGCAGTTGCACAGTGTCTTCTTTTCAGGTTAGCTCTGAAACCATGTTAGTTTTTCTACTTTTAATCAATATTATCTAGGATCTTAACTAAAAGAAAAACATGCACAGCATAACACAATAGACACAAATATTTTCCTTGGGGAAAGCATAAAGGAGAAAACCCCACAACTTCCTTAGATATAGAATCATCACCAATACAATATCACAAAATTAAAACCCCAAAACAAAGATGGTCTTTTGTAGCTCCTCTCTCTTTCTCCTATGCGAACTTTTCCTCTCTCTCTCTCACTTATGTGAACTTGAGTGAGTGAGTGTGTTTTCAAATGAGAGAGCTAAGCTCTCTATTTATACTTTACTTTCACTTGAAAATTTTTACTTGCTAGGTAGGCCCCAGCTAAACCTAACTGGGCCGACTTCTCTAGGGGATTCAATAACCCTAATCTAACTAACTCTAGGGAGAACTATTGCCCCGACTTACAAAGGAGGATTTACCTCAATGAATTTACTTGACCGAATGTAATAATTGCATCCCCGAGCGGAGGAATAAACATCCCCGTCAGAGTTACAAATAAACTACAATAATAATAACAATATAAAATGCAAGTGAATATCTTATGAAGTTACAATTACATTAACACCTAGACCATGAGAAGCATGGAAAACAGATTTATGAATATCTATATGTTGAAGATTCCATTGAACATTATGCATCTCATTTTGTTATGGAGAGAATATATGTGCTAGAGAAACCTTTCCAAGACAAATAAATTGTAGGTGCTTCTTCTAGCATGTATGTGATAAACAACATGGAATCTAGATCTATATTTTTGTGGCATGTGATAAATCATTAGATAAGTTTGTTTTTCTATTTATATATTTTTGTGGCATACTTCATGTCGGTTTTTGATAGAGTGCACTGAAGAAGGGCATCAAATTTTTGCAAATTTATATTAGAGGCACCTTCTAAACCCTTGTTGTTTGAGGGTATTTTAGGTGACTTCAATGGAAGCCAAGGAGGACAATTCTGTAATATGTAGATTATTCTTTAGAGAGGAATGTGTTGGTCCATGGAGATGATTCACGGTTTGATGATGGGATGCTTAAATTCTCCTCCAGAAACATATTTAAAACCAACATATGATGTATATCTTGCATTTGTTATGTTATGCAATCAATCGTAAGGATTGTTTGAGTATCACTTGTATACCACTTGGTAGTATATTTAGGGATTCAAGTATGACAATTTTACTACTACCATAAATTATCAAACTCGGATTTCAAACAACAAAGAAAATAAGAAGGTTCTTTGAATATATAAGATAAAATAGGTCTGAAAACATAAAACCCTATGTCATCCAATATTACTTTCACCCTAGGGATGAATATTGTTGTATATTTAACCATATACAAGAAGGCACAATGGATTTTATAGCACTTTATTGCAAGCATTCCTTACCATTGGAATTGATACTTTTCCATTGGTTTTAGCATGCTAGAGGAGGCACACTTCAACCGATCTTCAGATATGCTCATAGTTATCAATTGATGGAATGTGGTAGCATTTATTACATTTCCCCTTAGTTTGTGAATATTTCATAGTATTCAATTGATAAAATGTGTAGCATGTTTTACATGAAAAAGGTTGTTCAAACATATTTTGAATTAATTTGTTAAGTTTTGTTTCTTACCATGGCCAACTCAATTGAAATTTTATTTTCCTTGCAACCATAATATTGAGCCATGGGTATGACCCCTTGGAATTGTCAAAATCCACCATTTTAAATTAGATATCCAATTAGTGTGCATGTAATTATTTCATTGAACTATTGAAAGATAAAATTAGATTGTTCCATTAAGATAATGTTTTCATAACACAATGGTGGCATGTTTCTTGTTCAATGCAATAAATGTAAGAGATGAAATATTTCTTAAACCATAATTTGCATTGAGTGACTTAATATGTAATTATACATTTCAGTAACATAAATTATGAATTTGTAGAAGAAATAAATTGACACAAGAACAAGTGGAAACACAAGAGAAAATATGCAATAAATTGTATCATGCATTCATAGCCGATTTCTTATAATACAAAATATGGAAAAGTAGTTGGACCTTAAACGGTTTGTCAATATACATGTATACCTAGGTACAATGATGTACATGTGTGCCAAAGTACATATATCCAAGAGGACACGTCAAAATCAATATTCTGCTTTTTTTTCCCTGACTTTGCTTTATCAACCATCTCCCTAGGATCGCTCTGCATCTTAGGAGTCTATAAATCAAAGATCATTTTTTTGATCAGATAGTTACACTAATACCCTAGCACTAACAAAATTAAAAAATTAACATATGGCCAAAGTATTTATTACATACACTTACCAAATCCAGTGAGGGTATCAATGCATGCAGTGTGCTCATGGAAGTCCTCTCTATAATTGTTCTCTGCAAATAAAATATCATATCTCAATTAATTCAACAATTATCAACATGTGCATGTAAATTGAATAAAACTACTTGGTCATGAATGAAAATATCACCACAGGAGGAGACTCAATCACAACCATGGATTGACCGAGAGGGGCATGCATTGTTTCTTCTAATGGCTACAATCACCAAATGCTGAAATAGTTAGACATGGATGAATAAACAATATAGTTACATGATTATACTATGTACACATGTTGAAATAGTTACATTTGTATGACTTGTTTCTATTGTATATGCGACAATAACTATAGCATCAATGAACCTTGTTAGGTTAGGCATAGATGGCTCTCTCATCTGTCTTCTATAGAGGGAATCCACACCCTTTCCAAGAGTGGAGCGTCTCGTATACACAAAACCCTTCTACACATTTGGACTGTGAGGAGAGGCAACTATGGGATGTTCTCTAAATATAGTAGGTGTTGGCTACAATCACCAAGTGCTAATGAATTTAGACATGCATTAATCAATGAACTAACATGTATTAACAAACTAACAATATTGAAATACTTACCGATGTATGGTATGCTTCCAACAAATTTGAGGCACACATTACCCTACCCTCATGCCCTGTGGACTGTGTATCGCTTATCTCCCCAAAAGGGGGAGATCACTAGAAGAAAATAGCTCCCCCTGTGGGGGATCTACAACATGCAATCTAGAAAATTATAAATATTAGACCATGTATCATTAATTAACTAACATGTGATAACAAACTAACATGTATTTAAAAGTTGACATGTTGAAATAGTTATCTTAGTGTGATTTTTTGCCGCCGAAGGTACAACAACATCTCATACATCAAATATGTCTGATGCACGAGCCTCTAGACTAGATTGGGCATTTCCAGCGGTAAATTATTTCCCCACGGCCCGTACTTATAGCAAATGCAAGTTTTAAAAACATTAAAAATATTAGCAATCTATATATGTGTATAGTAAAGAAACAAAATTTGAACAAGATTATTGTTAACCATTTACTTACCCGAGTAAAATACCTAGTAAAGCTATCATATATCTACACAGGACCATATTAGGGATGGCCGCACATTTTGCATGGGTGAGGCTCATGATATGTGGATCTATACCCCCTACTAGATGCTCCTCCGCCACTGAAAGTTTGTGGCTTTACCCCGCTGGGAGGTGGTGGCCATTCCCCACCAAGAGGTGGTGGATCTATCCCACCGAGAGGTGGTGGATTTGATGTCCCTACCTAGTACATAACCTAATGATAAGTGTTTTTTTGAACAATCACCTGATCCAACTATAGGAATGACTCTTGTGTCTATGGGACTAGTTGATGTGTAGGAGACACATCTAGCTTGGGTAGCCTCCTCCAAGGTGAATGGACTAGGTGATTGGGATCTATGTGCCTCACATTGGTACATTGTTGACGCATCCCCAACCCAACACCCTGGTACTCCAAAATATTGAAATAGTTCACATGATTCCTCAAAACAAAAGTATGCATACATTTTTTCTGAGAAATTATAAGGGAATTTCCCTGTTGTTGTGTGGTGTTGCATCAAAGACCATGTAACACCATTCCATCCAATTATCTATGGATGGTTTTTATATACACCACTCAACAGAAAGATGCTCTTTCCCAACGTCTGTGATTTCACCCTTTTGTGGATTTCTAAAAAGGGAAAATATGTGTTGTTTTGTTATCTTCAATTTCTTAATTGCCTTGTAGCCATCGGCATATCCTTGCCGATTTCTCTCTCTATGTGTAGCAACGTCCTAAAGGGAACCATTTGACCTACTAAAGGTCTCTATCATCACATCCAAATTGGATGAAAGAATACATTGTTTTTCATCAACAATGGTAATTGAGGCTCAAATGTCTCTAAGCCTTTGAATTTCTCTTTATATGTCTACATGAGTATCCATGCTCCCCACTGCATTCAAAAAATCAAAAAATGAATCGTTAGAAACACATACATGTTATAATGACATCTCTTAAAAATGAAAAATGAAAAACTAGTGTACAAGAATGATTCCATTACAAACATAAATCTCATCTCGATATACCATAATAACAAAAATCTTCTTGGGGATATATGGTATAGATTTGTAGGGACTAGTTGTTTGGGGTTATAATATCTAGGTATTAGTTGAGTATGTTAATAGCATTAGTAGTAGGGATGTGTCTACACTAACTAGCTATCTTACTATGAATTTCGTGAGAAAATAGAAAGGGAGGAAGAGAGTATAATACCTCTTGAAGTTAGCCACTTGAAGAAGATCCCCTTGCTTGAGCATCCATGGCCTTTCGGTCTCTATTTTCAGCAGCTTGCTAGGTTCTTACCTATAGCTTCTATCTCTAAGAACTTGAAAAAATTTGCAAAACTTGAAATCTATCTACCAAACTTGAATTCAAAACTAGATTTAAAACCTATATTCAAACACAAATTGGGGGGGCGGAATGAATTGCATCATATTGAATTGAGGAAAATAAATACTTACAACATTGTTGCTTGAGGTGAATCCTTCCTCCTTTGCTTTGAGACAAGCTTCTCCATCGTTGACTGTGATCCTTCAAGAGCTTTGTTGAAGATGAGCTTTCCAACCTTGAAATCCTTCCAGCATGACTTTACTCTCACTTTATGTAGCTTACTATGCCCCTAATGCCTTTCTTTTATAGTATTGGAAAATCGCAATTCATAATTCAACTTTCAATGTGGGATAATACATTTTCTTGATTTTTGAGAATTTTCACTAAAAAACCAACTTTTCCATTATTTTCAGGCTTTTGGCATTAAATGCTAGAGTTTTGGGGACAATTAATACACCTTTGATGTATTCTTTTTAACCTAGGATTTGTAGGAACTGGGTTTTGTCCCTTTGAGTGGTCCTAGACTTGGTCTCTTTAGGGAAACCTTTGTCTTCACAAACTTCTTCCTTTGCGGAAGCGGCGGTCAGATGAGAGTTTGAATCTCTCAATTGTTCCAAATTTCCAGTCTTTATGCTGCGGGCGAATGGTAAAATGTGCTTATGCCTTCACTTGTTAAGGGTGCTAATTTGATCGTTAACAGATTCCCCCTATTGTGTGAGGTCTGAAGTGGATCTAAGGGCCAAAATACATTATTTTTTATACTGATACTCTTTATTGATCAAAGAAATCATGAAAAAGGATTAGGTCATGTGCTTAGGATTCAAGAGAACACTTACAAGTCAAACATAAAATTTCTCAAATATACAATATCTTCTTGAGGTGGGCATACCCATGCTCAGTAGTAAACAAGCATGTACACTAACAATACATAGTGGATCCATGTCAAAACTATTTTTTTAGAAGTGTAAACATGCACTTTGATGAGTGCGAGAACAAGGTCTTCATCGAACTTTTGACATGGTAGTTTAATCTTTCGTGGGTCGGGCAGTGCATCGAAGAGTGATAGAACTATTTTTCCCAAGGTCTTCAATACAAACCGACGATAGTATGAGTTTATATCATGCAAATAAATGAACTGATGTCGAGCATAATAAAACATCATCTGATTACTAGTCATTGATGTATACCATTAACAGATGCGGAGAGACCCACAGATAATGATGATGGACTATAAGGTACTGAGTACAAACTAGAAAGTGTGAATAGATGTTCTAGAGTTGAACACTTGTATATTCAAATAATCAAGGGTCCTTGATTTATACCCACTTTCATTTGCGAGGAAACCTGCCACTAATGACTGCAAGATCCAAGGTACTCCTGGGTTTCTAGATCCACTTCCTAGATGATGATTTGGTATCGATAGGAATAGATCCATCGGAAAGAGGGCATCAATGCATCCCATGTCAACCGATATGAAACATAGATCAATAGTCTGATATAATTTGGTAGAACTGTGAGATCCAACACTGTATACTGACACAAGGAAGGCTGACATGGTTGGTCAGGAATATTTGAGGAATGGCCGACACTGTTTGAACTTCCCTTGAACACATAACATGATGCAGAATGTAAACTTGGAAACATAGGTCTTGAGTAACCGACCTTAATGAAATCCTCCAATGCTAGATGCATTATGGAAGGATCCATTGGTGATGGGAAGTATAACCCATCAATGGAGATCTGTTCAAATACTAGTACAGTTTCCTAAGGAAAATGTAGATGGTGTACTGACAGCGGATATCAAATTATGTGTCATGTTCAAGAGAAACAAGGACTGATTGTTTCCATTTTATTCAAGGATATAATATGAAATGATTCAATTATACCCCTTTTTTGGGATTTTTTTGTTTTTTAATTTGTATGCATTTTTCATTTATTAGCTCGAAAAAGAATAAAGAATTCTATAGTACATGGGAGGGAACGAGTGTTCCATGGGTGTAATCCTATATTTCAAGGGCACAGGTTAGGACAAGGCAAAGATCCATAGTGCAAACAAGGGTTGAGATAGTTGTGCACACTCTTACATATGTTCCCTCCATGGGTAGGCTATTTAAAGCAGGACTATGTGTCGACGGATGGTGAGATAATACCATGACACTGAGTTAATCCAATTTGGTATAATGGCCAAGTAGGAATGGGTCAATGAGGTTTACTTAATACTGAGTCTTGTGAAAAAATCATAAATCATAAATCTCCATGAATCATGGTCTATCTCCAACAACCTAAATCAAATAGTTTGAATTGTTAAAGTCTCCAATTCCTATGATCAAAACCATTTCACTACCCAACTATTTAGTCATAAACCGGTTCAAATGTGCATTTAATATCTAAAATGATAGCCAAGATTGAAGAATTATGCATCATCCTATCATTCAAAAGGATATGGTTATACATGTATAAATAAAATATAAGTAAAACACTCATTTTTTACCTTATTCCTTGTAGGTGTAGCTGATGGATGACAGGAAGCATCTCCTTTCAGCATGAATTTCTAGAAGCTGTGAACCATTATTCAGTGATCTTCCAGTTGTAGGTGAGTCTTCATGCCGAACCAAGAAATTTGAAACAGTTTCAATTTATTTTTTAAGTTTCCAAATATTTTCATTGTTTTTATGAAAATTTTGGGTTTTTTGTTGAAGAAAAAATAACAAAAAGAGAAAAAAATTACACTATTATCTTTTATGTGTGCAAAGTTACTATCCAAAATGTCTAGAAACTCAACACACTTCTTGGTTAATGATGTAAGCTAGTTATTTCAGCATTTACTTATGTCCTTAAATGATATATTCAATTAAATTGCCATGAATAATGTACGTGCTTTCTTTTTTCAGAATGATGTTAATGAACTATATGCCAATCAAGTATATAGTTGGATAAGGAATCATCCAAACTATTTAGACTTCTAGGAACATGAATGTATTCAATGAACTCAAACTAACGTTCTAAAAGACATACTCGTAGAAAATTTCTAAACAATATAGGATTTCGAACCTGATACTTACCATTTAACTGAGATACAACTAATTCCGAGTCCAGTTTGACGATTATTCATCGGATTCCAAGGGTGATAGCCTTGACAAGAAGCTCAATGACTACGCTATATTCTGCAACATTATTGCTTGCAGATCCAAGAAAAATTCCTCCTGAACTTAAAAATTTGTCATTAGGTGTGAAAATCATCCATGCGGTAGAAACAATGTTCCGAGAACTACGGCTGGTGCCATCCACATATCCCAAATATGTGAAGGTTTCGTGTGCCATCTTCCAAAGTGACAATGCCAAGCAAGATAAGTTTGTGCTTAAAACAACTAAAGTACCAAAAATTATACAAAGGATACAACATAATACAACAAGTGTTGCGAGGCATTAGTGCCTACGCAAAGTATTTCTTTAGATATAGACCATTTCTGATCTCTGACATAGGTTCCCCAACATAATTGATCTATTCATAAGCTCCCCTTTTTAACACAGTTTTGACAACAAGTGGGAAAAACCATTTTGATACAAATTTCCCTTCTCCTATTTGGTCTTGGTCTTGGTCATAAACTAAAACTAAATCGCCTTCATAAAATACTCAGGGATGTGTCGATTTGTCATATTACGTTTTAACCCTTTTCTTGTGTTCTTCTACATTTAGAGAATCTTCCCTTATAGTTTCATCAAGAGAATGAAGATGGAGAATCCTTTCTTCTTCTACAGAAGTGTTAGGTAGGAGTTTGATTGCTATTTTTAATGATGGGATTTCGCAATCAATCAAAAAAACTGCTTCCTCTCCATAAACCAACTAGAAAAGAGTGAAGCCGGTTGTAGTTTTAGCAGTGGTCCGGTAATCCCAAAGAGTGGAAAACAACATTAAGTGCTAGTTAGGTTTTTTCTTATTAATTTTCCTCTGCAACATACTTCTCAAAACCTTGGTAGTGTCTTCTACTTGTTCGTTACATTGAGGGTAATATGGTGAGAAACAATCCTGCTGAAATCTTAACTTGGTGGTCAGTTCATCCATAAATGAATTCTTAAAATGTATTTCGTTATCAGTAACGATTTCTTTAGGTACACCAAACCTTGCTATCACATGATTGAATAGAAAATGTGTTGATGTAATTGTAACTTCAGAATGTATTTCACCTATGTATATTGTACTCCTATAGAGATGTTATTATTCCTCTATATGGAAGTGTCGTCATTTGTACTGACAAGTGTCACAAGTATTGCAACTTGAATGTGATGGGTTATTAGACCACCAAGTGTGGGGTCGGCCCTGATTAGTATTACCATGGGTTATTAGACTGAGTTAGACAAGTCGGCCCTGCTAGTTTATTAGGTAGGTCAAGTCATGTATAAATAGAGTGTTGGAGGCACTCTATTTGATGACTTCATTATTCACTCCTACACTCACCAGAAAGTGGCGCACAAGTAAGGAAGGAGGAGTAGCTGCTAGGAGGACTATCTATTGTACTTGGGTTGTATCATTGCTCTTTCTATCTCTGAGGAAGTTGTGGGGTTTTTCACCTTTATGGTTTTCCCCAGTGAAATTCTGTGTGTCTATTGTCTTATGTGATTGCATGTTGTGATTGATATGATTTATATGCTGTACATGTTACTCTCTCAGTAAATATCCTAGAGTATGTTGAATTAATGCTCAAAAATTAACATGGTATCAGAGCTAACCTGAGAAGAAGACACTGTGCAGTTGCGGAAGCTAAGGCTTTTTTTTTTTGGGTTTCTATCCATATATTTTGGAAAGGGAGTAGGGTAGATTGACTCTCCTCGGAAAGGTGCATCTTTCTGTCCAATCAGAATTCAATTCTGGGCACTTTCATTTTTTGCCCTAAAAATTAGGGTTTCCATAAAAATAGGAATTTCCAAAATTTGAGACCATATCTGGAAGCTCCTTGAAAAAATCGAAGTTTAGAGCTTTGGATCGAACTTTTTTGTTGGTTTATGCTCCGGGAAACTCACACCCTAATTCAGGGTCCTCCCTAGTGAATCCAGGAGATTGAAAAGCATTTCTGAAGGGTGAAACTTTGTAGTTTTCAATTCTGAGTATACCAGGATGATCATCTCATCAAGGAACATCTTTCTATCCTTTCAGAAGTTTGAAATTCACATTTTGAATTTTTAGGGTTTCTCTAACAAACCCTAATCTAGCACCAGATCCAGATTTCTGAAAATCAAGTGGTAAGACCTAAATCTTTTCTATTTCCATTTGAAGTACTCTTTAAGATGTCTCACCACACAAAGCTTGAGGATAAGCTTGAAGGGGATGATAACTTTCGAGCATGAAAGTATAGATTTGGGTTAATCCTGGAAGAAAATGAATTGGACACTTACATAAGTGAAGAGGTCCATGTCTTAGAGGGAGAAGAGGCTAAGGCCTTACATAAGAAGAACTTGGTCAAGGAAAAGAGGATCATTGTTGATTCCAACAAAGACCATCTCATTCCACATGTGTCATCCCTAAAGACACCCAAGGAGATGTTTGATTCCGTGACCAAGCTATTTGAAGGAAAGAACATAAATCGGAAGATGACTCTGCGAAACCAATTGAAATGGGTAAAGCTTCAGAATGGAGAGACCATTCAATCCTATTTATCTAAGGTCTCTCAGATCAAGGAACAACTTGAAGCTATGGATGAAGTAGTGGAGAATGGTAAAATTATTATGACCACTTTGAATGGCCTACCTAGGTCATGGGATTCCTTCATCCAAGGAATATGTGGAAGAAGGAAGTTGATCTCCTTCAGTAGACTGTGGGAGCTATGTTTACAAGAAGAGGCTAGGCTTGTACCCCAAGAAGAAAAGATGGGAAGTGAATATCAAGCTCTCATAGCTCACACCAAAAGAAGCAAGCCCAAGAAGGAGCACTCTCATCACAAGAAACCTTTTCACAACCATCAAAAGGGTAAGAAGGATCTGAGATACTTCACATGTAATGAGAAGGGACACTTTGCTGCAAATTGTCCCAAGAACAAAAAGGGCTTCAACAACAAGAAGAAGAAGGGAAACAAGAATAGATATCATGCTCATGTTGTTGAGGATGATGAACCTCCCAAGAAGAAGGCTAGAGCAGAAAGTGATGACTCATCTAGTGAAGATGAATATGTTCTAATCTCTGCTCTCGCAAGTAATATCTCTCATAGATGTAATGATTGGCTTTTTGATAGTGGGGCTTCCAAACACATGACTGGGTTTAAATAATCCTTTGTAGATCTATCTGAACATGAGTCACCCCATAAGGTGAAACTTGGGGATGACTATCAATACCCTATCAAAGGAAGTGGCGAAGCCTCCTACAACCTAGACTCTGGGAATTCCTTGAAGATGAAAGATGTTCTATATGTACCTGGGCTCAAGAAGAACCTACTCTCCATATCTGTATTAGATGCAAAAGGCATGAGGGTTGCATTTGTAGATGGCCAAGTCCTAATATGGCCAAAGGGTCAAACTATAGATGATGCAGTGGTGATTGGAGAACAAGAGGGAGGATTGTGCAAATTGAAGGGTCAACCTGAACACGCCATGGTACATGAATCCATGGAGCCAAGTGAAATTTGGCATAGAAAGCTTGAACATGTGCACTACAGAGCAAGTAAAGTTGTAGAAGGTCTTCCTGAAATCAAGACAAAGCATGAAGGTATTTGCAAAGGATGTGCAAAAGGAAAGAACATTAAGAAGGCATTTCCAAGCAGTGAAAGCAAAGCAAAAGGAATCTTGGAGATCATCCACTCTAATTTATGGTGTCCAATGTCATCTTGTTCTTTGAGTGGGTATGTATACTATGTCTCCTTCATTGATGATTTCTCTAGGAAGACTTGGGTTTATTTCTTGAAGAAAAAAGATGAAGTGTTTGATAAGTTCAAGGAATTCAAATCCTTGATGGAAAATCAAACTGACATGAAGATTGAGACATTCATATCTGACAATGGCGAATAATTCACTTCAGATGATTTCAAGAAACTATGCAGTGATTCAGGGATTAAGAGGGAGTTGACTGCTCCCTACAATCCACAACAAAATGGAGTTGCAGAAAGAAGGAATAGAACAATCATGGAAGTAGCAAAAGAATGTTGCATGACCAAGATCTGCTTATGCATATATGGGCAGAAGCAGCTAGGATAGCTGCATATGTGCAGAACATAACACCTCATAAGATATTGGACAACCAGACACTAGAAGAAGTCTTCTCTGGTAAGAAACCTGAAGTCAACCATCTCAGAATATTTGGTTGTCCAGTATATACGCATGTTCAAAAAGGAAAATAGGACAAAGCTAGATCCTTTAGGAAAGAAGGGCATCTTTGTGGGATACAGTGAAATCTCGAAGGCTTACAGAATATACTTTCCAAGGTTCAAGAAGATTGATGTCAGTAAGGATGTAACATTTGATGAAGACTCAGCATACATCAAATCAAAGAAGGCACTTGTTGAAAACCATGAAGAACCAAAGGAAACCAGATTCCAAGACACCACCATGACTGAAGCAATTCCAAAAGCAAATTGTGAAGTTGAAGATCCGTAAGAACCTGTAGATCCACCTTGTGAGAAGAACTCTCACAAGAGGAAACCTGCATGGTCTAGAGAGCTCATTCAAGATGCAGAAATATATGGCATTCCAGAAGAAGAACACACAGAAAGGAAGAGGACTAGATCACATACCAATTATGTTTCCTTACTCTGTGACATTATGAACAAAGAACCTTCCAGTTATGAAGAAGCAGCGGAAAAGAAAGAATGGAAGGATACCATGGTCGAGGAATACCAGTCGATCATGAAGAATGATTTTTGGGATGTGGTCCCAAGACCTGAAGGGAAGTCTGTGGTGACTTCCAAATGGATCTACAAGATCAAGAATGCTGCAGATGGTAGCATAGAGAAATATAAAGCAAGGTTTGTAGCTCGTGGCTTCTCCCAGAAAGAGGGGATAGATTATGAGGAGACTTTTGCTCCTGTAGCTAGGTACACTTTCATCAGATCAGTACTTTGCCCTCACTGTAGTGATGAAGTGGAAGATACACCGTATGGATGTCAAGACAGCCTTCTTGAATGGTGTAGTCGAGGAGGAAGTGTATGTGGAGCAACCACTTGGTTTTGAGACACATGATAGGGAGTCATATGTGTGCAAGTTGAAGAAAGCCTTGTATGGCTTAAAGCAAGCTCCTAGGACTTTGTATGGTAGGATAGGAAGCTTTCTATCCAGTTTGGGCTTTACCAAGAGTAAAGTGGATTCCAACCTTTACTACAAGGTTGAGGAAGGAAATCCTGTGATACTACTATTGTATGTGGATGACCTGTTTGTAACAGGTGAGGATGGGTTGATTGCCAATACCAAGAGGAATCTTGTTGCCATGTTTTCGATGAAGGACTTGAGGATGATGCACTACTTTCTAGGCATGGAGGTGTGGTAGACTGAAGATGGAATCTTCCTTGGACAAGGGAAGTATGAAGTAGAGATCCTGAAGAGGTTCGGGATGATGGACTGCAAGGCCATGGACACACCTATGGCATCGAACCTGAAGCTTCTGTGTGATGCTTCATCTGATCCAGTTGATGTTACTGTGTATCGTCAGATGATTGGGTCCTTGATGTATCTGATGAAAATGAGACCAAATATTTTCTTTGCAGTGAACACATTGAGCCAGTTCCTGACGGATCCCAGAGGTGTTCACCTAGTTTCTATAAAGCATATTATGAGGTACCTAAAGGGTACAATTGATTATGGGCTCAAGTATGATGCGAATCAAGATTTAACATGCAGGGTTATGTTGATTCAGACAGGGCAGGAAGTGCTGCAGATAGGAAGAACACATCTAGGTGCTGCTTCAATATAGGATCAGGTGTGATCTCTTGGTTTAGCAAGAAGAAGTCCTGCGTAGCACTGAGTACAGCCGAAGCAGAGTATGTCGCATCTTGTTCAGCTTGTTGTGAGGCAGTATGGCTTCGGAAGATACTATTTGATTTATTTGATCTCCCGTTGGAGGTTATTGGTATATTTTGTGAAAACCAGAGTTGTGTACAGCTGTCTGAGAACCCGGTGTTCCATGACAGGTCGAAGCATATTGAGATCAAATATCACTATATCAAGGATATGGTGCAAAGAGGATCAGTGAAGCTCCTATATGTTGCGACGGATGAGAAGGTTGCAGATGTGTTGACGAAACCACTAGCAAGAGTGAAGTTTAAGTACTTCAGAGAGAGGCTTGGTGCTCTTCAGATTGATGACACTTCGAGGAAGAAGTCATGGACACATCTACAAGAGACATTCCAAGCATGGTGAGAGGAGGATCCTTCCCATGGCTGTGGATATAAGCGTTGCGTGATGAGTATTAGGATGATGCTCCAGTTACTGCTATGTATGCATCATGTTGGATGCTTGTTATGATTAGTTGGATCATGTATATGTATATACATCATGTTGGATGCTTGTTATGATTAGTTGGATCATGTATATGTATATGCATCATGTTGGATGCTTGTTATGATCAGTTGGATCATGTATATGTATATGCATCATGTTGGATGCTTGATATGATCAGTTGGATCATGTATTTATGTATGCATCATGTAGGATGCTTGATATGATCAGTTGGATCATGGATTTGTATATGTATCAAGCGGATACATTGTATGATCAGGTAGATCATGTATGATGATATGCATCAGGATGATGCTATGATGATGATCAGGTTGATCATGTGATGTTGTACATCCGGATGATATATGGTGAGTATCAGTTTGATACTCCATGCCCGTGGACAGGTTGTGCAAGGGTAGCATGTAAGAAGTCCTGGAGATTTGGACAGGTTGTGCTAGTCACGTAAAAATACTCAGATGCTCTTTAGAGATCTTGCTTTGCAAGACACTCTTTTAAGGTTTTTCTAGACCACATGTAATACATCCTAGAAATCTGGACAAGTTGTGCTAGTCACGTAAAAGGCCTCAGATGCTTTTTAGAGATCTTGCTTGGTAAGACACTCTTTTAAGGTTTTGTCGTAGCGGTCACATGTAATAAGTCCTGGAGATCGATCACATGTAATAAGTCCTGGAGATCCGGACAGGTTATGCTAGACACGTAAAAGGCCTCAGATGCTCTTCAGGGATCTTGCTAGGAAAGACACTCTTTTAAGGTTTTGTGACAGTCACATGTAAAAGATCCTAGGAGATCCAATAGGTTGAGCCGTGTGCTCGTAAAAGGCCTGGGATGCTCTTTTGAGGTTTTGTTGACTCACGTAATTAGTCCTAGGATCCACAGTATGACCACTGATGATGAAGACCTACAGGTGGTGGGCCTATATTCAGCATGAAAAAGGGCTGGATCTGTAGAACTTCCTATGATGAGTAGCTCGGAGATTGATTGAGATAGCAGCAGCCGTGACGATGACGATGATTCGATGACAATGATCCAGTGACGATGATCCAGAGAAGAAGACTTATGCTAGCAGATCTATGTCGAGAAATACCTTCCTAGTTAAGAGGGAGTGTTCATGTAATTGTAACTTCGGAATGTATTTCACCTATATATATTGTACTCCTATAGAGATGTTATTATTCCTCTACACGGAAGTGTCGTCCTTTGTATTGACAACTATTGCAAGTACCACAACTTGCATGTGATGGGTTATTAGACCACCAAGTGTGGGGTCGGCCCTGATTAGTATTACCATGGGTTACTAGACTGAGTTAGACAAGTCGGCCCTGCTAGTTTATTAGGCAGGTCAGGTCATGTATAAATAGAGTGCGTTGGGAACTCTATTTGATCACTTCATTATTCACACCTACACTCACCAGAAAGTGGCGCACAAGTAAGGAAGGAGGAGTAGTTGCTAGGAGGACCATCTCTTATACTTGGGTTGTATCATTGCTCTTTCTATCTCTAAGGAAGTTGTGGAATTTTTCACCCTTATGGTTTTCCCTAGTGAAACTCTGTGTGTCTATTGTCTTATGTGATTGCTTGTTATGATTGATATGATTGATATGTTCTACATGTTATTCTCTCAGTAAAGATCCTAGAGTATGTTGAATTAATGCTCAAAAATTAACAAAATGTGTTGCAATTTTTTCCATGCAGTTGAATGTAGGAATCGCCTCATCCCACTTGGTGCAATACTCCACTACTACTATGATTTAGTGGTGGCCATCGACTGAAGGCGGGTTAATTGTCATAAAATAAATGTCCCATTTTGAGAATGGACCCACGGTTACTACAGGGTGTAATGGAGAAGGATGTGCTCACATTGTTCTTTTGTAAATTTGGCAAGGGTGACACTTTTTGACAACATTGATGCAATTTTTAAATATTGTGGGCCAAAAGTATGCTGTATGCAAGATTTTCTGGGTAGTTGCCAACCCAGAAAGATGACCTCCACATGTCCCAGCATGGAAATCATTCAAAACTTGTTCAAATTCCTCGTGTATTAAACAACATCTTAAGATCATGTCTACTCCTGGATGGTACAAAGTATCCCCTATTATGAGGTATCTTCGTGCTTCGTGTCGAATGCGATGTCGTTCAATGCTAGAAAACTGAGGATCAATCCTTTGGGATTGGAGATATGTAATGAACGTTCCATACCAAGGATATGATGTTACAATGAGGAATACATGTTCGTCTACCCAAGATTCAACACATACAGTATCCTCTTTATCGTAGGGTAGCTCAGACATTAGTTTCACAAATTCCAACGACTTCTTGTCTTTATCATTTATGAACTCGAGATCTAATTCTTACAAAATTACTATCCATTTTGAATATTTTCCATGAATTATATGGCGTGACAAAATTCATTTCATGATGTTTGTTTCAACCACTATGATCATTTTCCTTGGTAGTATATAATGTCTAAGTCTTTGGACAGCATGAACTGGTGCCAAGGCTAACTTTTCAACCTGGGAATACCTCAATTCAGGACCTACAAGGCCCTTACTAATATAGTAAATAATATGTTATTGTTATGATTCATCTTCTTGTTCCAATACCATTCCTAAGGTGGAACTAGATGCTACCAAATATAGCAAAAATTCTCTACTATAGTTCGGAGGACTAATTACTCGGGCATATACCAAAACTTTATTTATTGCATCAAATGAGCATTGAGATTGGTCATCCAATATGAATAGTGCATCTTTTTTTAGGAGACGCATGAAACCTTTATCTCATTCGAAACAATTTGTGACAAATATTCACAAGTAGTTAGCTTTCCCTTGAAGGCTTTGAAGTTGTGTTATTGTTTTGGGGCAAGGAAAATGAATTAAATGTGATGATGATGATTATGGTGGTATTCAATATCCACTGAGACCAACCTTGGTCTATCAGACCTTAAGAAGATATAAATTGATTGGTTTTCTTTAAAATATTATTTCTATGCTCGAAAAGCTTACAAAGGACCATCCCTAGCTCACTATAGTTTTGGGGATCTAGAAGGTTAGAGAGGCTAGTATCGGAGCAGAGATTTTGAAGCTGATATCTAATGTGAGTGAAATTCGAGCACTCTAAGAGAAATTTATTTTCATCTTCCACCCTCATGGAATCACACAAATGGAAAAATATTTCATTCCAAGGTGTTTTAGGGGTTGTCCAACGTGCAGTTTCATTATGAATCTCATGAGAGTTCGTTCTAAATTTAGCAATATTGATTATTTCCTTTGATATTGTTAAGATAGAAAGATAGTTTTGATCCTCGACATTAGGGTTAATGGTCTCTTTGTAATACCGAAGCTTTATTTTAACCTCTAACTCTTCTTTGCACCACATTTTCTCTTTGAAGGAAAAAGTAAAATGCAATTAATGTTATCAATATTTTGTAGATTGGTAATTTTATTAATCCTCCAATAGTTTAGTCAAGCCATGGCATATTTAAGCCATCCCCGCTTGAGGCGAAGGTGCTTTTGGCTGGAGTTAACAACAATTTTAGGAATTCAGCCATCTCTGATATTCTTTAATTTGTTCTTGTATATTACATGTCTAATCATAGCCATGCTTTCAATGGGGGAGAGCGCTGCTTCTAAGAGGAGAATAGGATAGGGCGTGTTGCTCTTAATTTTAATATTATAAGTAATAAATCATTTTTGGATTTGCTCAATTCTTCTCCAAGGCTCTCTGTAAATTTTGCATCCCCAATCTTCACAACCATATAGAATAATGGGAATGACGACCATTTTAAAGAGGAATTTCTTTTTGTACCACATCATAAGGTTTGTTGCTTTACATTGTTTTCAAGGCCGAAGTAGTATTTCAATCCTCCATTTATCCTCTTTTCAATGTGTTGATGCCCCAAAATTCACAACACCGACAGTTAGGGATTCTCCCTAGTAAGCAATCCCAATTATATCGCTCACCATTTGGTGTGGGGAATCCATATGGTTAACGGTTTGTCTACTGTATGTGATTTAAAGATTTGTTTTCACCGGTTGCGGCCCAATCCACTGTTTATGTATTTTATGTTTAAATATGAGATGCAAGTGCTCTATCTAAATGCATGTATTCGAATCTAAACTGAAATAAAATATCTAATCTATCCCCGCAAGGAGCAAAACTGAAGAAATGAGTAATAAAATGGAAATGTACCTAGAACTCTCACAGATAGCTGTTAGATGTTATAAGCACAAACGCAATAGAATATAAAAGATATTAGAGGTAACTCTAATGTAATTAAACCATTCCATTACTCATCAAACACATAGATATTTGCACAGGAAATAAGAGAATTCATAACCAAGAAATAATTCAAGCAGGTTACGAACGATCTCACAGTATGCACAAAAGATGAAGAAATAATTCAACAGAACATTCAACATATCCCCAAGCAAAAATGAAGTGCCTCCTTTTCCCAGGAAAATAGGTCCTTCTTTATTAATGCAAAAAAATAATTCTCGTACAAAACAATCCAATCCTTTCACCTACCAAAAATTCCTTTCATTCTATTCCTTCCTACTATTTATAACCTTTACAAAAATTTCTCTTCACATACCCTAACCCTAGGGAATCTCAAAATTTTGTCTTCTAGTGCCTATATAATACAAAAGTAATTTCCAACTGTTTTTTAATATTTATACAATAAATCATCTTCTAGTTGTCTTTAATATTTACAATAGAAAACAAAATCAACTTCCAGCTGGCCTTTCTGTCTCAGCTGGTTTTTCCACCTCAACGATGTAATTGGTCCACATGCTTGTTCCTCTCACAATAATGTTGCTGCGTACAGGAGTGATCATCTTTAAGGAGATTTCATGCTTATATAACTTTGCTGCAATATCTTTTACTCCTGTTGTTGTTTCCTGGGAGATGTCTTCCAAATAGTAGGCATGAATGGAGGATTTCCCAATGAACCAATGGAGGTACTCTACTGTCAGGACGTCTATCTTCTTTATGTAGGCTATCTCTGTGTCATGCTCGCCCTTCAATTCTGTCAAGCACTAGTCTAGGGCATGGAAATATTCCATGATCTGAGGAAAAACCATCTGGAACTTCTCGTGGGTTTCTCAGACTTTCTGGTAGAAGCCGTTACACTGTCCAATGGTTTTATGGATTCCAGAGTTTATTTTTACACCGTAGCCTCTACAAAACTCAATGAGGCCTAAATCCAGCTGAAAATCAGACAAGGATTTGAGAGGTAGGTTCTCCAAGAATCCTAATTTCCCTTCTCTCCATTCAATTTGTTTCTTGATTTCTTCTATGGTGCACACACATTTTCTCCTGATTCTCATAGCCTCAGCATCAATTTCTTCATCCTTGAAACCATTGCCTTCATCTTGCCGACTTCCTCTGTTATAAGTTCTTGTGACAGATAGATTTTCTTTTGAATGTCACAAGCCTGCTCATGAAAAGGGGTTAGGTCATGTTTCCTGCTTTTTGCAAGCTCTAGTTGTCCGGACATAATCTCCTTTTCCTTATTTAAATCCTCCACTCCATCCTTTAGTTCCTCAACCTATTGGTTGGTAGCTACCTAGTCAAATTCTAACTGAGTGGCTCGTGCTTCAATGCCATTCTTCTCACCTTCTAGAATCATTAGTTGCACCGTTAATGCTTCCTTTTCTTCATCTAGATTTTGGTACTCACTTGTTATCCTTTCTTGCTCTGATAAGAGGGAATTATATTTCTTCCTCTAGTTTTCTCTATCTTCTCGCTCCTTTATCAAAATTAGCTTTTAACTTGCACACCTTTTGTTTTCCCAGCTCGACATCATCTATCAGTTTGTTAACGTTGTTTTCACTTGCTTGGGCAACAATTACATTGATTGATGCTATGAACCTGGGGTCCCTCCACGTACCTTCCATGATGGTTCTCTCTTGTCTAATGGTGATGTCTGGTTGGGAGAAGATTCATTCTTTTCTCTATATTTCTTACAATAGCATTTATTTTCTTTTCGAAGGAAATTGTATCTAGTTGAGCCAAAGTGTGCTCCTTTTATGGAGTAAAAGGGGTGAGCGGGAGCTCTCCTATAGGGAAGTGTCCTCCTGCGGTTATTTCTTGAGATGCTTGGGATGGGTCTATGTCCATGGCTTGCGTGCTTGGACTTCCCACTTCCACAACTTTCTTGGACTTCCCATCTTCTTCCCTTTCCTTCTGCTGCTCAACTGCTTCCTTCTCTACCCTCTCTTTCATCTCTTGCAGCTTGTCAACCTCTTCTTTTATGATTCTTTCAACTTTTTCTTCCCGCAACCTTTTATCATGTTCCTTCTGAACCTTTTCCGCTGCTTCTCTCTAGAACCTATCGGCCTCTTCTTTTAGCCTTTTCTCTTCCTTCATTAGAGCTTTGGCTTCATCCTTCTTATTCTGTAATTCTTCCTGTTTAGTAGCTTGAGCAGCAGTGCTAGAACTAGACCCACTTTTGGGACGAAAGCGTTTGTTGAGCTCAATCATATTTCTAGCCCTCCTGAAAACTGCTTCATCTTTGTTTAAGTAATTTTCATATTCAAAATGTACTTTGATGGCTGCACAATGTTCAACAACTTTTCCGTAGTTGTCATTTCAGTGAAAACTCTTCTCTCCAAAATGGAAGGCTTCCAATTCCCGAACAAAATCTTCAGGAGTTTTAACCTTGGAGAATTTATATGCCCAAAGGCAGAAAGGAAATGGTGGGAATGAAGCCTTCTTCTGATCATTCAAAAAGTCACCAATCCCATCTATGAATACTTGCCTCACTACTTCCTTGTGGACTACATAATCTGTGGCATATTTAGGCAAAAGAGATGACGATTTGGAACCTCCATACATCCTAAGGTACATGCCTTCCTGCAAAAAATAGTAATCTCCATATTGTTCTATGGCTGCCATGGCATTCTCCGATAGGCATTTTGGTTCTTTGATGAAGATCAACTCATACTGAGGCATGATGAGGTCTTCACATATAGTCTTGTAATATCCCTTGTATTTATGGGCCCATAACATTTTGTAAGCAACATAGATTGGGACATCATTCTTGTTCCAGATGCAGCCCAACTTAGGGAAATAATGCCTCGATAAAATGCAATCTAAGAGGTACGAGGACATGTAGAATTTTTCCCTTTTCTAGACTATCCCTCCTTTTGTAGCTGCTACGGTTGATGAAAGACTTTCTGAGATGTTGTCCACCCAATTAAAGATTGTACCGTTAAAGGACACATGGTGAATCAAAGGTATCTAATTTAGTTTATAGATGGTTCCATCTGCTTTGCCGAAAATTCTTCTCAACATTAGGGCTATGATTCTGAAAGGAGGACTCGTTATTTGGGTTTCATACTCCCTACTCGATTTTTTCCTTAGTTGCTTGCTTGGGATTAATAATTTCTTGGCGAATTTGAGGGTGTCCATGTTAAGACTTTCAATCCAAGCTGTGGTTAGGTGGACCTGAGTGTGTGGTAACTTGTAAGTAGCTGATATGTGGGTTGGATGGAACGAGGCAAGAGCTTCTCCTTTGATGTCGGATAGAATCCTTGATGTGGATTTGGCTTGCGAAATAATCCATCCAATGACCTCTGAGTAAGGAAAAAGTTCTGAGCGCATAGCTGCTTTTGCGATCCTAGACCTTTTGATGTTCTGATATAGTACCATTTCCTCCAAAACTGCACTAGGGACATTATGGTCATAGATCATCTGATATATTTCACCCCACTTAAATTCAGGGGTAACCCCCATAAATAGCTTGGTGTCTTCATATGTAGCTTCTACCCTGGTTTCCAATACGACTTCAACGTCTGAATTAGGCTCAGTTACTTTGGACTTCTTCTTGACTCCTTTCTTAGTCATTGTTTAAAATCTGATAAGACAAAAGCCATGTATAAGCAAAAATCAAACAATAATTCCTCAAGCAAATTCTCATTAAGAGGTATGCAGGGTTGAACAACACCATTATTATGCTTGTTAAAATTTTATTCTTTGCTTTACCAATGCACAGGACAGCAATAGAATGTATGCATGATCATCAAAAATCATTCTGCCTACCAATTTAACAATAAGACAATTAGCTACTGACAGGTAAGACTGAGAAAACCAAAAATAACATGTTGTGCAGGTGAGCATAAAACAAAAACAACTAACTATCCCTATCAGTTGTTTTAATACTAAAATCAAAAGTTGTCGAGGCTAAGACAAAAACAATTCGATATGGGTAGTGGAAAGTAAGCTCCAAGCTGCGAGACAAGGTGTGCCGGGAGGGTTTTTCAAGAGTGCAGGTCGGGTGCTCATTGAGAGCCGAGTGAAGCTCGGGCATGCGAAACAACAACATAGACACCGCGAATCTAAGCTAGTCCCATGGCTTCCAGGGTTTAGTTCGCGTGACTGGCGACTCGCAAGGAACCCCACTAACATCCGAAACAACAAAAGGAAATAGTAAGACCATCAACAGGTTCAAAGTAAGTGATAACGGGTGTAGGTAAACCATGAGTGGGAAAAGTTAAGGCCCCCAGCTGCGTATGAGCTTAAAACAAAACAATAACCAACTAACAACCAACTAGAAAAAGAGAACAAGAGGAAAACGGAGCCTACCTATCAATTGATAACTGGCTGCAAAGCTCCAATGATAATGGGTGACTGGAGATCGGTGAGTGGTGGAGATGACAGCAATGATGTTCTTCTCCAAGTTCAAACAATAATAAAAAACCCAACAAAAAACCCAATACTATGTAAAACCCTCCACTAAGCAGAGGAATAAATGTTGATTAGACACGGTTGGTGGTGGCAATAAACGTCGTTTTAAAGAGGTGGGGCCTATAAAATTAGTCACAGCAGATCTAATGAACAAGTAAATCAATCACAATAGATGAACATAGAAAATATGGTGTAAAACTGTGCAAAACATGCAGTAGTGCTCAATATCCCAATAAGGGTGAATGATTACAATAGAATACAGTAACAATAACTGAGCAATTCGAATTGCCTAAGGAGGTCATTCGAATCACTGAATGGAGTAGCTTGACTCCAACTAGGAGTCCTCATCATCAATCCGTAGTGGTCATCAATGCACAAGAACCAGTCATCCAGGTGTCAATCTGCGTCTAACTGAGTGTAGCATGTGTAACTGAAGTGTGTAGCACTTATATAGGGAAGTGGGCTCAGTGGAGGGTGCATGGGAGGCTAAGTGAAGTCAAAACAAGTCATCTAGTCAATCTGGAGCTTCAACGGAAGTGAAACAGTCAGTCGGGAGTGAAACTAGCCTCAAATCAGGGAGAATCGGAGCTAACTGAGTGTAACTGAAGTGGAACTGCAATGGTAGGTGAAGAAGTGCACCCTTCTCTGGCAGTAGGTGAGAAGTGGGTGCCTTCCTAAATAGGAGGGCTAAAAATCTGAAGTAAGTGGCTCCCGGGTGCTAGAATAAGGTGGCTAAGGTGCTGGAGGCATCAACCTGGTGACTGGGAAGCATGCAAAATGCATGCAAACCCTAATTGCATGCAAGATCCTGAAAAAGATGATGTGGATATCCGAACACCCCCCCTCAAGATAGACTATGATGTGAAAAAAAAAAAATGATAGGGCTTTGGTAACTGAGACCAAAGGTCACACCAATACAATAATAATCCAAACTAATAACAGTCACTAAACCGAGGAAATGGGGAAAACCTCATGGGAAAAATACCCCCCCTCAAAATTGACTGTAGCACACCAAAAGATTTAACTGCTCCAAAATCAAGTAGATTTGTCTGGAGGTATCTTACTCTTGGGAGTAAATGGATCATGCTCCAAAAACATGTGCTTTAATTCTCCATCAGTGGATGCAAGCGAATGTGGAGACTTTAAGAACTTTCTCTTCATACTGAAAATGGTGAGAACAAATCTAAAAATATAAGGATGATCCTGGAACCTGTGATTCGAACCAAGTGAGGTAGGAATAGCTCCAATCGAATAAAATAGATCTTGAAACTTGAACTTCTTATCAATAGAAGTTAAATCAACTCCAAAAATAGATGAAGGGTTTCTTGAGATCTCCTTTGAACCAACAAGGGTGAGATCAAAACCAAAATCAGCAAAAAGTGCATGAGAATTGAACTCAAGCGAATGGTGGTGCTCTTCATCTTCATTAAAAATCTGAGAAACTTTTCAAATGATAGAACATAAGTCTATAGGAGGCATGCAATCAAGGAGGGTGAATGCTTCACCTCCAAAATCATATTTTACCTCCAAAACTTCAAGTAGATCATTATTTTGCATGCCGAAAAACTCATGTGAAGGAGAGGATTCAAGAACCTCTTCGGAATCTAGAGTATGAGCTGATTTATCTTGCTCAGAATTTTAAATAGAAGACATTGAGAGAGTGAGTTTTGAATCTACAGTTTCTTCTTCATCTTGAACAATTGTTGAGGCCAAGACATGATCGGAAAGAACACATAAGGAGATCTCATTGGGCGTGTTCTCCAAAAGGCTAGCATTATCCTCTTCATCCTGCTTTCCAAATTCTCTGTCAAGTTGGACACATATATCACTTGGATTTTCAGCAGTATTACTGAGGTAGCGCATACAAGGAGAAATAGCAAGACACATTGCTCCAAAAGCTCTGTCACAATCATTGAGCCAATCATTCTCCTCTTCATCGAAATCAAAATCTCTTGTATTACCAATGCACATATCAAAAAGACATTGTCTCTTCAAGATGCAATCATCTTTGGTTTCCATTCATCATAGCTGAATGGAGTAAGAATATTTTGTGAAGAAGAAGTCTCCATATTTGCATTAGCGAATGCACATGGAGGAAGTAAGAAACCTGCAAATCACACACAAACAAACACTATGTTTTCATCCTTGCATGCACATGAGATTTTGCATGTCGCTGCTGAAATATATTGGTGAGCAATTCACTCAATCTTCATGTAGAACACTTGCAGAAAAGAAGTATTGTCCCTGCAATGGCTCTGATACAATGTAAAATTAGTCACAGCAGATCTAATGAACAATTAAATCAATCACAACAGATGAACATAGAAAATATGGTGTAAAACTGTGCAAAACATGCAACAGTGCTCAATATCGCAGTAAGGGTGAATGATTACAATAGAATACAGTAACAATAACTGAGCAATTCGAATTGCCTAAGGAGTTCATTCGAATCACTGAATGGAGTAGCTTGACTCCAACTAGGAGTCCTCATCATCAATTAGTAGTGGTCATCAATGCACAAGAACCAGTCATCCAGGTGTCAATCTGAGTCTAACTGAGTGTATCACGTGTAACTGAAGTGTGTAGCACTTATATAGGGAATTGGGCTCAGTGGAGGGCACATGGGAGGCTAACTAAAGTTAGAACAAGTCATCTAGTCAATCTAGAGGTCCAACGGAAGTGAAATAGTCAGTCGGGAGTGAAACTAGCCTCAAATCAGGGAGAATCGGAGCTAACTGAGTGTAACTGAAGTGGAATTGCAGTGGTAGGTGAAGAAGTGCGCCCTTCTCTGGCAGTAGGTGAGAAGTGGGCGCCTTCCTGACTAGGAGGGCTAAAGCTCTGAAGTAAGTGGCTCCTGGGTGCTAGAATAAGGTGGCTAAGGTGCTGGAGGCGTCAACCTGGTGACTGGGATGCATGCAAAATGCATGCAAACCCTAGAATTCGCATCCAAACCCTAATTGCATGCAAGATCCTGATAAAGATGATGTGGATATCCGAACACCCCCCCTCAAGATAGACTATGATGTGCAAAAAAAATAAATGATAGGGCCCTGGTAACTGAGACCAAAGGTCACCCCAATACAATAATAATCCAAACTAATGATAGTCAATAAACCGAGGAAATGGGGAAAACCTCATGGAAAAAATACCCCCCCTCAAAATAGACTGTAGCACACCAAAAGATTTAACTGCTCCAAAATCAAGTAGATTTGTCTGGGGGTATCTTACTCTTGGTAGTAAATGGATCATGCTCCAAAAACATGTGCTTGAATTCTCCATCAGTAGATGCAAGGGAATGTGGAGACTTTAAGAACTTTCTCTTCATACCGAAAATGGTGAGAACAAATCTGAAAATATAAGGATGATCCTGGAACCTGTGATTCGAACCAAGTGAGGTAGGAATAGCTCCAATAAAATAAAATAGATCTTGAAACTTGAACTTCTTATCAATAGAAGTTTAATCAACTCAAAAAATAGATGAATGGTTTCTTGAGATCTCCTTTGAACCAACAAGGGTGAGATCAAAACCAAAATAAGCAAAAAAGTTCATGAGAATTGAACTCAAGCGAATGGTAGTGCTCTTCATCTTCATTAAAAATCTGAGAAACTTTGCAAATGATAGAACATAAGTCTATAGGAGGCATGCAATCAAGGAGGGTGAATGCTTCACCTCCAAAATCATATTTTACCTCCAAAACTTCAAGTAGATCATTATTCTGCATGCCTGCAAACTCATGTGAAGGAGAGGATTCAAGAACATCTTCGGAATCTAGAGTATGAGATGATTTATCTTGCTTAGGATTTGAAATAGAAGATATTGAGAGAGTGAGTTTTGAATCTATAGTTTCTTCTTCATCTTGAACAATTGTTGAGGCCAAGGCATGATCGAAAAGAACACATAAGGAGATCTCACTGGGCTTGTTCTCCAAAAGGCTAGCATGATCCTCTTCATCCTGCTTTACAAATTCTCTGTCAAGTTGGACCCATAGATCACTTGGATTTTCAGCAGTATTACTAAGGTAGCACATACAAGGAGACATAGCAAGACACATTGCTCCAAAATCTCTGTCACAATCATTGAGCCAATCATTCTCCTCTTCATCGGAATCAAAATCTCTTGTATTACCAATGCACATATCAAAAAGACATTGTCTCTTCAAGAATGCAATCATCTTTGGTTTCCATTCATCATAGTTGAATGGAGTAAGAATATTTTGTGAAGAAGAAGTCTCCATCTTTGCATTAGTGAATGCACATGGAGGAAGTAAGAAACCTACAAATCACACACAAACAAACACTATGTTTTCAGCCTTGCATGCTCATGAGATTTTACATGTCGCTACTGAAATATATTGGTGAGCAATTCACTCAATCTTCATGTAGAACACTTGCAGAAAAGAAGTCTTGTCCTTGCAATGGCTCTGATACCATGTAAAATTAGTCACAACAGATCTAATGAACAAGTAAATCAATCACAACAAATGAACATAGAAAATATGGTGTAAAACTGTGCAAAACATGCAGCAGTGCTCAATATCACAGTAAGGGTGAATGATTACAATAGAATACAGTAACAATAACTGAGCAATTCGAATTGACTAAGGAGTTCATTCGGATCACTGAATGGAGTAGCTTGACTCCAAATAGGAGTCCTCATCATCAATCAGTAGTGGTCATCAATGCACAAGAACCAGTCATCGAGGTGTCAATCTGAGTCTAACTGAGTGTAGCATGTGTAACTGAAGTGTGTATCACTTATATAGGGAATTGGGCTCAGTGGAGGGCACATGGGAGGCTAACTGAAGTCAGAACAAGTCATCTAGTCAATCTGGAGGTCCAACGGAAGTGAAACAGTCAATCGGGAGTGAAACTAGCCTCAAATCAGGGAGAATCGGAGCTAACTGAGTGTAACTGAAGTGGAACTGCAGTGGTAGGTGAAGAAGTGTGCCCTTCTCTAGCAGTAGGTGAGAAGTGGGTGCCTTCCTGACTAGGAGGGCTAAAACTCTGAAGTAAGTGGCTCCCGAGTGCTAGAATAAGGTGGCTAAGGTGCTGGAGGCATCAACCTCGTGACTGGGATGCATGCAAACCCTCAAATTTGCATGCAAACCCTAATTGCATGCAAGATCCTGAAAAAGATGATGTGGATATCTGAACAACCCCCCTCAAGCTAGACTATGATGTGCAAAAAACAAATGATAGGGCCCTGGTAACTGAGACCAAAGGTCACCCCAATACAATAATAATCCAAACTAATAACAGACAATAAACCGAGGAAATGGGGAAAACCTCATGGGAAAAATACCCCCCCTCAAAATAATCTATAGCACACCAAAAGATTTAACTGCTCCAAAATCAAGTAGGTTTGTCTAGGGGTATCTTACTCTTGGGAGTAAATGGATCATGCTCCAAAAACATGTGCTTGAATTCTCCATCAGTGGATGCAAGCGAATGTGGAGACTTTAATAACTTTCTCTTCATACCGAAAATGGTGAGAACAAATCTGAAAATGTAAGGATGATCCTGGAACCTGTGATTTGAACCAAGTGAGGTAGGAATAGCTCCAATCGGATAAAATAGATCTTGAAACTTGAACTTCTTATCAATAAAAGTTAAATCAGCTCAAAAAATAGATGAATGGTTTCTTGAGATCTCCTTTGAACCAACAAGGGTGAGATCAAAACCAAAATCAGTAAAAAGTGCATGAGAATTGAACCCAAGCGAATGGTAGTGCTCTTCATGTTCATTAAAAATCTGAGAAACTTTGCAAATGATAGAACATAAGTCTATAGGAGGCATGCAATCAAGGAGGGCGAATGCTTCACCTCCAAAATCAGATTTTACCTCCAAAACTTCAAGTAGATCATTATTCTGCATGCCGGCAAACTCATGTGAAGGAGAGGATTCAAGAACCTCTTCGGAATCTAGAGTATGAGTTGATTTATCTTGCTTAGAATTTTAAATAGAAGACATTGAGAGAGTGAGTTTTGAATCTACAGTTTCTTCTTCATCTTGAACAATTGTTGAGGCCAAGACATGATCGGAAAGAACACATAAGGAGATCTCACTAAGCTTGTTCTCCAAAAAGCTAGCATGATCCTCTTCATGTTGCTTTCCAAATTCTCTGTCAAGTTGGACCCATAGATCACTTGGATTTTCAGCAGTATTACTGAGGTAGCGCATACAAGGAGACATAGCAAGACACATTGCTCCAAAATCTCTGTCACAATCATTGACCCAATCATTCTCCTCTTCATCGGAATCAAAATCTCTTGTACTACCAATGCACATATCAAAAAGACATTTTCTCTTCAAGAATGCAATCATCTTTGGTTTCCATTCATCATAGTTGAATGGAGTAAGAATATTTTGTGAAGAAGAAGTCTCCATCTTTGCATTAGCGAATGCACATGGAGGAAGTAAGAAACCTGCAAATCACACACAAACAAACACTATGTTTTCAGCCTTGCATGCACATGAGATTTTGCATGTCGCTGCTGAAATATATTGGTGAGCAATTCACTCAATCTTCATGTAGAACATGTTGAAATATTGTAACTTCAAAGAATATTATATTTGTACTTTATTATTCCAAAGATGTTTCATTCCTCCGTAAAGATCTTATTGTATATCCGGAGATGTTTATTCCTCCATCGGAATGTGGTAACATGGGTTATTAGACTTCCCTGGTGGGGGTCGGCCCTGTATGTGTTATGTGGGTCAAAGGGTTGTTAGAACACCCTAGTGGGGTCGTCCTAGTCAGTTATAATAGGGTATTTAACCTAATGGTTAAATACGAGCCTACATGTACTTGTGTAAAAGATATGTCAGAGTAGTGTATAAATAGAGGAGGTGTGTTCCTCATTTGACACACTCACTCACTTGAGAGTGGCACACTTGTGGAGGAGAGGTCTGCTATGGTGGAGGAGGAGTTCGTGTCTTTGGTTTGCATCTTTGTATATTGCTGGTCATCTATATTGAGGAATCTTTACTGGGTTTTCTACCCCATGAGGGTTTCCCAGGATAAATCTGTGTCTCTTGTGTTTATGCTATGCTTGTTGTTTCTTCAGTGATCTTGTATATGCTATTGTTAAATGGAATGTAATGCTGCTATTTTTGTCTTAGCATATTGAATCTTGACATGGTATCAGAGCTCAACTGAAGGAAGGCAAGGTATGGCACTTACGACACTTGCTTTACTTACGACAATTTGAAGGTTAGGGTTTTATATAGCAAAACCCAGTCATCGTGGAACCTTCGCTATAAATCCATTTTAGCGAAGGTTCAGGATCTGAAACCTTTACAAGTCGTAGATAACATCTCTAGGTATCTTGTGTCCAAAGGGCACCCTCATATTCGTTGTACTTTGTAAGTTATGATCAGTACAAGTTAGGGTTTATGCCTCTTCCCGATCTCAGTCAAAATCAGGTGACTTGGGAAAAAAGATCATAACTTGGTCTAGGAAGCTCCAAATGAAATTTTGTAAAAAGTGACAGGCAGTACACAGACGGTACTATCTCAGAAAACGTTTTCAGAGGCCGAGGCTGAACCAGTGACACGTGTCACGCCATACAAGTTCGCTCTCCTGTTTCATCCCATAAACAGGTCACGTTGCGACATTTGGCATAGCTCTCTCTCAGAAAATCCAATTGAGGTCAGACCTGTCAGGATGGAAAGATGATAGGTCATTCTATTGCAAAAAAATGTTTCAGATCCTGTGGAGAAAAAATTTCGGAGTTATAGCAGAAACAATCAGGTACATATTTCTGTCAAAACAGAATTATTTTTGGAGCACCTTTATTCATGGCTTCTGGAATTGAGGGTTTCCGAGAAAGTTAGAATTTTTGGAATCGAAATCCGTGACTGAATGCTACTCAGGAAAATCAAAATTTAGAGACCAAGATCGAATTTTTTGGTTGGGTAGAAGACTGGGCTTGATTAAACCCTAGCTCGGGATTTTGATCAGAAAGATGGAAAATTAGGGCTTCAGCAAAAGTTGGAATTTTTTAAGTCTGTAACCACGGCTGGAAGCTCCTCAGAAAAATAAGAGTTTAAAGCCTTGGATCGAGCCTTTTGATTGGACAGAAAGGTGGGATTCATCAAACCCTAGTTCGGGTTCTTGTCCAGAAGATCCAGAAGTTTCGAAGGCAATTTTGAGGGGTCAAATTTTGGAGATTTCAAAATTGAAGTATGCTAGTTTGATTAGCTTAGCAACACACATCCTTCCATCCATTCAGAAGTGTGAAAGTCAAAGATTGAATTTTTAGGGTTTCTCTATCAAACCCTAATCAAGCTCCAGATCAAGTTTCAGGGGGAGTTGAGGCTAAGGCCTTACATAAGAAGACTACAAGAAGTCTCGACAGGTATGACTCAAGGAGGTTCAAGTATGTCTTGAAATCTGATTCCTGATTAAATTCATAATTTGTTTGACTTCATATTATTTGTTAGTACAATCTTGATTAATGTTAGACTTATCTTATCACCCTAGTAATAGTATGAATGCATGTGAATGATTGAAGACATTCATTGATTAGGGCTATATGATTGTACTAATGAATTATGGTGTTGTGTGAGGTTGATGTTGTCTGCTAACAAGATTCAGGTACATCACGAAAGACAAATCAAGTTCCACATGAAGAAAAAGACTCATCCATAATCTTTGTTCTACTTACGAGGTATGTATGACTTTGATATATTATGCTTAACCTATGAGACATGCAGGTTCTAGCTCAAGATCTCTAAATCATTGAAGAGATTGTTTAGGTATGTTGTACATAACTAAGCAGGTATACTAATCCAAGTATGTTTTCCTATGTCAAGTTAGAATCTTACCTTGTGTTAGGATCCCCTATATAAGTATACTTGGTATGATTGGTTATGCTTATTAATAAAGTTAATCAAGGGTTTATGCACATTATTTCTCTTATCTTGATTGATGATTTAACTAACCAGAAGAGTACTATGATCAAACAAGAATATGCATGAGTAAAAGAAGACTTCCTTGAAACCCTAAATACTAATGATCATGACTATACATATTCAAGACTATTTAGAATTAGAATGTTTTGAGAATATACTAATGAATGTATGTTTGTGTATGAGATCATGAGGATGAAACTAGTGCACACTTGAGCATGCACAGTGGTACAGAATGAATAGAAGTTCAAAAGACATACAGAAGATCAAGTGGGAGGAAACCACACAAACATAAAAGATAAGTATTTGAGTTGTTATTTGAAATAGTAAATGATATTTCCTGTAATAGGTTGTATGCATAGAATATATGATGCTGAGTGTAAACATTCATAGAGCATTGAACAGTATACTACTAATATGCATATGATTGGTAATTTGGACAAACATTCCATTGTTGCTTGTCTAGAATGAAACCTATTTGCTGACATGCTGAGAGCTGTGCACACTCTCGATAGTATGTTCTGGTAGAGATGGAAGGCATCTAGATAGCCACTGTATGCATACAGGATATGGGAAAGTGTTGTGCTAAAGTATTGGTAAAAATAAGTTGCATAAATATGTAAATGATATCTGTATGCATAATAGGTTATCATGATTTGACGATTATGAAGTATTACTAATCATGTACTTAATTTTGATTTCTAGGAAACATCATGATGAAAGATGAACACTGAACAAGCGATGGATGTTCAACAAAAGGATTTACAAATCAAACATGCTATAGAAGGCTCGTGGCTAGAAGATTCTCTTAGAAAGAGGAAGAGAATCATGATGAAATGTTTGCTCCAAGTGGCTAGATAAGACCATTCTCTTAATGGTGTAATTAAAGAATAAATGTGAATCAGGTTTTGTATGGGTTCCCAGGATCGATAATCAATTGATGAGCTTAATGATCACCTTGGGTGATGTGGATCTCAACCTTTTCTACAAGGTTGAATATGGTTTCTATACACAGATGACATGGATGCAAGAAGGAACTCACCACAGAGTTCGAATGATATTGAGGCTCATATTAGTAGACCCATCTAACGAGAAATGGCACAGATAGATATGTAGAAGATCATTCAATGCAGAAATTAAAATGAAAGATCTCAAATTGATGCATTACTTCCTAGGTCTGGAAGTATGGCAAGGCTCAGAAGGAATCTTTCTCAACCAAGGAAAGTATGCTGAGAAATATTAAAAGGACTTGATGTGTTGGGATGGCCACTCTTGAAGTTGTTAGCAGATGACTCATCAGAGTTAGTGGATAGAACTCTGTACAGACAAAATTTTGAGCCATTGATGTGTCTAACGAATACTAGGTCAGATATATGCCTTGCTGTAAACACCTTGAGTCAGTATCTAGTGGAAACTAGAAGTGTTCACCTATTAGTTGCAAAGCATGAGATGAGGTACCTAAAGGATACATTAGACTTTGATCTATGAAGATCATGAATTCAGATGGCTACACAGATATTGATTGAGCAGAAAGTGTATCAGACAGGAAGAGCACATCGAGAAGATGTTATTGTCTGGGATCAGCCATGATCTTGTGGTTTAGCAGGAAGCAATCTAGCACAAGCGGAATATATGGTTGCTTGCTCTGCTAATTGTGAAACGGCATGGCTTCAGAATTGTTTGACTTAGAGATGGACCCAACTGTGATCCTATGTGACAAATAGAGTCGTACTAAAATGGCAAAGAATCCAGTGTTCCATGATAAGTCAAAAGCACATAGAGATATGGCATTTCTATATACGAGATATGGTGCATATAGGAATCAAAGTTCAACAAGTTACTAACCAAACCTCGACCGATTCGATGTACTAACCAAACCTCTACCTCAAGTAAAGTTTTCCGAGACAAACTTAATATAGTCCATAAGGACCCTCCTCGAAAGGGGGAGTGATGTGATCACTTATGATGAGATTGCATGCATCGACAGTGAGGTCGATGATGTGAATACCTATATTGGTGATGCCGATAGAGAGGTTGGTGGATGGTCCTTAGACAGGGTCTAAGGTGACAAGGGGATTGCATCACCCTTGAACACATGTTCTAAAAGGATCCGTAGACGTATGTCTTCGAAAATGAAGTCCTTGGTGGACTTGAGGGGATTGGATCATCCATGGACTTTAGTCCTAAAGAAGAGCCATAGATGTATGTCTTCGAAAATGAAGTCCTTGGTGGACTTGAGGGGATTGGATCATCCCTGGACTTCAGTCCTAAAGAAGAGCCATAGACGTATGTCTTCGAAAATGAAGTCCTTGGTGGACTTGAGGGGATGGATCATCCCTGGACTTCAATCCTAAAGAAGATTCGTAGACGTATGTCTTCGAGAATGAAGTTCTTGGTGAACATGTGACGGGATTGGATCATCCCTAGACTTTAGTCCTAAAAAATATCCGTAGACGTATGTCTTCGAGAATGAAGTTTTTGGTGAACATGTAAGGGGATTGGATCATCCTTGGACTTCAGTCCTAAAAAAGAGTCGTAGATGTATGTCTTCGAGAATGAAGTTTTTGGTGAACATGTGAGGGGATTAGATCATCCCTGGACTTCAATCCTAGAAAAGAGCTGTAGACGTATGTCTTCGAGAATGAATTTTTTGGTGAACATGTGAGGGGATTGGATCATCCCTGGACTTCAGTCCTAAAAAAGAGCCGTAGACGTATGTCTTCGAGAATGAAGTTTTTGGTGAACATGTGAGGGGATTGGATCATCCCTGGACTTCAGTCTTAAAGAAGAGCCGTAGACGTATGTCTTCGAGAATGAATTTCTTGGTGAACATGTGAGGGGATTGTATCATCCCTGGACTTTAGTCCTAAAGAAGAGCCGTAGACGTATGTCTTCGAGAATGAAGTTTTTGGTGAACATGTGAGGGGATTGGATCATCCCTGGACTTCAGTCCTAAAGAAGAGCCGTAGACGTATGTCTTCGAGAATGAAGTCCTAAATGGACGGTTGAGGATTAAGTCATCCTTGGATGTAGGTCCTAAATGTACGGTTGAGGATTAAGTCATCCTTGGACGTAGGTCCTAAATGTATGGTTGAGGATTAAGTCATCCTTGGACGTAGGTCCTAAATGTACGGTTGAGGATTAAGTCATCCTTGGACGTGGTCCTAAATGTACGATTGAGGATTAAGTCATACTTGGATGTGGTCCTAAATGTACGGTGAAGGACTAAGTCATCCTTGGACGTGGTCCTAAATGTACGGTTGAGGATTAAGTCATCCTTGGACGTAGGTCCTAAATGTACGGTTGAGGATTAAGTCATCCTTGGATGTGGTCCTAAATGTACGGTTGAGGATTAAGTCATCCTTGGATGTGGTCCTAAATGTACAGTGAAGGATTAAGTCATCCTTGGACGTGGTCCTAAATGTACAGTTAAGGATTAAGTCATCCTTGGACGTAGGTCCTAAATGTACGGTTGAGGATTAAGTCATCCTTGGACGTAGGTCCTAAATGTACGGTTGAGGATTAAGTCATCCTTGGATGTAGGTCCTAAATGTACGGTTTAGGATTAAGTCATCCTTGGATGTGGTCCTAAATGTACGGTTGAGGATTAAGTCATCCTTGGACGTGGTCCTAAATGTACGGTTGAGAATTAAGTCATCCTTGGACGTGGTCCTAAATGTACGGTGGAGGATTAAGTCATCCTTGGACATGGTCCTAAATGTACGGTGGAGGATTAAGTCATCCTTGGACGTGGTCCTAAATGTACGGTGGAGGATTAAGTCATCCTTGGACGTGGTCCTAAATTTACGGTGGAGGATTAAGTCATCCTTGGACATAGGTCCTAAATGTACGGTGGAGGATTAAGTCATCCTTGGACGTGGTCCTAAATGTACAGTGGAGGATTAAGTCATCCTTGGATGTGGTCCTAAATGTACGGTTGAGGATTAAGTCATCCTTGGACGCGGTCCTAAATGTACGGTAAGGATTGGATCATCCTTGGACTTTGGTCCTGTGAACTGAGCCGTAGACATGAGGTCTCCGAGAATTGATAGGACTGGATCGTCCCTGGACTTCGGTTCAAAAGGTTTATGTTAGGACTGGATCGTCCCTGGACTTCAGTTCAAAAGATACATGTTAGGACTGGATCATCCCTGGACTTCGGTTCAAAAGGTACATGATAGGACTGGATCGTCCCTGGACTTCGGTTCAAAAGGTACATGACTGGATTGCATCATCCTTGGACATATGTCCTAAAGAGAGCAGGATTGATCATCCTGTAATATGATTGTATTGATGATGTGGTTACTTGTATCGGTATGGATACTTGTATTAATAATGAGGATACTTGTATTGGTATGGATACTCGTGTGATGACGATGCTGATGATCGTGTGATGACGATGCTGACGATCTGATGATCGTGTGATGACGATGCTGATGATCGTGTGATGATGATGCTGATGATCATGAGATGACGATACTGATGATCGTGAGGATCCAGATGTTGATGTTGTTGTATTTGTTCGAGTGCTACAGAAGATAAAGACTCACTACTGAAGATGTTGATGTTCCAGTATTGAAGATGTTCCAGTAACTGCTTGAGTTACTGATGATGTTGAGAAAGCTTCCAATGATTTATAGATGTATCATGTATGATGTTGATGACTCCTTGCTCGTGCAGATACTGTTATAATATCCTTCTCGTTAAGGGGGAGTGTTGAAATATTGTAACTTCAAAGAATATTATATTTGTACTTTATTATTCCGGAGATGTTTCATTCCTCCATAAAGATCTTATTGTATATCCGGAGATTTTTATTCCTCCGTCGGAATGTGGTAACATGGGTTATTAGACTTCCCTAGTGGGGGTCGGCCCTGTATGTGTTATGTGGGTCAAAGGGTTGTTAGACCACCCTAGTGGGGTCGGCCCAATAAGTTATAATAGGGTATTTAACCTAATGGTTAAATACGAGCCTACATGTACTTGTGTAAAAGATATGTCAGAGTAGTGTATAAATAGAGTAGGTGTGTTCCTCATTTGACACACTCACTCACTTGAGAGTAGCACACATGTGGAGGAGAGGTCTGCTATGGTGGAGGAGGAGTTCATGTCTTTGGTTTGCATCTTTGTATATTGTTGGTCATCTATATTGAGGAAGCTTTACTGGGTTTTCTACCCCATGAGGGTTTTCCAGGATAAATCTGTGTCTCTTGTGTTTATGCTATGCTTGTTGTTTCTTCAGTGATCCTGTATATGCTATTATTGTTAAATAGAATGTAATGCTGCTATTTTTGTCTTAGCATATTGAATCTTAACAGAAAACTTACAGAAAAGAAGTCTTGTCCCTGCAATGGCTCTGATACCATGTAAAATTAGTCACAGCAGATCTAATGAACAAGTAAATCAATCACAACAGATGAACATAGAAAATATGGTGTAAAACTGTGCAAAACATGCAGCAGTGCTCAATATCCCAGTAAGGGTGAACGATTACAATAGAATACAGTAACAATAACTGAGCAATTCGAATTTCCTAAATAGGTCATTCGAATCACTGAATGGAGTAGCTTGACTCCAACTAGGAGTCCTCATCAACAATCAGTAGTGGTCATCAATGCACAAGAACCAGTCATCGAGCTGTCAATCTAAGTCTAACTGAGTGTAGCATGTGTAACTGAAGTGTGTAGCACTGATATAGGGAAGTGGTCTCAGTGGAGGGTGCATGGCAGGATAAATGAAGTCAGAACAAGTCATCTAGTCAATATGGAGGTCCAACTGAAGTGAAACAGTCAGTCGGGAGTGAAACTAGCCTCAAATCAGGGAGAATCGGAGCTAACTGAGTGTAACTGAAGTGGAACTGCAGTGGTAGGTGAAGAAGTGCGCCCTTCTCTGGCAGTAGGTGAGAAGTGGGCGCCTTCCTAACTAGGAGGGTTAAAACTCTGAAGTAAGTGGCTCCCGGGTGCTAGAATAAGGTGGCTAAGGTGCTGGAGGCATCAACCTGGTGATTGGGATGCATGCAAAATGCATGAAAACCCTAGAATTTGCATGTAAAGCCTAATTGCATGCAAGATCTTGAAAAAGATGATGTGGATATCTGAACAGGGTCTAGTGTCATTTGGTGCCGTAAATGAAATAACTCCTCGCCGCCACTGAAAACAGGTCACCGATAGTTTCGGACGAACTTGACAAGTCAATGTGATATGTATTGGCATGAATCGATGAGTCTCTGCGAAAAACACCAGCGAAGAAAAATTAACTCTATTGATTTCAGCTTCCCGATGGGTTGTCGCTTGATAAAAACTTGCTTGCGGCCATTTCAGTTGCTACTCTCGAGCTCCTCCGATGCTTTGCATCAAAAAGGGGTCTTCTACTCTTATTGACGCATCTTAATGACTGCCAGCAATCGTTTCGTCTTGACTCACCGAGTTCTGCCAAAACATATCGCAGCTCTCAAAAAACTTTGATGACCCAGAGAAAAATTAAGTATTTTAAAGGAACGAAGGACAGTGCTTCGGCACTTTGACTGTTCTGATGGATATTTGCCAACTGTTTGGGATCAGTCCAGTGCTTTCTGTCGAAACGAGGGATGTCAAAAAATATTTAAAGAGAACCACCAATCGTTTCGGCTTAACTCATCGAGTCCTGTCGAAACACAAAGTTTGAAAACAAGTCAAAAGGCATGACGCTTCGGCAGACTTGACCGAGTTCATCCGGTTGTTTCAGCCCGACTAGGCGAGTTTCGCCGAAACAAATACACTTCAAAACTTCACAAAAGAGGGTCGACCCATTTCGGCTGAAAAAGCTAAGTTTTACTTAGGTAGAAAAACTTTCTTTGCTCGATTCTTTGGAAACTGAGCTTGTAGGAAAAAGACTTAGACTTCTAAAAACTCTCTTAAGAGAAAAAGGAGGGGCCCCATTATTTTCAAAACAATTTGGGGATCGGGTTGCAGCAACAACACAATGCTATAGTTCCAATTAAAACTGTGATGAAAGTCAATTCCTAAGTACTTATAGGAGGTTACTTCTTCTAAGATTCAATAGTCATAGGAAAAATTGGCATAAGTACCTTTATTGGACTTGATAATCATGACTTTTGTTTTGTCAGTGTTTACGGTCATGCCCATATTGGTGCAAAAACCTTTGAGAATTTGTAATTTATTTTCAAGATCATAAGGGCACCTTGTCATAAAAATGATATCGTCGGCATAGAGAAGTAGCATGATGACTATTCATGCCAAGGTTGTGCCCGCGCAACCTGCCACTTCTAGAGATTTTTCAAGCTTACCAATGTATATGCCAAAAAGGGTAGAGGAAAGGGGGCACCCTTGATTAAATCCAATATTAAAATTAATATCTTGCAACCAACCTTTATTGTTTTTGAATTTGGAAATGGAATTCTCATACATCCTTATTGTCATAGCCCTCAACTTGTGAGGAACTTCTAGCTATTCTAATCTATTCCAAAGGTTATATCTAGGCACCGTATCAAAGGATTTCTGAAATTCCACGAAACAACAAAAAAGATTGGATTTATTATTTCAACACTCCTATGAAATGATCCTAAGTGTAATGAGTTGGTCTATGGTTGAGTGATTTTTTTTTAATCTTGCTTGGAATTTATCCCTCTTTCCTTTATTTTCTAGCCATATAATAATCTTCTTTTCAAGGATAATATTGTATAACTTGGCTAAGGGAGGGATAATCATAATTGTTCGATAATTAGAGGGGTTATCTTTATCTTCGATTTTAAAAATAGGAACTATAAGGCTCTTAGTCCAAGGCTTAGGGAAACCCTTCTTGATTGCTATGTTAAAGAGATTGTGAATATACGGGATGAGGACAAGTGCTCCAATTTTCAGGATCTCTTCCTGGTACCCTTCAATGTCTTTAGCTTTTCCATTAGCTAAGCGCTTAATCCTTTTGGATTTGGATTCCAAGTCATCAAGATAAGCCTCAACGATTTTCTTAATATCATTGAATGCATATGACATGGATCTTTGAAAAGTAGCCTCGACATTTTTAAGTCCGAATGGCATTTTCCGATATGAAAAAGTCATGTTGATGACCCAAAAATAGCAGCATCAAGCAGCAATGAGTTCTCCCCAGTGAACAAACCCAATTAGATCGCTCATCGTTTGGTGTAGGGAATCCGTCCGGTTGACGGTTTCGGCTACCGTAAAATTTAAAGATTCTTATTATTTCTACTGGTTGCGGCCCGATCCACCCTTTATGTATTTTATTTTAATATGATATACAAGTGCCTAAAGCTAAATGTAGGTGACTAATCTAAATTAATCTAAAACAGTATAAGCAAATTTAATCTATCCTTGCAAGGAGCAAATTGTAAATATGAGCAATGTATTGAAAGGAACCTCTAAAGATTACATGGATAGCCATTTAATTCATATAGAAGCATTTTCAGCAGAAGGTTAAAGATATTAAAGATAGCTTTAATTCACATTAATACATTCAATTACTCATTTAGGAGAAACATTGTTGTATAGAAAATAGTAAGATCATTAATTGCACATAAATAATTCAGAACATCAAAGAAAGATCTCACTGTAATATATGAATGTCACAAGAATAATCCAGTGGGAATCCAATACACATTTCTAGGGAAGAAGACGTCCTCTCCAGGCTCTTATTAGGCAAAATTCGCTTTCTTGGAGCAAGTGCAAAGTAGTTCATACAAGCTTATAAAATTCCTTTCCGTTGCCAAAATTCTTTTACACTATTCACTAATCATCTATTTATAAGTTTACAAAATGCCTCTAGGGCCGCCACTTGTCCCTTTACAATTTTCTTTTAAAAATTCTCCAAAATAAAGCAATTCGTGGCCTTTTCTTATAACAGAAAAAACGATAGTTGTCCTTGTGACTTCACGTTTTGACCACAAGGACAAAGAGAAATGAACAAAATCAAAACAACGCATCATGGCTATTGCAGCTAACTTTGGGCTGGTGCCTCTGTTGGTGATTATGTGCCTATGCTGGTTGCTACCGATGTCGCTGTCTTCTTCTCTTCCTCTTCTATACAACTAAACCATACACCAATGTCTCTTATAACAATATTTGCTAGCGAGGGGAGCGGGATTTTTTGTGAAGTCACATGTTTATCAAGCTCTGCTTCAATACTTTGAAGTCCTGCTATTGTTGTCTGGTGGACCTCCTTGAACATGTGATTGTGCGCTGATGATAGCCCAATGTAGTGGTGGAGATCATCTGTGGCCAATACATCAATTTTCTTTACATACTCCATTTGAACATCCAGCTCGTCTTTTAACTCGGAAAGGCATTGCTCTTTACTTGGAAATTCATCAAGGGTCTAGGGAAAAACAACCTTGCACTTTTCATGCACTTCGTGAATCTTTTGTTATAGGCTATTACCTTTCCCCATTGTACTCTAGATCTTAGCAATTAGCTTGGCACCGCAATTCCTGTAAAATTCCATGAGGGCTATATCTTCCTTAAAACCGGCTACAGATTTGAATGGGATGTGTTTAGGGAAATATACCTTCCCTTCACTCCACTCCATCTGGCTCAAAATGTTTGCTTTTACTCGAGAGTACTTGTTTCTAAGCCTAACAACCTCGGCATTAGCCTCCTTCATTCTATCAAACATGGTATTGAGTCTGCAAACCTCCTCAATAATTAGTTCTTGCGTGGCATGCATTTGTCTCAAGATGGCACAGGACTCTTTGTGAAAGGGAGACATATCCATTGCTCTGCTTTCTGCTCGCTCTAGCTTCTCAACCATTGATTGTTTATCCTCTTCCAATTGAACAACTCTAGCTTCGGAATCATTCTTTTCTTCATCAAGTACCATCATCTGGATTGCCATGTGCTCTTTTTCTTCTTCTAGGTGTTGATACTTATTTGAAAACTCTTTGTGGTCAGCATACAGGAGATTATATTTGTTCACCACAAGGTCCCTGTAGGCCTGCTCGTTAGCCACAGTATGCTGCAGCATACGAGCTCTTCTCTTTGTTGACTCGAACTCTTTAACCATGTCGATAACATTGTCTTATGTTTCTTTTGTTGCCGCCACAACAGCAGATTCCATGGCCACGGGAGCCGTATTTGTATTTTTCATAACAGTGGTTTCTTGATGGGTGATGTTAAGTCAGTAATTTGTTTCTTCAATTTTTGTTTGATTTGCATTTTATTTCAAGTTACTCATTTGCTTTAGTTTTTGTTTTTGCTTCTTTTAAAGGAATTTTTGGTTGTTATGAGAAATTTCTGAATTTAGCCTTTATATTTTTACTTTATTTTTTTGAGCCTTTACATTATTGAGGGGTTTTTTTTTATAAAAGTGGTCACCATGTTTAGTAATGGACTCACAAGTCATATTATGAGTATAATCATCATTCAAATACATGCCAAAGCATAGATCATCACTTAACTTTCATGCAAAATGACCAAAAGTTGAAAAATAGCGCCAAAATGCAGTTAATTTTATTCTTGTAGCGCTGGAGCCCGAAATTAACAAAGAGCGCGCTACAAGAATATCGCGACTCTCATTTTCTCCAATTTTTTAGCCGAAGTTTAGCACGATCTCAGTTCTGGAGTGACTAGTTACATGATTTGAGGATTTTATTACGTGCTATGTCAGTTTCCATCATGTGAACAGGTGATTTTGATTTATGGAAGAAATCGTGGTCATCATTACTCCAAATACAATTCAGCTTGTCAGAACAGAGGAGTATTTTCAGCGAGATATTACAACACAGCAGGCTATCGTTCCACTTGTCCACCTTGCAGGAATTGGGATTCTAAACTTACAACAGAGAGCAATAAAAGCACTTGAAAGTGTTTCTGTCAGCTGGCCAAATGCAGTCGCAGATGCTGGTGGCATTATCGAGCTCTCTAAGTTCTTGTGAAGCTGTTACGATAAGGCAGTGAGCAAATAGTTGTAGTATCTCTTAATGTACTGATTGTTTTAGAGAAAGACGATGCATCAAGTGCTGAACTAATGGCAGATGCTGGTGCCGTGGAAGTACTTTTGGATCTTTTAAGGTCTCATCAAGGTGAAGAAGCAGCGGCTTAGTTACTTGAAGATCTATTTAATAATACCAAAGAACCAGACATGAAAGTATCAAAGTTTGTTTTTTCTCATTTGTCACAATATCTTTTTGATCCACAGACCCGAGTCCAGCCTGCCATATTATTGGTTACTCTTGCACTTGGTGATCTTTTCCAGCATGATGGGCTTGCAAGAACAACTGATGCAGTGTCAGCTTTCCGTGCATTGGTTAGCTTGCTTGAAGATCAGTCAACTGAAGAAATGACAATGGTGGCCGTATGTTCATTACAGAACTTAGTCATGCACAGTAAGACAAACAGGGTATTTGGCACAAAATTCTGCCCTATTTTTCCTCTTTTGAGTGATTGAATTCAAATGCAGACCGCGAGCTGATGGAGAGGAATTTTTCAAAACCAAAGGAGGTTTTTGTTCATAAGATACCAATCTATAAAAACCTCTCTCAGTTTTGCAACAGCTATCAAGGATTGAAAGATTCAGTTTAATCTTTGCAGCCTATTTTCCAGGGATTTTAAATATTTAATATTTTCCTGTTTTAGTGTTCATTTTGCGGGGCCGATTCTGATTGATTGGAGATGAATTTTGAAAAACCAAGAGAGGGTTTTGTCCATCACGGACCCGTTAACAAACACCTCTCTCAGTGTTTACACAGGTGTCACCAATTGAGAGATATGGAAGCTTCTTTGACACCTATTTTCCAGAAATTCGCCACATTTGCGAGGAATCCGATTTGCTATTTTTAGTCAATTAGTTGCGTTAGTTAGTTAATGTAACTGCTGGGTAGTTTCAATTTCGAACTAATGAAGGGGAGATGGAACTAATTCTTTTTAATTATAAAAAAGGGACAAAGGGACTGAAGAAAGGTTCTGATTTTTGGGAGCATCAGGAGGTCTGCTAGCTGCTTATACTTTCAGACTTATTCAGAGATAGGTACTGTAACTCTTATATACATTTACTGATGAAATTATAAATATATGACTCTTTTCCCTTCATTTGGTCTGTGTTGGCTTCATGTTTGAACTTGTTTAGTTTCATGAATGACAAATTCATTGCTGGTTAATGTGTATTTTCTAGTAGTGCTTGTCCTTTATGTGTGAACTTCAGTACAGTCTTTTGTTGGATTTTTGTGATATATATGCATCTTTATCGGTATATGTGTATGGTTTAGTTGTTGCTTATTTGCTGAATGTATTCCCTGCTTGTTCTTGAAGTTTATGACCAAAAACACATAAAACAAAACCATAAACCCTAGTTTGAATTGAGTTTTACTCTTGAGATTGTGTTGGCTTGTTACCCTAGCCTTAGTAACAATTTCTGGCACAAACATCTTTGGCGCCGTTGCCGGGGACGAAGATGAAGCATATCTTCCCTGGGATACTCATCATTTTCCTGGTTTAAGAGGTGGACTTGAACTAGCATTTTTTGAAGGCTATTTTCACCAGAAAGTTGTCACAGTGGCTTCTAACAGAATTGGAACCAGGAGTAGACCTACTTCTCCATTACAGCTGGGTGTGACAGACCCTGAAAAGATCATAAAAACAGCAAGATAGCTCAGAAGGTCTCAATCTTTACCAGCCTCTTGTGACCCTGACCAGTTGGGTGTTTCATTACATTCAGCTGAAACTTCACCTTGTGTAAAACCTACCATCCCCGAGAGCACTTTCCAGGTTTTTACTAATCCTCGAAATTTTTTGAAAGCTAAAACCTCTTTCCCTGATAAAATACCAATCTTTCAGCTGAAAGTAGGAAGAAATCCTTTTCAAAAAAGTTCCATCCAAGTTTCCACATTTTCCCAGTCTAAACCTCAGACCACAATGGCAGCCCAAAATCCACCTATGGATATGATGGACCGCATGGTTGCAGCTAGGTATGCACCATTAGTTTTACCTCAACCTTTACATGCCTTGCCTACACATGATTACCAAAAGTATATGCCCCGATTCAATGGACAAGGTGAAACAACTGCAGAAGAACATTGGGAGGCTTTCGAGAGTTATGCAGACAATCAGAACATTGAAATTAAAGATGTATGGATGAGGGTATTTGTACAAAGTCTTGATGGGGATGTGAGAAAATGGTTCAGAGAACTTCCTGCTAATTCTATCACCATAATTGAAGAACTCAAAGATCTTTTTCTGAGACAGTGGGGAGACACCAAGGATCACACTTATTACATAACTGAGTTTGGAGCTTTGAGAAGAAAGAAGGATGAAACTATTTCTGACTTTTCCAAAATATTTAACAAGATGTATAGTAGGATTCCTGCAGAAATCAAACCCACTGAAACATCAGCCAAGTTGAACTATGCAAATGCTTTTGATCATGAATTCTCTTTATTACTCAGAGAAAGAAGACCTATCACCCTGCTGAACATGTAAGAGGCAGCATTGGAGGTAGAGTCCAATTTGCTGGCTTCCAACAGACTCAAGAAAGAAACACCTCAGCAGCAGTATGAAAGAAAGGGAAAGAAGGAAGCTGTTTCCACAAGTGTTGCACCTCAGTCTGCTGAAGCTAAAATAGATGAAATGGCTAAGCTTGTAAAGATTCTCACTGCCAAGTTGAACAAACTAGAACTTGAAAAGAATTCTGCTAAACCTGCTCCAGAAGCTCAGAGGAACCCAAATAACCAAAATCAGTTTAGAAGATAGTTTGCTCCTAGATTCATGCCAAGGGAGCGAAGAAATAATGACATCCAGCAAGAAAGGAGGGAGAATGAAGATCAAAGAGTGCCCCCTCCTCTGCAAAATAACGTAGCTGATGAAGAAGAGGTTGATGAACAGTTACTGTTTGAAGAAACTGAAACAGATCAGGTTGTGAACCATTTTGGAGATGGTTTATCTGGAGGTTTTGTAACAGAAGAAGATTTTCTAAATTCTGAGTACTATGATGCAGATTTGTATGAAGTTGAAGATGACTTGGAGTTTGAAAAAACTGCTGTAAATGCTGCTGCTAATCAGAATGGAATTAAAAAGACTATTAATCTCAGATCTGGCCCGAAACAGGTAGTCCAAGCTCCTAAGAAGAAAGTTGTTGTTCCTGCTCCAGTTATTCCTGATAAACCAGTTGCTGATCCTGTAACAGAAAAGAAGCAACCTGCAGAAAAGTCCAAGAAGAATGTAGAAATTGAGGAGGTAAACAAGTCAGTTCAAAATTTCAGTTTGGAAAATGAGTTAGGTAAACTAAAAATTCCTGTGCCATTTTCTGAGCTTATCAAGAATCCATCATATAAACAAACAGTCCTAAAAGTTATGAATTCTGCTAGTGGCCAGCCTGTTTCAGATACTGTCAATTTGCAAGAAGAAAGACCAAAGATATTCATTGGATCTGCCTTAGCTGAGAAAACAGACAATGAAGTTGGTGCTTCTCCTCCATTCTATGTTACCTTAACTGTCCATGATCAGATGATCCATAATTGTCTATTAGATTCTGGAGCATCCCATAATCTAATGCCCAAAGTTGTGATGGAAGCCCTGGGTCTCAGTATTACCAAACCTTACCATGAATTATATGCCTTTGACTCCCGAGCTGTCAAGTGTCTAGGAGTGATTAAAGATATGGTTGTCAGCCTTGCTCAGTTGCCAATGAAGAGTGTCATAATGGATGTTGTAGTGGCTGATATCACCCCAAAGTTTGGCTTGCTTCTTTCAAGATCCTAGGCAAAGAAGGTTGGAGGAACCTTACAGATGGACCTCTCTTATGCCACCATTCCTGTTTTTGGTGGAGAAAATAGAAGACTTTACAGAGAGCTACAGCTTGCTTACATAGTCACAGATGATAAAAACCCTAGCAATCACCCAATGTACTCTGTGGACAAAGACCTTGGTTCATGCATATTACAGTTTAGTGAAGAGGAGAATTCTGCTGGTCTGTTACAAGTACAAAAAGAACAACATGTAAAACGCAGCAGAGAAGACGAAGATGTATTGTGGCAGTTGTACTTTGATGGATCCTCGTGCAAAGAAGGTGTTGGAGTTGGAGTTCTGCTCATTTCTCCTGGAGGTGAGACAGTCAAACTCATGTATAAGCTGGAATTTTTCACTACTAACAACACTGCTGAGTATGAAGAACTTTTACTGGGATTGAAAGCTGCAAAAGACTTAGGCATTCAGCAAATTGCTGCATATGGCGACTCCGAGTTGGTTGTTCAACAGGTGAAGAACAACTATCAAGTAAAGTACGGTTTGCTGAATATTTACAGAAATGAGGTATGGGATATGCTGGAAAATTACTTCATAGCATTTAATATTACTCATATTCCAAGGAATCATAATGAAACAGTTGATTCATTGGCTCTAGCAGCCTCATATTTCAGAATTCCTACGACTACTCAGTTAAGGTATCCTATAGAAGTGAGGTACAGGCCTTGTGTACCTGATAATGTTAAGCATTGGAGGGTCTTCGAAGATGACATTGAAATCAAGAAATTTCTTGAGCTAACAGATGAGTTTGCAAATGCTCAGATTGATCAGGATGAAGGAAAAGATGAACCTTTAGCATTATCATTCAAAATTTCTCAGAATACTCCTTGCTATGATGAAGAGATTAGGGTTCCAAGACAAGAATTCTGTGATGAATTAGACTCTATCCCTTTTGGTTTTGATATTAAATTTGATGAAGGCCAGGCTGTTCAAAAATTTTCAGAAGTTGCTTACATTCATGGTTATGATAAATCTGCTGTTCAAAATCATTATGAAGATGGTCTAATTTTTAATAAATATGATGATGAAATTGAAAAGAAAGACCCAGAAATCTGTGAGGAGTGTGATATGTCACAATCTGATCAGCAGATTCAAGAATGCATTCAGTCTATTATCCTTGAACAGCAAAAGCCAATGCCTGATAGTCATTTATTTGAAGACAGTGTGGAAAAGGAGGTTCAAAGTGTTGACATTATTGGTGATACTGTTCAAAAATTTACAGAGCAAATTCAGGCTGATCCTGATGTCTTTTATCGCCAATGCCTGATTGAAATTCATGGAACAAAATATTCTTTTGGACAGCTTGTCTTTTTCATAGAGCAGGAAGAAGTAACTTGTGGAAGTTTTATTGATCCAGTAGCAGATTATTTAGAGTCAATATCAGGTTATAAATCTGTCATTTCAGAGACATTATTTGATGAAAGTGAGTATAAGTGGTTAAATATCTGCTCTTCATGTTTTCCAACATTTCTGATTATATATATATATGGAGTTGGAAACAAGTTTTGGTGGGTTGACCAAATTTTTTCTTGGTTACATTGGAAATCGGATTTCGATTTGATTCAGTAAATGGAAGGTTCCTCAGAGAAAGAGATTTGATTTTCATTGTACATATATCAGTGTGTGAAGGATTGAATAAAGACTCCATAGCCCAATGGAATTTTTTTCAGACAAGTAGATAAGGTAGCAGATAGAAGGCACTGGTCTACAGGTTCTTGAAGTCTCGTAGGGAGGACTTCATCCCACAGCTGGAGCCAGATGTTAAGTAAGTAATTTGTTTCTTCAATTTTTGTTTGATTTGCATTTTATTTCAAGTTACTCATTTGCTTTAGTTTTTGTTTTTGCTTCTTTTAAAGGAATTTTTGGTTGTTATGAGAAATTTCTGAATTTAGCCTTTATATTTTTATTTTATTTTTTTGAGCCTTTACATTATTGAGGGGTTTTTTTTTTTAAAAGTGGTCACCATGTTTAGTAATGGACTCACAAGTCATATTATGAGTATAATCATCATTCATATACATGCCAAAGCATAGATCATCACTTAACTTGCATGCAAAATGACCAAAAGTTTAAAAATAGCGCCAAAATGCAGTTAATTTTATTCTTGTAGCGCTGGAGCCCAAAATTAACAAAGAGCGCGCTACAAGAATATCGCGACTCTCATTTTCTCCAATTTTTTAGCCGAAGTTTAGCACGATCTCAGTTCTGGAGTGACTAGTTACATGATTTGAGGATTTTATTACGTGCTATGTCAGTTTCCATCATGTGAACAGGTGATTTTGATTTATGGAAGAAATCGTGGTCATCATTACTCCAAATACAATTCAGCTTGTCAGAACAGAGGAGTATTTTAAGCGAGATATTACAACACAGTAGGCTATCGTTCCACTTGTCCACCTTGCAGGAATTGGGATTCTAAACTTACAGCGGAGAGCAATAAAAGCACTTGAAAGTGTTTCTGTCAGCTGGCCAAATGCAGTCGCAGATGCTGGTGGCATTATCGAGCTCTCTAAGTTCTTGTGAAGCTGTTATGATCAGGCAGTGAGCAGATAGTTGTAGTATCTCTTAATGTACTGATTGTTTTAGAGAAAGACGATGCATCAAGTGTTGAACTAATGGCAGATGCTGGTGCCGTGGAAGTACTTTTGGATCTTTTAAGGTCTCATCAATGTGAAGAAGCAGCGGCCCAGTTACTTGGAGATCTATTTAATAATACCAAAGTACCAGACATGAAAGTATCAAAGTTTGTTTTTTCTCCTTTGTCACAATATCTTTTTGATCCATAGACCCGAGTCCAGCCTGCCAGATTATTGGTTACTCTTGCACTTGGTGATCTTTTCTAGCATGATGGGCATGCAAGAACAACTGATGCAGTGTCAGCTTTCCGTGCATTGGTTAGCTTGCTTGAAGATCAGCCAACTGAAGAAATGACAATGGTGGCCGTATGTTCATTACAAAACTTAGTCATGCACAGTAAGACAAACAGGGTATTTAGCACAGAATTCTGCCCTATTTTTCTTGTTTTGAGTGATTGAATTCAAATGCAGACCGCGAGCTGATGGAGAGGAATTTTTGAAAACCAAAGGAGGTTTTTGTTCATAAGACACCCATCTATAAAAACCTCTCTCAGTTTTACAACAATTGTCAAGGATTGAAAGATTCAGTTTAATCTTTGCAGCCTATTTTCCAGGGATTTTAAATATTTAATATTTTCCTGTTTTAGTGTTCATTTTGCGGGGCCGATTCTGATTGATTGGAGATGAATTTTGAAAAACCAAGAGAGGTTTTTGTCCATCACAGACCCATTAACAAACAGCTCTCTCAGTGTTTACACAGGTGTCACCAATTGAGAGATATGGAAGCTTCTTTGACACCTATTTTCCAGAAATTCGCCACATTTGCCAGGAATCCGATTTGCTATTTTTAGTCAATTAGTTGAGTTAGTTAGTTAATGTAACTGCTGGGTAGTTTCAATTTTGACCTAATGAAGGGGAGATGGAACTAATTCTTTGTAATTATAAAAAAGGGACAAAGGGACTGAAGAAAGGTTCTGATTTTTGGGAGCATCAGGAGGTCTGTTAGCTGCTTGTACTTTCAGACTTATTCAGAGATAGGTACTGTAACTCTTATATACATTTACTGATGAAATTATGAATATATGACTCTTTCCCCTTTATTTGGTCTGCATTGGCTTCATGTTTGAACTTGTTTAGTTTCATGAATGACAAATTCATTGCTGGTTAATGTGTATTTTCTAGTAGTGCTTGTCCTTTATGTGTGAACTTCAGTATAGTCTTTTGTTGGATTTTTGTGATATATATGCATCTTTATCAGTATATGTGTATGCTTTAGTTGTTGCTTATTTGCTGAATGTATTCCCTGCTTGTTCTTGAAGTTTATGACCAAAAACACATAAAACAAAACCCTAAACCCTAGTTTGAATTGAGTTTTACTCTTGAGATTGTGTTGGCTTGTTACCCTAGCCTTAGTAACAATTTCTGGCACAAACATCTTTGGCGCCGTTGCCGGGGACGAAGCTGAAGCATATCTTCCCTGGGATACTCATCATTTTCCTGGTTTAAGAGGTGGACTTGAACCAGCATTTTTTGAAGGCTACTTTCACCAGAAAGTTGTCACAGTGGCTTCTAACAGAATTGAACTAGGAGCAGACCTACTTCTCCATTACAGCTGGGTGTGACAGACCCTGAAAAGATCATAAAAACAACAAGACAGCTTAGAAGGTCTCAATCTTTACCAGCCTCTTGTGACCCTGACCAGTTGGGTGTTTCATTACATTCAGCTGAAACTTCACCTTGTGTAAAACCTACCATCCCTGAGAGAACTTTCCAGGTTTTTACTAATCCTCAAAATTTTTTGAAAGCTAAAACCTCTTTCCCTGATAAAATACCAATCTTTCAGCTGAAAGTAGGAAGGAATCCTTTTCAAAAAAGTTCCAGCCAAGTTTCCACATTTTCCCAGTCTAAACCTCAGTCGACAATGGCAGCCCAAAATCCACCTATGGATATGATGGACCGCATGGTTGCAGCTAGGTATGCACCATTAGTTTTACCTCAACCTTTACATGCCTTGCCTACACATGATTACCAAAAGTATATGCCCCGATTCAATGGACAAGGTGAAACAACTGCAGAAGAACATTGGGAGGCTTTCGAGAGTTATGCAGACAATCAGAACATTGAAATTAAAGATGTATGGATGAGGGTATTTGTACAAAGTCTTGATGGGGATGTGAGAAAATGGTTCAGAGAACTGCTTGCTAATTCTATCACCATAATTGAAGAACTCAAAGATCTTTTTCTGAGACAGTGGGGAGACACCAAGGATCACACTTATTACATAACTGAGTTTGGAGCTTTGAGAAGAAAGAAGGATGAGACTATTTCTGACTTTTCCAAAAGATTTAACAAGATGTATAGTAGGATTCCTGCAGAAATCAAACCCACTGAAACATCAGCCAAGTTGACCTATGCAAATGCTTTTGATCATGAATTCTCTTTATTACTCAGAGAAAGAAGACCTATCACCCTGCTGAACATGCAAGAGGCAGCATTGGAGGTAGAGTCCAATTTGTTGGCTTCCAACAGACTCAAGAAAGAAACACCTCAGCAGCAGTATGAAAGAAAGGGAAAGAAGGAAGCTGTTTCCAGAAGTGTTGCACCTCAGTCTGCTGAAGCTAAAATAGATGAAATGGCTAAGCTTGTAAAGATTCTCACTGCCAAGTTGAACAAACTAGAACTTGAAAAGAATTCTGCTAAACCTGCTCCAGAAGCTCAGAGGAACCCAAATAACCAAAATCAGTTTAGAAGATAGTTTGCTCCTAGATTCATGCCAAGGGAGTGAAGAAATAATGACATCCAGCAAGAAAGGAGGGAGAATGAAGATCAAAGAGTCCCCCCTCCTCTGCAAAATAACGTAGCTGATGAAGAAGAGGTTGATGAACAGTACTGTTTGAAGAAACTGAAACAGATCAGGATGTGAACCATTTTGGAGATGGTTTATCTGGAGGTTTTGTAACAGAAGAAGATTTTCTAAATTCTGAGTACTATGATGCAGATTTGTATGAAGTTGAAGATGACTTGGAGTTTGAAAAAACTGCTGTAAATACTGCTGCTAATCAGAATGGAATTAAAAAGACTATTAATCTCAGATCTGGCCCGAAACAGGTAGTCCAAGATCCTAAGAAGAAAGTTGTTGTTCCTGCTCCAGTTATTCCTGATAAACCAGTTGCTGATCCTGTAACAGAAAAGAAGCAACCTGCAGAAAAGTCCAAGAAGAATGTAGAAATTGAGGAGGTAAACAAGTCAGTTCAAAATTTCAGTTTGGAAAATGAGTTAGGTAAACTAAAAATTCCTGTGCCATTTTCTGAGCTTATCAAGAATCCATCATATAAACAAACAGTCCTAAAAGTTATGAATTCTGCTAGTGGCCAGCCTGTTTCAGATACTGTCAATTTGCAAGAAAAAAGCCCAAAGATATTCATTGGATCTGCCTTAGCTAAGAAAACAGAAAATGAAGTTGGTGCTTCTCCTCCATTCTATGTTACCTTAACTGTCCATGATCAGATGATCCATAATTGTCTATTAGATTCTAGAGCATCCCATAATCTAATGCCCAAAGCTGTGATGGAAGCCCTGGGTCTCAGTATTACCAAACCTTACCATGACTTATATGCCTTTGACTCCTGAGCTGTCAAGTGTCTAGGAGTGATTAAAGATATGGTTGTCAGCCTTGCTCAGTTGCCAATGAAGAGTGTCATAATGGATGTTGTAGTGGCTGATATCACCCCAAAGTTTGGCTTGCTTCTTTCAAGATCCTAGGAAAAGAAGGTTGGAGGAACCTTACAGAAGGACCTCTCTTATGCCACCATTCCTGTTTTTGGTGGAGAAAATAGAAGACTTTACAGAGAGCTACAGCTTGCTTACATAGTCACAAATGATAAAAATCCTAGCAATCACCCAATGTACTCTGTGGACAAAGACCTTGGTTCATGCATATTACAGTTTAGTGAAGAGGAGAATTCTGTTGGTCTGTTACAAGTACAAAAAGAACAGCATGTAAAACGCAGCAGAGAAGACGAAGATGTATTGTGGCAGTTGTACTTTGATGGATCCTCGTGCAAAGAAGGTGTTGGAGCTGGAGTTCTGCTCATTTCTCCTGGAGGTGAGACAGTCAAACTCATGTATAAGCTAGAATTTGTCACTACTAACAACACTGCTGAGTATGAAGCACTTTTACTGGGATTGAAAGCTGCAAAAGACTTAGGCATTCAGCAAATTGCTGCATATGGCGACTCCGAGTTGGTTGTTCAACAGGTGAATAACAACTATCAAGTAAAGCAGGGTTTGCTGAAGATTTACAGAAATGAGGTATGGGATATGCTGGAAAATTACTTCATAGCATTTAATATTACTCATATTCCAAGGAATCATAATGAAACAACTGATTCATTGGCTCTAGCAGCCTCATATTTCAGAATTCCTAAGACTACTCAGTTAAGGTATCCTATAGAAGTGAGATACAGGCCTTGTGTACCTGATAATGTTAAGCATTGGAGGGTCTTCGAAGATGACATTGAAATCAAGAATTTTCTTGAGCTAACAGATGAGTTTGCAAATGCTCAGATTGATCAGGATGAAGGAAAAGATGAACCTTTAGCATTGTCATTCAAAATTTCTCAGAATACTCCTTGCTATGATGAAGAGATTAGGGTTCCAAGACAAGAATTCTGTGATGAATTAGACTCTATCCCTTTTGGTTTTGATATTAAATTTGATGAAGGCCACGCTGTTCAAAAATTTTCAGAAGTTGCTTACATTCATGGTTATGATAAATCTGCTGTTCAAAATCATTATGAAGATGGTCTAATTTTTAATAAATATGATGATGAAATTGAAAAGAAAGACCCAGAAATTTGTGAGGAGTGTGATATGTCACAATCTGATCAGCAGATTCAAGAATGCATTCAGTCTATTATCCTTGAACAGCAAAAGCCAATGCCTGATAGTCATTTATTTGAAGACAGTGTGGAAAAGGAGGTTCAACGTGTTGACATTATTGGTGATACTGTTCAAAAATTTACAGAGCAAATTCAGGCTGATCCTGATGTCTTTTATCGCCAATGCCTGATTGAAATTCATGGAACAAAATATTCTTTTGGACAGCTTGTCTTTTTCATATAGCAGGAAGAAGTAACTTGTGGAAGTTTTATTGATCCAGTAGCAGATTATTTAGAGTCAATATCAGGTTATAAATCTGTCATTTCGGAGACATTATTTGATGAAAGTGAGTATAAGTGGTTAAATCTCTGCTCTTCATGTTTTCCAACATTTCTTATTATATATATATTTGGAGTTGGAAACAAGTTTTGGTGGGTTGACCAAATTTTTTCTTGGTTACATTGGAAATCGGATTTCGATTTGATTCAGTAAATGGAAGGTTCCTCAGAGAAAGAGATTTGATTTTCATTGTACATATATCAGTGTGTGAAGGATTGAATAAAGACTCCATAGGCCAATGGAAGTTTTTCAGACAAGTAGATAAGGTAGTAGACAGAAGGCACTGGTCTACAGGTTCTTGAAGCCTCATACGGAGGACTTCATCCCGCAGCTGGAGCCAGATGTTAAGTCAGTAATTTGTTTCTTCAATTTTTGTTTGATTTGCATTTTATTTCAAGTTACACATTTGCTTTAGTTTTTGTTTTTGCTTCTTTGAAAGGAATTTTTGGTTGTTATGAGAAATTTCTGAATTTAGCCTTTATATTTTTACTTTATTTTTTTGAGCCTTTACATTATTGAGGGGTTTTTTTTTTAAAAAGTGGTCACCATGCTTAGTAATGGACTCACAAGTCATATTATGAGTATAATCATCATTCAAATACATGCCAAAGCATAGATCATCACTTAACTTGCGTGCAAAATGACCAAAAGTTGAAAAATAGTGCCAAAATGCAGTTAATTTTATTCTTGTAGCGCTGGAGCCCGAAATTAACAAAGAGCGCGCTACAAGAATATCGCGACTCTCATTTTCTCCAATTTTTTAGCCGAAGTTTAGCACGATCTCAGTTCTGGAGTGACTAGTTACGTGATTTGAGGATTTTATTACGTGCTATGTCAGTTTCCATCATGTGAACAGGTGATTTTGGTTTATGGAAGAAATCGTGGTCATCATTACTCCAAATACAATTCAGCTTGTCAGAACAGAGGAGTATTTTCAGCGAGATATTACAACACAGTAGGCTATCGTTCCACTTGTCCACCTTGCAGGAATTGGGATTCTAAACTTACAGCAGAGAGCAATAAAAGCGCTTGAAAGTGTTTCTGTCAGCTGGCCAAATGCAGTCGCAGATGCTGGTGGCATTATCGAGCTCTCTAAGTTCTTGTGAAGCTGTTACAATCAGGCTGTGAGCAGATAGTTGTAGTATCTCTTAATGTACTGATTGTTTTAGAGAAAGGCGAAGGCGATGCATCAAGTGTTGAACTAATGGTAGATGCTGGTGCCGTGGAAGTACTTTTGGATCTTTTAAGGTCTCATCAATGTGAAGAAGCAGCGGCCCAGTTACTTGGAGATCTATTTAATAATACCAAAGTACCAGACATGAAAGTATCAAAGTTTTTTTTTTCTCCTTTGTCACAATATCTTTCTGATCCATAGACCCGAGTCCATCCTGCCAGATTATTGGTTACTCTTGCACTTGGTGATCTTTTCCAGCATGATGGGCTTGCAAGAAAAACTGATGCAGTGTCAGCTTTCCGTGCATTGGTTAGCTTGCTTGAAGATCAGCCAACTGAAGAAATGACAATGGTGGCCGTATGTTCATTACAAAACTTAGTCATGCACAGTAAGACAAACAGGGTATTTGGCACAGAATTCTGCCCTATTTTTCCTGTTTTGAGTGATTGAATTCAAATGCAGACCGCGTGCTGATGGAGAGGAATTTTTGAAAACCAAAGGAGGTTTTTGTTCATAAGATACCCGTCTATAAAAACCTCTCTCAGTTTTGCAACGGCTGTCAAGGATTGAAAGATTCAGTTTAATCTTTGCAGCCTATTTTCCAGGGATTTTAAATATTTAATATTTTCCTGTTTTAGTGTTCATTTTGCGAGGCCGATTCTGATTGATTGGAGATGAATTTTGAAAAACCAAGAGAGGTTTTTGTCCATCACGGACCCATTAACAAAAAACTCTCTCAGTGTTTACACAGGTGTCACCAATTGAGAGATATGGAAGCTTCTTTGACACCTATTTTCCATAAATTCACCACATTTGCCAGGAATCCAATTTGCTATTTTTAGTCAATTAGTTGAGTTAGTTAGTTAATGTGACTGCTGGGTAGTTTCAATTTTGACCTAATGAAGGGGAGATGGAACTAATTCTTTGTAATTATAAAAAAGGGACAAAGGGACTGAAGAAAGGTTCTGATTTTTGGGAGCATCAGGAGGTCTGCTAGCTGCTTGTACTTTCAGACTTATTCAGAGATAGGTACTGTAACTCTTATATACATTTACTAATGAAATTATGAATATATGACTCTTTCCCCTTCATTTGGTCTGTGTTGGCTTCATGTTTGAACTTGTTTAGTTTCATGAATGACAAATTCATTGCTGGTTAATGTGTATTTTCTAGTAGTGCTTGTCCTTTATGTGTGAACTTCAGTACAGTCTTTTGTTGGATTTTTGTGATATATATGCATCTTTATCGGTATATGTGTATGATTTAGTTGTTGCTTATCTGCTGAATGTATTCCCTGCATGTTCTTGAATTTTATGACCAAAAACACATAAAACAAAACCCTAAACCCTAGTTTGAATTGAGTTTTACTCTTGAGATTGTGTTGGCTTGTTACCCTAGCCTTAGTAACAATTTCTGGCACAAACAAGTGACAATATACGAATGGAAAGGTCTCTTTAACCTTGTCTCTGACTTTAGGACTACAGACTTTCTCTTCTTATAATATACAAATCTATCCCATCAGGACACCATATGATCTTTGGATGGGGTGAAAGGGATGATTGGGAGATTTCTTATATGGATGTTTGCCTCTGCGGGTGGGGTCTGTACCATCTGAGATGAGTCTATATCCATATCCTAGGTGTTAGAATTACCTGCTTGTGTATCTTGGCTGGCCTTAATCTCTTCTTCGGCTTTAAGCCACCTTTCTTCTTCAGCACTTTGCTCTTCTTCGGCTTTGAGCCTTCTTTCTTCTTCAACACTTTGCTCTTTCTCAATCATCCCCCTCTCTTCTTGATCCTTGGCAGCTTGTTGTAGCCTAGCTTCTTCAAGCCTAAGAGCCTCTTCCTGCTCCCTTTGCAACTTATCGGCAGCAATTTTCTAGAATCTCTCTGCCTCCTCTTTCAACCTTTACTCTTCACGGGTCAGGACCTCAGCTACTTCCCTTTCTTTGTGCAGGTTTTCTTTTCAGGCTGTGGTAGAGCTAGAGCTGGCTCCACCATTGTGATGAAAAATCTACAATTAAGTCATATTATTGATTCCTATGAATGCCTCCTCCTCATTGTCATAGTAATGTGCATAATCGAAGTGAGCATGCAACTCCCTGCAGTGCTCCGCAACTTTGTTCCATCTGTCATTTCTATGAAAGAGTGCTTCTCCGAAGTGAAAACCTCTTCACTCTTGAATGAACTCTTCAGCTACTACAACCCCCGAGAACTTATAGGCTCCTATACAAAAAGGCAAAGTAGGGAAGGAAGCCTTATGTAGCTTATTAAGAAATCCACCCATTCCATCAAGGAAAACTTATCTAACTGCTTCTTTCAGGACTATGTAATCAATGGCATATCTTGGTAAGATGTATGGTGGCTTAGAACCTATGAACATTCTGATATAGGTACCTTCTTCTAAGAAGTAGAAATCGCCATAATTTTCCATGACTTCCATGGCATTCTCCGATAGGAAATTGTGTTCTTCATTGAACATCTACTCATACAGAGGCATAATGAATTCTTCACATATGAGCTTATAGTGTTAAATTTTGAGCATTAATTCACAGTACTCTAGGATCTTTATTGAGAGAATAATATGTACAATATATCAATCCATATCAATCATAACAAGCATGTCAATAATCACAAGAATCAAAAGCATGAGAGACAAGAGACACAGAGTTTCCGTGGGGAAAACTCTAAGGTGAAAAACCCCACAACTTCCTCAGAGATAGAGAGAGCAATGGCTCAACCAAAATACACAGAGATAGTCTCCTAGTAGCAGATGATCCTCCTACTCACTAGTGCGCCACTTTCTGAGTGAAGGAAGTATGAGTTTCCGAATGATCAAAATAGAGATCTTCCAATCTCTATTTTTTACTTGTCTATTTTCCTAGTGACCTTATGGGGCCGACTTGTCTAGCTAGGTACATCAACCATATAATATATAAATCAGGTCCGACCCCACACATGGTTGTCTAATAACCCATCGGCAAGTTCACACACTTGCGACACTTGTCAATACACATGACGACACTTCCATATAGAGGAATGACACATCTCTATAGGAGTACAATAATATATAAATGAAATACATAACACATATTTCATTAAATTTGGAATTATACAAGGGATCTAGAATTTAGAACTTCAACAAGATTGAGTTTTCAAAAAATGAAAAACCAAAAAATTACTTAATTCGGTCATTTCAATCTTTATATTCACCATTTTTTTATAATATTATCAATATAAGCTATATAAAATCAAATTTATATAAAGTTGAAGCATATCTTCCTAATATTAAACTTAGATTCCTTACATTATTTTATTATTATAATTTTTTAATTTGTAATAATATTTGAGTTGATCAAGGTTTACCTCATCTCATGAACAATAGATGTTGCAAGAAATTTCTTACCTATTAAGTTATCTAATGGCATTATTTGTATGTTGAAATTATTAACCATTTTATTTATAATTTGATAAAGCATATATTGTGCATGTGTTGAATTACCATATTAGTAAGAGATTGTCTCCATTTTAGAGTGACCTACAAAGTTATTTAATGATATAGTAGTCAATGTGTTTGTTACTGTAACAAATTTATGTATTGGCATAGTAACTTATTAATTCCCAATCTTGATAATGGGTGGCTATAACATGGAGATTTTTTCTCAACTTCAAGAAACAACAAGAACTGGAAATGCCTAGGAATTGGCTGAAACCTCTAATACCATGAAAAATTATTAGCTCATATAGTCACTGTAATATTGAAGCTGTGGATGAGGACACTACCCCTAATCATATTTAGAATATTGACTAGAAAAACAATTAGTAACATATACACAAGCAACAACATGGAAAACTAGGTCATACTCTATTTTATTTTCTTCCCTTTATATGTATTGTCGAGTACGTATCTAGAATTTATAACTTCAACAAGATTGAGTTTTCAAAAAATGAAAAACCTAAAAATTACTTAATTCACTCATTTCAATCTATATATTCACCATTTTTTTTACAATATTATCATTATAAGCTATATAAAATCAAATTTATATTAATTTGAAGCATATCTTCCTATGCTTAAACTTAGATTCTTTACATTATTTTATTATTATAATTTGTAATTTGTATTAATATTTCTTACCTATTAATTTATCTAATGACATTATTTGTATGTTGAAAGTATTAACCATTTTATTTATAATTTGATAAAGCATATATTGTACATGTGTTGAATTACCATATTAGTAAGAGATTGTCGCCATTTTAAAGTGACCTAGAAATCTATTTAATGACATAACACTCAATGTGTTTGTTACTATAACAAATTTATGTATTGGCATAATAACTTAGTAATTCTCAATCTTGATAATGGGTGGCTAGAACATGGGGGGTTTTGATCAACTTCAAGAGACAACGAGAACTGGAAATGTCTAGGAATTAGGTGAAACCTCTAATACCATGAAGACGTATTAGCTCCTATAGTCATTGTAATATTGTACTTGTGGATGATGACACTACCCCTAATAATATTTAGAATATTGACTAGAAAAATAATCAATAACATATCTACGAGCAACAACATGGAAAATTAGGTCATACTCTATTTTATTTTCTTCCCTTTATATGTATTGTCTATTGTATGCCTTAGGACATTTTTGTCAAGTATATAGCACAAAAGGTACTTAGGCACTTCACTTTTTCCCTTCATTTTATGGGATTATTATGAGCCCACAAGTTTCTACATGTTTTGGACATTGTTAACTATCAATTATTACTTTGGATTATGTTGATTGGTTAAGCCTAGATTCCTTTTTATAATATAAATATAATCATCTAACATTTAAAGAAATATTCATTATTCAATACTATATATTATGATATGTGGTTGGCACTATTTTAGAGCCAACAAGAGAAAATATTGTATTGGATAAAGTCTAAGTATACCAATTAAGGTAAAAAAAAATTATTAATTAGAATATAAATTTTATAGTACAATTGGTTTATTTTCAAATACATGAAGAAAGAGGGAAAACCCATTCTAGTTATTGCAAGTGTCCAGTATTTATTTTTGAAATGTTTGAACATATTACATTGAAAAAACATTAACTAGCTACTCCCATAGTAAAGTTTTTATAAACAAAGTCTATAATATGTTGTATGTCCAGTATTTATTTTTGAAATGTTTGAACATATTACATTAAAAAACATTAATTAGCTATTCCCATAATAAAGTTTTTATAGACAGTCTATAATATGTTGCGTGTAAGTGCTTTACTGGACTCCATTAACCAAGTTTGATGGATCGAGAAGTGTGGTACATTTGAAATCAATGAATTAGAATAGAAACATTGAAGTACATTTTTGTTTCTTACAAATACAAAAGTGAAAACCCACTAAACTTATTAAAAGTGCATTTAACAATCAATTTTTTTTATAAGTATCTGTGTGTCATTTAACAATCAAAATCAAATTATTATGAATTTTTATTGGTAGTGCATTTAACAATCAAAATATTTTATAAGTATGTGTGTGTCATTTAACAATCAAAATCAAATTATTATGAACTTTTATTGGTAATTTTTATTGGAAACATTTTACAGATGTCAAAAGAAAATATTTTATAAGTCTAGGCGTGTTTTTTAATGATCAAAATAAATAATTTTGTTATGAATTGGAATAGAAACAAAGTAGTACAGTTTAATTTATTTTATTATAATATATATTCATGAAGTGTTTGAATGTATTATATTGAAAAGAATACGAATTATCTAGCCCAACATTATCGTTTTAATAGATCGTATCTAGAAGATGATGCTTTTAAATGTTTTATTGAACTTGATTATCCAAGTTTGATGGAGTGAGAAGTTATGTCGATCTAGACAAAACATTGGAATTTGTAATTTCCATGTTAGATATTGTTTGGTGTTTGAACGTATTACATTGAAAACAATGCTAATTAACTCCAAACATTATCGTTTTAATAGATCGTATCTAGAAGATGATGCTTTTAAATGTATTATTGAGCTTGATTATCCAAGTTTGATGGAGTGAGAAGTTATGTCGATCTAGACAAAGTATTGGAATTTGTAATTTCCATGTTAGATATTGTTTGGTGTTTGAACGTATTACATTGAAAACAATGCTAATTAACTCCAATATAGTTTTAATAGGCCAAAACTAGAAGATATTGATTTTAAGTGCATTATTGGACTTGATTATCCAAGTTATGGGAGAAGTTATGTTAATATAAACAAATCATTGAAAGTTTAATATTTAATGGTGTCATGTAATTTGCATGAAGTATCGTCACATGAATACATTGCAATTTAAACAAAATTTTCATATTTGTACCAAATAATATAAAACTCCTCAAATAAATTTGAAGAGAATATTCAATATACAAGAAAAATTGAAAAATGTTTCTTCATTTATTAATTGGTCCTCCAAAGAACAAAATTACATCCATGAATCATCTCCACCTAATCTCATGTTATTCGTTCAAGTAGGTCAAGGACAGCTTGTACACCATGTTTATTTATCTTGGCCTTCTTGCAATTTTCTTTCTTAGCCATCCATGCCCAAACTATGGTATCAATTGGAATAGATCCAAGCTCTATGTCATCAGGATTTGGTACCCAATATTCTTCTAATACTTTTCCATTGTATTTCCCTGAACCGGGCTTCCACCAATCAACTTTAACATGAAGAGTATCACTTTCATCATCTTGAAATATATTTGAGGTGGCTTTTGCCATCCAAATCATCTCCCCTTCTTCCTCGTTTCCTGATCTAACTAGCAACATCTTTCCTTTCTCAACATCATTAATAGGGTTGAATGTTGTCTTTGGCTTATTGCACTTGGGTCCAACATACACAGGTTCACCTGTCATAGTATCAAAATCCCCATCCATAATATTTGAGATTGCATGAAGCGCATTACGACCAACATCTGGAGTTTGCCTTGTCTTGGGCCAGAAATCCTCAGAAGATGAATCATGATCATTGTAATCTTCATATAAAGTATCAAGAACTCTTTCCCAATACTCTACCTTATTTTTCCATTCTGGTGTAACAATTGGCAAATCCTCACCACCCATTGTGTCTTTCCACATTTTTATGTATGATGTTATTCCTTCTTTTAGTTCTTTTAAATAGATTTCATTCTCTTTGGGATGTAAGAAAGATGGCTTCCCTATGGGCAGTTTAGATCGACCTTCATCGTCTGTATTCCATAACTCAACTGGTTCTGACCACTCAACATCTCTTATGGATTCTTTATACCTTAATACCGGAACATCATTGAGTACAAGAAATTGGAAGTACTGAACATTAAGATGTCCAACTAGTGCATTTTTTCCTTCCTTGATGTATCCATTAAGGAAGCTTTTGAAGTCATACACCTTATCAATCAGTTTAGGTGGAAACACTCTTTTTTCTTCAATTTTGTGATATGTATCCATCATCTCAGGTAGAGAATATATATCTTTACTTTTCAAGCTGGAAGACATTCTCCCATAGGTCCCGTCTATGTCTTCATGGGTGTGTCCCACGAGCAAGAACCCAACCTCAATAGTGATGAAGACACCAAGTGCAGTGAGAAGTGATAGAAATATGAAAAGATAACGATTTTTATTATCACTTGCTGCATTATCCAATTGTAACAATAAATGTGGAGGAAGAGGTTTAAAATCAATATCTTGATTTTCTAATCTTCCATGAGATAAAAATTCATCCTTGTACACTCTACATTTTGAGTAAATAGAGGTGTCAAGTAATGCATTTGAAAGTGGGTTTCTTGAACTTCCACTCTCATAAAGAAGATCACCATACATATCAAGATGTGGGTCTTCAAGGTCCCTTAAGCACTTAGCAAGTGATGTAATGGTAAATTGTGATCCCATATGTACAAATGGTAGGGAGAAATGACCAAAACCTCCTGTCTTATGCCCATGTGTTAGCATACCTGTCAATGACAAACCCAAGTTTATTCCTACAATAGATTTTGATTTGACGCGTAGCCTTGGAATTGAAGTCTTTGTTTTATCCATTTTATCATGGATAATACTCAAATACTCCTTTGGAAACCTCTCTGACATGATTCTGTGGGCATAGTAGCAATGTCTTCCGCACATAACGATCTTGTTATGTTTGTTCAATCTAGCGCGTGCCATTTCTTCCAACTCTTTTGTAGTTGCTGACTTCATTTGTGCTTTCAACACAATACATTCACCACATTTACTGAAGTTGGTGTTCTTTGAGAATGCCACGTCTCGAAAATGAGTGTTCCAAATCTTGCTCATTGTTGGTTGTGATATTAATGGACAATTGAGCTTTTCCAAACCCACATTGATCTCTTTTAACAAAGAGCTTTGTGTGTAAGTCGAAGGCAACAATCTTAGAGGAGAAGAAGTTCCATCTGCTTCGACTTGACGTGTTTGGTTTGGCGAAAAATCTGAATTGTCCATTACAATTTTATGCAGTATTTCTATGGCCGCCACAGTATGTGCACGTGCTTTACATGTATTGGTGTTACCATGAATGGATTCCATATGTCCTTGTTCAAAATTATGTTGGTAGCTATAGAAGGTGCTTTGAGGAATCTTATGTATCTTGTACCATGCTTTCTTACAAATAACATTACCATCAAATCTCATGTCCTTTACTTTTCTAATAATAGGAGGTAGGCCATGGCCATGGCTCTTTGACATGATAGTGTTTGAAACAAGTGAATTCAATACAAATTCCCTGATACCATTTTTGTCTTTGCATTCCATATCCCTTCTAGCATTTGCAATGGCATTCCTATCCACATGTTGAAGACAATCTTGTTTACAACATTCATCTGCAGCCAAAAGTCGAACTTCTTTCTCTTTATCCATCTTGGTTTGACGTTTTGCAACTTTTTCTCTTGTCATAGCTCGTTTAATCTTTTTATATGGCCTCGATGCATTAAGAACATTGACATCTTGATATTTTTTATTATAAAGATCCCCATCCCATTGGTATAAAGGACTTGTATCCTCTATAACATCCCATATCAGCATTTCCATGGGTGGCTCTTTGTACTTTGTCTTGACCCTTAACATCTCACCTATGTTGTCCACCAATTTATGTATTGTCCATCTAACCAATCCATGTATAGACCTATCCCCAATCTTGCATCTTTCACAATACCCATGTATCTCTTCCACAAAAACACCAAAGTTATCTTCACCTAGTGTTTCACCCACAACCATGTCATCCTCATGGACATTAACTATCATTCCTTTCGCAATGCACATAATTGTTCCTATGCATCCATGTGTAAGAGAAACCCTTGTACATGTGAATGCAGCCCTATCTTGTGGAATATTTATGGGTTGATCTTCACAATGAGGTTTCAAATCTATTTCTGGCCAAATCTCATAAGATTCTATTGCAGCCCCTAGTGTTTCCTCAAATCCAGTTGGATGTGGTAAAGGAGCATCATTTTTTAACACCTTCTCAATTCTAACCACTATGCATCCTTTCTTTACAATCTTTCCATGAACCTTATTCCCAAGCTCTGTATTGAATATGGAGCCCTCACCCACCTTCACTCCATGTTGTAAAAGATCTACTTTGTCTCCAATAGAAAATGTTGAACAAACATTTGCACCTGTACACCAAACATAACAAACTTAGTATTTTCTCAAAAAAACATTCAATAAACTATGAATAATTCTTAACACATGCTTTGGTATTTGATTTACCTATGGTGTGCCTCAAATCTGTAGTCCTCCATGGATGTGTGTCCCCTTCATCAACATATTCCACAATCAAATGTGGTTGAGTGACATCAATTATCAAGACCATAACATAACCTGCAACAACCCTTCCTCCACCATAATAAGTTCCAACTTCTGTAGATTCAACCTTTCCTAGCCCAATAACTTGACCATTAACCAGGAGGTCAACATAGTCCCCTTTTGTGAAAATTATACTTTCCATTGTCGCTCCTACAAATTCTGTAACACACAATTGAATTATAATTTGTAGTTAAGGTTAAACCATGTAAAGTGTGCTCTTATATTTTAGGCAAAACACAATCTACAAAAAAATAATGTACTTGTAATAGCTAAAAAGGGCATGGCATCATTTTGTTGTGCAAATTAAACATTGTTCCCCACCATTTAGTCCCCACCGCCAAAAGGGACTTTACATATAAATTATGATGGAGCTACAAAGCGTAATCAAAACAAGATTGGTTATCAATGTATATAATCTTAATACAAACACAAAACTATTCTTAGAAAAACTGGTAAAAATGTCTAAAAATTTTCCATACTTAAGAACTTGTAATAGTATCGAAGGTAGTTATTAAGTAGGTTGGAATCCAGCCATGATCGATCATGCAAGTTTGTATAATCATGGAACTTGTAATAGTATTGAAGGTAGTTATTTAGTAGGTTGGAATCCAACCATGATTGATCATGGAAGTTTGTATAATCATGGCTCACTGAGATTTATTTTTTGTATCAATTGTTCAAAGTAAATTCAAATATCCTTGATTGGAGTCATCCCTATTTTAAGTACTCCCGAAAATAGTTATTTGGTGTCATCTAAACCTATATTGTAGATTAGTGAAGAATAACATCTGTATGGAACTAGAGTAATACAAAATCCCAAGCAATGCTACTTGATGCCACTATTAGTATACTAATACATAGTAGAAGTTTTTTGAATTATAAGCGACTCCTAGCTTAGCGACTACTAATACATAGCGACTACTAGCTTTCCTTCTAGCATAAGCATTTCCTTCTAGCATAAGCACACATGATTATGCTAGAAGAAAAGCTAGCACTCATTAGCTTTCCAGAAGAAAAACCCTGGGCATGGTGATTGGTGGTTGCTAGGTTATACCTTGGTCTTGTGCCATGTACTCTATTTTGAAATAAGCACATGGCACAAAATCAAGGAAAGCTAGTGACTCCTAGCTTTCATTCTATCCTAAGCATTTCCTTATAGCATAAGCACACATATTTATGCTAGAATGAAAGCTAGTAGTCGCTAGATTTCTAATAGATAAACCCTGGGCATGGTGATTGGTGGTTGCTAGCTTATACCTTGAGCTTATGCCATGTGCTCTATTTTGAAAGAAACACATGGCACAAGATCAAAAAAAGCTAGCAACTGCTAGCTTTCTTTCTAACATAAGCATTTCCTTCTAGCATAAGCACACATGCTTATGCTAGAAGGAAAGTTATCAATCGCTAGCTTTCCAATAGAAAAACCCTAGCCATGGTGATTGGTGGTTGCTAACTTATACCGTAATCTTTTGCCATGTCCTCTATTTTGAAATAAGCACATGGCACAAGATCAAGGAAAGCTAGCGACTACTCGCTTTCCTTCTAACATAAGCATTTCCTTCTAGCATAAGCACACATGCTTATGCTAGAAGGAAAGCTAGTAGTCGCTAGCTTTCCAATAGAAAAACCTTGGGCATGGTGATTGTTGGTTGCTAGCTTATACCTATAGCTTGTGTCATGTACTCTATTTTGAAATCAGCACGTGGTACAGGATCAAGGAAAGCTAGCGACTGCTATCTTTTCTTCTAGAATAAGCATTTCCTTCTAGCATAAGCACACATGCTTATGTTATTGGAAAGCTAGAAATCACTAGCTTTCCAATAAAAAACCCATGGGCATGGTGATTGGTGGTTGATAGGTTATACGTTGATCTTGTGCCATGTGCTCTATTTTGAAAGAAGAACACGGAACAAGATCAAGGAAAGCTAGCATAAGCATTTCCTTCTGGCATAAGCGACTACTAGCTTTACTTGTAGCATAAGAATTTTTCTTCTAGCGACTGCACACATGCTTATGCTACAAGGAAAGCTAGCAGTCGCTAGCTTTCCAATAGAAAAATAATAAGAAACTCTTTAAGTTCACATTTCCTAAAGATTCATAATAGCCTATCCCATAGAGACCATCATTTAACTCGTTAGATGAATAACTTTTGGACATGTCAACATGAGAGAATAAGTGTTTATAAATGACAAGCTTTAAAAACTCAGCGTCTTCTTCCACATTCACCTCATAATAAAACTTCCCATTACATAGAATAAGCACACATGCTTATCTTATTGGAAAGCTAGCAATCGCTAGCTTTCCAATAAAAAAACCCTCGGCATGGTGATTGGTGGTTGATAGGTTATACGTTGATCTTGTGCCATGTGCTCTATTTTGAAAGAAGAACACAGAACAAGATCAAGGAAAGCTAGCATCCGCATTTCCTTCTGGCATAACCACACATTCTTATGCTAGAAGGAAAGTTGTCAGTCGATAGCTTTCCAAAAGAAAAACCTTAGCCATGGTGATTGGTGGTTGCTAGCTTATACCTTGAGCTTGTGCCATGTGCTCTATTTTGAAAGAAGCACATGGCACAAGATAAAGGAAAGCTAGCGACTGCTAGATTTCTTTCTAGCATAAGCATTTCCTTCTAGCATAAGCATAAGCACACATGTGCTTATGCTAAAAGGAAAGATAACAATTGCTAGCTTTCTAATAGAAAAACTCTAGCCATGAAGGAAAGCTAGCAGTCGTTAGCTTTCCAATTGATAACACTGTCCATGGTGATTGGTGGTTGCTAGCTTATACCTTCAGCTTGTGCCATGTGCTCTATTTTGAAATAAACACGTGGCACAAGATCAAGGAAAGCTAGCGACTGCTAGCTTTCCTCCTAGCATAAGCATTTCCTTCTAGGATAATAACACATACTTATGCTAGAAGGAAAGCTAGCAGTCGCTAGCTTTCCAATAGAAAAATCCTGTCCATGGTGATTGGTGGTTGCTAGGTTATACTTTGAGCTTGTGTCATGTCCTCTATTTTGAAATAAGAACATGGAAACAGATCAAAGAAAGCTGGCGACTACTAGCTTTCCTTGTAGCATAAGAATTTCCTTCTATCATAAACACACATGCTTATGCAAGAAGGAAAGCTAACAGTCGCTAGCTTTCCAATACAAAGACCTTGTCCATGGTGATAGGTGGTTGTTAGCTTATACCTTGAGCTTGTGCCATGTACTCTATTTTTAACGAATGCTACCTTTCCTTCTAGCAAATGCATTTCCTTTTAGCATGACACACATGCTTATGTTAGAAAGAAAGCTAGCAGTCGCTAGCTTTCCAATAGAAAAACCCTGGGCATGGTGATTGGTGGTTGCTAGCTTATACTTTTAACTTGTATCATGTACTCTATTTTCAAATAAGCACATGGCACAAGATCAAGGAAAGCTAGCAACTCCTAGCTTTCCTTCTAGCATAAGTATTTCCTTCTAGAATAATAACACATACTTATGCTAGAAAGAAAGCTAGCAGTCTCTAGCTTTCCAATAGAAAAATCTTGTCCATGGTGATTGGTGGTTGCTAGCTTATACCTCGAGCTTGTGCCATGTGCTCTATTTTGAAATAAACACATGACAAAAGATCAAGGAAAGCCAGTGACTGCTAGCTTTACTTGTAGCATAAGAATTTTTCTTCTAGCGACTGCACACATGCTTATGCTACAAGGAAAGCTAGTAGTCGCTAGCTTTCCAATAGAAAAATAATAAGAATCTCTTTAAGTTCACATTTCCTAAAGATTCATAATAGCCTATCCCATAGAGACCATCATTTAACTTGTCAGATGAATAACTTTTGGACATGTCAACATGAGAGAATAAGTGTTTATAAATGACAAGCTTTAAAAACTCAGTGTCTTCTTCCACATTCACCTCATAATAAAACTTCCCATTACATAGAATAGGCACACATGCTTATGTTATTGGAAAGCTAGCAATCGCTAGCTTTCCAATAAAAAAACCCTGGGCATGGTGATTGGTGGTTGTTAGCTTATACATTGAGCTTATGCCATGTGCTCTATTTTGAAAGAAGCACATGGCACAAGATAAAGGAAAGCTAGCGACTGCTAGCTTTCTTTCTAGCATAAGTATTTCCTTCTAGCATAAGCACACATGTGCTTATGCTAGAAGGAAAGATAACAATTGCTAGCTTTCTAATAGAAAAACTCTAGCCATGAAGGAAAGCTAGCAGTTGTTAGCTTTCCAATTGATAACATTGTCCGTGGTGATTGGTGGTTGCTAGCTTATACCTTCAGCTTGCGCCATGTGCTCTATTTTGAAATAAACAAATGGCACAAGATCAAGGAAAGCTAGCGACTGCTAGCTTTCCTCCTAGCATAAGCATTTCCTTCTAGGATAATAACACATACTTATGCTAGAAGGAAAGCTAGCAGTCGCTAGCTTTCCAATAGAAAAATCCTGTCCATGGTGATTGGTGGTTGCTAGATTATACTTTGAGCTTGTGCCATGTGCTCTATTTTGAAATAAGAACATGGCAACAGATCAAAGAAAGCTAGCGACTGCTAGCTTTCCTTGTAGCATAAGAATTTTCTTCTATCATAAACACACATTCTTATGCAAGAAGGAAATCTAACAGTCGCTAGCTTTCCAATACAAAAAACCTGTCCATGGTGATTGGTGGTTGTTAGCTTATACCTTGAGCTTGTGCCATGTACTCTATTTTTAACAAATGCTACCTTTCCTTCTAGCAAATGCATTTCCTTTTAGCATGACACACATGCTTATGTTAGAAGGAAAGCTAGCAGTCGCTAGCTTTCCAATAGAAAAACCCTGGGCTTGGTGATTGGTGGTTGCTAGCTTATACTTTGAACTTGTATCATGTACTCTATTTTCAAATAAGCACATGGCACAAGATCAAGGAAAGATAGCGACTTCTAGCTTTCCTTCTAGCATAAGCATTTCCTTCTAGGATAATAACACATACTTATGCTAGAAAGAAAGCTAGCAGTCGCTAGCTTTCCAATAGAAAAATCTTGTCCATGGTGATTCGTGGTTGCTAGCTTATTCCTTGAGCTTGTGCCATGTGCTCTATTTTGAAATAAACACATGACAAAATATCAAGGAAATCCAGCAACTGCTAGCTTTACTTGTAGCATAAGAATTTTTCTTCTAGCGACTGCACACATGCTTATGCTACAAGGAAAGCTAGCAGTCGCTAGCTTTCCAATAGAAAAATAATAAGAATCTCTTTAAGTTCACATTTCCTAAAGATTCATAATAGCCTATCCCATAGAGACCATCATTTAACTTGTTAGATGAATAACTTTTGGACATGTCAACATGAGAGAATAAGTGTTTATAAATGACAAGCTTTAAAAACTTAGCGTCTTCTTCCACATTCACCTCATAATAAAACTTCCCATTACATAGAATGCCAATCTTTTCTCTTGTTACATGAGAATTATGTCCAAACACAATGTATACTTCAATGCGCTTTGTGTCAGTGATTATTTTAGCACCCATCTGCATTTCATAGTTCAATACATCTTCCATCCTCTCAAATTCCTGGTGTATTTTCTCTATATCTAAAAAAATTGGATTTCTCTTTTATGATGGTCTACCTCTATACCAAGCCGGTAGATGTTGGAAGTTTGTTGAAATGTAGCAACAAGGGAATGCAAATTGTAATTATTCTTTCCACGGAACCTCTTCAAGAGACAACTTGAAGTTTTTATGATATCATCTTTACATCTTACCATGGATTTGGCATTAATGTTGTTTTTCCAGCACCATTTCTTCCTTCTGAATTTTCATTTATCCTCCCACTTCTTGTAAACTGAGAGAAGAGTAAAAAGGTCTCCATCGAGATGGAAGAAACAAAGTTTTAAACAATCAGACTCTGATTTTTCTACCTCTGTACCAACCTTAAATCGTGTACGAAAATAATTATTATTATTTTTAGTATTTTATGATAATATAATATTATGATCTATTTATTTTTAAATTAATATATATATTTTTAGTGAAAATAAATAATATATGAGGTTGGTATAAAGAAAATTAATTAAGTTTTATCTAAATCATTAGGAAATCAAGAAAGAAGTTATTATATTGAAAATAGTGAAAATATTGCAACACTTATCTAATTTGTGTAGTTTTATATATATGTCAGTTTAAATGTTTTAAATTGAATTTGAACCGACATGTTTTTTTTATTATTTTTTTTATTTTTTTATAAAGGATGCATGTCAGCTCCATGATGAGCACGGATGGCGTTACACATCCCCCTATTGGGTTGTAGAATGCACCTCTTCGGATTATGGAATGAATGAATTTGTGGTATTGTGCCACTAAGAGGGTTGACAATGAAAATTATTTTCTCTTAGAATGTCATGTGTACACCCACATTAAATTGCAATTTCAATATTTGTTATAATAGTGATATTCTTAACTTTTTAACTTGTCGCAATTATGATAATTTAGGAATGCCTCTTTTAAAACTTTTCGAACATAAAAATAAAATTTAAAAACAAATAATTATTATTTACTATTTTAAAAGTACAATAAAATAAAATTGATTTTAATGAGAAATAATTTAACTATTATTATTATTATCAATAATAATAAAAATAATAATAAATTAATAAAATATATAAATAATAATAATTAGATAAAAACAATTGTGACACTTTACCATCATTCTTTAGCAAGCGGTAGTCATGCAAATCCCGACATGATTATGAGGAAGTGAAAAATCATATACCGTGAAAAATTGGAGAACTGAAGAAATAAGACCATGGAAAAAATTATTATACATTAATGTGTAGAGTGTAAAAATTTAAACCATTAAAAGATATTTGCTTTTTAATTATATACTAGATGAATTATGTTTAGAAACAATCATTGTTAATGTCAATTTTTTTTTTAAATTGTATTTGTATTTGATTTTTTTTAAAGAAATGATAATGATTCAATATCAATTTGAAATTAGGGGTGGCATGTGTAGGGTCATCTTTGATTTTGGTAGAAATGAAGAACTTAATTATGAGTGTGGTTTTGGGAAAATCAGAAATAATCAAGTAAAAATAGGTATTATTTTTTATGGATTAAAACTTGCATTTCAATCAAGGTAACTTTCCTCATAGCTATGGGGGACTCAGTTGTAATTGTAATTTGATATTTTAAGTATAAAATCAAAGTTACATCCGGTTGTGAAAGAACTAGATACAGTTCTGCATATACAGTCTAGCATTGTCCATAAAGGATAAAACCTACTGAAACATCTTAGAACTTTAGTACCATTCCAGCTTTACATTAAAGAAACAAAAAAGGTCTTCAATCTCCTCATCACGGGAACAGAAAGAAGCAGATAACCAAGTAAGCCCAAAAAAGATCCCAGTTCAGTCACCCTAAAAAGTTGGCATGTTGCCCTGATCAACAACCATGTTGTCCAGGTATTCCACATACCATACCATACTTAGCCAATTCGTGAGCCTCTAGTACAGTTTTGGAAACTGCTTTGCCACCTAGGGGTTTTTTTGTCTTTTCTTAGCCTTTTCTTTTTTTCTATTTCCGAATTGCCTCCAAGGCATTCGATTTTCTCCATGGAAGGTGTATAATATATTGTTATGATATTGATGAATAATATACAAAGTGATTTCCACATTTTATCTTCTCTATTCTTCTTCTCCCATTGTCTGAAATATTCCATGTGAAATTGTCTTATGAATCTAGTTCCTAGCAATTAAAAATCTCACAAGGGTGGTCTAAGTTGCAAGGAAAGGTTGCACACTTTTGAAAATGTATTGTTAGGAAAAGATAAATATTTGTTTTGTTTGAAAAAATCTGAAACTAAACCTTGCTTACCAAAGTCACTTGATTAAAACAAAAGGAAATGATAATTTCAAATTTTGAAAAGCAATTTGTCAATTGAAAATCATCATCAAACTCGATTGAAATTAAATATTGAATCTCGCTATTAATGGAATTTTATTAATTGACAAATTAATTAAAATATCTAATAAACATACAACTACATAACTTCAGGTAAGTCAGTAGTGTCCTAAAGTTGAGATAAAAAAAAGTTATACAATAAAACCTTCACATAATTCCAATCAAGACGGTCAACGCTCTAAACAATCATCTTACCAATATCGACATTTCTCTAAACAAAGAATCATATCAAAGATGTTTTCGATAGAAGTTGATATAGGATAGATTGATGCTTCCACATTACATCAAGCTAACTCTGAGCTTTGATGATATTTTCATTTTGTTTCCTCTTGTGCTTTGAGGATGAGTCCTTCCTAGATGGGAGGGCATGTAATATACCTATTTATATTAATAATTATTATGTAGAGTCATGTCCATTATGGTAGTCATCTTGACTGCATATCACCATATCTTTTATCTTTTACAGTTATTATATATTTTTGTTACACTTTGGATTATATTGGGCTTGTGCCTCTACCAAAGAGTGCATATGGCATATTATGACTATCTCATGGAATGCCAAAAAAAATTCCATCTTATTGAATCTATCAATAATCACTTGCATATAGTCATTTCCATGTCTAGCCTTTGGAAAAACTCCTAATAAATCCATGGAAATACTTTTTGAGGGTCCTCGAATAAATAAGAAGCAAACTATATAATCCTAACTTGTTATTTGTTGCTATTAAAATATTGCATATCTTAATTTAAAATAAAATTTAAATATCATTGCATGAGTGGCCAAACTTGGCTAAAGAAGATGTAGAAGTAAATATATAAAATGAAGTGATAATAAGTTGTGTTAATGCATCTTTGAAAACAATAAATTAAAATGTAAAGAGAGAGAGAGTGCATATTCTATGTGCCTAAACAACCTTGAGAAGTAGAAAAAGAAACATTGGAGAGAGCCATTTGTTGCTTAAGTGTGGTTAACCTAGTTGTAACAATGTTGAATATATTGGAGGATCTCATCTTAGGCCTTGGGATGCTTTTAGTTTTATCTCATGAGGAAATGAACAAGGGTTCGATTCACTACTTTTGTCCACCCATTGGTATGAGGTGAAATGTCGTACTTCTATATAGAGTTAGCTCTTTTTGGTTTTTAGGTTAGATTTATACTTCTTTCTTTTAATAGGAGTTGCCTTAGTTCTTCCACTTTGTGTTGACTTCATGGTACCACACAGTTCCATTAACCTACTTTTGTGATCATTTGATGGACATTAATAAAATTATCGTATCTTATCTTGATCAACTTCGTGTCAATCATGCCCCATAATGCCTTCTAGAAGTATACATCATGTCCCACAATGCCTTCTAGAGGTATCTTAGGAGTTTACCGTCTCTATTCATGATGACAAATTTCAGCAATCCAAAGTGTACCTAGGTGAGTTAAAAAACTAGGATCTTGGTTGTCTCTTGTCCAACGATGGACTTCTTGCAAAAACTAGTTAGTTAATCTTATTAAGTCGATTGGATACCATCAACATATAGTTGTTCCTATGATTGGTCTTTGGCAATCCTCGAGAAAATCATTGAGTTGTTGTCCCAAGGATGAATTACAAGAAGAAATGGTGTATGCAAGATTAGCTTTCTATTAGTTGGCTTGGAAGTACAACACAACACACAAACATGAATTTGCTTTGGCAACATCAAAATGCATACTTTGCATATTCAATAGTTTCTTCACTGCTTTGAAATACCCTACTAATTCAGAAGTGTGAGCCTCTCTCAACAACATGGTTATACATTCACCACCTAAAATACACATTTGGTCATCCAGGTACATTAACATGTCTCATAGATGACAAACATGCTTCCTTTTTCCTTGTTGCAATGCCATCACAATGGGATGAAAATTCTTTCTCATTTGTATTGAATTTTTTGATCCTCCCTATTATTCCTCACATTGCATGAGGATTACATGTGTGATTTCATCATACAATTCAAACATTTATAGGATAGTGGCATCATAATTTTGGTACTTCCATATCAAGACACTTAATTTCTTCTTCTCCAAAGATTTGGAGAAGAATGTTGACGAATGGTGGCAAGAACAACATCTAAAATTTGGTCACGTGAATTTGGTACCCAAGTAACAACACTGAATGGACTATGTAGGTTTTATTCCTATTTTATATATCTTTCCAAAATAAAAGAATAAATAAAGTCAATATACTCCGGTATTCCATGTTGTTCAGTAGCTACTAGTCTGGTTAAAAATAGGGTTTCCACTCTGAATGTTTATCTCTGTATAGCCATCAAATAACTATTAAGTGCTACCTACTTAAATTAGCCGCCTCCAGCCAGCCGGGACAATTATTAGAGTAATTATAACTTGCAGTGGATAGTGACATCCTAAAAGACTATACTATGATACGGTATATGACTGAGTCTCCTTTCATGAGAGCGCAGCGGAAGTAATATATCCATCAATGACACGGCGGCAGCAGCTGGACATCAGTGGTATTGGTATATACACCAGTCGTCGGTCGATCGATGGATTAAAGTCGAAAGAAATATTGATATCCATCTGTCAACTATGCTGGAACTGTCTCCGTTCTTCTCTTTGAGCTTCGATCGGGAACTGTCTCGTGCTAGTAACGATCCAGGCTACCAGCCACTATGCTGGTCACGATACTGTAATCAGGTCCTACTTGTGAGCCTCTGGGGAAGAGAGGGACGAAGTTGGGAAGTACCAAATAGTTGGCTCTACAGTGCCTACGCCATTTTCGTTTATCAGATGTCTCTTGAATTTTGATATGGGTGTTTTAGGGAGCCGATCATATATATTCATATATATATTCATGCTTGGGATGGCTATTCAATATTGCTTAATTAGCGCAGTACAAGATAAGTGAGAGCGTTACGGGATCTGCTAATTCTTCCTCCGATATAGAAATCGCCTTCGTAGGAAATTTAGCAGCATACCAAAAAGGGAAACAGAGCCGCTCATGCTTGAGGAGGATGCAGTCGAAACGCAGGTATTAGAATATCATGCCCCCCTATGCACTCTCATAAATCCACAGCTGAGTAGTTTTGCAGGTCAACTGGAAAGAGATATTTCCATTCTTGTTGAATCTCAAGATGAGATAATATTTCAAACTTTTGAAGATCCTTATGCTAATTTACTACGGTCTGAGGGGAAAATGAATTTTCTAACATTTGTGGGACATGAACTCATTATCAGAGAATGTTTGGAATGGTTTGTTTTCTGTCTTTCTTACTCACTCAAAAGGAATGCAAGCCATAGTCGAGCAGATGGTCAGTTATTAGATTGGCTTCATTGGCACTTTTGTGTCATTTGATTTAGCAGTCACGTTTCAGCAGAGTAGGGTAGGTAGGAGGAATAAGTTTGCCCGGCAAACATTTTTTTTCAGTATGTACAGCGTTGTTTCCAGTATAGTTCCAGCATATATGTTTTCGGTTTTCAGCAGTTATCGGTTTTCAACTTCATTTTTTGGATGGAGGACTGGTTATAGGTTACAGTTTACAGGGTACAGGATACGGGATACAGGTTACAGGTTGCAGTTGTCAAGGTTGGGAGCCGCCCAGGTCAGGCACATGGTCTACGGTGTTCTTTGCTGCCTCGCTGGGAGGACAGCATCCCCAGTAGGAGCCAGTTGTTGACACTCAATAAAATTCTTGGTGAATTATCTTCTGACGACATTGATGGTGCAAAAATAGATCAGTTTGCATAAGGGAGGTCTCAAAGTTGGTCGAGAAAGAACATTTGTCCTCGAGTGTAGATATCAAAGTTACAAAAGGAAATATGTTTGAGAAAAGAAGGGAAGCAAAATCTTCATAAAGAGAAAAAATGGTTTTACTATACCTATAGGTTTGTGAACTCAACCTTTGAGAGACCTAGAAGATTTGCATAAGATTTTCATCTTTATGAAAAGAACATTGATTTTTATAATATGGCCTGCCCAAAAGCTTTATGAAGAAAAGGCTTTTAAATTTTCAATGATTTACCTAAGTATGGAGGGGAGTATTTAATTAACTTTTGGCCAAAGTTAAAATTTTATGAAAGTGAGGTTTTAATTTTATATTCTAGATTAAAGTCTAAATTCTATGAATATAACTTTGGTGAATATGCCAAGAATTTAATTTTAAAAAGGAGCAAAAAGAAAATTAAACGCCCAACACCGAGGGCTCACCACAAGACCAAATGCCAAACCAAGAAGGCCACATGTATCCTCCATCACTCTAGCGCCGAGGCTTAAAGCTTCCTATTCCTTTATTGCTTGGTATATATTGAAAGTTACGGGTATATAAACAATAGAAGGATCGTTTTACCATTATGTGTGTGATTGTTTTCAAAGGAACGAAAGGCTAATAACAATGAAGGAGAGATCTACGGTCCTTAATTCATCCCGCGTCGCTCACATGCTCAGGAGATAATGACGGTTGGTGGTCGCGGAATAAAAACCATCATCCAACGTGTCCACTTCTGATACATCCGCATTTGTGAGACGCTGTATTGAAAACCACTCCAAAGCCCGTGCGGATACCAACCATTGGCGGGAGTATAAAAAGGGGATGTGGTCTCCTCTTTTGGCGTCTTATCATTTGAAATAGAGCACCAAACCCTAACGCCATTCATCTGCAGTCGAGGAGAAGATGTCTATGTCCGAAAGCTAGGAGGATTCGCCATTGAGTCGAGAGAGCTGGAGACAAGCGAAACAAATAAAGCTGTTACCATGTTTTGTAGTTGGAGAAGAAACATGCTTAACCACGCTGGGACTATTCTTGTCACTCGTATGTCATCAAATCGAAAGCTATCGAGAGTCGAGACCCTTTTGTATTTCAATGAACGTTTGCCAGGAAAAGTCGCAGGTGTTGACAGTGAAAATAGCAGAGATGGAGTACTGTGGCACAAACAGTTACTTTATAAAGCTTCTTTTGGACAAAAAGTACGCTTTACCATATCGAGTATTGGATGCTGTTTTTGAACACTTCAAGAGATTTTTTAATGAAACACGTATCATGCCGGTGATATGGCACCAATCCCTTCTCACATTTGTCCAGAGATACAAGAATGAATTGATGAAGCAGCAGAAGGATGAATTGGAAAACTTGGTTCGACATCAGAAGCATTACTTGGTGACCCCTGAAATCCTGAGAGAATTGAGGAATAGTCGAAATCGAGGCGAGAAAGAAGGCGACATTCTCATGTCTACTGTTTCTCCAGTTTCTGTTATTAACAAAACAATAGAAGAAGATAGGTGGGATGTTCCAGAAGTTCCAATGGATGAAGACTAGTGGCCGAATATGATCGTAGCTCATTTTTGGGAGCACCTGTGGAGCCTACATTTTGAATTATTATATGTGATTTGTCCGCCTTATAGAGAAGCAAATTCTAAAATATGGGCACATGATATTGATTACCAGTGTTATTTAATTCCAAAAAGGAGGGTTCTTTGATTAGTGATTTATCCTTGTGTGCGCATTCTAATTGCCATTGTATCATAAAGTTTTGACGGGAAGAGTTGGGGCTGTTCAGTCTGATCTCAAATTAACTAGCATCATTTGCAGATTCAATTGAGTATAATCAGGGAAGCAATTTGAAAGCCCTCATAATCGGTGCAGGCTAGGTTTTCTTTCAGAAGTCGACAAGCTTGGTAAGAGACCATTGTTGATCACAGGTGTAAGCCGCATGGCGGTATCATTATTCTTACTTACAGCTTACTATGCTTTCTTGGGAATGCACCTATTGTGGAAGTAATTTCATTATTGTCATACGTTGGATGCTATCAAAGCATCTTTTGGTCCCATTGGTTGGTTGATGATTTCAGAAATTTTCCCACTTCGTACAAGAGGTCCAGGATTGAGTATTGCAATTCTTGTTAACTTTACTTCCAATACACTAGTTGGATATTGCCGAGGGCTCGGAGAACAGCTCAGCAGGTCAAAGATGAAATGGACGAGGGCAGTGGTTGACACATAAACCTCGGGGTTTCTTTGATACAGCCCAAGGAAAATCCGAGTGCTAACAACAAGAATGCCTTGTAGCACTAGGAGATAGGATGACATGGCAGAGAGATGTACCTGGAACTAATGTGGTGCTGTCAGGATGATTCATGGAGATGGATGAAACACCGAATGAAATGCTGCTGGCCACCCACGTTCGTGAAGGTTATTTCGGCCTACCAACTCCTGTAAAAAATTCATTACACATATCTTGAGAGATGGAGATACCAACATAAGCAATAACAACAAATAATGCATACGCTGAGGCTATTTAGTTTATATACCAGTTGGTGCAAGGAGGAAATGTGAACTTATGAACTGTTGGAAAATCTTATGAACTGTTGCAAAATGCTCTCCGCCTTCATCATAGCCTTAGTATGGAGAGAACAGCATCCTTTCACCCATTTCCTTCTAAGAAACTTGCAAGCCCTGAAGGCGCTCCTCCAATGCACAAGATTTGAACTACCGAGTCCGGACGGTGAGTTTTCTGAGGTATCCTTGATGGATCTTCTGCCATGGCGAAGAATGGAGGAAATTGGTGAGGAACCGTCCTTTGGTAACTTTCGTGGAGCGCGGGCATTTGAGATTTGAAATTCAAATTCACTTTTTTGAACACCGTGTGTGAACATTGAAGGGACAGGATACAACACCAATTTATAATTTCAAAGGAATTTTATAATCAATAATCAAGAATACGATAAATCCAAGTGAACATGCAAACTATTTTCAAATTTTTTTCAATTTGGTTAATATGATACCACAAACAAAACCAAAAAATGACCATGAAAGCATTCAAAATACCTTTTCTCTCATAATCTATGCAATAATATACCACAAACATAATTGTTTAAACCTAAGATCAAGTAGATGGAAATTTTAAACATAAGGTACCACGCGCAACAAATACTTAGGTTAGAAAATGTACAAATTTTAGGTTTTATCAATGAGACCTCGATTGTTCCATGGAAGAACTGCAAAGCGTCATGGATTTTCTAAATAATAAACAAGGTTGACCACATATATTGATTATAACATGCATGAGCTGCAAGTAAACAATATTAAACAATTCTAATATGAAAAAAAATTGATTGTTGGGTTTTTTTCCATGTCTAATTATGTATTATGAAAGAAGTTCTACAACTTTTAAAATAAAAAACAAAAAAAAAACAAACCCAATACTTAAGGATGATTATGTATGAATCATCCCGAGTATGGTTTCCAATTCTATTGTTCTAAGAATCCTTACATAATCATCCCCGGTATGGTTTCCAATTCTATTGTTCTAAGAATCCCCTTGAGGTTGATTCTTTGGAGAGTGATAGTTGATAGTGTAGACTTCTATATTCTTTCCGTTGAATCTACATGCAACTTTAGATGTCCAAATGAAAGAAAGGAAGAAAGAGGAGGAACACATTTCTCTTGGTTGTTTGATGTTCTTAAGTGTGTTGGTCCTTTTCCTTATCACCAAGATGATGTACATATATCTACGCACATTTCAAACAACCTTTCTCAAACCTATTTTCATATTAGTAGCAAGAAATTATGTGAATTTAAACTACTTTAGGTAAAGCAATCGTATTCCAAATAACACCATTAAACACATGATAAATGACAAGTATTTGTGGGGTTGGGAATAATTTCAATATTATTGATGTGAAAAAGGAAACATTACATTAGTGTGAATACATGATTTCCATCTATTGTATCTCCTTCACTAGAGCTCTTGGCCCTTTATCATTTGCCACATGATTTAATCCTTTGTTGATGGTGATCTACAGTCTCTTGTGTTCTTGGAGATATGGATTGAGTGATCCTTGGGCTTACACTCATGTAGGGTTTCAAGGAAATTTGTATGTCATTACCAGTGAACACGCGCTTTCCAAATCCTATTATCATTTTAAGGTCAGGTTATTTGTAAGTACATGGATTATTCCTTCTTTTTGTGGAAGTTGAATGAGCTAGGGGAACTCCCCAAGGTTACATTGGGAATCCATAAAGGTTAAACTCCTTCCCTAGAGTATTCATTACTTATTGTTTCAAATTTCTCATTTAACCTCCATTCTTCTACATGGACTCTACTTAGCGTTTGTTCTTATGATAATGTATTGATTGCAGGATGATGGTAAAAGGACATTCTTCCACCTATTTTTTTGAAGTTTTTAATGAACAACACAAATAATGGCAAGTTCTTCATTTTCGTTTAGTCAATAAGATGGCATCACATCTAAATGCATAAATGAGTAGAAGAATACCACGTCATATGTTTTTTTTCCGGTAATCCATATCCAATTACGATGGTGACCTCTGGGATTTTTGATGATGAACAAGCTGTTAAGAACCATATACCCATAATTCTGTATTCCTAGGAAGAAGAAATTTTTTTATGTTCTTTCGCTAGTTGTTACATAAAAGACCTTTAAAAATGTAGTTCAATCTTGTTATATGTGTAGTGGTCTTTTCGGTTTGTTTTCATCTTAACTTCTTTGTAACTTGGATCAAATCCTAAGCTATCATGTTCAGTCTTCATTCAAACTTACATTATATCTATATGCAGATATATTTAGCATTTTTCATAAACATTAGTAAAATAAGTGAAACTCAGTCTACACTCTAACACACATTATTAGTCCCTTTCTTGGCAAGGGACTCTTAAAATCGATTTTCTGCTCTGCTACTACCCTGGCATGCTTCCCAAAATGTTTTAACCAAATTTTTCTAGTGCTTTTTGTCTTCTGGCCAATAGTTTGTTTAGAGGCCTTATTTGGCCTCTTTTTCTTTAAAGGGGAAACATTTGATGGGTTGTGTAATCTGTTCTTGACTTATATAATTTTATTATTAATAATATAATTAGGTAAATTGGTATTATAATTTTTTTATTTAAAGTTTTTTCTTAAAATTAAATAAATTATAGTTTTCATTAATATATATTAAAATTTTATTTAGATCTCATTCTATTCAAATATTAATATATAAACATAAACTAAATAACAAAATCGAAATGAAAAAAATTATATTATTACTTCTAGTGAAATCACTCACCATGTGGCACAATGTGAATAGTAATTTCTAGTTTCCAAGTTGATTCAAATTTTAATGTAAATTAACTTTGATTCTACTCGAATTTGATATTCACTTGTTGATTCAACTATTGATCTTTGAATTTGAACACAATCCTCAACTATCAAATAACTCAAGTTGAACAAAATAGTTATGCTTAATGTCGAAAAGCTTTGTCCTTCCATGATACTCAGAATATTTGAATGTGCAATGACACTATAACTATTACATAAGTTACAACAAGATTTACCATGTCAAGCTTTCTTGAGTTTGTATTGTCCCTTGATTTCAGTTTCTATGACCAGTTTAGAAGATTGCTTGTTAAAGGGAGGCTTTTAAGGGATTTCACCATAAATTTAAACTTGGTCCAATGGTTTTCTATATGTTGGATAAAACTTGTGTAGATAGACTAATAAGGATCTAAGACCAAATTTGCAAGTGAACATTTGGACTTACAACAACTTGCACTTTTTATATGTTGGATAAAACTTGTATAGACAGACTAATAAGGTCTAAGACCAAATTTGCGCTTTTTATATGTTGGAGAAAACTTGCGTAGATAGACTAATAAGGTCTAAAGACCAAATTTGCAAGTGAGCATTTAGAGTTACAACAACTTGTGCTTTTATAAAAGATTAATTCTATATCCTTGAATCCAAAAGTAAGATAACTTGATTTAGACAAAAAAAAAACATTGTTAATTAGTATGTCTCATCAAAGTAAAATGCATTAATATTTTATTAATAATAATATGAGAGATAGGATGCCTCATCCATACTTGTAAGGCTATATGATCATGTCTATAATTTCTAGCTCTTATTTTTTAGTCAAAGAAAGACAACGTGATTCATCCATTGAAACCTCCTAACTTCACTTTCACTTTAGTGGTTGATACTTAATAATTATACCCATTCATTTCACATACTTTTTTATTACTAAAACTTGGTAATTTGAAAGGTAGGATTAAGCTTGGGTTTTCAGCACCCTATTTATAAGTTTATAACTAACACCTTTTGAACCCTAAAGATTTGATTACCATAACAACTATACAATCTATCCCTTAAACGTTGAAGGTCAATAACTTGGGTCCGAACGTTGGTCCTAAAGGTCACTAGAAGAATGCAACCATAATCAATGATCAAATTTGAAGGGTGGGTATTAATTTTTATTGGAAGGGCATTTGTTCCTTGAGTCCTTCAAAGATGAAGGGCAATTTAAATAATTGTAATTCAATTGACAAGTAGAAATTAACTAAACCCTTCCCCCCCAAAAATGCAAAACACAAATATTTCCCATCCAAATCTTTACAATCTTAAACAATTGAGCACTCGTGAATATCTACATGATAAAATGGTATCTTTTCAATAAAACCAAAATTGAACACATTAATTTGACATATATGTAACATTAATTTTACAGTTCATTAAAATAACAACTATTTTGTTAGGGGAGGCAGGAGGGGGAGGGGTGATCTTAAACCCCGATGGAGAACGAATTATTACATATTCATGGAACCTCGGAGTCGAAACCAATAATGTGGCGGAAGCTTTAGCTTTGTGGCAAGGACTAAATCAAGCTGTCAAGCATGGAATTCAGACCCTTTCGGTGGTTGGGGATTCGAGGATGGTAATTCACAGTTTAAATGCTCTGAACCTGCCCCCCTCCATCCACCTTAGGCAAATTCTCAGAAGAATCCTACTCCTCATCCCTCTTTTCCATGACATCAAATTTTATCATGTCTTGCGTAAAAACAACGCACAGGCTGATAAAGCCGCGAACGAAGCAATACCCCTTGGTAAAGGGACACTTAAAATCAACAATGATCAAGTCCTGGTCCCAATCCCCTAACATTATGGGTTCGACTATTAATTGGAAGCTACCCGCTGGCAGGGACCTCATGACAAGTGGGATGATCTCCAGGCGACGGATGGGAATCCTCTCCGCATGCGACGTGGTTAACCCAAGTGTGATGGTTGTTTCATGCCGTGCCACTCCTCCTCTCTCGCATCAGAACGTCCGCTCACCTCCCCTCAGAATGATGTCGTCCTCGTCCTTGTGGATGACGATCGGTACCATTCATAGTACGCTGGTACTGGAGCAGTTACGCAGAAAGATCTCCCATACTAAGGAAATCTCGCATCCTTCTCCCTTCAGGCATGTGAAGTCAATTTCATATCAGCAAAGAGAATTAAGCTCCTTAGCTTCCAAAGGATTTGGGCTCACAGGGCCTGCGATCTGTGACACGGACATTCAGGGTATTGATTACCATGCGGCTCCCTCTCTCTGCAATGAGCGAAGGTATTTATGGAACTGTACGGGAACCAGGAACAAGAGCATTAGCATGTGGTTAAAAGGGTCCCTACCCCGCTTCATCTCGAAGGCTCTCCATCTGCATTATGGCCAGAGAAATGAACCCAGTACTCTTCAGAAAGCGTTCCTCTGCTCACTTCTGAATTCGAGAGGCGATTCCATGTTGAAGGCGGTAGACTCTGGTCGGCACAGCTATTTGGAACTCTCTGCTTCCTGCAGTCTGTACCCTCAGGAAAGCAATTGGAGCACGCTTGACAAAATGGCTTACTCAGGGGACTCGGCTGCGTCATCCCCGGACCCGCTCCTGGAACTAGAAGCTGACATTAGGACCCTTCGCAGGCGTGTAAGAAGACAGGGGGAGTTCATGCGACAAATGGATGTGCAGGGAGGGCACCGACTGGACAGAATGGAGGACGAGATTAGTAGTTCGCGAGCAGAGTTTGCAGAAGCTCTTGAAACGTTGGAAACGAGGGTAACCGCTGCCATTGAAAGCATGAATAATAGGCTCGACAAGATGGAAGAAGTTCTAGCGAAGCTGTGGGACGATGCTGGCAAGGCCCACGACGAAGGAAACCCCTCCTCAAGGGCTAAACAACGACACCATCAGTCTATCTTCTGACTCTGTTGTTTTTAGTATGTTTATTCCCCGAAAGTCCTGTTTTTGTTAATACACAGGCATTTGTTTTCCTGAAAGTCCTGATTTTGTCAAAACACAGGCATCTGCTGTTTAAGACATAACCTATGATAGACAGTTTACAGATTTTGAAGTTGTAATTTTGCTTGTGGCTCTGCCACCGATTTCTAATACAAAAACTATGGTTGTAACAATAGAAAAACACTAGAAGGCCCAAAAGAAGGCTGAAACGTTGTGCCTACTACCTATGTCAACTTGGCTACGAATGTCCACTCGTTTTTTGTCAAAATGAAATTCAAATTGCTGCTTTGATGAGTCCTTCTCTACAAGACTTCATTTATTGCATGAATGTCACAGACTCACGACAACTCTAAACAACACTCAATGGCATGCAACTATAAATAATGGCATGCAATTAGAACAACAAACCAAGCAGAGGTTGATTTATGCATTGATATAGAGAGGTGGCACTAGGCACACAATATGGAGAAACAATGAGTTAGAAAAAACGTTTGGACCAAAGTACCACAATGGTTATTAATAAAATTTAAAAAAACAATTTTTGGCTCAGAAATTGTCTTCAATTTGATGAGTGGCATGATCATGATCATGTAATCTCCCTCCATCCTTCCAAACATATGTGGTTTCTCACCATGTTTCTCTTCGACACTCGCCAACAAAATACATATAAAATAACATGTATTTACATCCTCTTCCATTTAAATCCTTATCGCATCTAAGTCATAAATAAGGATTATTATGCATGCACATCCTCACCTTATAATATAAATTGGGTCAAGTCGCAGAGACAACCATAAATTATCAAATGTGTCAAGACGCAAAGAGTAAGAGACAACTATAAGTAAGTCTTGTATTAAATTTACCATATAAGTCTTTAATTGACACTATCATCTAAGATTTGACATGTTGGATTGTTGTGATCTTCTTATCACTCCTTACCAATGTGATTGTAAGGCTTCTTTGATGGTGAAGTCCATAATTTTAAGTCTTCTTCCTCATTCTCATGCCTTTTGGTAAGACAATAAGGAGGGCAGTGGCCCGCATCAGCATGGAAAACAGTTTCGACATAGAGGTAGATACATTAATTATTTCATTAAATAACTTAAATTTCATGCCAATGACTATGAATTCACCGAATCATGGATTGGTAATAAACAAATCAAATTTTAGAGCCTAGAGCTCTTAATTACACATGTATCTAGAATTTTTGCAAATCGAGCCATTAAAAAACTTTGTTTGTTGTTTTGGTTTAATTTAAAAGGTAGATTGTCGATACTCAAACATGTAGTGAGTCGCCAGGCTCCAGTTGACTTAGGCTTGATTCCATTTCCCCTCCATCCCATACCTATATGTTGTCGCGACAAGTCTTGAACAACAAAACTTGATGCCCATGCCCCTATGATGCTAGCATTGCTAACTTGCTTGGTATGGAGGATTTTTTTTAATGTTTTTTTTAGCTATGTATTATTTTTTCTTAGGCGCCTAATGTCCATCACTCTTACATCTCTCTATCTTGGACGATTTCCCTCTCTTCGCTTTGAATTAAGGTTTTGGTTGGTTTTATATGTATAGTTTGGTTGTAGGTTTATTATAGCCTCATTTTGCGTAGTGGCTTGTTTTTGTGCATTGTTAACAGTAAGTAATTTTCTCATGGTTCTAGTTTTATTTTAAGACTATATCTAGTTATGTCGTCTTGCACTATGCATACTAGATCATGTAGATGTCCCAATATGGTTATTGCATAGTCTAAGTAGTTTTTTGTATAATGAAGTGTGGTCTAACCCAAAAAAATACAACAAAACAATTGTTATTTTAATGATCTGTAAAATTAATGTTACATATATGTCAAATTAATGTGTTCAAATTCGGTTTTATTGAAAAGATACCATTTTATCATATAGATATTAAGGAGTGCTCAATTGTTTAAGATTGTAAAAATTTGGATGAGCAATATTCATTTTTTACATTTTTGAGAGACCATTTAATTAATTTATACTTGTCAATTAAAGTACAATTATTTAAATTACCCATCATCTTTGAAGGGCTACAATAACAAATGCCCTTCCATTAAAAATTAAGACCCACCCTTCAAATTTTATCACGGCTGGGAAGGGTTCAAATTTGAACGCTGGTCCATAATGCTCTTGCACCCATTGGGGTTTTTTGACTTATGATCATTATTTTAATGCTTTGATTGATATAAAAATCAGGATGTGATATCATTACATGGACTCCACTATTTTGCAATCAACGGCTTGGGAAAGGTGTAGAGATCGATGTTCAAGGTTGGACCCTCGGATGTATCTTCTTGGATAAGTTAATCAAACCCCTTCATTACTTATGGCACTGCATTAACTCGGCATGAATACGAGACAGGACGTGATATCATTACATGGACTCCACTATTTTGCAATCAACGGCTTGGGAAAGGTGTAGAGATCGATGTTCAAGGTTGGACCCTCCGATGTATCTTCTTGGATAAGTTAATCGAACCCCTTCATTACTTATGGAACTGCATTAACTCGGCATGAATACGAGACAGGACGTGATAGCATTACATGGACTCCACTATTTTGCAATCAACGGCTTGGGAAAGGTGTAGAGATCGATGTTCAAGGTTGGACCCTCCGATGTATATTCTTGGATAAGTTAATCGAACCCCTTCATTACTTATGGCACTGCATTAACTCGGCTTGAATACGAGACAGGACGTATATGTTCATCCTCCACACTTGGCATTCATGGTGACATCGTTTTCCATGCTCAAATTCGTGGGTGGTAAATTGCGCCAATACACTCCTGCTGTACATTGCACCAATACACTCCTCCTGTACTTGACATCGTTTTCCATCGTTTTATTCTGATGGTTTTGTTCAGTGTAGTGTAGTGACAGACGCCCTTATTGTTGCAGGGAGAACCATTAACAGTACCCCATCCTCTGTGCTAAGGTAAATATTTAAAATTTCTATCATACTGGAATTTAATAACTTTCTTGTTCACTCGTCGTGGTTTTTAAATGCGGTATCTGGTTGTTGGGAAAAGCTTTCAGGTTGACAACTCTGGCAAGGCAGCTTGCATTTCCTCCATTACAAGAATTTTAGTGGAATCTATCACCGCCCGACCAGGTATGAGAGTTTATTGGTTTTAGGGTTATACAGATTTTCCGCCCACTTGAAACAAGTGTTTGTTCGTAACTCAGAACATAGGTTTTGGTTGTAAATATGGTGATGATGAGAGATATTAAGTTTTTGCACTTGTTTCCCGAATTGGAAGATCCACTAAACCCATCAGTAGGCCTGGAATTTGACGGTGTACAGAACGTTTTTTCATTTTTAAAACGTATTTGACAGTTAAAGAAAATGCTCACACGTCAACCGCTACGTCCAATAAAAATTTCAAACCGTAGATTTGACGGTTTCTGGGTTATGGCTCCCGTCATAAATCTTAATAATAAATCTTAATAAGTGGTTTAGGATTGACGTGTCTGTTTGCTAGTATCTCACACCACGTCAATGGCCCTTTTCCCCCACACGATCTCTCATGTTGAGGAAGCGTCTAGATTTGGCGTGCAGTCTTTAGTCTTGGGAGTTGGAAAACAACTGCCCTGAATTAGGCTGTGAACTGTAATTGTTTTGTAATCTTTTTGATCACTGAAAAGCTATATAGGTTTGGTTCTAGGGATAAGCTTCCACCCCAGCATATTGGTATCAAAGCATGTTAGTTCACACACCCACGCGTGAGTCTCAGATAGCTGAGCCGACGCTGTAGTGTGTGATCTGTCTGTATTTTGGAAAGTCCACGAATGATCGGGACAGAGAGGGGGTCTTTTGTTTGAGTGTTGTAGCTCTATGTCCATGCAATCAAAATCAGTTTGTCTTCTTTCATCTTGTTTAGAGCCGAGGGCTTGTTATTTGTGACTGCAAACTAGTTTCAACAGCTTGTAATGCGGAGAGAGAGAGTACCATCCTAGAGTTGCTCGTGCACTAAGTGAGTGTGAGTGAGGTGCTATGTGCAAGTTGTAACTTGTGAAGAGTGAAGGGCCTGTAGAGTCGTGACGTTGAAGAAGATAGAAGGACGTGGCTGCTCAAAGTTGTCGTTAAGCTTAAGAAGCCCGTTACTGCTGTGAAGAAGTCTGCTGACAAGCCGAAGCTGAAGCCCAAGGTATCCCTTGCGAAGAAGAAGGTAGAGAGCCCTTTGAAAGAGAAACCTTCGCCACGTTACCACGTTACCATTGAATTCAATTTATAAGGGTTTGAAAACATTTGTAGAGTGTTTGCACGATTCTATAATCTGGACATTCAAATACATTTGGTATTTTATTAATTTGTACATGTTAATGCATTTGGAATTTATTAAGTGTATTGGGTAATTCAAGACAGCTTAAAAGCTGCCTTTATATAGCTTTTTTATTTTCCTAATTGGGTGAAAAATATATCTATAATTTTAAAACAACATATTGTAAAATTTGTAAAGTTTTTATTATTTTATTTCAATCTTAAAATAACAATTCCGTTTTTAATAAATTCTGTATTTATAATAAAATGGAAAATTACAATGAACAGATTTGTACAAAGCCCCAAATGGAATGAACAGGCTAATGTCACCACCAACTTAAGCCTATGCCGTTTTAATTTGTGGCCACTATAATAGAAACATTGGAAATTTCAACTATCCTAATAGCCTGAAAATCTCAAATAAAAAAGCAAATTAATTTGACACTTATAAATTTACATAAAACCGTAAAGTGAAAGGCATAAAAAATAGAAGACCGTCAACAAATTTCCGTTTGACAGGCCGACCAAATTTGAAATTCCAGGCCTGCCCATCACCACGTGCACTTAGTCCTTAGGATTTGGTATTAATTGGGCTGGAGACATCCACCTTCCCTCGGGGAGTTGGCAGATTGACATATGGAGAGCCCCGCATTAGTTTGGCGGACTCTCCAAGAAAGGGAAAAATTGGACCGTCTTTGGTAGTGTAAATAGAGGGGAAAAGAATAGCTCGAGGAGCTCGAATGAAGCATATACTGGTTATTCATGCATTTAGATGGGTAGAGATGGGCTCAGGCATTCTGGTATGCCACAGAGGTACATCGCTGCACATTTTCCTTCCTTGACGGGAGTTACGAATCATGCTTGTGGGCATTGGTTTGTGAGTTTTACTTTGCTTCCCGGTCTATCTTTTTGTTATTAGAACGCTGGACAGTGGAACATTTTTTAAGTGTAGTTTCTAGATCAAATGAATTTCTATAGTTTCTTCATCCTTCACTTGAAGATTATGGCTCTCTTTGGATGATGGGCTTCATGCAAATCTCTGCCATAGGAGAAAGAAAGCAAGCACCCTTTGTTCTTCACAATAAGGGACTGGTAAGCCATATCCGCCTTGTGTATAGTTATTTATTAATTTTTAACTCTGCATACTTCTGCAAACTGCTCGACATGGCCATAAGTAATCTCTAAATTGCGATTTGGATAGAGTTCTTCTGCACAAATAGATTATAGTATAACAAGCCCACGATCTGTTTTCTAACGATCGTATTCCATATTTCATGATTGATTTTATTTTAGACTCGGCTTATAGTAATCGAGTGGGTACTCGCTTCCACCCAGCGGGATCATTTTACATTCATTTTGGTATTCCTTACTGAAAGACCACTGCTAACCCTACGCACTCTCTTAGGACAATAGTTGCGGTCTCTACTTTAGAGATCCATTATCTCCTTTCTGAGCATGTTGATCACTACCTATGAAATCACTGAATTGCGAGGATAGGTTGTGTTATCTATTTTGTTTTTTCTTGTTAGAAACTCCATTGGATGCATTAATAAGGTTTCTTTGTGATCGTTGTTAATTGCATGATAGGCTAGGCTACCGAGGTAACTACTTATCTTGATAGAGCAGATTAACCCTTTTGTTGCCCACTTTAACCATTGTTAAACGCTGAATCCAAATCCGGATTTGTTCTGCTAAAATGTGGAAAGAATATCTTTGTTTAAACTCTGTTAAATGCTGAATCCAGACCGTAGTTGTTATGCTAAAAACAATGATTTTATTTTTTAAGATTCAGGTCTGAGCGTGTCCTAACTAGACTGTTGAATTATAACTATATTGTTAGATCGAAGCTCGATCTCTTGCTAAATATGAACGAATTCAGTAGATTGATTTCAGAATATTTTATCATATTTTGTTGTATTTATAGTATGCCTTTCCTTTGTATTCGATTGATACTGGATATATATTGTAGGATGAAATACGTAGACCATTTACTGATAGAGTTTTAAAATACTTGGTATAGTGTAAAATACAGAATACGGTCTTGGCATTTGGGAGTTGTGATTATGTCTATTAGAGCCTTAGTTATCAAACAACCCTTACACGGTGGATCTTTACTTGAATCATTTCGTGTTGAATGAATGCGTGTGTTTTTTTTGGTTTTTTACCTGCATTTTACATCTCTATGATTTCAATGTGTATTTTCATGCTGGATCCTCTTAGTGAGTTCATTTCTGTTGGTTGAATTATTTAATCCTATATCAGCTTTAGTAGTATTAAAGTAGTTATAATAATTTTTAGATCTATGTTGGAAGAACTACTCTAGGCAATGTCCATAGCTTTACTTCATTTAAGCTTTTGAAATTTAATATATAATTATATATATTATTTTTATATTATGCTTAAGAAAAAGGAAAGCCTCACTACACTTATTGAATGAAATAAATACTAAGGGGTACCTTTATCGAAGGAAAGAAATACCTTCATCACCTATAAGGATGGGTGTAAGTTTTAAAAGTGGGCCTCAGTATTTATAATATAAGTAAGTAAGGTAGTTTTAAATGAAAGTGTTTATTTCTCTTGTAGACATGATCCACTCTAAGTTATTGCTCTTATTTTAAATAGAGTGTTCCTTATCTCAAAAATGAAAGTGTTATGATCCACTAGGAACACTCTAAAATAAATGAAAGTGTTATGATCCACTCTTCCATGGCCTAGTAGGTACCATTAAGGGTTGTAAAAAAATAATAATTAGTTACTAGGTTTATTGGTACATTACGACATGCATCCTTGAATGAACCTAGTTACCCATTCCTAGACTTTGGACAAAGACAAATACAAGTTGTTGCAAGTTGTGTATTTTTTATCCAACATGAAACTAACGTTTAAATTTGGAAGTATGGGATTTTATTATGATTTGTGATCTCTTACCTTTGGGAACTCAAAAATTATCCAACTTCTAGAACAACGCATCTTGGAGATATAATCAACCTTGTTATCACCTTCCTTTTCATGAAGTACTTGGACTTGGAGTTATTGAAATATCTCCTTGAATTCCCTATCTTCTATGTATCCCTATTTGTATGCATTATTAATGAAAGGATCCATGTACATGATAGGAATAAAATATGTAATATTAGCATTCATGGTTTTGACAACATGCCTTCTAGGTTGTTAGTGTTGTCCTTATTATATTCAATGATGAGATGATGCGACTACATAAATCCCATCCATTTGAAATGTCTTTCTTGTAGAAGCTTACTCTAGGCTTGTAAATGTCATAAAGATATGTGATTGGTGTTGATGATGATCTCCTTTCCCATCAAAGAGTGCTTCCATTTTATAACAACTATCATTAAGGCATAGAGATCCTTGTCATATATGGGGTGTTATAAGACTACTCCATGAAACTAGAATTCAAAATGATAACAATCAAGCTTACCTACTTTCATGATGTTAGGAGGAGTTAGATATTTGATTGATTTACTTTTCTGACATTGGGAGGAGTTGAACATTTGACTGATTTAAGAGGATCTAGATTTAATTTTGTACACATTAATTATGAAGGAATTATTATATGTTAATCAAGTGTTATTAGTTGTATATTCTGGTAAAGATAATCGTACCTCATTTGCATTTATGGGTGTCCAAATGCTACATATTCATCCAATGGTACCACATATACTTCCATTGCATTAAAGGAATCAACACTAGTATAAAATATGATCTTGCCTCTCAACTCTGCATCCTTATTCACCCATCCAAGTCATTATGGAAGAGGATGGTCATAAACATCGTATTCAAACTTACTAGTGAAATCCTCTGCTATGAGGTTATCTTGTAGGATATGGCACAAATACCAAAGCAGATCTGCTCAGTCTCTGGGCTCTCTTACAAATATCCCATATGATGAGGATCCCCTTAGCCCACGTATACAGTGATTCTTAGGTAATCATCATTTGGGCTAAGGGATCAACTGCTCTCTCCCCACCTGCCCTATTTCATTGGTGTCGGGAGACTAAAAAGCTAGCCACTAGCTTCCAGGACCTGTCATTTTCTCACATCTACCGAGAGCACAACCAGACTGCTGGCCGACTTTCAAAAAAGGCGCTCTCCTTTCCCCAATGGAAAGGTGTTTTGATGGAATATATAGAGAATCACCTGGTTTCTAAGGAATTCTTCTAGCTCTTTTGAGCATGATTTTAAAAGTTTTTTTCTGTTGGACTTGAAGTCATTGTGTATCTGAAGGGCATCTTTTTTCCCTTTCATGTAGATGTCTCATTTGCAAATTATAGTGCGTCTCCTTTGAACGCAGATCAGAGTGTGATTGGCTCTCGGTAGATGTGATTTTGTGGACAGTCCACATCACATAATGAGACAGTTTTCTGATGGGTTATTTTTTGGTATTATGTGCCTTTCCCCCTGTCTGGAACTCTGGACGAGTTGTTATGAAATGTCATGCTGAAGCAGCTGTATGTACTAATGGACTTTGATTCTATTGAATAACAAGGGCAGGTTTTTTTCACTTGAAAAACAATTGTCCTTTATTTTCAAATATGGTTTTATATTTTTTTTGAAATTTATAGTTTTTGATGTTGTAAATTTAGAATTAGCTTTATTTTAATTTGTCTTTTAATGGTATAAATAGATTTAGCATTTTTTAAAAATTTCGAAACATCCAAAAATTCCACTTAACAGCTATAATCTAGATTTTGAAAAATTACAATAATTTTTTTTCAAAATAAACATCATTCTATTTAAACCTAAATAACTATTTTAAATAATTGCCAATCATTTATTTGAATGTTGTATTTCTAAATTTCATTCTGTAAACCTCCATGGTATAATCAACTCTATGAATGTATGTAGGATGTAATATATGGCATTACTTGTACATAAAAATAGCTATCAACTCTATGAATGTATATAAGTATATGGCATTACTTGTACATAAAAATAGTTATCAACTCTATGAATGTATATAAGATATAATATATAGCATTACTTGTATATAAAAATAGCTAAATAGCTCAGTAGTGTTTTTTATATTTAATTATTTGATATAAGTTTGTAACTTACAGATAGTTTCAATATATTGTATAGTTTCCATTCAAGTAGTCTTGGCTTCAGAGCTTCGAGATTATTGCCTATCAAAGAAGCAAGACCAACTAAGATGAAGATGAAGTTATGGGAAAAAGTGGCATTGGCATTGGCATTAGCTTTAGTCTTAGCCAAACAAAAAGTAAAGAAGAAGACTGGATTAAAAAGAGGTTGAAAATCTTGGTAAGTTTATAGATTTTTTTTTACTTTTACAATTTTGTTTATAGATTTTTTTTTTTTTTACAATTTATTTTATTTATTTTTTTTACATGGTTTATTTAGTTGATTTTCTATTAGGTTGAGTTGCATTATTTTCATTTTAAAAGAAAAGCCTTTTCATTTATATGCAATATCTCATGTGCGCTCAAAACCGTCACTTTCTTTGATGCACACACACACACACACAAGAAACTCTCTCATCACTCACTAAGTTCAAAAAAAGCTTAAATCTACTCACTTAATACCTCCATAGGAGGGCACAAAAGAATCTTGTAGTTTAGGTAGGATTTTGGGGCTAGGCATCCAAAAACATAGTTGTTGTCCTTAGGGTGCTATAAAAATCCTTCTAAATCAAGTGGTCGTGTATAGCCACAAGGGGCAAGTGAAAGAGCGGCACCGCGCCATAGGACGTCAAACCCAAGGTTGTGGGTGTATGTTCTCTCAAGTGAGCTCACCACCACTTGTTGAAAAGGAGACGACCCAATACCGATCGAGGGATAACTGCTCTTTCTCCACTTGACGAAGGTGCTTAGTGACCAACTTAGGATGTCATTCCTTATAGGTGACTGTAGTGGAAGCCGACCGTACCTGAGACAGATTTTGTCACAAGATCAAGGAAAGCACACGTCACAAGATCAAGGAAAGCTAGCGACTGCTAGATTTCCTTCTAGCATAAGCATTTCCTTCTAGGATAAGAACACATACTTATGCTAGAAGAAAAGCTAACAGTCACTAGCTTTCCAATAGAAAAATCATGTCCATGGTGATTGGTGGTTGCTAGCTTATACCTTGAGCTTGTTCCATGTGATGTATTTTGAAATAAGCACATGGCAAAAGATCAAGGAAAGCTAGCGACTGCTAGCTTTCCTTCTAGCATAAGCATTTCCTTCTAGTATAAACACACATGCTTATGCTAGAAGGAAAGCTAACAGTCGCTAGCTTTCCAATAAAAAACCATGTCCATGGTGATTGGTGGTTGCTAGCTTATACCTTGAGCTTGTGCCATGTGCTCTATTTTGAACGAAAGCTAGCTTTTCTTCTAGCATAACACACATGCTTATGTTAGAAGGAAAGCTAGCAGTCGCTAGCTTTCCAATAGAAAAACCTTGGGCATGGTGATTGGTGGTTGCTAGCTTATACCTTGAGCTTGTGCCATGCACTCTATTTTCAAATAAGCACATGGCACAAGATCAAGGAAAGCTAGCGACTGCTAGCTTTCCTTCTAGCATAAGCATTTTCTTCTTGGATAAGAACACATATTTATGCTAGAAGGAAAGCTAGCAGTCGCTAGCTTTCCAATAGAAAAATCATGTCCATAGTGATTGGTGGTTGCTAGCTTATACCTTGAGCTTGTGCCATTTGCTCTATTTTGAAATAAGCACATGGCAAAAGATCAAGGAAATCTAGCGACTGCTAGCTTTCCTTCTAGCATAAGCATTTCCTTCTAGCATAAACACATATGCTTATGCTAGAAGGAAAGCTAACAGTCGCTAGCTTTCCAATAGAAAAACCCTGTCCATGGTGATTGGTGATTGCTAGCTTATACCTTGAGCTTGTGCCATGTACTCTATTTTGAACGAATGCTACATTTCATTCTAGCATAAACATTTTTTTCTAGCATGTCACACATGCTTATGGTAGAAGGAAAGCTAGCAGTCGCTAGCTTTCCAATAGAAAAACCCTAGGCATGGTGATTGGTGGTTGCTAGCTTATACCTTGAACTTGTGCCATGTACTCTATTTTCAAATAAGCACATGGCACAAGATCAAGGAAAGCCTTGAACTTGTGCCATGTACTCTATTTTCAAATAAGCACATGGCATAAGATCAAGGAAAGCTAGCGACTGCTAGCTTTCCTTCTAGCATAAGCATTTACTTATAGGATAATAACACATACCTATGCTAGAAAGAAAGCTAGCAGTCGCTAGCTTTCCAATAGAAAAATCATGTCCATGGTGATTGGTGGTTGCTAGCTTATACCTTGAGCTTGTGCCATGTGCTCTATTTTGAAATAAGCACATGGCAAAAGATCAAGGAAAGCTAGCGACTGCTAGCTTTCTTTCTAGCATAAGCATTTCCTTCTAGCATTTTTTAGAAGGAAAACTTTTCTTTTTAATGAGTCTCTATATTGTACAGTTTCCATTCAAGTAGTCTTGGCTTCATAGCTTCTAGATTATTGTCTATCAAAGAAGCAAGACCAACTAAGATGAAGATGAAGTTATGGGAAAAAATGGCATTGGCATTGGCATTAGCTTTAGTCTTAGCCAAACAAAAAGTAAAGAAGAAGACTGGATTAAAAAGAGGTTGAAAATCTTGGTAAGTTTATAGATTTTTTTTTACTTTTACAATTTTGTTTATAGATTGTTTTTTTATTTTTACAATTTATTTTATTTAGTTTTTTTTACATGCTTTACATGGTTTATTTAGTTGTTTTTCTATTAGGTTGAGTTGCATTATTTTCATTTTAAAAGAAAAGCCTTTTCATTTATATGCAATATCTCATGTGCGCTCAAAACCGTCACTTTCTTTGATGCACACACACACACACAAGAAACTCTCTCGTCACTCACTAAGTTCAAAAATAGCTTAAATCTACTCACTTAATACCTCCATAGGAGGGCACAAAAAAATCTTGTAGTTTAGGTAGGATTTTGGGGCTAGGAATCCAAAAACATAGTTGTTGTCCTCAGGGTGCTATAAAAATCCTTCTAAATCAAGTGGTCGTGTATAGCCACACGGGGCAAGTGAAAGAGCGGCACCGCGCCATAGGAGGTCAAACCCAAGGTTGCGGGTGTATGTTCTCTCAAGTGGGCTCACCACCACTTGTTGAAAAGGAGACGACCCAATACCGTTCGAGGGATAACTGCTCTTTCTCCACTTGACGAAGGTACTTAGTGACCAACTTAGGATGTCATTCCTTATAGGTGACTGTCGTGGAAGCCGACAGTACCTGAGACAGATTTTGTCACAAGATCAAGGAAAGCACACGTCACAAGATCAAGGAAAGCTAGCGACTGCTAGATTTCCTTCTAGCATAAGCATTTCCTTCTAGGATAAGAACACATACTTATGCTAGAAGAAAAGCTAACAGTCACTAGCTTTCCAATAGTACCTTGAGCTTGTTCCATGTGATGTATTTTGAAATAAGCACATGGCAAAAGATCAAGGAAAGCTAGCGACTGCTAGCTTTCCTTCTAGCATAAGCATTTCCTTCTAGTATAAACACACATGCTTATGCTAGAAGGAAAGCTAACAGTCGCTAGCTTTCCAATAAAAAACCATGTCCATGGTGATTGGTGGTTGCTAGCTTATACCTTGAGCTTGTGCCATGTGCTCTATTTTGAACGAAAGCTAGCTTTCCTTCTAGCATAACGCACATGCTTATGTTAGAAGGAAAGCTAGCAGTCGCTAGCTTTCCAATAGAAAAACCCTGGGCATGGTGATTGGTGGTTGCTAGCTTATACCTTGAGCTTGTGCCATGCACTCTATTTTCAAATAAGCACATGGCACAAGATCAAGGAAAGCTAGCGACTGCTAGCTTTCCTTCTAGCATAAGCATTTTCTTCTTGGATAAGAACACATATTTATGCTAGAAGGAAAGCTAGCAGTCGCTAGCTTTCCAATAGAAAAATCATGTCCATAGTGATTGGTGGTTGCTAGCTTATACCTTGAGCTTGTGCCATTTGCTCTATTTTGAAATAAGCACATGGCAAAAGATCAAGGAAAGCTAGCGACTGCTAGCTTTCCTTCTAGCATAAGCATTTCCTTCTAGCATAAACACATATGCTTATGCTAGAAGGAAAGCTAACAGTCGCTAGCTTTCCAATAGAAAAACCCTGTCCATGGTGATTAGTGATTGCTAGCTTATACCTTGAGCTTGTGCCATGTACTCTATTTTGAACGAATGCTACATTTCATTCTAGCATAAACATTTTTTTCTAGCATGTCACACATGCTTATGGTAGAAGGAAAGCTAGCAGTCGCTAGCTTTCCAATAGAAAAACCCTAGGCATGGTGATTGGTGGTTGCTAGCTTATACCTTGAACTTGTGCCATGTACTCTATTTTCAAATAAGCACATGGCACAAGATCAAGGAAAGCCTTGAACTTGTGCCATGTACTCTATTTTCAAATAAGCACATGGCATAAGATCAAGGAAAGCTAGCAACTGCTAGCTTTCCTTCTAGCATAAACATTTTTTTCTAGCATGTCACACATGCTTATGCTAGAAAGAAAGCTAGCAGTCGCTAGCTTTCCAATAGAAAAATCCTGTCCATGGTGATTGGTGGTTGCTAGCTTATACCTTGAGCTTGTGCCATGTGCTCTATTTTGAAATAAGCACATGGCAAAAGATCAAGGAAAGCTAGCGACTGCTAGCTTTCTTTCTAGCATAAGCATTTCCTTCTAGCATTTTTGAGAAGGAAAACTTTTATTTTTAATGAGTCTCTACTTGTGCTAGATGCAATGGATTTTTATTTATCTCTAAGTATTTAATATGTTTCCATAACACATGACCCTTATTATTCTTGTGCATGTGAATAAAAGACATGTAATAGAATATTGTTTGATAATGCTCATTATTTTATGTATTTTTAAAACAATTTAAACTTATAGTCGACTATTTATTATTGTTTTTAGCAGCTATGGACTCTGGTGCAATGACAATTCCAAGGAATAATTTGAAGAAAAAACGAATTGCAAGTGACACACAAACAACGTCTCCCCCATGTGGTATGGTGGTTTTAAATATTATTCTCTCATTTCTAAATGGTTAGACTAGAAGACTATATGGTAATATTTGTGATTTTGATTTCATTTTATTTATAGTAATAATTGCTTATTATTGTTTTTAGAAGCTGTCGTCTCCAAAGCAAGTAAAATGCCATAATCAGCATTCAAAAAACAAAAGCGTCATTCAACTCAGATTATAAATTCAACAATGGGTTCTAATTTTGAAATGATTAAAAAGTTCAAAACATCTGCTGCATATGAGTATGTCGAAGATTGGTATGTTGAGATTGAAAGTCCCATGAATATGTTTCCAGATATGTATCTATTTGGATCCATGGATGGAAATGATATACAAAGGCTAGGGATAATTGTTAGTTGCTATTCTCTCAATCATAGTCAGATCGATTTTCAAATGGAGGTAATTGAAGAAAATGAAGTGAAATTATTTTCTTGCCAAGTTGATTACACAAAATTTAGACCAGATTTGATTGATACTAATACAGAATTTCCAGAGTCAATAAAAAATTCACAGTTTAAGTTGGACAGTTTTGAGAGCTTCAATGAATCTGGTCTAAAGAGTTGTGATGATCTTGTACAACGTATTACCAACGTTATGAAATATCGCTATGTGAGATGTAAGAAAACATCATCCATGTTTCTTTATTTGCAACAAAGAGGTAAACTACTTGATAAAATACCAGATGATAAACTCGAGGCTCAAATGCTTGCTTTGAGAAGGGTATATTTAGCTGAGCTAGAACAGAGCATTAAAGAAAGTGAGTTCATGCCTACTACAGAGTTTGTAAAATCCCAAAAAGAAGACTCTCAGATAGAGAAGCTTGCTGACCAATGCGATGAAATCCATGAAAATTTTAAGGACAGTTATTTATTTTCAAGCTCTTTTACCATGAAGGTGGATGTTCGAAGATGTGTAGAAGCACCCAAGTTATATAAATTGAGATCACGGGATGATTTAAATGTTCGAGTATTAGTAAAATCATTCCTACAGAAATTTCAAGCATCATTGCCTGATGCTCTTCTGATTCCATTTGACACAAAAGAGTCTGATCCGATTGGAAACCCTGTGAAAATCATGAATAAAATGGATATAAATGACAAGAACATCAATTTTTGGATAGTTGATGGGCAACACACCATTCAAGCAGCAAAAGAAATATTATCAAATCCTAAATTCAGTCTATCTGGGGAGGCAAAACAGAAGTACAAAGAACGTAATGCTCGATTCTTAGATCCATCTGTTGCTCCCAGTGTGGTGATTCGTATTTGCTGCCAGTTAAATTCTGCAAACACAGTGTTCTTCAAAACTCCATTCATTGATTCTGTGCGATCTGCAAGACAATTCCTAATTGCCACAAATAAATTAAAGAAACAAAAATGTGGGAATTCTAAGACGGCTGAAGACAAGGTATGCAATTTTTTTTTTTTGCACTTAGTTTATATTGTTATAACTAAATTCATGGCTATTTTATTTTTGATATCACATTGTTACTAATTTATATTTGTTATTTTTTAACAGGTTGATGATGAAATGTTGTGCTCTTTCTTCGATTGTCCACTAACAAACTTTGCTGAAAAAAAAGTCTTGTTATATCTTGATGATACTACTTGGGATAAATGGGAAGTTGTTTTTAATTGTTACAAACTAGGGACATTAATGTGTTCTCCAAACCAACCTAAGGATCCAAACTATAAGACAAATAGTCTGAACAGTTTGGTATCAAGTTCTTTCCGTCCCCTTCAGGGACTAACAGCTGAAGAAATGTGTTCTGTAGCAGATAAACTATTGGATGGAACTGTTTGGTTTTCCATTCCAGTGAACCATCCGACCAATGCCATAAAAATGAAAGATTATTGTTCACAATTGAAAACCAAAAGAACAATTTTGGAGGCAATGGTAACATATTGCAAAAGTCATGATAAGAATCTGAATGATAAGATTCTTACAATATCCAATATCCTTGAGCATTATGGAATTACTGATATCATATTTGCCAACTTCTGTAAGACAATGGAAGGGTGTAAATATGTAAAAGGATCACGAAATACAAAAATAGAGTCCCTTTCTCCACAAGCCTGTGTGGTCCTTGATAGAATAATTGATGCATCGACAGATATACAGGAAATTGAGAATAGTTTTGAATTCGGTTGTCATTATGGGGGTCCTAGCCTCTTGTCAACACTTTTGCACTCTTTTCCTTGTCAGTTTCAACCAATGTTATACACTGACTTTGTTGTGTTGGATACATTGGCTCTGAAAGATGAATCATTCCTTAAGGATCACTATATTGAATTGTTTCGATTTTTAATCGAAAAAAATGGGTTGAAAGATTTTACTATGATTATCTTAGTAGAAATTTGGTCTTGTAAGGATGTACGCCAAGCTCTAGAGATTGTTTTCAAGGACTCAAATGTCAACTATAAAATGGCTACCGGTCTTTATGAATATAAAGAACAAAATAACTATAGTTATGATATAGTTTTAACTATACATTTCTATAGTGAAGAGTCAAAAAGTTTAGAGGCCTCAAGATACTCTCACAGTTTTAGAGACATATCTGATGAAAAGGAGAGAGATTTTGAATTCTGGGAAGAATTATTGCAAATGCATCAACAACATAGTGATCTAAATTTGATTATTTCTCTTTACGCGGGGACAAATTTACAGCAGGTTTGCTGTACATATGGAAGAAGAATGGCATGTGTCGTAGAAAACGAGTTACAAAGGACTACCATGCTTACTAATCAAGAATCCTTCCAATTGCAAAAACCAATGTCTAATATATTGCTGTTGGAATATCCAGGTATTGTACTTGTTTTGTTCTTTCTCTAGTGATTCTTTGGATTCTATGCTATTTATAAATCTTGATTAACAAGATGTTTACTATAACTACTAATGGCGGAAATTGTAAAGAAAACAACGACGACACTTTGCAACAAAGCAATGACCAACATAGTGTGCACAATGTCGAAGAAGTTTTCGAGATGCAAATACAAGACGAAGAAAATACCATACCAGGTACATAATTTATTTTGTTTCTTTTGTTGTATTGTACTTGTTTTGTTCTTTCTCTAGTGATTCTTTGGATTCTATGCCTATTTATTTAATGAATTTCATTTGTTGATGCATTTTATAACATTTCATATGTTTATTACAGTGGCAAATGAGGAGAAAAAAGACAGTGATCAAGGGAATGTGACAGAAAGCCATAGTCAAGAACATGATATCATATCAGGTACTTCACATGTCTCTTATTTTCAATTAAACATAAAATATGTCTTATAAAAAAAAATTTGATTTAAAGAAGTATTATTGGTATTTGATTGAAGGTTTGTTATTTTGGCTCTAGGTTCTATGAAGACAATACAAGAGAAGTGTGGCTTATCAATAACTAGTACAGAAAATACTCAAAGTGAGTGTATTTCTTCAACAATTTTTTTTATTAATAATTTATGTAGCATGAATAAAATGAATTAACTATGATATCCATTATTGTTTTGCAGCTAGTATAAGTCAAAAGAAATTGGTTATTTTTGAATTGAATAACATTTTCTATCAGAGCATTGATGGTGATGCATCACAAAAAGAATTTATCGAGAAAATGGGAAGGGCTGCAGATTACACGATAGAGAAAAAATCATTTTGGTTTCGTCCACATGCAAAAACATTTCTTGAAATGTGTTCCAGAAAAGAATCTCTTGACATTGCAATTTGGACGACATCTTTGAAACAAAACACAACAAGAGTTATGAAAAAGCTGGTTTCAGAATCATTACAAGCTAATTTTTTGTTTACATGGACTGCTTCAGATTGCAAACAACAAAAGGGAAAAAACGACATTGATAATTCAACACAAGTTATATACAAAAAACATCTGAAAAAAGTGTGGAGAATGTATTCTCAATATGATGCTACTAACACTATTCTAGTGGATTGTTCAATGGAGACAAAGAAAGAAAATCCCAAAGAAAATGTGATTATTGCCCCTTCGTTTGATGGAAAGAATGAGGATAAATGGTTGATCGCTGATTTGTGGAGCTTATTGAATAGATTCTACAAGGCACCCGATGTTCGAGATATTTTGAAGAATCTTCAATGACTTTTAATAGTACATTAAGATGACTGTTATTCATTTCCTCTATAAACAAAATCTTGAAGTTTATAATATAAATTTTTGGTCATTGTACATTTGATGACTTAATTCTACATGTGATGTGTTATTACTATGTTTTATTTTATTATCAATTTAATGTCAATATTATTTCATAATACTCATATAAGGATTGTTGTTGTGTCATTATTATAAATTAACATATTATTATTTTGTTTATTTATATTGAGATATTGAGTTATAAAAAGTTAGTGATTTGAATAATAGTCTTATGTGTTTGCATAAAAATGTAGTATTCCATATTAATTAAATAATTGTATTAGGTTGTATGTATAAATTAACGTACAATTACTATGTTTGAGCAATTGCAGTTTATTTATTAATTGCGTCTTAATTGATCATTATAACTCTTACAAATCAGTGATTTGAATGTTAGTTCAATGTTATCATATGAAAATTTCTTATTTTTTGGTCATTGTACATTTGATGACTTAATTCTACATGTGATGTGTTATTACTGTGTTTTATTTTATTATCAATTTAATGTCAATATTATTTCATAATACTCATATAAGGATTGTTGTTGTGTCATTATTATAAATTAACATATTATTATTTTGTTTATTTATATTGAGATATTGAGTTATAAAAAGTTAGTGAATAATAGTCTTATGTGTTTGCATAAAAATGTTGTATTCCATATTAATTAAATAATTGTATTAGGTTGTATGTATAAATTAACGTACAATTACTATGTTTGAGCAATTGCAGTTTATTTATTAATTGCGTCTTAATTGATCATTATAACTCTTACAAATTAGTGATTTGAATGTTAGTTCAATGTTATCATATGAAATTTTCTTATTTCTTAGAAATTAAAAAAATAGAACATCATATCAGGTTGTATGTAAAAATTACCTATAATTAGCTTGTTTAGTTGAAATTTAAAAAATTGTAAATCTAGGTGGTGTGTATAAATTAACATATAATTGGTTTGAATTGGACCATTGTAACTATATTTTTAAATTGTGATTTCAATTTCATTGCAATGTGCTTATATGATTTTTTCTTATAATTTCTTGAAAATTAAAATATCGTATGAGATTGTATGTAAAAATGAACATATAAATAGTTTGCTTGATTTAAACTTAAAAACTGTAAATTTAGGTAGTATGTAGATATTAACATATAATTAGTTCAAATGAATTCGACTATTGTAATTATATTTTTAAATTGTAGTTTATCTCATTACAATTCTTAAACATTAGTGATTTGAGTAGTAGTTGAATGTGTTTGTATAAAAAAACTATTCCACGGAAATTACTTTTATTTTTTTCATTAAGTTGTTTGTTTGGGAGTGGAAATAAATTGGATATGTTTTGATGCCAATAAGCAATGAAGTTTTGAAGTGAAAATATGTTAATGTTATATATGTTGTGGCAGCAATGCAGATGGGAGTTAATATCAGTCGGAAGATCTTGTTGATCTTTGAAATGGAAGGAGTATTCTTCTCGTCGTATTCCAAAGATGAAACGAGTTGTCAAATTCAAAGAAAACCAGATTGGGAGCTTGGTGATAGATCCTACTTTTGTAGGCCTTTTCAATTAGAAGTATTAAAATACTTCCTAAAACATTATGATGTTGCGATATGGACATCAAATGTTACTAACAAGGACATTCGACAAGTACTTGAAAAATCAAATATTGATACAAGTGACTTTGAATTCATATGGGATAGGTCCCATTGTCACTTGCAAACAAAATCGAAATCATGTAGTATGATACAGTTTTATGAGAAAAGGCTAAGCGACGTGTGGTCCCAATATGGAAATAAGTACACAGAATCAAATGTATTGCTAATAGATACATCAAAGCCTACTTCTCAATTCCTCGGATATCGGTCAAACTGTATCTTAATAAAGGCTTATATAGGACATGAACACGATACTTGGCTTGTGCAAGTTCTATTCCCCTTTTTAAAGACACTTCATCGTATCAAACAGAAACGCAACTACATTCGAATGTTCAATAGAACATTGAGTTCTTTGTATTAAGTGACGATATTATTTTATGGAAATTTGTTGATGATTACATTGCAATATTTCAATACAAGTTGGACACATTTTTTGGTGAATTAATTTGTATGATTTTATAACTTTTATAGATAAATGATAATTGACAATGATATATAAATACAATTATTAGTATTATTTATGATTGCTTTTAGATTGACAAGTTTTTGCATCATACAACACTTGATTTCCCCATTCAAAATATTTTCTAAATTTGTGCTCTTAAATCAACTATTTGTAATTTAAATCATCTCATAAAAGCCAACAAGGCATGCAAGAAACTCTCTTTAGTTTTATTTATCTATATGTATTAATACAAGTGCATTACAACACTTGATTTCTCTATTCAAAATATTTTTTAAATTTCATACTCTTAAATCAATTATTTGTAATTTAAATCATCTCACAAAAGCCAACATGGAATAAAGTTCTATTTAGTTTTATTGATCTATATGCATTAATACAAGTGACACACAAATTTTGAATTAAACCTCCATCTATATAAAAGCACATTTCTTACAAAAAATATTACTTCAATGATAATGAGTGCTAAGTGTACTAGAATTTAGATTAAAGCATGATGAGTCATAGATGAATGATTTTGAAAGGTATAGGCATTTGATTTCCCAATCTATAACTTATTGTAAATGTGTATTCTTAAGTTAATAGTTTATAATTGCAATAATCTCATATAAGCCAACAAGACATGAAATAAATTATTGACTGTTATTAGCCTATATTCATTAATACGAGTGTTAATGACTGTTATTAGCCTAAATTGCTAATGAGTGCTTTGTATTAAGTGAAGATATTATTTTATGGAAATTTGTTGACGATTACATTGCAATATTTCAATACAAGTTGGACACATTTTTTGGTGAATTAATTTGTATGAGTTTATAACTTTTATAGATAGATGATAATTGACAATGATATATAAATACAATTATTAGTATTATTTATGATTGCTTTTAGATTGACAAGTTTTTGCATCATACAAAACTTGATTTCCCCATTCAAAATATTTTCTAAATTTGTGCTCTTAAATCAACTATTTGTAATTTAAATCGTCTCATAAAAGCCAACAAGGCATGCAAGAAACTCTCTTTAGTTTTATTTATATATATGTATTAATACAAGTGCATTACAACACTTGATTTCTCTATTCAAAATATTTTTTAAATTACATACTCTTAAATCAATTATTTGTAATTTAAATTATCTCACAAAAGCCAACAAGGAATGAAGTTCTCTTTAGTTTTATTGATCTATATGCATTAATACAAGTGACACAAATTTTGAATTAAACCTCCATCTATATAAAAGCACATTTCTTACAAAAAATATTACTTCAATGATAATGAGTGCTAAGTGTACTAGAATTTAGATTAAAGCATGATGAGTCATAGATGAATGATTTTGAAAGGTATAGGCATTTGATTTCCCAATATATAACTTATTGTAAATGTGTATTCTTAAGTTAATAGTTTATAATTGCAATAATCTCATATAAGCCAACAAGACATGAAATAAATTATTGACTGTTATTAGCCTATATTCATTAATACGAGTGTTAATGACTGTTATTAGCCTAAATTGCTAATGAGTGCTAAGTGGTATTAAGGGTAGTACGAGATTGGTCATAAGTGAGTGACATTGAACTATAAGAAATTTGATTTCTCATTTCATTTTTTTGTAAGTTTGTATTATTAACTCAATTACGATTAATTGAAATAATCTTATAAAAGCCAACAAAGCATGAGATACGCTCTATCTTTTATCTTCTTGTATGCATTAAATGAATGTATAAATGTGATATGTATTTTTTGGAATAAAATACAATGTAAAAACATTCAACAAGTAGTTGAAAAATCAAATACCGATACAAGTGACTTTGAATTCATATGGGACAGGTCTCATTGTCACTTGCAAACAAAATTCAAATAATGTAGTGTGATACAATTTTATGAGAAAATGTTAAGTGATGTGTGGTCCAAATACGGAAATATGTACGAAGAATCAAATATATTGCTAATAGATACATCAAAGCTTACTTCTCAATTCCCCGGATACCGGTCAAATTGTATATTAACAAAGGATTATATAGGACATGAACCTGATACTTGGCTTGTCCAAATTCTATTCCCCCTTTTAAGACACTTCATCGTATCAAAGAGAAACGCAACTACATTCGAATGTTCAATAGAACATTGAGTTCTTTATAGTAGGTGAAGATATTAATTTTTAGAAATTTGTTAACGCGTACATTGCAATATTTCAATACAAGTTGGACACATTTTTTTATGAATTAATTTGTATGTTTTTAAAACTTTTATAGATAGATGAGAATTAACAATAATATTTAAATACAATTATTAATATTATTTATGATTGCCTTTAGTTTGACATTTTTTTGCATCATACACCACTTAATTTCCCCATTCAAAATATTTTTTTAATTTGCGTTCTTAAATCAAATATTTGTAATTAAAATCATCTCATAAAAGCCAACAAGGCACGCACAAAGTTTTGTAAATGTGTATTCTTAAGTTAATAGTTTATAATTGCAATAATCTCATATAAGCCTGAACAAGGCATGAAATAAATTATTGACTTTTATTTGCGTATATTCATTAATAAGAGGAGTTTATCAATGCAGTATGTAATTTTTGAAATAAAGCCCCATATAATTAAAGTTGCAATTGTTTAAAAACACAAAATTTATTGCTAATGAGTGCTAAGTGGTATTAAGGGTAGTACGTGATTGGTCATAAGTGAGTGACATTGAACTATAAGAAATTTGATTTCTCAATTCATTTTTTTGTAAGTTTGTATTACTAACTCAATTATGATTAACTGAAATAATCTCTTACAGGCCAACAAAGCACGAGATATGTTCTATCTTTTATCTTCTTATATGCATTAAATGAATGTATAAATGTGGTATGTAATTTTTGGAATAAAATACAATATAAAACCATATAATTAATTGATAATGAGTACTAAATAGACTATTTAGACTCATTCGATATGTGCCATAAATAAATTCAAAAGAGCATGGGGTCATATATAAAGTTCAACTAAAAGATTTGAAAAATATGTTTCAACATCTATTTCTTCGACATTTAAAAATCTTATCATTTTCTTTGTTTTTTGGTGAAAGTAATTCTCGGCCATGATTTCTTAATTCAATTTCTTCACACTTTCATTGTGTATGTATAATGTTGCACCTAACAACTATCCCAATTTTGACGAATTTATAGTTATTATTTGGTTTGACATCAATACATTTCTTATAATCTATTTTATTTTAATTTAATATTGTGATTTCCTTCCAATCATGCTATATTATAATATGTTATTTAACAATAAAAATATTTAATATGATACTTTGTTCACTTCAAATATAGATAGAGATCTTCTTGTAATAAAACATGCAATTATGTGTGCAACTTAACTTCATTAATCCTACATTTTATATCTTCATGAATATTTTTTCTCACGATTCAACAAATTACAGATTTTCATATACTCCTCCTAATTTATGGCATACCGAACTAGTTATAAATCATACAACATTTCATTTTTTATGATTGTATATTAAAAACACTTGGAGTAAATAAAATTTGTGATCAATAAAAACATTCTTTCTAGGATTAGTTTTCCCAATTTTAATGGAATATTTCTTTAATGCATAATTTTTACAAATTAAATGAAATAAATAAAATGTTTACAAAAAAATTCAATGTCATAGAAGTCCTTGTAATAGAATTTTTCTAGATTTCTTGAAATATGTGTTACATGGATGAAATACATTCTGAAGTTACATATACATCAACACTCCCTCTTAACTCGAAAGTTTTTCTCGACACAAATCTGCTAGCACAAGTCTTCTTCTCTGGATCATTGTCATCGATGCATCGTCACTGCTGCTTCTATCTCAACCAATCTCTAAATCTACCCGTCATAGGAAGTTCTACAGAGCCAAACTTTTTTCATACTGGATGTAGGACCACCACCTACAGGTCTTCATCATCACTGGCCATAATGTGGAATTCTCAAGACGTATTACGTGCGTCACAAAACCTTAAAAGAGTCTCTTGACTAGCAAGAACCCTAAAGAGCATCTAAGGCATTTTTTAGCCTGTCCAGATCTCCAAGACTTATTACATGTGACCCCACCACAAAACCTCGAAAGAGAATCCCAGGATGTTATGGGTACACAACTCCAACCTGAAGGATATCCCAGGGCACAAATTACATGTGGTCACCACAAAACCTAGCAAGAGCATCTCAGGATGTTACGGGTACACAACTTCGACCTGAAAGATCTCCTAGGGCATAAATTACATGTGGTCATGGAAAAACCTAGAAAGAGCATCTCAAGATGTTATGGGTACACAACTCCGAAATGAAATCTCCCAGGGCACAAATTACATGCCATAGGACAAAACCTTGCAAGAGCATCTCAGGATGTTACGGGTACACAACTCTGACCTGAATCTCCCAGGGCACAAATTACATGTCCTCCCAGAGCAATGTCTTGAAAGAGAATCCCAGGCTGTTACGGGTACACAACTCTTACCTATAGGATCTCCCAGACATGCTCATCTGCACAACCTGATCCATGGTCACAAAGTATCATCATCCTGATGTACACATGATCATCCTGATCATCATCACTGCAACATCCTGCTGCATGTCATCTGGAGCAAAATCTTGAAACTCATCATCTATGATCATCTTGATCATACACTGCATCCACCTAATGCATACCAAGTATCTACCTGATACATATCATCATACATGATCTACCTGATCATACAATGTATCCACCTGATACATACACAGATACATGATCCACACAATGTATCCATCTGATACATATCAATATACATGATCTACCTGATCATACACAGTATCCACCTGATAAATATACAGATACATGGTCCAAGCATCCAACATGATGCATATAAAAATACATACAAATGATCCAATTGATCATATCTAGCATCCAATATGATGCATACATACATATACATATAAATGATCCAACTGATCATATCCAGCATCCAACATGATGTGTACATACATATACATATCAATGATCCAACTGCTCATATCTAGCATCCAACATGATGCATATACTGAGCAGTAACTGAAGCATCATCCTGATGCTCATCATCCAGCACTTACATCCACATCCATGTGAAGGATCCTCCTTCCAACATGCTTGGAATGGCTTCTGCAAATGTGTCCATCACTTCTTCCTCGAAGTGTCGTCGACTTGAAGAACACCAAGCCTCTCCCTGAAGTACTTGAACTTCACTCTGGCTAGTGGTTTTGTCAGAACATCTACAATCTACTCGTCTGTCGCAACATACAGGAGCTTCACTGCTCCTCTCTGCACCATATCCCCAATATAGTGATATTTGATCTCTATGTGTTTTGACCTGTCTTGAAATAGTGAGTTCTCAAACAGCTTCACACAAATCTAGTTATCACAGAAGATACCAGTATCATCCAACGAGAGATCAAATAACTCAGACAGTAGCTTCCAAAGCCATACTGCCTCAGAACTAGCCGAACAGGCTACAACATACTCTGCCTCGGCTGTACTCAGTGCTACGCAGGACTGCTTCCTGCTAAACCAAGAGATCACACCTAATCCCATACTGAAGTAGCACCCAGATGTGCTCTTCCTATCTACAGCATTGCCTACCCAATCTGAATCAACATAACCCTATAGGTTAAACTTTGATTTGCTTCATACTTGAGCCCATAATCAACTGTACCCTTCAGGTACCTCAGAATATGCTTTATAGCAATCAGGTGAACACTCCTCCGATCCGTCAGGAACTGGCTCAATGTGTTCACCACAAAGCAAATATCTGGTCTCGTGTTCGTCAAGTACATCAAGGACCCAATCATCTGATGATGCATAGAGACATCTATCGGCTCAAATGAAGCATCACAAAGAAGCTTCAGATTCGATGGCATAGGTGTGGCCATGGCCTTGCAATCCATCATCCCGAACCTTTTCAGGATATCTACAGTATACTATCCTTGTTCAAGGAAGATCCCATCTATACTCTTCCACACCTCCATACCTAGGAAATAGTGCATCATCCCCAATTCCTTCATATTGAATTCGGAAGAAAGCTTCCTCTTTGTATCGGCAATCAATCTGTCATCTCCTGTTACAAACAGGTCATCCACATATAGAAGTAGTATCACAGGATTTCCTTCCTCAACCTTGTAGTAAAGGTTGGAATCTGCTTTACTCTTGGTAAATCCCAAACTAGATAGGAAACTGTCCATCCTACCATACCAAGTCCTCGGAGCTTGCTTCAAGCCATACAAGGCTTTCTTCAATCTGCACACATATGACTCTCTATCATGTGTTTCAAAACTGAGTGGCTGCTCCACGTACACCTCCTCTTCAAATACACCATTCAAGAAAGCAGTCTTGACATCCATCTGGTGTATCTTCCATTTCATCACTGCAGCCAGAGCAAGTACTAATCTGATGGAAGTGTATCTGGCTACAGGAGAAAATTTTTCTTCATAATCTATTCCCTCTTTCTGAGAGAATCCACGAGCTACAAATCTTGCCTTGTATTTCTCTATGCTGCCATCTGCAGCATGCTTGATCTTATAGATCCATATGGAAGTCATAACAAACTTCCCTTCAGGTCTTGGGACCACATCCCAAACATCATTCTTCATGATCAACAGATCATGGCATTTTTTTCTATTTCTTCATCCCAGATCCTGGGAACTTCAATATCTTCAATAGATATCTTTGTTTGCTCGAACAAATGTTGTATTCCTTCTTTTGTAGGCGATGGTATACGATCTTTCCTACAAAACAAGCTAAATTGCATGATTAGAAACATCTCATAGTTTTCAGAACAAATTCTTACACATAAATAAATATGTCATACAGTCATGCAATTATTTTTAGCCAATGCTTCAATACAATATTCATCCATATCCTGTAACTTTCTAGATGCCTTCCAATCTCTATCGGAACATTGTTAAGAGTTTGCACTACTCCCAACATGTCAGCAAAGAGGTTTCATTCTAGATAAGTAGCAATGGAATGTTGTATAGTGCCATAGGCCACTTACCCATCACATGCATATTAGTAGTATACTGTTCATTAATGCAATCATTCTAATATGCACAATACATATCCTAAGTCTAGGAACATGAGCATATACATCATTGAACAATATTATTTAAACAAACAAATATGCAAGAAATGATAATTAAAATATTTATCTTTGTTTGTTTGTTGGGTGGACTCCCTCTGAGTCTTAGCTTCCTTACAGGAGCTGCAGGAGTCCTAATCTGAAGTAGCTTCTTCTACACCTCTCTGTTGTGGAATGTAGAGAGATGGTCAACTCCCTCTGAATATCTGCATCCTTGCAGAAACCACTAGAGTGTGCTCCCTCTTGATCTTTGCTTCCTGGATTACCTATTCTTGAACTTATATCCATTCTCGATCCCTATGCATGCTTGTTAGTATCATCATTGTATTATCCTCGAGGTCTCATACATAATCAAACATTCATTAGTATAATCTTAATATTATCAAAACACAATAATCTCAAGCATGTATAGTCAGGATCATTTCAACAGAAATAATAAGCATTCTTATGGGTAGTCATAAACATAATACACATAAGTCCTAGATTACTCAAACTTGTAACTTCAAGAGTAATCATACAAAAGTATACGATATATATAACAAAAACATACCTGGTCATCATATTTGCTAGTTATGTCTAGTAATGTGTTCTTGTTCTCTTCAATGACCTGCATAACTCATTAGTTAACCTTTGCAAAAACAAATTATACATACCTCTATGTGATCCATGACTATGGATTAATATTTGTCTCCATAGCATGTTCAGGTTGTCCCTTTAATTTGTACAATCCTCCCTCTTGCTCTCCAATCACCACTGCATCATCAATAGTTTTACCCTTTGGCCACATTAGGACTTGGCCATCTACTAATGCAACCCTTATACCTTTTGCATCCAATGCAGAGATAAACAGTAGGTTCTTCTTGAGCCCAGGTACATAAAGGACTTCTTTCATCTTCAAATATTTTCCAGAATCTAGGTTGTAGGAGGCTTCACCACTTCCTTTGATAGGGTATTGATAATCATCCCCAAGTTTCACCTTATGGGATGACTCATGTTCAGATAGGTTTACAAAATATTCCTTAAACCCAGTCATGTGTTTGGAAGCCCCACTATCAATTAACCAATCATTACAACCATGGGAGATAGCACCTGTGAGAGAAGAGATTAGAACATATTCTTCTTCACTTGATGAGTCATCATCACTTTCTTCCCTAGCCTTCTTCTTTGGAGGTTCATCATCCTCGACAGCATGAGCATGGTACCTTCTTTTGTTTCCCTTCTTGTTGAATTTGTTGTTGTTGTTGTTGTCCCTTTTGTTCTTGGGACAATCTGAAGCAAATTGACCCTTCTCATTGCATGTGAAGCACCTTAGATCCTTCTTATTCTTTTGGTGAAAGTGAGTGGACTTCTTGTAGTGAGAGTGCTCCTTCTTGGGCTTGCTTCTTTTGGTGTGAGCTGCAAGAGCTTGATCTTCACCTCCCATCTTTTCTTCTCGAGCTACAAGCCTGGCTTCTTCTTGAGAGCATTCTTCCCGTAGTCTACTGAAGGATACCAACTTCTTTCTTGCACAGATTCCTTGAATAAAGGAGTCACATGACCTAGGTAGGCCATTTAGAGTTGTCATGACAACTTCACCATTCTCCACCATTTCATCCACTGCCTCTTAGTTGTTCCTTGATATGGGAGACCCTAAAAAATAAGATTGAATGGCTTCTCCATTCTGAAGTTTTACCCCTTTCAATTGATTCCGCAGTCATCTTTCGATTTATGTTCTTCCCTTCAAATAGCTTGGATAGTGAATCAAACATCTCTTTGGGTGTCTTCAGAGATTACACATGGGGGATGAGATGGTCCTTGATAGAATCAACAATGATTCTCTTTGCCTTGACCAAGTTCTTCTTATGTAATATATTAGCTTCTTCATCCTCTGGGATAGGGATGTCTTCATTTACATATGAGTCCAACTCATTCTCTTCCAGGATTAACCCAATCCTATACTTCTAGGCTCGGAAGTTATCAGCCCCTTCAATCTTATCCTCAAGCTTGGTGTGGTGAGACATCTTTAAAGAGTACTTCAAATGAAAATATAAAAGATTTAGGTCTTACCACTTATTTTGTTGAAAACTGGATCTGTTCCGAGATTAGGGTTTGTTGAAAAAAAACCCTAAAAATTCAAAATGTGAATTTCAACTTTCTGAAAGGATAGAAAGATGTGCCTTGATGAGCTGATCAACCTCCTGTATTCAGAATTTGAGATCTGCAAAGCTTTACCCTTCAGAAATGTTTTTTTGTCTTCTCGAGTTCACTTGGGAGAACCCTGAATTAGGGTTTGAGTTTCTCGGAGATCTACCCAGCCAAAAATATCGATCCAAAGCTCTAAACTTCAATTTTTGCAAGGAGCTTCAATCTATGTCTTCAGATTCCAGAAATTCCTATTTTTGTGGAAACCCTAATTTTTAGGGCCAAATCTAAAAATGCTCAGAATTGAGTTCTGAATAGACAGATAGATTCTCCTTGATGAGTAGAGTCAATCTACTATACTTCTTTTCCAAAATCTTTGGAGAGAAACCCAATAAACAAGAAACCCTTGGTTTCCGTCACTACACAATGTCTTCTTCTCGGGTTAGCTCTGATACCATATTAAATTTTGAGCATTAATTCACAATACTCTAGGATCTTTACTGAGAAAATAACATGTATAGTATATCAATGCATATCAATCATAACAAGCATGTCCATCATCACAAGAATCAAAAGCATGAGAGACAAGAGACACAGAGTTTCCGTGGGGAAAACCCTAACGTGAAAAACCCCAGAACTTCCTCAGAGATAGAGAGAGAAATGGCTCAACCAAAGTACAACCAAAATACATAGAGATAGTCTCCTAGTAGTAGATGATCCTCCTACTCACTAGTGTGCCACTTTCTGAGTGAAGGAAGTATGAGTTTCTGAATGATCAAAATAGAGATCTCCCGATCTCTATTTATACTTGTCTGTTTTCCCAGTGACCTTATAGGACCGACTTGTCTAGCTAGGTACATCAACCATATAATATATAAATCAGGGCCGACCCCACACATGGTAGTCTAATAACCCATCGGCAAGTTCACACACTTGCGACACTTGTCAATACACATGACGACACTTCCATATAGAGGAATGACACATCTCTATAGGAGTACAATAATATATAAATGAAATACATGGATGAAATACATTCCAAAGTTACATATACATCAACACTCCCTCTTAACTAGGAAGGAGTCATTTCAATACCCTATGTCTTCGAGTTGTGCTTCCTTTCCGTGGGTCCAACTACAACGATCTTCTTGAGATGCTTATAAATGTGAGGGTGGATGGGGCCCGAAGATAGTGATAAAGATAATCATAGATCTCTGCTATTATAACAAGGGTTAGTGCGACCAACAAAACAGGATCTCTTCATTATGGAGAACGATCAGCAAAACCCAAAATGCATGAATGAAATTTCTTTTGAGGATACATTTCCGGCTTCACGAGTTGTGAGATTTCTTGAGAGATTCATCTTCACGAAAGGCTCAATTGTAGAGCTAGCGGAAAAACAAACTATACAAAGAAAAGGGGAAAGGGAAAAATCAAATGCTGAGAAAAGAAGACAACTTGGCTTAAACAAAAAAAACAAGAGACTAAAGTAAAAATAAAAGAAAAGTTTTATTTATGTACAGAAAACCTCAACTAGACTATGCAAAGTATTGTTTCAAGGCGAGGCCATTGAGAGGAAGGGTCACTTCCTGTCCCTGGAGGTATGTTAGCTTGTAAGTGGATGGGCCGAGCTTTGCAGAAATTTAGTAAGGGCCTACCTATAAGTGTTGGAACTTTGTGTGCATTCCCTTGCCTTCATGATTATGGTCCCATTTCAAAACTAAATCTCCTACTTCAAAACTTCTTTTACCAGGATTCCTTTTATCGAACCATCTTTTGACTATATCTTGTTGTTGGTGGAATCGGCTTTTAACTTTCTGTCGGGTTCCTTCAAGTTGAAGTAGGGTGTCAATCCTGGATTGCAAAACCTAACTACCAGACCCTCGAGAGGCTTGGGACAACTGCAAGGATGGAAGCAAGATGTTGGGAGGGTGGATGGCTTCCTTGCCATAGACGAGGGTGTAAGGGGAAACCACTAATGCATTCTTTGGAGTCACCCTATCTACCCATAAGGCGTTTGGGAGAGATATATGCCAACTTCGCTGATTTTTTATCATAGTTTTCTTGAGGATTCGGATGAGGTTTTTGTTTGATGATTCATCTAGTCCGTTTCCTTGGGGGTAGTAATTGTCTGAATAATGCAATTTAATTCCCCTTTCATAAACAAATTCATTTATTTTAAAAGATGAGAAATAAGTAGCATTATCAAAAACTAGGGAAATTAGAACCCCAAACGTGGTTATGATGTTCTCCTTCAAGAAAGCAATGAGTGCATCTTCATTGACCTTGCGCAGTGGGGAAACATCTGTCCATCTAGTGAAATAGTCAGTGGTTGTCAGGATGTATCAATGTTGCAGAGAAGAATTTGGTTTTATCTCTCCGATGACATGTATACCCTACTGTTCGAAAGGTTTTGAGATGATAACCGGCAGTAAGGGCCCCGCTGCCTTTGGTACTTTTCCAACACTCCTTTGACATATATCACAGTTTCGTGCATAAGTGTGGGCATCCCAAAATAAAGTGGGCCAGTAATAGCCGGCTCTCATTATTTTGTGAGCTGTTGTCTCCCTTGAATAATGTCCACCGGCAGGGCCATCGTGTAACTCTCTGACGACTTTACCTGCATCCTCCTTCTTTAGGCATCTGAGAAAAACTCCATCAAATTTTTTTCTAAAAAGTATTTCATCAATGATCTGATAAGCTGTTGACCTTAAACGGAGGGCCCTTCTTTGCTTAGAACTCCAGTGCTCTAGTAGTTACCCTTGTTGCAGGTAATGCACTAAATCTCTATACCATGATTCGAGAGTGGTGAATATGGGACATACTTCGACTGAATTCAACTCGGCTTCATTCTTCCAATCCTGCTCTTCATCAATTGTATGTTCAATAAGAAATTTACATAGGCCTTGTCCTTTAATGATGGTTTCCGGTTTAAATTCTAAGTCATATTCTTGAAGAGCTGTTACCCAATTTCCCCTTCTTTCTCCCAACTCCTTTTGAACGAAAAGGGATCTGAAAGCTGGGTGGGGAACTATAACTTTAGTTCTGTTTTTAAGAATATATGGTATGAACTGTTTTACTGCTTTGAACACGGCATATGCTTGTTTTTCGACCACAGGATAGTTCAGTTCAGCACCTTGCAGACCAGTGCTCATAAACAAGATTGAGTATTCATCCCCTAATTCTATCTTTTGCATGAGCACAGCTGCGAGAGAATCATCTGAAGCAAAAGTATACAAGATAAAATCTTTGTTAAAATCGGGGCTTCTTAAGGGAGGGGCATTAGCTATGGCCGCTTTGGTATCTTTGAATGCATCCTTTTCCAACTCTGTCCATTTGAACTATGTGCTTTGCTTGACCATTTGTTGCAAAGGTTTAACAGTTTGCGTGAAATTGAGGACAAATCTTCGAACAAATTTGATAGTGCCCATGAATGATTGCATGGATTTTTTGTTATGGGGCATGGGAATTTTATTGATAACCTGGACTCTCTCTTGATCTATTGAAATTCCCTTCTTTGAAATGATATGACCAAGAAGTTTACCTTCAGGAACAACAAACACACTTTTCTTGGGGTTTAAAGAAATACCATATTTTCAACAACGATCAAAAATATGCTTCAAATGAACAACATGGTCTTCTCTTTTCTTTGAAAAAACGGTCACATCATCTAGGTAGACGATGACACAATGGCCACCTAATCCTCGGAAGGCGATGTCCATTGCTCGCTGGAACGTGGCTCCCTTGTTTATTAGTCCGAATGGCATTCTTCAGTATGCAAAAGTTCTCCACTTGGTGCGGAAAGTAGTTTTAAGGCGGTCTTCTTCAGCTACTAATACTTGATTATAACCAGAGAAACTATCAAGAAGGGAAAAGAGTTCTGATCCTGATACCATCTAGGGAATTTGTTCCATTGAAGCGACGGGATAGTTATATTTATCTGAAGCTATGTTCAGGTTCCTGAATTCAACACATAATATTATCTCTCCCGACTTCTTTCTTATGGTAACTAGGTTAGCAACCCACTCAGAATGCCGAACTTTAAAGATTATCTTAGCATCCAATAACTTCTTCAATTCCTTTTGAATCAGAGGTTCGAGAGTAGGATGCATCCTCCTCAATTGCTGCTGAAATGGCTTGACACCTGCCTTCATTGGTATAATATGATGAATAATGCAGTTGTCATATGTTTTCAAGTCTTCATAAGTCCATGTGAAAAAGTCCTTATATTGAAGAAAAAGCTTGATGAACTTATCTCTTTCTCCTGGTGAACAACATTTGCCAAGGTTAACAAATCTTGGTTCAGCTTCGGTACCAAGATTTACTAATTCGTGCTGCATCGATGAGCTATCGGTCTTGGTATTTGTTGGCCTTTTGAACTTTATCTGTAAATAACACAGCATTTCAAGTGACCTCACCCCTTTGGGAATGAAATTGCCTTTAGTTGCATCTTTCTTTTGTAAATCCGCATCATGCTCTTCTTTGTCTATCACAGCTTCTTGGAACATGTCTTCATTTGTTAGAAAACTGACAATCTAATCGTCATCATCGAAAAATCTAAAGTTTGTGATATTGTCAAGGACAGAGGGCCTGAAAACCAATTCAATTGAGCATTTATTATTAGTTGGCACCAATCTGGAAGTGGATGTTGCTAATAAATCAGCAACAACATTCTGCATTCTAGGAACAGATTTTATATTGAAAGCATCAAAATGTGTAATTAAATCCCATACCTCAACCTGGTAACCTTTCAAATGAGGTGAAAGACAGTGAATGGTATCTCTTACCTACCTCACAACTATTTCTGAGTCGCCAAAAATTTCAGGTACTTAGCATTTAAATCGATGGCTTTCTTCAATCCGTGGACTAAAGCTTCATATTCAGCAATGTTATTAGTACAATCAAATTCTAATCTACAGGACAAGAAGTACTTATTCCTTTTTGGATCCATCAGAACAAAACCAGCTCCAAATCCTTCCGAAGTTTTAGAACCATCAAAGTATAGAGTCCAAAAAACATTGTTTGTTCTAATTAAGTTAGTGTCTTCATGATCTACGTCAGTGACTAAGCTAACTATGTTACAATCAATATCATTAGTCCGAGAAAAATGAAGGATATCGGACTGTTTATCTGATTCATGGCTGATAGTTTCAGACTGATAATTACCCGGATCAATTTCTAAGAAATAATTTCTCAAGATGGAAGATGAGAAGGTTACAGCTTCATTCTTTTTTTCTAGCTGAGTTACAATCTGTTTCATATGTGGTTCCCTCAAAATTTTTAACTGATTCTGCCTATTCTAATATGGTAACCATAAATGGGACCAATCAGTCGCAAAGTAACCATTTAGTTTTGTGGACCAGTCCCTGCTTAAGATTAAACCGTAGGCTTCAGGAATATCAACTACCATTATATCAATGAACTGACATACTCCTGAATCTGCTGATAATCTAATCAGAACATCTTTCATTTCCCCAATAACCTTAGCAGCGGTCCTATCCAATTGAATGATCTGAGCAGGACATGGAATCGGTTGACCATTAATTTTCTTACAAATAGATAGTGGCATAACATTCGAAGATGCTCCGGAATCTACTAGACAATTGTGCACATTGTGATTGAAGATTTCAAAAGTTAAAAGGAAAGGCAATGTCTGGGATTTGGATTTCCCGTTGATACTGGCTTCATTAATTTCAGGGTCTTCTTGAGTGTCTGCTAATGGAATGTTGGGCTACGACTGAAGAGCTTGCAACAACTTGTTTCGTTGCTGGGGAAAACTGCACATATCGAATATCGAAACGTTTTCTTTTACTTTCTTTATATATTCAATGATGTCATATCCCATATCACATTCGTTTACAACTCTTGTCTGGTTGTCTATCTTACTCAATGTGACTTTTGGTTGTTGGACCGTTGTGTCAATGTTTGGCTACTTGGCAGCAGTTGGGTTAACTTTAGGTTGAGGAGGAATGACTATAATGTGTCTTCTAGGTAACTCTTTGGAAATTTTAGGCTTGAGAGTAGTCGAGCTTGGAACTGGATCTGCAATGGGACCTTTACTGCGGGTGTTAATGTTTACAGCAGAGACTGTGTTGTCCATGGGATCGTCTTCTATTAATTCAGTTAACGGTACCCAATCCCATAATACCATAGTGGTATCTAGAGAAGGTTTCTCTACTTCAAGGTTTTGTTCCTCTAGAGGATCATCTTGATCTGGAATCTGTGAATCCAGCATTTGGTTCATGACTAAACTCATAGAGTTAATCCGTTGTGGGAAGCTCTTTTTAGAGTGTGGCTCTTGATGAAAGGTACAAAAGTGTTCCATTCCTATTTCATTTAGATTTAAAATGGGGGAAGTGTTCATAGGTGGATGAGATTGGTCATTGTCTTCCTTTTTCTTGTAGAAAGGTTTGAAAGGCTTCCTAGATGTACTAGTTGCCTTATCTTTCTCGAGATCTACAATTTTATTTGACAATTTCTGCATCATCTTAACTACGTTTTCCATGTCTGCTGATGACTCTTCTTTATTCCTGGTAAGCAGCAGAGGTTTTCTATTAGTTGTTGGCTTTGCTTCTGCATCTAAGGCATGTTTAGCAATGCTATCTGCTTCCTCTTCCACCTTTCTTGCTTGTTCGAAGTTTTCTATCAGGGTGGTTTTCTTAGTTCTTTTAACGAACATTGCTATGGGACCTTCAAGCGTTGTTGTATAATATTCAATTAAAGATTCTTCTACAGGTTTAGTTGCTTCACTGAAATTATTCAAGAGCGTGGTGAATCTTTGGTTAAAGTCTTGGACCTTTTCCTTCTTTTCCATTCTCATGGACAATAATTCTTTCATGAGTGTAGCTATAGTTTTTTTATTTCCATACTTCTTTAAAAAACAATTTTCAACTTCTTCCCAATTGGAAATTGAGCTAGCTTGTAAGCTAAAAATACCAGGAAGAAACTTTCGGTTCGAATGTGTATGGGAAAATCCTACAGACTAAATCTTCATCCTGTACATTTAAAAGATTTAAAGCCAAATAAAAACTCTTAAGATGATATTCAATAGATATGCCCTTACTTGGGTCGTATTTGGGCAAAACTTTCTCTGGATTTTTAGGCAGATTGTGGAATGGCCCAGCTAGATTTAATGCTCCCCTCGCTCTCCAAGCAAGTACATCCATGGATCTATGTGGAGAATTAGATGGAGAATCATGTGGTGAATTAAGTGGAGTATTATTTGGAGTGAAAAGTTCTCCAGTATTTTATGGATCTTCAAAATTTTCTGGTATTTCAAGATCGACTTCTTTCAGAGGTTGTGTGATCTCTTCCAAAGATAAATTTACAAGTTCTTCAAAGTTATGCACAAGAATCGAATCACGGGTGTATTGTCTTTCTCTTGTAGGGGTTTTTCTTCTAGGGAGAAAGGTTATCGCGTTTAAGCCACCTAGTTGTTTAACGTAAGCTCGTGTATGTCTTCTCAAATCGGCTACTTCAACAAAAGGTACAGCATACAATGTTTCTTGTAGCTCAAAATCAGAATTGGGATTTTCCTGATTTTCTTGATTTTTTGGGATTGCTGTCTCAAACGGGTTTTCAGTAGGATCTGCTTGACAAGAAGAGTCTCCTTTGTCAGCCATGCACTTCAGGCCCTCCTTCTAGTGCCAAAAACTATTGATGCCCCAAAAATCGCAGCATCAAGCAGCAAGGGATTCTCCCTAGTGAACAATCCCAATTAGATCGCTCACTGTTTGGTGTAGGGAATCCGTCCAGTTGACGGTTTCAGCTACTGTAAGATTTAAAGATTCTTATTCTTTCTACCAGTTGCGGCCCGATCCACCATTTATGTATTTTACTTTAATATGATATGCAAGCGCCTAAAGCTAAATGCAAGTGACTAATCTAAATTAGTATAAAACAGTATAAGGAAATCTAATCTATCCTTGCAAGGAGCAAATTGTAAATATGAGCAATGTATTGAAAGGAACCTCTAAAGATTACATGGATAGTCATTTAATTCGTAAAGAAGCATTTTCAACAGAAGGTTAAAGATATTAAAGATAGCTTTAATTCAGATTAATACATTCAATTACTCATTTAGGAAAAACATCTTTGTACAAAAAATAGTAAGATCATTCATTGCATAGAAATAATTCAGAACAACAAAGAAAGATCTCACTATAATATATGAATGTCACAAGAATAATTCAACAGGCATCCAATACACATTTCCAGGCAAAAACACGTCCTCTCGGGGCTCTTATTAGGCAAAATTCGCTTTCTTGGAGCAACTACAAAGTAGTTCGTACAAGCTTAGAAAATTTCTTTCCCCTGCCAAAAGTTTTTTACACTATTCACTAATCATCTATTTATAAGTTTATAAAATGCCTCTAGGGCTTCCACTTGTCCCTTTACAATTTTATTTTAAAAATTCTCCAAAATCAAGCAATTCGTGGCCTTTTCTTATAACAGAAAAAAGGATAGATGTCCTTGTGACTTCACGTTTTGACCACAAGGACAAAGAGAAATAAACAAAATCAAAACAACGCATCATGGCTATTGCAACTAACTTTCGGGTAGTTCCTCTGCAGGTGATGATGTGCCTATGCTGGTTGCTACTGTTGTTGTTGTCTTCTTCTCTTCCTCTGCTATATAACTAAACCATACTCCAGTGTCTCTTATAACAATATTTGCTGGCGAGGGGAGCAGGATTTTTTGTGAAGTCACATGTTTATCAAGCTCTTATTCAATACTTTGAAGTTATGCTATTGCTATCTGGTGGACCTCCTTGAACATGTGATTGTGCACTGATGATAGCCCAATGTAGTGGTGGAGATCATCTGTGGCAAATGCATCAATTTTCTTTTCATACTCCATTTGAACATCTAGCTCGTCTTTTAAATCAGACAGGCGTTGCTCTTTACTTGGAAATTCATCAAGGGTCCGGGGAAAAACAACCTTGCACTTTTCATGCACTTCGTGCATCTTTTGATACAGGCTATTACCTTTCCCCATCATACCCTGGATCTTAGCAATTAGCTTGGCGCCACAATTCCTGCAAAATTCCATGAGGGGTACATCTTCCTTAAAACCAGCTACAGATTTGAACGAGAGGTGTTTAGGGAAATCTGTCTTCCCTTCTCTCCACTCCATCTGGCTCAAAATGTTTTCTTTTACTACAGAGTACTTGTTTCTAAGCCTAACAGCCTCAGCATTAACCTCCTTCATTCTATCCAACATGGTCTTGATTCTACAAACCTCCTCAGTAATTAGTTCTTGCATGGCATGCAGTTGTCTCAAGATGTCATAGGACTATTCGTGAAAGGGAGACATATCCATTGCTCTGCTTTCTGCTCGCTCTAGTTGTTCAACCATCGACTGTTTATCCTCTTCCAGCTGAACAACTCTAGCTTCGGAATAATTCTTTTCTGCCTCAAGTACCATCATCTGGATTTCCAGGTGCTCTTTTTCTTCTTCCAGGTGTTGATACTTATCTGAAAACTCTTTGTGGTTAGCAGACAGGCGATTATATTTGTTCACCACAAGGTCCCTATAGGCCTGCTCATTAGCCACGGTATGTTGTTGACTCAAACTCTTTAACCATGTCGATAACATTGTTTTCTGTTGCTTTTGTTGCCGCCACAACAGCAGATTCCATGGCCACGGGAGCCGTATTTGTATTTTGCATAACAGTGGTTTCTCGCTGGGTGACAATATCCGAATGGAAAGGTCTCTTTAATCTTGTCTCCGACTTTAGTACTACATACTTTCTCTTCTTATAATATACAAATCTATCCCATCGAGACACCGTATGATCTTTGGATGGGGTGAAAGGGATGGTTGGGAGATTTCTTATATGGATGTTTGCCTGCATGTGTGGGGTCTATACCATCTGAGATGAGTCTCTATCCATATCCTGGGTGTTAGAATTACCCTCTTGTGTATCTTGGATGGCCTTAATCTCTTCTTCTGCTTTAAGCCGTCTTTCTTCTTCAGCACTTTGCTCTTCTTTGGCTTTACGCCTTCTTTCTTCTTCAGCACTTTGCTCTTTCTCAATCATCTCCCTCTCTTATTGATCATTGGCAGCTTGCTGCAACCTAGCTTCTTCAAGCCTGGGAGCCTCTTCCTGCTCCCTTTGCAACTTATCCGCAGCAATTTTCTAGAATCTCTCTGCCTCCTCTTTCAACCTTTTCTCTTTGTGGGTCGGGACCTCAACTGCTTCCCTTTCTTTCTACAAGTTGGATTCTTGGGATGTGGTAGAGCTAGAGTTGGCTCCACCATTGTGATGACAAATCTGCAATTCAGTCATATTACTGATTCCTCTGAATGCCTCCTCTTCATTGTCATAGTAATGTGCATAATCGAAGTGAGCATGCAACTCCCTGCAATGCTCCACAACTTTGTTCCATCTGTCATTTCTATGAAAGAGTGCTTCTCTGAAGTGAAAACCTCTTAACTCTTGAATGAACTCTTCAGCTGCTGCAACCCCCGAGAACTTACAGGCTCCTATACAGAAAGGCAAAGTAGGGAAGGAAGCCTTATGTAGCTTATTAAGAAATCCACCCATTCCATCAAGGAAAACTTGTCTGACTGCTTCTTTCAAGACTATGTAATCAGTGGTATATCTTGGTAAGATGTATGGTGCCTTAGAACCTCCGAACATTCTAATATAAGTACCTTCTTCCAAGAAGTAGAAATCACCATAATTTTCCATGACTTCCATGGCATTCTCTGACAGGCAATTGGGTTCTTCATTGAACATCTACTCATACAGAGGCATAATGAATTCTTAACATATGTGCTTATAGTGCGCCCTATAATTTTGAGCCTATAGTATTTTATAAGCAGTTTATATCGGGGTGTTGGACTGATCCCATAAGCAACCTAACTTGGGGAAAGGGAGTTTTGCCAAAATGCAATCAATGAGATATGAAGACATGTAAAACTCTGACTTTTTTAGAGCCAAACCTTTTTTAGCTGTAGCCACAGTAGATGCCAAACTATCTGAGAGGATAGTGGCCCAATCAAAAACAGTTCCCTTAAATGCTATGTAGTGGATAATGGGGGGCCATTGTATCCTATATACAATTCCATCAAGCATGCCGAAAATTCCACTTAACATAAGGGCAATCATCCTAAAAGGGGGTCTCAGGCTCTGAACTTCATACTCATCATTGTCTCTCTTCCTTAGTTGTTTTCCCATGATTAACAACCTTTTAGCTATTTCAAAATTATTCATCTGTCCCAGCCATACGTCGTCCAGTGCCTGCTGGGGATGTGGGAACTTATAGGCTGCTGCAATATAAGTCGGATGGAAGGAAGCGAATGCCTCCCCTTTGCTATCATGCAGCACTCTCGTTTGTGGGTTGGCATGCTCCAATATCCACCATATTACTTCTGAGCAAGGGAATAGCTCAAGGTGCGTAGAATATCTGGATATTCCAGAGCACGGGGGGTTCACTCAATCAACTTGTTACATAGCACGATCGTTCGCATGATGTTAAAGAATATCCCTAATTTCACTAAATATTGGAAAATGCATCCTAAAATTGCATTGTTGACGCCCCCTCCCAATATGCCTTTCCAATTAAGAAAACCCCTAGTTTCACTAGATATTGTAGGTATCCATTTTTATCAACCCATTTTTAACACCCCCTTTATATCATATTATCAAGTTGTAACAAATAGGAGCCCTCACACATCTTAGTATAAGAAAACAATCTATGCTAAATAAAATAGTAGTATAATGCTAATAATGATCCCACTAGGATTGTAGGGGTGACCGATCAATTTGCAGCAATAGATAGTGGAAGACCCAACGAAATATTATCGGGGAAGGCAAAATGTGTAAAAGGAAACACAGTCAAAAGATCAACATAACAAAGAATGTAAAAGACTGATAGTCCAATTGTTAGTGCAATGCTTAGAAAATATGAGAATTGCAGATGTTTCACACCATAGCCTGCAAATCTACCAATTTTATATCATCTAAATACAAAGATAGCCATAGAGAGCCCATGTTTTCTATAAGCTTAATAAATTAAACTCCATAAAAATGAAAAATTGAAACCCTTTCGTTGATGGACTCCCCTACCTTCCTATCAAAAGTAACATCATTGATGTTTGAACCCAAATGCACATAGAAAAATTCCTTTTAATTTTTAATAACACCATATGATCACGTGCATAGCATGGATTTGGGTCATTCACAAGATCCAAGGAATTTCCTCCACTTCCTCTACATTTGTTTTTGCAATCAAGGGAATTAACAATATTTAGTTACCTTTTCTTGGCTTATATCTAGTTTTTTTTTATAATCTTTAATATATGAGAAGGAAAAATCTCCATTGTTAGGTTTCAAGCATGCAATAGTTATAAAGATACACATATGGTGAAACTTATATGATACTATTTCATGGTATTGATAACACATAGGGTATGTAAATAAGGATTTACATTTTCAACTATGTTCATGTTAGTTCCAATACAATATTAAGATGGATCCCTTGCATATAAGAATTGAAATCACAATTATGAATGTGCCAAATATAACTCAATCTAACAACTATTCCTAAATGGCAATGTGAAAATATTAAAGAAGAATACAAAAAGTTGAAAGGTATAATTAGTAAATAAACATTGATCTAAATTTTATTGGTTCTAGTGAGCCAAGAAAGATTGATCTCACTTTTCTTGGTTTCCGTGGAACAAGGTTTAATTGAATTTAAATTCCCACCTAAACCCCAACCTCAAAAATGAAGAGTTAAATCTTTTACTTGAATGCCTACACAAAATACAATACAATTGTTCAAGTCCAGAACTCCCAATTAGCTACATCTCTTAACTTAAAGATGAAAAAAAATATCACATCAATTCAAACCAAGCCTATATAAGCTATTAAATGAGGATTGCTCAAGGCCAATAATCTAAACAGACTTACATCAATATTATCATTGGTACACTATTATAAGATTTATGCAAAACTTGGGATCATAAGCAATATCAAACAAAAATGGAGTGTCCTCAAGTTTTAGGTGGGTATGAATTGAGCCCATGATTTGGAGGTTATTCCTCAACACACCCAAATAAAATAATCCCCAATATTTATATTACTTTGTCAAATTAAAACCTCCCTTGAGCCCTTAATACGGAGCAATATATTTTTGAGGTTTTTAAGAGTATTCAAACCCCCATTATGAATGGACGTGATATGATATTGCCTCACTAGTGAACCCCCCGTGTTCCAGAGGCCCTCATGTTTAGGTAGATTTGCTCTTCTTCTAAGAGTGCCCCTGGGATATCTTGGTCTCTGAGAATCCGGTAAATATCTCCCCACCTGACCTCAAGAGGGACACCTATGGTGCATTTAGTGTCTTCAAACAGAGTTTCAATTCTCGACTCTACTGGCTCTAGTTCCACCATTTTAGCTTTCTTTCTGCTACCTTTTGGCATTGTAGCTTATCTATGTCAAGCAGCCATACGTGAATGGACATAAGATTGCAAATTATCATGCAAAATAGAGCAAGATACCAAAGTATTTTAATACTAAACTAGCATGATAATATTTAACAATAACGAACAACAATGTTGTAAACTGGCGAAGGAGATACAGAAAATCTCTTAAACGAACCCAGATTATAGCTGTGAAACTAAACGTTCTAGGGAAGGTGAGGACGAGTTTTGAAAAAAATGAGCAAGCGTATGAGTGAAGTTATGGATAATGCTACCAAGGAGGATTGAGTCTCGCGGGTTCGCAGGACTAGGAATGCCCATGAGGGCCAATGGCTGTAGAGCCTATGTTTGGAAACATCCGAACAAATGAAGAATGTCCACAATCCATGCAATTTAAACGGCGACATTTATCCCGAGAAAGGTTTGACGCAAACAATAGAACAAAAGAAAATGGTAAAACCACCTACCTGACAAAGAAACGTTGATCTCACGGAGATCGACAAGGCAATGATTAAGCTGAGATGGAGTAGTTCGCACAGTCTCCAAACAGCGTTCTCCAAGGAAAAACAAATTCTACCAATGGCAGTGGAGAACCCCTATAACCCTTATATCCAATTTGATACGTGTGGGAATTCAATGGGTAGGTGACAATTTTAAAATGGAGTTAAACATGCTTACGGTGGGGTCATTTCAACAACTTGGAATTTAAGCATAACCATCAAAACCGGAGGGAAAAGGGGAGTTTCATCCGCCGTTGCGGGATGAAATATTGTGTTCTTCCGAAGTTACGGCGAGCACTCGCGAGTTCCTACCACTACGTGGGAGACTTGGAATTTGAACATGGCATTCACCCGTTGCGGAAAAGATAAGAGAGATGATCCGTTGTTGCGGAAAGACTCGACGAGTTCTTCCGAAATTGACAAGTCAATAGTCCGTTGCGGCGAAAGTTCTTGAGTTGGTCTGCCGTTGTGGGAAGATTCGATGAGTTCTTCCACAATTTTGGATGAATTTGGTAAGTATTTTCCGAAAAATTGAAAGGTCGAGGGACTTGGTAAGTAGGCGCCCGTTGCGGAAAAACTTCATGAATGATTTCGCCATTGCAGGTGAACATCTTGAGTTCTTCCGAAATATCAGATAAACGCACTGTGTTTCCGCATTTGCGGGAAAGAATCTCAAGTTCTTCCGATGTTTCAGATAAACGTAAGTGCTTTCACTGTTGTGGGAGAAAAACTTGAGTTTTGACTTTAGAAGAAAAACTACAACTCGAAAAAGATTTCTCATTGGAACAAAAACTAAGTACAAAAAACTTTTCAAAGAAGACTTAACTCCTAAGCAAACTTTCTAGGAAAATAAAAGGAGGGGCCCCAATGTCTACAAAAAAAAAATTGGTGGGGGATGTTGCTGTAACAACAAGTCCCCCGCGGGAATATGAAAGTTGTTTTATGTTGGTATTCCCTTTTTATTTGTATTTGGTTGTAACTGGAGAATCGATCCATGAACGAAAAGATTTCATTCCCGACACACTCGTCTATAATCTGGTCAATGAAGGGTGTGGGATAGTTATCTCTGCGACAAGCCAAATTTAGATCCCTAAAGTCAGTACAGACCCGGATAGTTTCTTTGTTTTTATCAACAGGAACAGGATTGGATACCCATTCAGTTAAAGGAATAAGATATATGAAGCTTGCATTTAATAGTTTTTCAACTTCTTCTTTGATGGCAACGGATTTCTTAGGATTGACCAAACGTAATTTCTATCACACCGCCTTAACATTATCATAGGTTTTTATCTCGTGTTCAACTATGCTAGGATCAATGCCTGACATTTCTTCATAATACCAAGTGAACACATCGTGAAACTCCTTAAATAGAGAAGTATAATGCATGATTTCCTCTGGAGAGAAATCAACACCTATATTGATGTTTTCCACAATGTCGGGGTTAATGGATATATCAATTGGAATGGTTTTTGAAATATTAGCCAATTTTCCTTCCCAAGTCACATTGTGTGTTTAGACGGGGAATTAGTATTTTTCCATGTCATCATCAAGATAAATTTTATGGTTTGACCTCTAATGAGTCTGTGTTTGGAATAAATTATTATCTATGATGCATAACTTCCCAAGGTCGTTCAGAGATACTCATGACTTCAAGGATGGCTTCATCTAATGAAAAACTCTGATACATGATGTCATGAGTACTAGGAGTGTTGATGGATCATATTGGTGAAGTGTAAGGATCATATTCCTCCATCTGGGAATGATTTTGATCTGAATATGTTGAAGCCATTTGGATAGCTTGATATGAAATCTCTACGGTAGATAGGGGTACACTACTCTCTATTTCATTATGTTGCATACAAGTTAGTATATTTCCATCACTCTTTTCGACTAAGATGTCCTCCTTTGAGGCTTCCTCCAATGAGGTGGAGCCAACTTCTGGTATGGACTTAGAAAAACATTTTAATGGAAAGTATACTTCTGATGTAATAGTGAAAATTGGAGTAGTGTGAGGGATAAATACTGGTGCGGGAATCACGAAAGTTCCCATGAGGGATGAATCTTTGAACATTCCTACCCCAATATATTGTCATCATTTTCGAATACCCTACAAAAGGTACATTCAAGTGGAGACTTGTTTCAGGTGTGCAGTATTCTAGTTGATCGATTGTGACAATATTCCCTTGGTGGGGGAACCGAATAATTCAGAATACTGAAGACACTACAACGGTCATCTTATGTATCCAACTACGTCCCAATAGAAAATTGTAATCTATGTACGCATCCACTACCTCAAAATCTACTTGAACCGTTTTACCTCTGAGTTCGACTGGGAAAGGAATGATAAGTCCATGAGAAGGGAATGAATGTCCATCAAATGATTTGAGTATTGTATGGGATGGTACTAGGGTGGGTGATCCCAAAGCTTTCCAACCTACTAGTGAAATGACATAAGTTGAGGCTCCTTCATCCACAACGGTTTGAAAAATGTTCTTACCATGTGAAGTCATTTTAATATGAAATGTGATTTGAGATGGAAGCCTGCATTTGTACTATTCTAAATCAAAAGTTATCAAATTGTTGTCAGATGGATCAATAGTAGTGATAGTAGACAATAGTGTCTTTCGTTAAGTAGGACAACTTTGCAAAACTTCCAAGGAGGACATTGCGCAAGGATCTTGAGCTAAGTCTTCAACCACATTGTAGTTTTGGGCAACTCGTGCATGAGGATTGTGTGTTTTTCTATGGAAAAACCCTTTTGGCGGTCGATGTACTATGTATATCGTTGGTTTCTCAGTTGTTATATAACCACTAGGATGAGATCCAGTTGTTTATGCATCATTCGAAGGTGTGTCATAAGAACGATCCCTTGTTTGAATGTTTATTTCATGTTCACTAATCGTGAAGATGTTATTGTTGGGGGGATTTCCCCCTTGTGGGGTGTTTTCTTGGTTCCCTCCTGGGGGACGTACTAGCACCGCAGCAACCATATGTTGTTGATGGGGGAATGTTTGAGTTAGGATGAAATTTTTTTGTTTCCTTCCTCATTGTACCAACATTCGATGAATTTCATCCATTTGAGGAAAAAGGTGAGTAGGATGATCCCCCTTGGATAATTTTGCAAGGGTGTTTATTTTTTTGGTTCTCATGATTGCCTCCAATAGGATTATTCACCTTAGGTGCTTCTCCCATCCTAGAATTAGCCTTGGGATTCTTCTTTTGTGTCATCTTTTTTCCTTTTGGGTCTACAGTTTGAACCATAATCACTTCATAAGTTTGGGTGGGATTTGCGTATTGTTGTGTTTCCTAGCCAGATGTGGGTTGTGAAGTCTGAACTGACATTTGTCCCAATTGTTGGGTAATGTGTTCAATTTTGTTGACGGATCCAATCACACCATTAGTATGAGGTCCTTTTGGTGACCTAGTTGGACCAGACACGGGTCTTACAGCACGAGGTATTAAATCATAAAGTGTGCCTGGTTGGGAATATATCAAATCCATATGTTGATCACTATGAATGAGATGTTATTTATTCATGGCTCCTAAAATGGCTACATATTTGGCAAGAGTAGGTAATACTGATTTTATGAACCAATCTGCTAAGAATTGATCCAGTATTTCAACTTTTATAAGCCTTATCCGCCTCCTTCATTGGTGGATACGATCTGATATGTGAGTAGAATTGGACTTCCTAAGTCAAGTAAAAATTTCTGTACCTATCTCATAGCGGATAGCTAATTGAAAATGTGTCAGAAAGACCATAGCTAAAGATGGAAATTTCGTGAATTTATTGCCGGGAAACTCAATGTACCATTTCACAACGGTTCTCATTAGGGTCCACTGAAACAACCTTAACCTAATACTATAATCAACTAGGGAATTGGATGAACAACACAAATGGAATGTCATCACATGATTTGATGTATATTCCCTTGTTTCTCCATCAAACTTGGGTATGTCTGAGGGTAGTTTAGTTGGTATGGTTGGCCACCCATTCAAATGTAGAACAAGGTCATTAGTCAACCGGGATAAATCTGATAGATTCAGTGTGGCTAGAAATGGTGATTTGACTGGTGCTATAGAAAATGATTGATACACGGGTGAATATTGATGGCTCCATTGTTGTTGTCCTTGGGCTTGAAAAGCATTCCAAGGAGGATTCCCTCCTTATGGAGGTTGCATCCAAAAATAGTGGTTACTTCCTGAATGTTGTGCATTCCATTGTGGAACAAGATGCATGTATGGATTGCCCCCTTGCAGAGGTATGTTACAATAATATAGGTTACTTGGTGTAACATGACCATTCCATTGTGGGATGGGATTAATGGGTGGATTTCCCCCTCGCGGAGGCGGGTCCCAATAACATTGGTTACTTGTCAGAATTTGACCACTCCATTGAATGTTTAATTGGTTTTGATAAGCATTCCAATGTGTATTCCCCCCTTGCATGGGTGCTTCCCAATAATATTGGTTACTTCCTGGAACTTTCCCACTCCAGTGTGGAATGGGGTTGATAGGTGGATTTCCCCCTGGTGTGTTACCTGTTGGGGGTATGGTATTTCCTCTAGGATTTGTGCTAGAAAGAGGCTGATTTCCCGAGGCATTTCCACTAACCTGTGGAGCATAACCCCAATTGGCATTACTTCTCCATGGTCCATCCATTCCTCTAGGAATATTAACATTCCATTGTTACAATGTAATTTTCCACCTTGTGAGCATCAGCATTGATTGGCCTCCAAGATCCATCTCACTGACTCAGTTTCACCTTATGTCCTCCAGAAACACTTTTTCCCTATTTTTCTTCCTGTATGCTTATTGTCCCATTATAGCCAGCATACACACGAGTTGTTCCACTATAGCCCGTGGGTACCATGTAAAATGGTAAAAATCATTAGAAAATTACTTTTTACTCCCAAAAAGCGGTCTTAGGGTGACCTTTGGCCCTCCATTTTCCCCGTAATGCCTTGATGTGTCCTTTCACTTACCTTTGGAAGGCTATATATTGAGCTCTTATGGCATATGGAAGAGAGGAAAAAGAGAGAGCAAGATAACTCTAGTGGATTTTTGCCATGACTTGAGTCTACACTCATTGATCCTTGTTGTTGTGAACCCCTTATGTTCACCTTCCAAGCTCCTTTCGTAGTTTGAGTTTGCGATTACATGGAGGATTGAAGTGGTGGAGGCACAAGTGGAGAGACCCAATTCTTGGTTCAGATTGGTTGCCGGCAAGAGGTCGTATATTGTACTTTTTGTTATTCATTAATGGAAATACTCATTTTCTCGTCCAATTGATGTTGTGAATATTATTAAATTACATTGGGTTATATTTACTTGTAATATCATGGATCATGTTATTGATTATGCTAATGTCTTTCACATATTATATGCACTTGCTTGTACTTGTTGTTGAGACTAATCTGCAGGTTCAAGTGTAGAAGTGAAAGCTCAACAGGGATCTACATCAAACATCCAATTGAAGGTTGGTCTTTTCTCCATTATCTTAGCATTGTCATTTATATAGCATTGCATTGGGAATTGATTCATTTTCTGGTAGTCAGCTATCTATTGTGGTCCACCCCAAGCCATAGGAATTTTTCTCCGTAACAGAAATGGCGACTCCACTGGGGAGAACCTCCATTTTGGGGGATTTTTAGGCATTTGTCCTTATTTAGAGTTGTTGTGTGTCGATCTTCTGTGTCATTGATTGGCCGTTGGGATATACTATAGAAAATAAGCTTTTATGGGTGATTGGACTCTCTTTTTGCTCATTTGCTTTTCTTTGTATGCGGGTCAACTTAGCTTTGCCCGCGTCTACCTTCCTCTATCAGAACTGTAGCCCGTGTTTACCCACAGCGTTTCTCTCGGCAGTAGCATACAACTCTGGGTTTGATTGATTTATGGACTTGGATTGTTGTTGGGTTGGTTTTGAGTGTTCATGGGTCTTAGTTGGCCTTATTCCTAACTGTTCCATGCTTGTTTGTGACCAGAAGCCCCTTTTTCTCTTTGTTTTGAGCCTTGTTAGTTTATAACCATTTTTTATTTTCTAGCTCATTGCATTGGTTGAGTCTCACTGTTTGGGATTTTTTGGGTTGTCTTAGTGATCTGCTCTATATTTCTTTAACCAAATAGGTAGATTTTGCTTGCATTTTTTCATTTCGTCATATTGAAAAAATGCAAAAACATAGTTTTTCATTTTCCTTTCCATTATAAGAGAAAATACAAAAAAAAAAATTGTTTTCCATACTGCATTTTGCATCTGAGTGCTTGTGCTTTCATATAGGTTCTGCTTGTGCATTGAAAATTTAAAAGAATTGCATTTTATTTCTAACCGTTGGATTGATTATCATTTTAGTGGCATTGTTTTTATTGGATAGATGAGTCTAGAGTTTGTTGGTTGTGCATACTATTGATTCCTACACATCATTAGTTTCACGACCATATCCCTTGAGTAATTACAGCCATTTAAAATCAACGCTTAATCTTAAAATTGATTAGAACGATTTTTCTTTTATAGAGTGCACCAACTAGTATAAGTTTAGAGTCTTGGAATAGATCGTTGTGAGTTAACAATCCAAGACTACTAGACGAAACATTATGTGTCTAACCAGGGAATGGTGAATTCCATAATATACATCAATGTTCTCAGGAATCTCTACTCAGACCAGATTTAAGCACGAGGTCATGGGAGGTTGGTTGCAGAGATATCCCTCCAATACTAGCCAAATGTAGGAGATATTTCCAGGATTTGTTCGTGTACGGGCGCTCTTAAGGGATCTGTACCTCTTGAGTTTCAAGCTTAGCTACCCTTCCCATACGACAGATCCCACCTGCTACTGTTCGCATGAGCATTGGTTATATTGTGGTGACCTTCGTTGCCTTACCTAGGTATCGCATAGGGTGATTGCAGTGGTTATACTGTACGTATCCTGAGTCAGATAGGGGTTGGACAGCATAGTTTCCTGTTGTATAGGGATTTGACCCTGTGCGGACAGTGAAGTCTAAGAACCCTTATACCTGATTCTGTTACCTCCAGTTATAGTTTGGGAGTCTCAAGTCTCTCCTAGGAGAGACATACCAGCTGTAATGTCGGGAGGTCCCTTGAGCTAGTCTTGTTTGTTCACATTTTGTTGTAGTTTCTTAGGTGTGTGCTCTTTTTTCTTTGATCATTAGTTTGGCCATTAGGGGATGATCTGATTTATTTACCTTTCATAGGTATCGTGGTGCAAGGTCCTACTCTCCGCCGGTCTCATCGTTTGGCTAGTTTACCGGCTGCCGAAGTTACATGTCGTGTTCAGAGGGGATGCCGGAAGGCCCTCTCCGATTCTTTTTATTCTTTTGAAACACTTAGCGCTGAAATTTTCGTTGGTTTTGGCATGGGATAAATCCCTATGACTCCGTCGGGTAGAGTTGAAGACGCTTCTGCCCCTCCTACTCCTAGAGAGGAATGGGGGGGCGATCCACAACCCGAGGCCCTACCTAGTTTGTTTGGGTCAGATCCACTCGAGGACGACCCATTCAATCCGTTGAATCCATGTAATTTCCTATATGGGATGCCAGAGTCACATGTTAACACATGTCCTACGACCAACACTACCCTGTTCTCTCATGGTATTCCTAGCTACAACACAGATGATCCATCCACTATGTTTGGTAGTCATGGTAGCACTATTCATGGTGTTGGAAACACTGCACTCACTGAGGGCACTACCCTTGCTGGGAACACTGCACTTTCTACTCACACACGTCAGTATGGGGCGAGATACATTCCTCCAAACATTCTCAATCTTGGAGAAGGCCACCTCCTAGGACTACCCCTCCTGGTGAGAACATTGTTCACAATACGGCTCACATTCCATAGTATAATACACATGCCTCTACACGTCAACCCAGGACCACATTTGCTAATGTTAACAATCCTCCTAATACCGGGAGTGGACACATACCGTATACTTTTACGACTGCTCCTGCTACTAGTAATGCTAATGTAGGGGGTGGGAATATCCCTTATACTTATGGTCACAACACCACTGCTCCTGCTACTAGTAATGCTAATGTAGAGGGTGGGAATATCCCTTATACTCATGGTCACTACACGACCGCTCCTGCTACTAGTAACGCTTATGCAGGGGGTGTAAATATACCTTATAATTATACAACCGCTCCTGCTACCAATAGTACTTATGCAAGGGGTGGGAACATACCTCATAATTATGGTCATTATAACACGGTTCCTGCTACGAATAATACTTATATGCCCCATAATTATGGTGATAACCCTTACTACGACACAGTCGGTGTTGGCCATCATTACAACCCACCTCATTACGGTGCTCTTAATACATATATACCTGCTTACCCTCACACGGGTCAAGTTGGAGGAGGTTATCAGCCTTATGGCCAAGGTCATAGTTATGGTCCATCTTATCCTTCAAGTCTGTAAAATCAACCTTTTATGGGAGCTTATAATCAAGCTTTTCAGCCGCAACTTCCGTTCCTTGCTCAATTGAATTTTATAGATCTTTCGAAGCTCACGAATGATCCGGTGTGTCACGATCCTAATTGGCCTCCAGTCCATACCAAGATCCCATTGGACATTCCCAATTTTGAGGGGAAGGGTGGTGAGGATTTGGGTTAACACATTACAACCTTTCACCTTTGGTGCTCATCAAACTCGTTAAATCACGATTCCATTCGTTTGAGACTATTTCAACACATCCTCATGGGCAAAGTCACGAAGTGGTATGTTGAGTTTCCTGGGGGCACGTACAGGGGTTTCAATGAGATAGCCTTGGTTTTCCTGGATCATTTCCAGTTGTCGGTTCACTACGATACTGGCACTGAACTCTTGTTTACCTTCCACCAAAATAAGGCCACACACATATATGACCACGTTCAAGAGTGTCGTCGACAGAAGAGGTTAGTGAAAGTAAAAATTCCTTCAGAGTTTCTGTTGGAATGGTTTCTCAAGACTTTACTTCATACATTTCTAAGGATGTTTCGATGTCCGGCATTACGACTGACGAACAAGCTATACTCAAAGTCCAGCAGCTAGATTTACTCTATGCTCAGTTTGGCATTCTTTATGACATTATTCCTGACGCACCGTGATCACGACATGATCCCAAGCCAATTCCTAGACCACATGCCGATGGCATCGTTGGATCTGCAAGTACTCAACCTATAGATTTGGTTGCTAATCAAATGCAAAATTTGTCACTTAACCAATCTACTCCCAGACAGGTTCACACCTTGTCCAATTCCACCCCATTGTTCGATGTACACGCTATGCAATCGGCGAACCCATCGGGTAACTAACAGCCTGGTGGTAAGAAGAAGGGAAGAAATAACCCTAAGGGTGGAAACAATGGGAACAATGGTAGTAATCGTAATACTCCTCAGAAAGAGAACGCCAACCCTCCTCGGGACGGCGGAATTGCTGGTGGGGACTATAAACCCAGGCGTAAAGTGAAATTCCCTTGCAAGCTTTGTGGGGAAGATCATCTTACTCACTTGTGTCCTCAGATTGAAGAAGCATCTAAGCATATTGCACAGAGCCTAGTTGTGTTGAAAGATCCCCTTCCACATCATTAGAATAAGGATTTGAATTCTTCTGCTACTGGTTATGGGACTAACGAAACTACAAAGTATTCTTGCCATGCTGGTGGCTTTGGATGCATGAATATGGTTAAATCAGAGGTTATTGTTGCTACTCTCCAACGTGATTACGATGCACCATAATTGAATATGGGGAATGAGCCTCCTCCTCCTCCTCCTGATACCTCTTTTCATATCGAGAAGCCCACTACTATGCCGCGGATATTGAAAAGTGTTCCCAAGCGCTCTACGCATAATTCCAATGCTCGAGTCTCCCAGAACTACTCTATTGTAGAAGATTTGGGTCAAATTCTGTGTGCCATGTTGGCTATCGAGGTTTTGCAAGCGTGTCCTTCTCAAAGACATGCCCTTTTGTGTGGTTTAGGAGTTCAAGATGGGGGGAGTCCTAACGTTATCAATTTTGACACTACTGACGTTCAACCTCGCTTACCTTACCATGTGGCTTTTCAAATCCTTGTGGAGTGCTTGCAGAATTTCGTAAAAAGAATAGTGGTTGACGAAGGTGCTTCTATGTCAGTAATTTCTTTATCTTGTTGGAAAGCTCTTGGCTCTCCTCCCTTATCCATGTCTATGACCATGATCACTGCATTTGATGGTCAGTCGTTTAAGATGCATGGGATTCTTCCTTCCCTCGTCGTCCTCTTGGGTGGGAAACCTATGCCTATTGAAGTCAAGGTGGTTGATGCACCCATCGACTACAACCTTCTCCTGGGTAGGTATTGGATTTACACTATGAGAGCGGTCATGTCCTCTGTATTCAGAGTTATTTCCTTTCCACACGAAGGCAAGATTGTTATGATCGACCAGCTAGATTTCGTTAGTCCTTATTCCACAGCACCCACGGGACCTGTTGTCCCCCAAGTCAAAGATTCTCAGTCAGAAACTGGGAACATGGGTGTCGGATTGTACCCCTCATTGTTGGGATCTTTTCATTTCCCTGCACCCATTTCTTTTATCGAAACCATTTCCGATAATGCACCTCCTCCATTGAATAATGTACCATTCCGAACATCGTATTTTAATGACCCATGGACCTTACTGTCCATGAGTTCCATGTCTAGAGATATTGCGCATGTTTGAATGGCTATGCCACTGTCTGTTGCTGAGCTTGCATATCAAGATATTCAACAAGCCACTGCAGAGCCGAATCTTTCCTCTTCACAGACAAAGCAGGAAGATCCCATTATGCTGCCGGAATGGGCGGTCAACTCATCTTGTTCGTACAATTGTCTTGACGGTACTTTAGCTTCGGATGAAGCTATTATTGAGGTCATGTGTGGTAGTGAAAGACCTTGGGAAGACATGCATCATCGCTCCCATTTTATTCCCAACCTGGATCTTATCTAACAAGAAGATTTTAGGACGACTCTTTCCTAAATGGTTGGTCACCCTGTGGTTCCTCGGGATTCACATGGGATTTATGCAAAGGGGAACATGGATAATATTTCCCCTACCATACCGATCAACATTTCTCGTACCCCCAGAAAGGTTGAGAACATTTACATCAGTGTTGATTGCTCTCGTGAGGAGGTTCGCATCTAAAACGAATTGTTTAAGGAACTCCGGGAGGCTTTCGCCTGGTCATATGAGGAGATGCCATGAATAGACCCCAACATTGTCGAACACGAGATTAGAACATATCCCAATGCTAATCCGGTTCGAAAAATCCTTCGTGTTGTGAACCCTAGAAAGGCAACCGCGATCAAAGCACAAGTGGAGAAACTGCTTAAGGTTGGTTTTATCTACCCAGTTCCCCTTACCGAATGGGTGTCAAATCCCATTCATGTGGATAAGAAGCAGGGAACTATCCATGTATGCACTAATTTTAGAGATCTAAATCATGCATGTCCGAAGACAATTTTTGCACCCCATTCATAGATCAGATTTTGGATGCTTGTGCAAGAAGCGAAGTTTTTTCGTTTATGGATGGCTTTTTAGGATATAATTAGATACAGATAAAACCCGAGGACCAACATAACACTGCTTTTATTTTTCCTTGGGGTACTTTTGCGTACCAGAAGATGCCCTTCGGCCTTAAAAATGCCGGAGCCACTTTTCAGCATGTTATGACCTACACCTTTCATGACCTTAAACATATAGTAGAGTCATACTTGGATGATCTTGCTGGCCATTCTCGCAAGAGAGTGCACCACCCCAAGTACCTCCATTTAATTCTAGAAAGATGCATACACTACAAGATTCGATTAAATCTCAATAAGTGCATCTTTGTTGTGAGAATGGGTGGCCTTCTAGGTTTTGTAGTCTCGAAAGAGGGTATCCGATTCAATCCCCTTAAAGTTGAGACAATACTTCGGTTGCCTCCTCCACGCAATGTATTCAACTTTAGAGCCTCCAAGGGAGAGCTACTTTTCTATGTCACTTTGTAGTAAATTATTATAGTCTTACTAAACGTTCTGGACGCTTGTTGAAGAAAGACACGCCGTTAATCTGGGATGAGCGAGCCCAGCAATCTTTTGATGCTCTTAAGAAAGCTTTGGTATCGGCCCCTTTGCTTAGTCCGCCTGACTTTGCAATATATTTTATACTTTTTGTCACCGCGTCTCAAGAGACAATTGGCATGGTCTTAATTTAGGTTGATGATGTGATCATGGAGCCTGTGATCTATTACCTTAGTCGAAATCTAGTAGACATTGAACTGAGATACACCCATGTGGAAAAGTTGGAACTTGAGACTGTTCATGCAGTACAACAGTTACAACATTACATCATGCTTATGAAAACCACAGTCATAGTGCATATCAATCCATATAAGTTCATGCTATCACAACGTCTTATAGGGGGGAAGTACAATAAATGGATTGTCATTCTTCAGGAGTTTGATCTCGATTTTGCTTTGGCAAAGTCAGTGAAATCCTTGGTTTTCGCTGAGCTCATGTCTGACCTTCCGCGACTTGATGAGTATATTTTCCATGAAGATTCCTTTGTGGATGAGCACTTATTTCTTATCTCGCCAGAAGACCCTTGGTATGGGGATTTTATTGTATATCTTCAAATTTTGAAGTTTCCTTCACACTATTCATGAGGCGAATGACGGCGTATGAAACACCACGCTAAAGATTATACTATCCTCAGCGACACTTTGTATCGTCAAGGAAAAGATTCTACCCTTCATCGTTGTTTGAATCACGAAGAAGTGAAGCGTGTTCTTAATGATTGCCATGCTGGGGCGTGTGGCAGTCACTTATCCGGGCTTGCAACTGCCCAACGCATTATGCGAGCAAGTTACTTTTTGCCTTCAATCTTCAAGGATTGTATGAACGCCGTAAGGAAATGTCACCCTTGCCAGGTGGTTTCTCAAAATTTACACTCGCATCCAGCGCCCCTTCATCCGGTCGTCACCGTCAGTCCCTTCACCAAGTGGGGGGTGGATTTCATGGATTGCAAACCAGCTTCAGCTGGGGGGAATCACCATATCATTGTGGCCATGGATTACTTCTCCAAATGGGTTGAGGCCATGCCTACCATAAAAGCCGATGGTGCTACAACATCCCATTTTGTGTTCAATCAGATCATTACTCAGTTCGGTATTCCAAGAGAGATTGTCACTAACCATGGCAATCACTTTCAGAACAAGATGATGGCGGATTTGTCACTCAAGCTTGGGTTTCATCAAGAAAATTCATATTCTTACTATCCCCGAGCGAATGGTCAGGTTGAGGCAGTCAATAAGTCCTTAAAAACCATTCTCCAACATACCATCCAACAGCGCAAGAAAAACTGGCATATTATGTTATATCTTGCTTTGTGGGCATATCGAACCGTAGTTAAGACTGCCACCGGGTTCTCACTATTTCAGCTAGTACACGGTGTGGATTCTATTCTACCAATTGAATGTGAAATCCCTTCATTAAAACTAGCCATAGAGATCCTCCATGATATGTCAGATGTTGAGCAACGTTTGATCCACCTTGAGCAGCTTGACGAGTAGCGTCGAGATGTCTCCGTGGCTATAGATGCAAATAAACATTGTTTCAAGGTTCAGTACAATAGGTTTGTTCATCCCCGGCAATATGTTGAAGGTGACTTGGTCCTCTTATATGACCAGGCTAAAGAATCCCTGGGGGCATGCAAGTTTAACCCCATGTGGCACGGTCCTTACATAGTGAGGTGTGTCCTAGAAAAAGGATACTACGAATTGGAATATTATGAGGGGAACGCCTTGAAGGAGCCTAGAAATGGGCTCTACCTCAAGCGATATTACGCTTGAACTTCGAGTTCGAGCTAATACTTTTGTATACTAGTGTATAGTTGCTTCTGTACATAATTTAGGTTTCTATTGGTTTTTCGGTCTGCTGATTTGCTTCCGTTTGGTTGACATATGTGAGCTGATTCTCCTGTGTTCTTAGGATTCGTGAATGGTGCTAGCTGTCATACGCAGCAGCTCGCTTCTGATGCTTGGGTTATTTATTCACCTAACCACCTAGTTGTGTCTTCAGGAGGTGCTTGTCTCGGTCCTACATCCAACAATGTGGATGAGTACAGTGTTGTAGTTGAGCTGCTTCGGGATGCCATTTCGCATGGTATCCAACGTTTAGAAGTCCACCTAAATTCACAACTGGTTGTGTCTCAATTGAATGGTCAGTACCATGTGAGGGATCCTACTTTACTATGGAGATTCTTAAGGGTAAGACTCTTGGAACGTCATTTTGTTTCCATTACATACATTCATGTTCCGAGAAGTTTTAATCATGTATCTTATGCATATGCTAACTATGTCCTAGATTGGAATTTGTCACATTCATAATGAAGCACACAAATAAACATACATTCATACATTTGTACATACACATATACTAGAACCGGAGAGCCGTAGTTTTTTATAAATAACATGTCCAAAATGGTAGTGTCACAATACAAAACTGGAGCCCGTAGCTCTCAAAAATATACATATCGATACAAAAATATGGGACTCTAAGATGTCTGATAGTAATAGTGTACTGCGTTGGCTATCCGCTGCAGAAGTCGCACCCAAGGACTCGGTACTCCCACAACATGGAGCTGCATGTCCTCTGGCAGCCGCGCTACCTCAATCATGGGTACCCTATTGGTCATGCAAGACAGGTTGACCCGCACGGTCTCTAATGTACTCTCTGCTGCGGCGCCAACTACCTCTCCACCCCTGCCCCATCAACGATGTCTCGAGAAACCCTCTGGTCTTCGTGGACCAGTGTCTGTGAGAAAATAGCAGAATGTTAATATGTGATGCTACCCCCCAAAAAAAAAATTCATTTTCATATATAGTAAAAAATACCAAAAAATTTAATACACAAAACATAAAAAGAGTAACATACCGATGTCTCTGTACGACGCTCCTAGAGGAACCGGCATGTCGCGATCACCACGGAATTCTATCCCTTCATATGGGTAATCATCAATGGATATGACCTGTCGATCCCACCAGTGAAAGAAATCCTTTGTGTATGGTGATGCCTGTTGGCAACCACCCTATCGTGTCAAGACCTCTGCCCATCGGGTCACGGCTGGGTCACGGAGACTATGAGGAGGGACTTCAACCCTCGAACTGAGCCCCGGAACCCTCTCGAAGAAAAAAATGCATAATATACTGTCCTATCCAAAAAAAAATTCCTCCCCATGCTTTCACTCCATGCAACAGTCATATATCATGGGCCGCATGCACTGTGAGGCGTAGAACATCACTGGCCTTGAAGCCTGGTGTAGAGCTACCGAACCTGTGATCCTGATGAGAGTAGCCACTATAATCTTCATGCTCAAAATGACTATGGATCCAATGGGTACCTGACTCCCCACTTTCCGAGTGTTGGGAAGACAATGCCTCTCTATGTAGTCGGGAATGGTGATCCCACCACCCACAGTACGAGATCGAAGACTTGCCACTTTCCCTCGACGGGACAATCCAGTAATGAAATAAATGGCATCTACCTCCAAGGAGAGTATTTGACCATCCAGGTTGAAATTTTGTGCGTCTACGTCCTAGTAGTCTATCAAGCAGCGAAGCAATTGGTTTTGGGCCCTCAAACCCCCCATGCTCCAAAATTTGAAAATCCCACATGCTTGTAATGCTTGTTGTGTAGGAAAATCATTGCAAATGGCCTCATCCACAAGGTCATGCTTTATTTCCCTCCATTCTAGAACCATCGTAGAGGAAGAAACACCAATAGTTTATTCTCTTACATCTAAAAAAACAAACCTTGCGGCCATACCTACTGGCTATTTAGCAAATAGAGGCGGGTACCCGCAGTCAATGCATGTGTTGACCGTGGGTACCAGGCCCTACCCACGACCCGTATTCTTATAGCCCGCGTACAACGCTATGACCAAATAGGGCTTGTCCAATAAACATTTTTGACCACTGAAAAATGAAATAAAAGCAATCAAATGAAAGATAAGGATGAGATAGCTAACCTGCTCCAGATGGCTCGACGAATGGATGCCCGTAGCTCCCAGAATCAGTGATTGAAATCCAAGGTGAAAACTAACCAAAACTCCAATTGGGTAAAAAGTGAAAATGAATTGTAAATTGTAATTTTTTATTACTTTATGGTTTTGGAAACCCACTTGTCTATAGTTTTTTTCCGTTTTAAGCTGTTTTGGACTAATGTAATGTCTTGGAGTAGCATTTTGAACAGATTTCTTCGATGAGAGTTAAATGTCATTTTCACATGCATTATGGTTAAATGTCATTTTCACACCTGGCATATAGGTTAAATGTCATTTTCACATGCATTATGCATTTGACCTTTTGACCGTTTTCATTAACCCTATGTGCGACCCCGCTTCTTAACCGACATGGACCTTTCACACTGTTATAGAAGTGTTGTTATGTGGCAATAGGGCCTTTCCGAACATGGGTGCCCTAGTTAGAACCCATTTTGCATTATGGTGCCCATGCCGTCATTCTTCCTTAAGATTGGGAGTCCTTTGTAGTTACACCATGATTTTGCGATAAAGACTCATACTCTACTTCGTCTTATGCTGGCCATCTCCCATAAGGACTCCCCCCATTTTTTACCAAGTTGTGATTGCATTGCATCATCTTGCTTGGCGCTTGAGCCTTGTGTCGGCTCTCGCTTACTCAATTGTTAGCCTGTTGCCTGAGTACTTTCCTTATCGAGCCCTGCAGAGCTTCCATTTGTCCTTCACAATTTGATGACCTTTTGACCCTGAGGGAACACCCCCCCGAGTGTCTACATCCCGCACATGCTTCCTTGCATTGATCATATGTATCTTCCACTGCTTGGGACTAGTCTGCTCGCTGCTTGACACTCGTTCCCTCAATTGTTGTACTATAAGCAATTTTATTCTTTTTCAAGCTTTCCAAATATGAAGAAGACTAAAAGAAATCAAATATTCCAAAAAGCCAGATGGGAGAATATTTACTTCTTATTGTTGGCAGTTGTTGTGTCTCCTTTGAACAGAACATTCATTCCACTCCATTTATTATGAGTCAGGACTATAGTAGGACCTTAGGAGCTATACTCGTTTCTCAGTTTCCTCCACCAATTCGTTAAGCTTCCAGTCAATATGGAGCCCTTTGTTGATGCCTCCTAAATTGCACAATGTTATGCCGAGTCTATGCTGCCTGAGTCTATCCATCTGCTCATGCTCTTGTTCAAAGGAAGTCTTGAAACCAGAGTCGACCACTCCTCAGATCTCTTGACTATTGCATGTCGGCCATCCTTATTGAGTCAGTCCATTTCATCTGAGTTCTTCCAAATCTTTCAGCGTAGTTGTTAGCTCATGCTAGTTGATGGAGGATGCCTTAATGCCCTCCTTCTAGCAAGTTTCGTTCTGTCGACTTCAACTCATTTATTCTAGAATTCAAACTTAGAGTCGGTTGAGTACCTTGAGGCTTGCAGTCATTAGTGGTAGGTTCTCTCGCCATCGACAGTTTTGGGAATACATCAATGTCCCATGATCGATGAATTAATCTTAGTGTTCGACTTCAACACATCTATTCGCACTTTGATGATTTTACTCTGTGCCTTGATGCCCATTTTGATTATTGGTGGGTTATCTCGCATCTGTTAATGGTATGCATCATTGACCAGTAATCAGATGATGTCACATCAGGTTCGACCTCAACACCTTTATTCACTTGATGGGACTTGCACCGTAGATTATTTGTGTAGAAGACCCTAGACGATAATGGCATTCAATATGCTACTTATGATTGTGACTTTACATCTGAGATATCACCTCTTAGACATCAGCAGTTTGTACCTCCAGTTTGCACCAGTTGTTTCCTTTTCAGCAGGAGACCATATCCTATTGTAGAGGGTTATGGCTATGATCACCTATGACATGTATTCATTATGTACTGCCTATTCATGTCCATTGTATAAGATTGTTGTACTATATCGACATGTATTCAGAGATATTATTGTATTATGACAAGTGAGTTGTTCCTTCCAGTTGTGTCTCCATCACTTCACTTCTAAGATTTATAATGTATTTCGGCCATCGTAACTCCATTCTCTGACCTCACACATTAGGGGGCATGTGTTACAATGTAATTTTCCACCTTGTGAGCATTAGCATTGATTGGCCTTCAGGATCCATTTCACTAATTCAGTTTCACCTTATGTCCTCCAGAAACACTTTTTTCTCTATTTTTCTTCCTGTATGCTTGCTGTCCCATTATAGACAACGTACACGCGAGCTGTTCCACTATAGCCCACGAGTACAAAGTAAAATGGTAAAAATCATTAGAAAATTACTTTTTACTCCCAAAAAGCGGTCTTAGGATGACCTTTGGCCCTCCATTTGCCCCGTAACACCTCGATGTGTCCTTTCACTTACCTTTGGAAGGCTATATATTGAGCTCTTATGGCATATGGAAGGGAGGAGAAAGAGAGAGCAAAATAACTCTAGTGGATTTTTTCCATGACTTGAGTCTACACTCATTGATCCTTGTTGTTTGTGAACCCCTTATGTTCACCTTCCAAACTCCTTTCGTAGTTTGAGTTGCCATTACATGGAGGATTGAAGTGGTGGAGGCACAAGTGGAGAGACCCAGTTCTTGCTTCAGATTGGTTGCCGGCAAGAGGTCGCGTATTGTACTTCTTGTTATTCATTAATGGAAATACTCATTTTCTCATCCAATTGATGTTGTGAATATTATTAAATTACATTGGGTTATATATTTACTTGTAATATCATGGATCATGCTATTGATTATGCTAATGTCTTTCATATATTATATGCACTTCCTTGTACTTGTTGTTGAGACTAATCTGCAGGTTCAAGTGTAGAAGTTGATACCTCAATGGGGATCTACATCAAACATCCGGTTGAAGGTTGGTCTTTTCTCTATTATCTTAGCATTGTCATTTATATAGCATTGCATTGGGAATTGTGTCATTTTCTGGTAGTCAGTTGTTTGTTGTGGTCTACCCCAAGCCATAGTAATTTTTCTCCGTAACATCCATGGTGAAGGGTTGCCCCTAGAATTAGAACTTGGAATAATAAATAAAATGACTATCACAAGAGGATTTTGGTTTACTCCTTGATTTTTTTTACTTGATTAGCCAAAACATATGGAAAACCCATATTTGGTAAGGCACACCCCCAGTAGGGATCCCTGTAGACGAAGTGGATGTACTTCTGTAACAACCTTCATGTAAAATAATGAAATAAAAGGGGTGAAATAATAAAAAGGGGAATATATATAATGAAATGTAAAATAATAAATAAAATGGGTAAATAATATAATGGGAAATATGAAAGAAAAAGGATGAAAAACAAATTGCATTAAAACAAATTAAGAAATTGGGAGAAGGAGGGGATAAAAGGAGGAGAATAAGTAAAGAGAAGGGTCTTTCTTTTTTTCTTTGGGCATCTTGGAAGAGGAGCTGTGGAGGAGAGGAAAAGCAAGATAGCACTGGCATAGGGTTAATGGTTGGGGGCTAAGGGGCCTCACCCATTGGCTGGGGCTTGGTTGGGTGGAGAGTCATTCCCCCACCTTCAGTTGCACACATAGGAGCTTTCAAGGTAATGGTAGCTATCATTCATCTAAAGAGGTATGGCTCATTTCGATTTTCACAGCATAGTTTCTATTATTGATGATTAGATCCACTTTCTTTTGTCAGATCTTCTATGCATGTTGTTCTTGTTTGTTTCTGAATTTTATATGATTTTACATGTTATGAGATTCTTGTGTTGCTTCAGAGATGTGTATACATATTTAATATTATTTGGTTATTTAGTGGGTCTTATGAGTTTTACGGTTCTTACATTTGGTATCGGAGCTGTTTTCAAATGGTCGGACTTAAATGCCCATTGATTGCTTCCCCTTTCTATCATGGGATTAATCTGTTGAATTTCGTATTGCATGCTGGAATACTGATCCATTTACCCATTTAAAATGTTTGTCTTAGATCTAGACATAACATCACTTTATATCTATGTAAATATGGATTGTTTTATGTTGTGCGTGTGCTTGAATTCCCATCTCAATTCCCATATGAGCCATGGAAAAATCATATGTGGTTTTACTCACACATTATGCAAAGGCGAGACAGATTATATTACGATTATAACTGTACCAACTGGATAGTGATCGATGACTCATATTATGCACAGAAAGGGAAATTGCAGACAACCCTAAGCACAGAATCCTGAGTCCCATTATGTTCATCGTCGTCGACTGAAGGAATCGAACTGTTGGGCATGAAAACATTATTTGTTCTGCACGATGGTTTCATATTCCTGATTCTCACTCTGCGAGCAATCAAAGAACCATATATTCTATTCATTCTTCCATAGATCCTATCCCATGTATGTTTAAAAAAAAAACCAAAAACAAAACAAAAACAAAAACAAAAAGATTCATTTAGATCTTGTCTTCGATCTAAATGCGTCAGGGTGTTGAGCCCGTTTGGGGTGATAGATGCGTTTCTTTGCCATTCGCTGCAGGGGTTGACTACTGCATGCATCATTGCTTCTTGCGACTGAAGTGTTTTGCATGGAGTTGTATGCTAGCTATGCATCTACATTTTTTATTTATTTATCATAATTCTCTGCAGGGTGGAGTTAGGGCTAGGGCTAGCACACGCCTTCCTTTGGATATTCTCCGTCAATCAACCTCCTACGTGTTCTCTTAATATGCCAGACAATTCCCTCTCCTGCATTTTTGTTATAAACAATGTCATGAGAATGGCCCTCTATCATGAAGGTTGGAGGCAGAATTAAAACAAAGATAATGCGGAATGAGCTACGGCTCTTCAATCTTTATTCATAAACCGAGATCAACTGATGTAATACAATCAAGAACGTAATGCGTATTTAAACACTTATGGAAAACCCTAAAAGCTTTAACCTAGCTTTTGCATGCATGCAAAGCATGCTGTTGCATTTATTAACTAAACTTCTATTTAGTAACTCAAGTAAAAGCTAAAGCTAACTGAAGTAATTACTATTTCTAACACTCCCTCTTAATTACTACTGCTGACTACTGCAGCTTTTACAATGCCTAAATTATTTCTATGGATTTCAAAAATATCTTTTGCCAATGGCTTTGTGAATATGTCAGCCAATTGGTCAATTGATTTACAATGCTCAACACGAACTTCACCATTGTTCACAAGCTCTCTTATGAAGTGATATCTAGTATCAATGTGCTTGCTTTTCTGGTGAAAAACATGGTTCTTGGATAGAGCAATTGCTGAGTTGTTGTCACAATAAACTGTGGTTGGTCCTTCTTGTTTCTGTTGAAGACCTTCTAAAACTCTGCGTAACCAGACTGCTTGACATGCTGCTGATGTCGCTGCTACATACTCTGCTTCTGCCGATGAAAGTGTTACAATGGGCTGCTTCTTGGATGCCCATGAAATCACTCCTGATCCAAGATGAAAAACATGACCGGAAGTGCTCTTCCTGTCATCCAAACTTCCTGCAAAATCACTGTCAGTGAAACCTGTCAAAACATCATACTCTGTGCTTGAGTATAAAATTCCATAGCTTGAAGTCCCTGCAACATATCGTAAGATCCTTTTGCCAACTTGCCAATGCGAGTCTTTGGGAGACTCCATGAACCTTGAAATCAAGCTGACAGCAAACATAATATCAGGTCTCGTAGCTGTGAGGTACATGAGACTTCCTACAAGTCTTTTATACAATGTTGGATCTACATTGGGACTGCAATCTTCTTTGCTCAACTTAGTACCTGTTGCCACTGGTGTAGGTGTTGTTTTGCAATTAAGCATTCTGAATCGCTTAAGAACTTCATTAGCATATTTATTTTGAGAGATAAATATACCCTTTTCTGACTGTTCTACTTCTAGGCCAAGAAAGAACCTCATCAATCCAAGGTCTGTCATCTCAAACTCTTTCTTCATAGCTGCCTTGAACTCATCTACTGAGAGGTCGCCTGTAAAAATCATATCATCAACATACAAACAAACTATTAAAATCTGTCCTTGTTGATTTACCTTTGTGTAAAGTGTTGGTTCACTGCTGCTTCTGCTAAAACCATTTTTGATGAGATAAGAATCAATTCTGCTATACCAAGCTCTTGGAGCTTGCTTAAGCCCATATAGAGCTTTCTTCAACTTGTAAACTTTGTCTTCATGTTCTTTTATTTCATACCCATGTGGCTGCTCCACATAAATTTCTTCTTCAAGAATTCCATTCAAGAATGACATCCATCTGATACACTTTCCATTTTTTTTGTGCTGCAATTGCTAGGACTGCTCTTACTGTGTCCAATCTTGCCACTGGTGCAAAAGTTTCTCCAAAATCAATTCCTGGTTGTTGCGAGAAACCCTTTGCTACTAACCTTGCCTTGTACCTATCAATCTCACCTTTTTCATTGAGTTTGGTTTTATAAACCCACTTCACACCAATGGGTTTCTTATTCTTTGGCAGGTCAACTAGATCCCATGTATCATTTCTCTCAATGGAATCTATCTCTTCGTCCATAGCATTTACCCAATGCTCTTGTTTTACAGCCTCTTCATAAAACACAGGTTCACTAGCAATAAAAACATAATTGGTATTTGCATCCAATTCATCATAAATATCTGTCAATCTTCTAGTCTTTTTATTACTGAAATCAGATTCATTACCTGACTGCGGACTTGATGCTTCACCTCGAACTGAGTTTCTAGGTGTTCTTTCTGGAGTATTTGCTATTGGTGAAGATGCTACTGGATCTTGTTGTCCAATCAACTCCTCATCTTCTCCATCTTCTGGTTGGGGTATTGCAGCTCCCATACACTTGTCTATGGTTCCATTCCATGACTCTTCCTCCTTGAACAAAACATCTCTGCTGAGAATAACCTTTTTGGTAATAGGGTTATACAGCTTGTAGGCTTTAGTTTGTTCACCATATCCAAGAAATATACATTTCTCACTCCTGTCGTCTAGCTTTTTTCTTAGCTGTTTAGGAACATGAGCATAAGCAACACAACCAAATACTCTGAAATGAGAAACATTACAAGTCATACCTGACCATGCTTTCTCTGGTACTCTGTTCTTCACAATTTTGGTGGGAGATCTGTTCATCACATGAACAGCACAAGCCACTGCGTCTCCCCAAAATTCATGGGACACATTTCTTCCTTTCAGCATGCTCCTTGCCATATTCATGATGGTTCTGTTCTTGCGTTCTGCAATACCATTCTGCTGAGGAGTATATCTTGTAGTGAATTGCCTCTTGATTCCATGATGCTTGCAGTAATCATGAAATTCCTTTAATTCATACTCTCCCCCTCCATCAGATCTCAATACTTTGAGTTGATAACCACTCTGTTTTTCAACCAAAGCCCTATATTCCTTGAACTTGCCAAAAGTTTCAGACTTCTGACGAAGGAAATACACCCATGTTTTTCTACTGAAATCATCAATAAATGTAAGGAAATAATAGCTTCCACCAATCGATTGAGTTTGCATTGGTCCAACTAGATCAGTATGAATAAGTTCTAAAGGTGCATGTGCCCTTCGAGACATACCTTTAGGAAAGCTATCCCTGTGCTGCTTTGCAATGATGCAACACTCACAACTGCTTTCTGGCTCCTTCATAGGGGGCAATCCCTTTACCATCTCTTTCTGCTGCAAAAACTTGAGACCACCAAAGTGAAGATGTCCATATCTAAAATGCCATAGCCAATAATCATCTATGCAAGTGGCTTTTTGAGCAAAAGAGGTTACCTTGCTGCTGCAATTCATGACTAGTGGATACATCCTGTTCCTAGTCACTTGTATTTTGATGATCAAATGTCGATTTGGGTCATAAATTTCACAGTCTGATCCATCAAAGACAAGTTTGTACTTCTTTTCAGTGAGTTGCCCAATGCTAAGCAAATTATGCTTCAATCCTGGAGCATAATAGACATCTGAGATTGTCTTTTGTTGGCCTTGTTTGGTCAGAATGTTGACCACTCCTTTTCCAAGAACTGGAACCACCTCATCCGTGCCAACTTTGACCTCTGTCCTCACTGATTCATCTAGGTCTGCAATTAGACCTCTGTCACCTGTCATATGGTTACTGCAGCCACTATCTAAAAGCCAAAGTCCCTTTGGGCTTTCGTGTGCAGCATGACATGTAAGAAATAACATATCATCTTTATCCTCAGAGGTATTAGTCACATTAGCATTATGATTTGCTTGATCAGCCTTTTTCTTTTTGCATTGATGAGCATAATGCCCAAATTTATTGCAATAATAACACTGAATATTAGATTTATCTGACCTTTTTTTGTCGCAGTTTCCGTCTTCATGGTTATGATGGTGATCTTGATCTCCATTGCCATTACTTCGGCCACTTCTGCCTCGTCCTCTTGATCCTCCTCTGCCTCTGCCTCTTCCTCTGCTTCTTGAGAATGAGACATGTGCTTTGAAAGCATTCTCATGAGAGGATTCTTCATTCCTGTTGAGTCTGGATTCAAATGAAAGTAAAGATCCGGTCAACTCGTCTATAGAGAGAGTACTCAGATCTTTTGCTTCTTCAATCGCTGAAACTTTCGACTCAAATTTGTGGGGTAGGGATCTCAGAACCCTTTCAACCACCCTTTGATCTCCAATCTTTTCACCATAGATATTCAGCTGATTAACAATCCCCATGACTTTGGTCATGAAAGAGTCTACAGAGTCTGATTCTTTCATCTTCAGATCTTCAAAGTCTCTTCTTAGGTTTTGGAGTGTTGCTGTTTGAACCTTACCAGCACCTTGATAACTGGTCGCCAAGGTATCCCATGCTGCTTTGGCATGTAAAGATGCTGATATCTTTGGAAATACACTGTTATCCAAAGCGTTCATTATGAGATGCAGTGCCTTTGCATCCTTCTTCCTATGCGCTCGCAGGACATCCTTCTCTGCGTTTGAAAGGGCTTGAAAAGCTGCCTCATCTGCAGGTTCGGAATAGCCATACACGACATATTCCCATGCATCTTCTGACCTGAGATAAACCGCCATCCTCGTGGCCCATACATCATAGTCCTTTTTCCCTGTAAGAGGAGAAATCTGAGATTGATTGCTGCTAGAAGCCATAGACGCTGCGGTGTCTTTCACTGGTTCTATCCAAAATAATCTCCCTTCCTCCTTTTTTTTTTTAAAAACAAATAATAATCCTCCCTCTTAAACAAGTTTTGAAAAATATCTTCAAATATCTTCTTCTCTTGTAAAAAAGAAAAAATTCTTACTCAATAACTGCGTGAAAGTCAAAAAACAATCACATAAAGTAAAAACCTTTTTGCACTTGTCCAAAAAAGCCGCCTAATTCCAATTACCGCTCTTTGTCTTTAGCCTATAGTATAGGCGCGATAGTTCCTAAAGTACCGCTCTGTGGACTATAGGGAGGGCGCGGTACTCCAAAAAAATATTTTCTTTAAATAATTTCTCCAAAAAAAATAATTTCTTAAAAAAAACTTACAAATTCTTCAAAGCTACGGCTTTGGCTTCTTCGGAAATTGATGCTACCAATTTGATCTTCTCCTATGCTCTGATACCAAACTGAAGGTTGGAGGCAGAATTAAAACAAAGATAATGCGGAATGAGCTACGGCTCTTCAATCTTTATTCATAAACCGAGATCAACTGATGTAATACAATCAAGAACGTAATGCGTATTTAAACACTTATGGAAAACCCTAAAAGCTTTAACCTAGCTTTTGCATGCATGCAAAGCATGCTGTTGCATTTATTAACTAAACTTCTATTTAGTAACTCAAGTAAAAGCTAAAGCTAACTGAAGTAATTACTATTTCTAACATATCATGCATGGCAATGATGTGCGTTTGCAATTACTGTATGAGCATTTTCTATCATTGATTATTATTTGGCCTGTTGCCTGCCAGTCTCCGGTTAAGTTTGCGGTGATTCTCGGAGGTTGGGCTGCCCGGTGATGATGATCTGTCACCATGATCTTCCTGGTGATGATTATCACTGCCGGGTGATGATGATCTTATGCAATCGTTACCTATGCCATAACGTTCTTCCTGCCACGTTTCTGCCAAAATGATGATTCTAGACTGAGCGTTTCTTCCTTTAACGTCCCCTACATAGCTCCCACACCCCCACAGCCACTCTGTCCAGTTTAAATGTGGGTCCGAAACATTTTTAACGGCCAACTCTCCCTCTCACACTCACTGGCTAGGTGTTGTTTAAGGTTTCACTGTTCACGCGGTCCTCGATTTCCAAATTGTGTATTTTCCCTCTAATTGCCAGCCTCTGCTAAGTCTGCACAATTTAATCATCTCGGATGAGCGCAGGCTTGTGCTTGTCATGCAGTGAAAACAAAAAAATGGTGAAGCATTGGATCCATTAAAATGGGTAAATCTTTGATAGGCTTCAAAAATTTTGGTCATATTGTTTGGTAATGACATATGTTTCTGTGCTTTTGATTTTTAATCCCATTCATTGTATATTTAGCTCGTCAGATGCCCTGAGAGCATTTTTTTTTTTTAACATTTTGTTGTAACATTTTTTTTTGTTTACGAGATAAGTAGCCTCGATGCTGTGGGGATTGTCCAATTAACAATTAAGCACATTCTGCTACTTGTTTCCTCTTCTTTTTGTATTTTCCTAATATATATTATGACTCTCCGGCGAAGGTATCCATGCATTACATAAGGCACAACATAATTAGATGATTATTAGATGGTGATGATGGCGCAATTTAAAGTCATGCCTTTCATAGAGAAAATAAATTTATTTAAGTTTACCTATTTAACTGTGTTTGTTAGGATATCCATATTCTTAGTGGACGGAAAAGTTATCAAAAGTCAATGAAATTCAACTATCATAAGCTGGTTGCCTTGAACAAATTTAAAAATAATTAGGACAATGAAACTATGTTCATGGACACTAATTCATGATGTGCGGCACCTTGATTTGAATGTTGTAGTTAAAGTGAACTAGGATTTCCTTCTGCTTGATTTGAGATTGCAGTGAACTTATTGTTTGTCGACTGTTAGCCTATGGAATTTGTTTATCCTTTAATCATTCTTTGAATATGAACTTGTGCTAAAGTAGAGCAGATAGAACCGGCCTTTATTTATTATAAAAGGATGAGGTTATTGCATTCTCTCACCGTGTTGTTTCAAGGTGATAGTGAATGTCAGGCCAGCTGCTTTTAGAATTTGATGATCTAGTTCCTGCTCTTCTTCTCTACTGCTATAGTATAATGCTCTAAGGGTCATTTTGAGCAGGCCGATATGCATGAATAAGTTGAGTCTGTGAAGAGTAGAGTCATTTGTCTTTTCCTAAGCCACGTTAAGCATGTCCAATTCAACAATAAGCTTAACCGTATCCTCCACGCTTCATTACACAAGTGTTAAGCGTCAGCTCCAAGTACTGACAAAGCATACCACGGGTAAAGCTAACATCACAGCCTATGGTCCAAGCTTACAGCCTAGGGCCTTCCATTCCACGTTCAATTTGCTTTCTCATAATAGCATAGCAGAAGCATAACGGCCCTCTGCGTTGATAACATAATGGCCCTCTTCCTTAATTGGTATTGTGGGCTGCAGTAAGAGTCTTGTAGATTAGGGTTTGCGCCCCTCTCTACATGAGCATTGCAGCCCCTTGTGCCACATGTGGTGCCCTTTGGACATCTAACCTTCCATCTCAAACCACATTCTACCACTCCAAGTGAAATACCACTCCTACGCCAAGTCTGCATAGCATTATTTTTAATGGCCAGTTAGTGGTAGCCGTTACATTGGGTGTCCCAACTCCCTCCTCTATCCTGTCAGCTCTGTCACCGTTATGTGAAAATCACCATAAAAAATAATAATAATAATAATTGGAAACAGATATGCGTTCATTAAATTGGATATCGACAGAAACACTAACCCTGATTATAATGGCATTTTCTTATAGAAGAACTTTAATATGAATAGAAATTGTAGCATCCCACTGATAAAGATTCATATTTTTCAAAAATTTGTGTATTTGTTAACATGAGGGCATTGGTTCATTCGTAGGGTCGAGTGACAAGCCAAGGTGCCATTTCCACTGGGTCTGCAACACCCATAAGGAATGAGTTTATGAAGGGATGAGGCCAAGTCTAAGTCTCTGTCGACTTTGGCTAAATAGATACCTTCAAACCTGCCTTCCAAAGAAATTCAGTTTTTTTGCAGTGCAACCTTTCGAGGCATGTTCCCTGAAGCACTTCCAACAAAATAACATGTATACCGGAAACACATAATTTTAGAATATATTTTCTCTGGGTACAAAAAGGTGAATTTAGTTCTGACTATTCGGATTATACAATTCGTGGAGTTTACGTTTTAGTTGATAATCCGAATATAAATATATATGTAATAAATTTATTCTTGGGCGATCTAATTAGAACGGTCCTCAGGGATGTTGTTTTAGCATTATATTGATTACACATTCCAGAAATTAGATTCATACAAGGTGGGGGAAACATTTTCTGCGTTATGCCTAGTGGCGATACTGTAAAGGTCGCTTGATTTGAACCTTCTCCATCCTTTGACTCATAGAACTGTTCTCCGCATAAGATTAAATTGGGAATATTGTTAGGTGTGCCAAACCAGCGATCAAAACGATCTCAGTTTTTAAACTATTACATTCTTTTAGATGTCAAGAATAGCATAAACTAACGTAACCATTTATCCTCGAACTGGTCGTTGTAAACATGTTCTGCGTAGTAGGAAAATCATAACATTGCATTCATGTTTGAACTGGTAACTAAAATGAATGGATAAGTTCGATTTAACTACATGCCCATTCCTTGTTTCTTTTTGTTTTGGCCGATTCCTTTACCTCCGAATGTTTCCATACTCAGCAGCTCTAAAAGGTAAATGCGTTGTGAGTTTCGCCTCCAAGGAGTCGCTCAGTTCGATTAGTTAAGACGATCTCCATAAAGTTAAGTTGATCATATCATCTCAAGGGTTCGTCATTGTGAATAAGAAAAAAATTGACTCAACCTCAATATCCAAAACTCTATTATTTAACTGACCGATCAATCTCGGCGTTAGTACCTAAATTGTAAAGGACGATTCGATCGGTGTCTATACAATATTAAATCGGTATAGTTCTTGAGTTTCCATCCTAATTATGTACATTTCGTCTCGCTGTCTGAAGATTGTATGGTCAGCTGGTTGTTACCATATGACCAAAGCATGTTAACCATTGTGCTTACGCCAGACTTGGTAGCTGCCAACCGGTAATAACTATCCATTCTAAAGCCGACGAGCTGAGTGGGTAATGGAAACTTAAGAATTATAATAGGATTTATCTGGTTGAAAACGATTAAGACATTACTGCGAGTCAGAGAAGTAATGTTGAGGCGTTTAAACTAACTATCTAATGGAACACGTTACAATGTTTGCTTGATTGTGTAATTACTTGCTCACTTATCGGCTGGAACACGTATTTCACACATGTAATTCCTATACCTTATAGGCATTGAGAATTATGCACTTTTTCCATAAGCTCAAGAACCACATATGTCGAGAAAGACCATGCGTATGCACAATGAACAAAAGTATAAAGAATTGATAAAATCATGAATTCCATGGATTCATGTTACATATTTAAATTGTATGGGAATTTTACTTTCAAGGTTAATTCATGTTACATATTTAAATTGTATGGGAATTTTACTTTCAAGGTTAATTCATATTTTATATGTTACTTTGAATAAAACTTGAACCCTTTTTCTTTTTTTGTTGCTTAAACTACTAATAAGTTAATGTATGTAATATTACATTTTAATCGAATGTTGTAACATGGGTTACTTTATCAAAGATAGAATTCTGTATATTTGTATGCTACTCGAAATACATGAAGAAGATATGGGATACGTTGTGGTTGTAAAATATCCTCTAGGAAACAAGTTATGTTATACTTATATTTTAATACCCTAATACTTATTTTAGAAAGAGGTACACTGTGTTATTTCATTTGAAATACTTCTAATTAATAAGATATGGATAGCCCATAAGCTGAGAAATCCCTTCGAGAAGCCGACTGTTCTACTCCTCGTGATCATTCTCTATGTTTGTTCTCATCGCAATTGCTGATCCAGAATTGGTGATTTCTCTAAGTGTTGGCATTCCTTAAATATTTCTCCATTGGATCCCTTACCACAACTCTATTGAAAAGAGCATCTACTATAAGTTTTTCCTCTAAATTTCCAAATCTAGTTTCTAGATGGTGGTTTGATGAAGAAAGTGCTTGCACTTCACACTCATCTTTAGAAAATTGTAATCCTATTATTGTGATGGCATTCACGTTTATATTTCTTGTCTTGCCTAGATTCTCATCCCCTCTTTTCAATTTGAACGGTACTCTAACTAGCAAAAAAAATAACTAGCCACAACTATGTGTCAAGCACTGCTTGCGAACCATCCAAATAGTTTGACTTGTATGGATGATTGCAGTTCTAACATACCATATCTTTGTCCAAGTGAAATAGACCATAACCCTGAACAATCAACCACACAAATAGAGAAAAATACCACAAGTAGATAGAATAATATAGGTGCATCTTAGGCAAGAAATCCAATGAATTCATGTTGATATTCAGTTAGTATTTTACAAATCTAGACTTAGAAGACATGTGATACATATTTCCTATTGATAATGAGTTAGTATTTATAATATCTTATGGTTTCTCAAGTTAGAGGACACATGTTGTATATTTCATGGTGATACACAGTTTTCAGTTTCTACTCAATTCCCATAATGCATATTTCATGTTGACACTCAATTTATTATGGTTCTAGATGTATTGGACATGAGGTACATGATAGGTTGATTGTGGATACTCAAAATTAGTACCTTATAGTTTTATTGATGGCATCTTGAAATGTAAGTTATGTGGTGCGTGATATGGTGTTATTACATGTGTTCTTAGAAGGATTCCTTATAGACATGTGATTCATGGTCATGCATTATTCATGTGAAATTTGATGTTGTTATTCCTAGCCATGAGAATTGTAGCCATGGGCTGTGCATGTGATACTTCTTGATGTTATTTCATGATGTGTAGACATAAAATGATATTATAGCTTATCATTGCATCTAGAGATAAATGACATTTGGCACATAAATGGTATGAAAGCATGTTGTGGTTAATGTTGGTATTTTACAACTCTGTTATAGTGAAGAATAAGAGATTATATGAGATATTTGGTATGACATGATATCGTTTCATGCTAACCCTTATTGCTCCCCGTAGAATGCATATTTGATATGATGATGGATTATGTGAGTTGTTACTCCATGTTGATAGTACTAATGATGGAATATGGAAGCTTATCATGACATATTTATGAGATACTTAGTGAAATTATGAAAGTATCATGACCAGTTATGTTATAATGGTAGCAAAGAGTACCTAAATGCATTAGATATTAAACTTGGCATGACTTATCATTACAATGGCTTATGATGCAATGTAATGCAATATGAACTCGTGGCTAGACATTCTTGTTAGCACATGATTCAAGGTTGATCCATGATATATTATTATATTGAGAAATGGTTACTAATGATTATTCATTATGGTAAATGCAAGTTGTTCCAGGTGATCCACTCAAATAGCCTGGTGAGGCTAATTATTCTATGATTTTGTGGGAGCCCATAACCACGAATGAGAATGGATACTATAAAAATATTATGGGCTGGGGGACAAACCCAACAATTAGCTCTATGCGAGCAACGCTTGACTCTAGTACCAGAAGTTGGGAAGGTGGCAATGCCCATGGGGGATTCACTCAATAAACCGCTATCATAGCACGTTCGTTCGTGGCATATGAAACAATACCCCTAATTTCACTAAATATTGGAAAATACCTTCCAAAATCATTTTTTTTAACCCCCTCCCAATATGCCTTCCCAATTTTAAAAAACCCCTATTTTCACTAGATATTATATGTATCAATTTTTTCATTAACATTTTTTATACCCCTTTATATTTCTACCTAGTATATTGATATGATACCCCTCTTATGACCCCACATGCAGTCTACAATGCACCTTGCTTCTTTCTATGTATATTTTAGATGCACATTACTTCACCCACAATGCAATTACTCAACCACATATCATTATGATTTGCAACATCTAATGGTATAATGAAGAGATAGGATATCACTTCTTGTATGTCACTAGAGCCAATGCACATAGTACAACATTTAGATTGAATGTTGCAGATCCCCAATCGCTGACTAAGCCTATTGTGGGATAGGTATCCAAGCCCCCAGGGCCTATGACAAGCTCTAGGAGGATGACTAAACCTCTCAAGGCATGTAATAGGCATGATTGGTTGGGTATTCAAGCCCCCAAGGCCTATCGAGGGCCTATAACAGGCCCTGGAGGTTTAGAACCTCCCAAGGCTATTGGTAACAACTCGCTGAATGCTATTGGTAACAATTAGTTGTCAATGACCACTGTATCTCAACTATGATTGACTGGAAACCCACTTCACCACGACTTCTGATGCTATCATCCCCCGACTTCGGATAGTATCTCAACTATGATTGACTGGCAACCCACTTCACCACGACATATTTATGTAGAAGGACTTCTGATGCCTGGGGCTAGTGCCTTGAGGGTGTTGTGGAGGATGTTTAGTGTTGAGATATTGTAACTTCAAAGAATATTATATTTGTACTTTATTATTCTGGAGATGATTCATTCCTCCGTGAAGATCTTATTGTATATTCGGAGATGTTTATTCCTCCGTTGGAATGTGGTAACTTGGGTTATTAGACTTCCCTAGTGGGGGTCGGCCCTGTATGTGTTATGTGGGTCAAAGGGTTATTAGACCACCTTAGAGGGGTCGGCCCAGTCAGTTGTAATGGGGTCTTTAACCCAATGGTTAAATACAAGCCTAGATGATTTGTGTAAAAGACAAGTCGGAGTAGTGTATAAATAGAGGAGGTGTATTCCTCATTTAACACACACTCACTCACTTGAGAGTGGCGCACTTATGAGAGAGAGGTCTGCTATGGAGAAGGAGGAGCTTATGCTCAGGGTTACATCTTTTTTTTTTGCTGGTCATCTATATTGAGGAAGCTTTGTTGGGTTTTCTACCCCATGAGGGTTTCCCAGGATAAATCTATGTCTCTTGTGTTTATGCTGTGCTTGTTGTTTCTTCAGTGATCCTGTATATGCTATTATTGTGAAATGGAATGTAATGCTGCTATTTTCTTTCTTAGCATATTAAATCTTAACATGGTATCAGAGTTAACCTGAATGAAGGCAAGGTATGGCACTTACGACACTTGCTTTACTTATGACAATTTGAAGGTTTGGGTTTTACATAGCAAAAAACCAGTCATCGTGGAACTTTCGCTATAAATCCATTTATGCGATGGTTCAGGATCTGAAAACTTTACAGGTCGTAGATAACATCCCCAAGTACCTTGTGTCCAAAGGGAACCCTCAAATTCGTTGTACTTTGTGAGTTATGGTCAGTACAAGTTAGGGTTTCTACCTCTTCCAGATCTCAGTCAAAATCAGGTGACCTAGGAAAAAAGGTCATAACTTGGGCTAGGAAGCTCCAAATGAAATTTCGTAAAATGTGACAGGTAGTACACAAACTGTACTATCTCAAGAAACTTTTTTAGAGGCCGAAGCGGAACCAGTGACACGTGGAACGCCGTACAAGTTCGCTCTCCTGTTTTATCCCATAAACACGTCACGTTGCGAAACTTGGCATAACTCTCTCTCAGAAAATCCAATTGAGATAAGACCTATCGGGATGGAAAGATGACAGGTCAAGATACCACAGAAACATTTTTCAGACCCTGTGGAGCGAAAAGTTCGGAGTTACAGTAGAAACAATCAGGTACATATTTCTATAAAAACATAATTATTTTTGGAGCACCTTCATTCATGGATTCCGAAATTTAGGGTTTCGGAGAAAGTTAGAATTTTTGGAATCGGAATCCATGGCTGAATGCTACTCAGGAAAATCAAAATTTAGAGTCCAAGATCGAATTTTTTGGTTGGGTAGAAGACCAGGCTTGATCAAACCCCAGTTCGGGATTTTGATCGGAAGGATGGAAAATTAGGGCTTCAGCAAAACTTGGAATTTTTTAAGTCTGTAACCATGGCTGGAAGATCCTCGGAAAAATAAGAGTTTAGAGCCTTGGATCAAACCTTTTGATTGGGAAGAAGGGTGGGCTTCATCAAACCCTAGTTCGGGATCCTGTCGAGAAGATACAGAAGTTTCGAAGGCAATTTTGAGGGGTCAAATTTTGGAGATTTCAAAATTGAAGTATGCTAGTTTGATCAACTCAGCAAGACACATCCCTCCATCCATTCAGAAGTGTGAAAGTCAAAGATTGAATTTTTAGGGTTTCTCTAGCAAACCCTAATCAAGCTCCACATCAAGTTTCAGGGGGAGTTGAGGCTAAGGCCTTACATAAGAAGACTACAAGAAGTCTCGACTGGTATGACTTAAGGAAGTTCAGTATGAATGCATGTGAATGATCGAAGACATTCATTTATTAGGGCTATATGATTGTACTAATGCATTATGGTGTTGTGTGAGGTTGATGTTGTCTGCTAACAAGATACAAGTACATCACGAAAGACAAATCAAGTTCCATGACCATGACAACATGAAGACAAAGACTCATCCATAATCTTTGTTCTACTTACAAGGTATGTATGACTTTGTTATATTATGCTTAACCTATAAGACATGCAGGTTCTAGCTCATGATCTCTAAATCATTGAAGAGATTGTTTAGGTATGTTGTACATAACTAAGCAGGTATACTAATCCAGGTATGTTTTCCTATGTCAAGTTAGAATCTTACCTTGCGTTAGGATCCCTTATATAAGTATACTTGGTATGATTGGTTATGCTTATTCATAAAGTTAGTAAACAAGGCTTTATGCATATTATGTCTCTTATCTTGATGATTTAATTAACCAGAAAAGTACTATGATCAAACAATAATATGCATGAGTAAAAGAAGACTTCCTTGAAACCCTGAATACTAATGATCATTCAAGATTATTTAGAATTAGAATGTTGATAATATACTAATGAATGTATGTTTGTGTATGAGATCATGATGATGACACTAGTGCACACTTGAACATGCACAGTGGTACAGAATGAATAGAAGTTCAAAAGACATATAGAAGATCAAGCGGGAGGCAACCACACAAACATAAAAGATAAGTATTTAAGTTAGTATTTGAAATAGTAAATGATATTGTCTGTAATAGGTTGTATGCATATTTGTATTCCTATAATATATCATGCTGAGTGTAAACATTCATAGAGCATTGAAACAGTATACTACTAATATGCATATGATTGGTAAGTTGGACAAACATTCCATTGTTGCTTGTCTAGAATGAAACCTCTTTGCTAACATGCTGAGAGTTGTCCACACTCTCGATAGTAGAGATGGAAGGCATCTATATAGCCACTGTATGCATATAGGATATGGAAAAGTGTTGTGCCAAAGTATTGGTCAAGATAGTTGCATAACTATGTAAATGATATCTGTATGCATAATAGGTTATCATGATTTCATGATTATGAAATATTACTAATCATGTACTTAATTTTGATTTGTAGGAAAGATCATGAAGAATGATGAACACCGAACAAGTGATGGATGTTCAACAAGAAGATTTACAAATCAAGCAAAATATAAAAGGCTCATGGCTAGAAGATTCTCTTAGAAAGAGGAAGAGAATCATAACAATATGTTTGCTCCAAGTGGATAGATAAGACCATTCTCTTAATGGTGTAAGATAGTCAATTGATGAGCTTAAAGATCATCATGGGTGATGTGGATCACAACCTTTGCTACAAGGTTGAATATGGTTTCCATACACAGATGAATTGGATGCAAGAAGGAACTCACCACAGAGTTCGAATGATGTTGAGGCTTATATCAGTAGACCCATCTGACGAGAGATGGAACAGATAGATGGCTGCAGAAATGAAAATGAAAGATCTCATATTGATGCATTACTTCCTAGGTCTGGAAGTATGGCAAGGATCAGAAGGAGTCTTTCTCAACCAGGGAAAGTATGCCGAGAAATATTAAAAGGACATGAGGTGTTGGAATGGCCACTCTTATGGATTCCAACTTGAAGCTGTTAGGGGATGACTCATCAGAGTTAGTGGATATAACTCTATATAGTCAAATTATTAGGTCATTGATGTATCTAACATATACTAGGTTAGATATATGCTTTGCTGTGAACACCTTGAGTCAGTATCTAGTGGAAACTATATGTGTTCACCTGATAGTTGCTAAGCATGTGATGAGGCACCTAAAGGATACAATAGAATTTGATCTATGCTATCTTGGAGATCATGACTTCAGATGGCTACTCAGATATTGATTGGGCAGAAAGTGTATCAGACAGGAAGAACACATCGAGAGGATGTTATTGTCTGGGATCAGCCATGATCTCGTGGTTTAGCAGGAAACAATCTAGTGTGGCTCTTAGCACAAGCGGAATATATGACTGCTTGCTCTGCTAGTTGTGAAGAAGTTTGGCTTTATGATTGTTTGACTTAGAGATAGAACCAACCGTGATCCTATGTGACAAATAGAGTTGTATGAAGATGACAAAGAATCCAGTGTTCCATGATAAGTCAAAGAACATAGGGATCTAATAAGATATGATGCAGAAGGAACTATAAAGTTTGAATCTGTAACAGGTTACCGAAGTACTAACCAAACCTCTACCTCAAGTGAACAAGTTACCAACATACTAGCCAAACCTCTACCTCAAGAAATGTTTGAGTATCTCCAAGACAAGCTTGGAAGGACCCTCCTTGAAAGGGGGAGTGATGTGGTCACTGATGATGAGATTGCCTCATCGACAACAAGGTCGATGATGTGGATACTTGTTTACTACACTTGGATACTTAGATCATTTAGACTTAGGACTCTTATACTTAGAATATTTTTTACTTGCTTTTACTTTGATGTTGATGTATCGATGAGGATACATGTGTTGTTGATGTATCGATGAGGATACATGGTTTGTTGATGTATCAATGAGGATACATGTTTTCTCGATGTATCAATGAGGATACATGTTTTGTTGATGTATCAAATGAGGAAACATGTGTTGTTGATGTATCGATGAGGATACATGTTTTGTTGATGTATCGATGAGGATACATGTTTTGTCGATGTACCGATGAGGATACATGTTTTGTCGATGTATCGATGAGGATACATGTGTTGTCGATGTATCGATGAGGATACATGTGTTGTTGATGTATCAATGAGGATACATGTTTTGTTGATGTATCGATGAGGATACATGTTTTGTCGATGTATCGATGAGGATACATGTTTTGATGATATCTGTATTGATAAGGATACAGGTAGGGATTGTATCATCCTCGGACTTCGGTCCCTTGAATTGATCCGTAGACGTATGGTCTCCGAGAATGAAGTCCTTAGTGGACAGGTGGGGATTGTATCATCCCCGGACATTGGTCCCTTGAATTTATTCGTAGACGTATGGTCTTTGAGAATGAAGTCCTTAGTGGACAGGTAGGGATAGTATCATCCCCCGACTTCGGTCCCTTGAATTGATCCGTAGACATATGGTCTCCGAGAATGAAGTCCTTAGTGGACAGGTGGGGATTGTATCATCCCCGGACTTCGGTCCCTTGAATTGATCTATAGACGTATGGTCTCCGAGAATGAAGTACATAGTGGACAGGTGGGGATTGTATCATTCTTAGACTTCGGTCCCTTGAATTGATCCGTAGACGTATGGTCTCTAAGAATGAAGTCCTTAGTGGATAGGTGGGGATTGTATCATCCCTGGACTTCGGTCCCTTGAATTGATCCGTAGACGTATGGTCTCCGTGAATGAAGTCCTTAGTGGACTAATGGGGATTGCATCATCCCGGAACCACTAGTTCAAAATGTACGTGATGGGGATTGCATCATCCCGGAACCACTAGTTCAAAATGTACATGATGGGGATTGCATCATCTCGGAACCACTAGTTCAAAATGTACGTGATGGGGATTGCATCATCTCGGAACCACTAGTTCAAAATGTACATGATGGGGATTGCATCATCCCGGAACCACTAGTTCAAAATGTACGTGATGGGGATTGTATCATCCCCGGACTTCAGTCCCTGAATTGACCCATAGACAGATGTCTCCGATAAGTGGTCCCTAGTGGATGAGAGGGGATTGTATCATCCCTGGACATCAGTCCCTGAATTGATCTGTAGACATATGTCTCCGAGAAAGTGGTCCTTAGATTTTGTCTAAGTTGACGAGTGGAATGTATCGTCCCTAAACATGTTATGGTGTCTTAAATGAATCATGTGGTTCCAGAGTATGTTGTTATTGAGGATACTTGTATTGGTGTGGATACTTGTCTTGATGATGTGTATACTTGTATTGGTGTGGATACTTGTATTGATTATATACTTGTATTGGTATGGATACTTGTATTGATGATCTGTATACTTGTATTGGTGTGGATACTTGTATTAATGATGTGTATACTTGTATTGGTGTGGATACTTGTATTGATGATATACTTGTATTAGTGTGGATACTTGTATTGATGATGTGTATACTTGTATTAGTATGGATACTTGTATTGACAATGCTGCTGATCGTGATGATCTAGATGACGATGTTGTTGATCGTGATGATCTAGATGGCGATGCCACTAATCGTGATGATCGTATGATGACAATGCCGATGATCGTGTGATGACGATGCTGATGATCGTGTGATGACGATGATGATGACGATGCTGATAATCGTGTGATGACGATGTTGATGATCGTGAGGATCCAGATGATGATATTGTTGTAGATGTTCAAGTGCTGCAGAAGATAAAGACTCAGTACTGAAGATGTTGATGTTCCAGTATTGAAGATGTTCCAGTAACTGCTTGAGTTACTGATGATGTTGAGAAAGCATCCAATGATTTATAGATGTATCATTTATGACGTTGATGACTCCTTTCTCGTGCAGATGCTGTTATAATATCCTTCTCGTTAAGGGGGAGTGTTAAGATATTGTAACTTCAAAGAATATTATATTTGTACTTTATTATTCCAGAGATGATTCATTCCTCTGTGAAGATCTTATTGCATATCCGGAGATGTTTATTCCTCCGTCAGAATGTGGTAACTTGGGTTATTAGACTTCCCTAATGGGGGTCAGCCCTGTATGTGTTATGTGGGTCAAAGGGTTATTAGACCACCTTAGAGGGGTCGACCCAGTCAGTTGTAATGGGGTCTTTAACCCAATGGTTAAATACGAGCCTACATGATTTGTGTAAAAGACAAGTCGGAGTAGTGTATAAATAGAGGAGGTGTATTCCTCATTTAACACACACTCACTCACTTGAGAGTGGGGCACTTATGAGAGAGAGGTCTGCTATGGAGAAGGAGGAGCTTATGATCAGGGTTACATCTTTTTTTTTTGCTGGTCATCTATATTGAGGAAGATTTGTTGGGTTTTCTACCCCATGAGGGTTTCCCAAGATAAATCTATGTCTCTTGTGTTTATGCTGTGCTTGTTGTTTCTTCAGTGATCTTGTATATGCTATTATTGTGAAATGGAATGTACTGCTGCTATTTTCTTTCTTAGCATATTAAATCTTAACATTTAGGATATCCTTCCGAGATTCCAGGGGTATAATGATCCTGATATAAAGATCGAGGTACCGGGAGTATCAAGATCGGGATACCGGGAACTAGATGCCGACTAGTACCAATGAGGCCTAGATTCTGGTTAGAATCCAATGAGGACGTATTATTACCAGAAGTTGGGAAGGTGGCAATGCCGCGGTAACTTCCTGGGGAACTTCTGATGCCTACTATATGATCCGCGGACAGGTTACAGTAGAGGGCCCGTGCCATGGTGAGCGGGACCATCTGGAGTTGGAGGGGAGGTTTATGGAGGTTGATCAAATGGTATGATTCTCAGGGAGAGGGTGAGTAAGGAAAGAGGAAGTAAAAAAACACACAGTTATTAATTATCAATTAATTATCTAATGCTTCTGTATCTATGATGCATGATTGTTGATATGGTTGCATACTAGACTCATAGGGAATTACTTAAGAGCATGTTGTAACTTAGGGCGTTTGATTGTATTAGTGTGGTTTAGAGACTTCTATGTAGTGGCCACACATATAAATCTCTAAACTTCACAATAGTACTAGCTACCTATATACTATAGTATTTACTTGATTGATTGATTGAATAAGTATTGTTTTTATTGCTTGAATATTATAACTTTGGGATGAAGTTTCCTGAAGGGGGGAAGTATGTAACAACCCTCATGTAAAATAATGAAATAAAAGGGGTGAAATAATAAAAAGGGGAATATATATAATGAAATGTAAAATAATAAATAAAAGGGGTAAATAATATAATGGGGAATATGAAATAAAAAGGATGAAAAACAAATTGCATTAAAACAAATTAAGAAATTGGGACGAGGGGATAAAATGAGGAGAAGAAGTGAAGAGAAGGGTATTTCTTTTTGTCTTTCAGCATCTTGGAAGAGGAGCTCTGGAGGAGAGGAAAAGCAAGATAGCGCTTGAATAGGGTTAATTGTTGGGGGCTCGGGGGGCTCAGCCATTGGCTGGGGGTTGGTTAGGTGGATATTCGTCCCCCCACCTTCAGTTGCACACATGGGAGCTGTCAAGGTAATGGTAGCTATCATTCATCTAAACAGGTATGGCTCATTTTGATTTTCACAACATATTTTCTATTATTGATGATTAGATCCACTTTCTTTTGTCAGATCTTCTACACATGTTGTTTTTGTTTGTTTCTAGATTTTATATGATTTTACATGTTATCAGATTCTTGTGTTGCTTCAGAGATTTGCATGCATATTTAATATTATTTGTTATTTAGTGGGTCTTATGAGTTTTACGGTTCTTACAACTTCCGGGATTGGAACCCGAAACTATACCAACTTGCAGTGAAGTGCTAGCTGAACTTGTGCTAATAAAAACTATACTAATTGTTGGGATTGATGTAGAGGCCAAATTGGAAGTATTTCTACCTCCAATAACTGTTTCATGTTGCGATGATGTAGTCCCTTGTGCTCCTGATGAAGCCATATGGTCAAGTGTTGAATTTTGTTTGTTATTCCAATAACTAAAAAGAGGATTGATTTAATCCAATGAATCACTGATGTGAAGTACCACTCGTTCTGAAATATTTTTCAAAGGTGGGTTTACATAAGTAGTAGTGTTATTCTCTAGTGTTTCAATTTCAAATGGAGCAAGATTATCAACAATGTCTGTGTTTTCTTCATTAGGTGAAGTTTCAGTATTTGATTGATGTTGTTCCTCTCTATTGTTGTTAATTAAATCTAGAAGTTGTTCAGTTTCCAAGTCACGAGGTTGTGTTTTTAGTATCCTTATCTGCGATATAGTTGGGCCTTCAATTTATGGTGACTCACCTCATCATCGCCATGACTGGAGGATTGGGAGACTAGCAACTTTGAATATTTTGATCAAATGATTTTTTTTTAAATGGTATTCTTAATCACAAATAGAATCAAAGAATCTTAAGGCACTCTAGACTCAACAAAAAGAAAAAGTGTCCACATAGTAAAAATGTCCTATGAATCAAAGAAAGAAAACTACTTTTCCAAAGAATCGAAGCTTAGTGAAAAGTTGGGTTAGAGGGAATTTTGAAACTAGGAGCTTCTGAGGGATATCAAGCCTCAAACAATTACTAATAGCGAAGGTATGAAAAACAGTTACAATAAACTTTAATCACCAAGGGTGCAAGTATTAGTTCTTGACCAATCACCCTCCCAAGGAATAAAAGATTCAAAGTCTGTCTCAGGTAATGCAAGTGTCCCACACTCACAATATCATGTGTGATATCCTAGGAATAGCAACTAAGGTTACCACTTCACAATTTATGGTTGGGCGGAACAGTTGTAAGTCTAGGAAAACTCTCATAACGAAGTATTCTAGAAATGTGATGTCACTCCGAGCACTTGTCACTTACATAGAATTCCGTTATGAGATCATATCCCAATAAACAAGCAAGAGCAGGGGTACCACCCTTACTTATCCATATTGACCTCGTGCTTGACTGTAACATCCCCACCCATCATACCAGTGCGATGGAGAGCACGTTAGACTGAAGGTAGGGCATCTAGCTCCAAGAGCTTATTAAATAAGCATTCACATATATATAAAAAAGAAATATGGAAATGTATAATTATAAGATAACATAGCAGAAGTAATTTCAATTACACATCCATCATACATTCAAGATATTCATGATATTCATCAAATAAATAATTGCAAATTTAACACAAGAGAGTACTTATCTTATAACAAAGAAGCCCCGAGCAACTGGCTATGTAACTGCAACGTTCCACCCAACCATAGGCCAGTTGTGATTATCAATATCTCAACACACTGCCACCCCCCGAGCTGGGCATGATCTCTACAAGGAATCGGGGAACAGCAAACTCACACATAGCCCAATGATACACCAAATCAGCCAAGCCAATATACAGTTGGGTTTATCAGGATGTTAGGCAATGGAAGGAAGAATTGCTAAGCTAGTGGGATCATCCATAGAGATATGAGCACCCTCTGCAAGATCTATCTAGCTTGGTCCCCACAATACCTACACACCTGGCACAAGGAGGTATTCCCTTCACTAATACACAGTCCCTCAGTCCATACCTTCCATTCTAGTGTTCTTCAAGGTGTGCATAGAAGAGCAACCAACCCTTTTGATACTCTTGAGAGGTTACCTCCTCACTAGGTTTATCAAGCCAATTATGGTCCACTTCCACTCATAATTCCTGCTCACAATTTCAAACCAACACAGGGATGCACCCTACGACAAAACACAAGTGTTGAAAAATGTGGGCAACCAAAATGAACTGGTAGATGGGGAGTAAACCCTGGGAGAGCAAATTCGTTTTCAGAAAACGTTTTTCTACATTTCAGGGGCAAAAATGACCTCTATAAACCCCCAAAATGTGACTCCCTTTCTCCCAGCCACTATGCAGCACAAAAACGAGCTCCCAGCTATGGAAAAATGCAGGAAATTGGTAAAAAACATGATGGGGAAAGCCCAGCTAGCTCAGACTTCGTGAGAGAGGAAAGACTATCGGTTCAGAATGGCTTTGGGCACCATTTCGTGGGTGTTTTCTTGCCCCAGAAGCAAAAGTACATTTTTCCAGGTTGATGGCTTGCCCATGCACGAAATTGACTGCCATGCCTCTTCATTCCCAAGGCATTAACTGCCTCAACCAATTTCTGGAAGAATTAAATGATTGGGTGCATAAGTCAGAATGGGTAGTTGAGGGTTTATTCATTGACATCTGGCTTATCACCATTGGCTCAAGGGTTTGAATAATTTCCCCCCCTATTCCTTGTAGAGTCATGCCCCCATCTCTTTGTTGCATTGCATAGCTAGTTGTGGGTTTTTCATTAAAATTCGTATTTACATGATGTCTTAATTTACATTGTACCTATCTAGCACAAGAACCAGAGGCATCTATTTTTAATTGTCGATACATAAAACGCTAAATCAATGGTAAGGCCTTGGCCTTGAGCTCCTTACCATGATTAAATAACAATATTTACATCATTTACGATTTAATGAAAATGGGGGTCAAAATGGGGACGTTACATTCCCCTCCCCTTATATTAGCACTGTCCTTAGTGCTCATCAAACTTGAACAAAAATGGATATGCCACCCTCATGGCATCCTCCAGCTCCCATGTAGCCTCATCGGGACTGTAGTGCTTCCATTGCACCTTTACCTATTCGATGGCTCGGTTCCGGAGCAATGTTACCTTCTTGTCTAAGATGCACAATGGATCAATTTGGAATTCTCCCTCGAGTTCCACCTAGATCACATCCCAATTAATCACATGGTTAGGATCATGTACATATTTCTTAAGCAAAGAGACATGAAAAACATTATGAGCTTTAGTGTTAGCAGGCAATGCAAGTCTATATGCAACTGGCCCTATTCTTTCAAGCACTTCAAATGGCCCACAATATCTAGGTGATAGCTTGGCACAACTCCTAAGATTCAAGGAACTCTTTCTTGACTTCACTCTAAGATACACATGATCCCCAACACTAAATTCCGTAAGCACCCTATGCTTATCTGCATGGCTTTTCTACCTTTCCTAGGCTGCTTTTAAATTCTGCCTGATCTTTGTAACTTTTTGTTCCATTTCCTTAAACAATTCTAGCCCAAGTACAATTATGTTCACTGGATTGTCCCAAGTCACTGGTGTCCTGCACCTTCTTCCATACAGAGCCTCATATGGACTCATTCCCAATGATTCTTGTTGCCCATTGTTATATGCAAACTCCACCAAGTGTACATAATCCTCCCACTTGGATGGTTTGTCCATCACATACATGCGAAGCATGTCCTCGAGCACCCGACTTACTCTTTCTGTTTGCCCATCTGTTTGAGGATGGTACGCGGTACTAAAGCTCAACTGTGTACCCAAATCTGCAAAGAGACCCTTCCAAAAATTGGAAGTGGACTTGGTATCCCTGTCAGAAATTATTTCCTTAGGAAATCCATGTAATCTGAAAATTTCCTTTATGAAAATATTTGCAATGGCATCAGCTTTATGTGTGGATTTAACCGATATAAAATGTGCTGCCTTTGTTAACTTGTCCACCACAACCATGATGGAATCATGTTGTTTCATGGTCATTGGCAACCCTGTAATAAAATCCATGGAAATTACTTCCCATTTCCATTCTGGGATTGGCAATGGATGTAATAAACCTGCTGGGTGTCGGTGTTCAACCTTCACCTGCTGACATTTCATACACTTAGAAATGTATTCAGCGATGTCCTTCTTCATTCCTAGCCAGAAATAATATTTTCTTTCTATAGAAATTGTTTTCTGATATCTTGGGTGACCATAGTATGGGGCTTTATGGATTTCATCCACAACGATCCTCCTTAAATCTGCCGCATTTGGAATATAGACTCTATTCTTATAAGTAAGAAGTCTGTCTCCTTCCAAATGATAGCCCTTATACTTCTTTTCAAGGTTTTGTTACTGCAATTTGCCCTTTATCTGCTCATACACTTCATCCTCAACCATATGGTTAACAATCTGCTGCCTCAAATCTGGTTGGCAAGTACTAAGTGCTGCCACATGCATTTCATGTACCTTCTTGCTGAGTGCATCAGCCACCTTGTTTTCTTTCCCTTTTATGTGTTTGATTTCAAAATCAAATTCACACAAAAATTCCAACCATCTAGCTTGCCTACAATTTAAAGTTGGCTGATCAAACAAGTATTTTAGACCACAATAGTCTGTCCTTAATTCAAATTTTCTTCCCATTAAGTAATGCCTCCACATCTTTAAAGCATGTACTATGGCTGCAAGTTCTATATCATGAGTAGCATAGTTCTTCTCATGCTCCTTCAACTTTCTTGACTCATAGCATATCATGTGGTTGTCTTGCATAAGAACTCCTCCAAGTACTTGATTGCATGCATCGGTACATACCAAAAAGTCTTTTTCTGGGTTTGCAATTTTCAAAATTGGTGCACTTGTAAGAAGATTCTTCAACCGTTGAAAACTTTCCTCACATCTTGGTGACCATTCAAACTTTATCCCCTTCTTTTGCAAAGAAGTGATCGGGTTTGCAACCTTGGAGAATCCTTCGATAAACCTCCTGTAGTAACCAGCAAGGCCCATAAAAGATCTCACATCAGTCACATTCCTTGGAGTTGGCCAATTCATAATGGCTTCAATCTTCTCAGGGTCGACAGATATTCCTTCATCGGAGATGATGTGATCCAAATAATGAATTCTATCTTTATAAAAGTCACATTTGCTCAACTTTGCATACAGCTTATGTTCCCTTAGTAATTGCATTGTCATTCTCAAATGTTCTTCATGCTCTTCTTCATTCTTAGAATAGATGAGAATGTCATCTAGGAATACAAGAAAAAACTTGTCCAAATACTTGCTAAAAACATTATTCATGAGACACATGAATGTAGCTGGTGCATTTGTGAGACTGAATGGTACCACTACAAACTCATAGTGTCCATAACTCATTCTAAAGGTTGTCTTATGAATATCTTCTTCTTTGATTCTTACCTGATGGTAACCAGATCTCAAGTCAATATTTGAAAATACCTTTGCTCCTCTCATTTGGTCAAAAAAGTCATCAATTCGGGGCAATGGGTATTTATTCTTCATAGTGACTTTGTTCAACTGCCTATAGTCAATACATAACTTGAGTGTTCCATCTTTCTTTTTCACAAATAGAACAGGTTCTCCCCACGAGGACACACTTGGCCTAATATATTTCTTTTCCAGCAACTCTTGTAATTGCATTTTCAATTCTAGCAATTCCGATGTACTCATCCTGTAGGGTGTCTTAGACACTGGTGAAGCTCCTGGCACAAGTTCAATTGTAAAATCAATGTCTCTCTTTGGAGGGAGTCCTGGAATCTCATCAGGAAAAACATCCTTGAATTCTTGCAATACATGATAGTCCTCCAATTTAAGAGTTTCATTCTCTGTTGCCTCTAAAATGTGGGCTGCATACAATTGACATCCCTTCCTACAAAACTTCTTCAGTTGCATGGCTTAAACCTGTCTAACAGAAGTCACCTTTGGAATGCCTTTTACAACCCTCGGGTTTCCTTCTTCATCCATGCATTCAAATGTCTTATTGTAGTAGTCAAGTTTAACCCTATATGCTTCTAACCAATCCATTCCAATGAGAATATCATAGGAACCTAGTGGTAAAATATTCAGATTTGCGTAAGTGAATAGCCCATCCATCTCTAATGGATATTTCTCTACAATTTCACTAACTTTTCTCTTGGTTCCAGTGGCTAGTTGAACTAACAATGATTTATTATGCTTTAATTTCTTAAAAGCACAAATCTCAACAATTCTAGGAGTGACATAACTGTGAGTAGATCCAAGATCAATCAAAATAGAAACAGATTGTTTAGCAATCTTACCTTCAACTTCAACCATAGTTGATTGATGATCTGCCTGGTGGTCTTCTACTGCTGCATAGATTCTAGGGATTGTTCTCGCCACTTGACCCACAGTTTCAGCTCCTTGGATGTTGTGAACTTGATTTGGATTCCCATTCCGATGTGGACAGTTCCTAAGCATGTGGTCTCCCCCACAACCCCAACATTGAAGTGGTTCTCTTGGATCCTTTGGATCTCTTGGCTTGTCTCCCATCATCCTAGTTGGCTTAGTCACAACCTGTGATGGTTGCCTTTGCTAATTTCAGAATTGGGGAGGCTTGAACCCCTTCTTCCTTTGATCAAACTTTTCATTTTTCTTATCCTTCCATGCCTTATGGAATTCTGGTTTGCTTCTATTTTGATCAAAGCAATACTTGGCATTTCTTATGGCCTCCTCTAGAGTTCGAGGTTCATCAAATTCAATTCTATCTTTATACGACTGGGGCATCCCACTTAGGAAATGTTGAATTTTCACCTTATCATCTCGAATATACCTGACATACCTCTGCAGTTCCAAGAACTTGTTTGCATATTCTTCCATGGTCAATTGTACCAATCTCAGCTCATGGAACTCTTTGATCTTATCATCATAGTACCTGTCAGAGAGGTACTTCTGCTTGAAGTATTTCTTGAACTGCTTCCACACAATCTTCCTTTCATTAATCTTCTTCACTTGTCTGATGTGTTCCCACCATATAGATGCTCTTCCATTCAAGTTGAATATGGCTACCCTTTCCTTCATATTTCCCGAGTAGTCTTGGACTTGGAAATACTTTCTCATCCCAAGACTCCAAGCTTGAGCTTCTTGACCAGACTTTACCTCTCCATCAAATGTAGGAAGTTTTGCCTTCTTAAATTCCCCATGCGAACTGTTCTTGTAGTGCCTCTTCCTCTTACTTTTGCGGGATGAAGAGCTTGAACCCTCAATGGATTCCTTTGAGTCAGATGATCCATTAGAAGAGTTTTCTAGAGTATATGTTCTGTTTGTAGAAACTCTTCTTGGGATACTGGCCCTCTTGTAGGAATTCCTCCTAGAACTACTCCCACCCCTTTCTAAATTTGATGTCTGATGCCCAGAGTTTATTTTCCTTTGGATGTCTGTTAAACTCTGCAGCATGGCTGCATTCAACTGATTTTTTTCTTCCTAAGATTTAATCATCCTTTCATTATCTTCTCTGCAACTTTGCAACTCCACCCTTAGGCTTCTCATGGTGGCTGCAATACCTAGAGGAGAGTCTTTATTTCTTCTCCCATTAGATTATGTTTCAGCATTTTCAACATGTATGTTCTCCCTCATGGCATCTATCTCAGGCTCATAGGGATCCTGTGCATCATCCATGATGTTCATTTTCCTTGCCCAACCAAGACTCAAAACTTCCAACTGCACTATCTAGAAGGCTGCCTTGATGTAACTGTGATTCTACAAAATGTGTTCATCCACACAATTGTTAGCTGCATTATATTCTCATAAATTACTTCATGCACATGGGAAAATATTATATTGACAATTTTTCAAATCATAGAATTTCCTCACAATCAACGACATATGAGGGGGATGACGGGGGTCAAGGGGGCTTTCCCCCTTGTGGCTTCCCTGCGCCACTGCAGGACGAGTCGAGGGCAGCGCCCTCATTTTTTTTATTTTTTTTTGTAAATCTTTCCATTTCGGGCAATCTGGCGCATAAGTTCAATGGCAACTTTTTCAATTTTTGGCACCTAAAAATCTCCCTAAAAAACAATTGAAATTTCCTGTTTCGGAACAACTCATCCAGTTCTTCCGCCCTGTTTCGGAGAAACTCGCTGAGTTCTTCCGACCTGTTGCGGAGCAACTCGCTGAGTTCTTCCGCCGAAAACACTTAGAAAAATTTGAGATTTTTCGGACCAACTTGCCGAGTCCTTCCGCCATTGCGGGCCAACTTACTGAGTTTTTCTGCAATTTCGGGCCAACTCATGGAGTTCTTCCAAAATTTCCCTTTGACGCCGAACACTTAGAAAATTTGCGCTGTTTCAGGTCAACTCAGCAAGTTCTTCCGCCGTTGCGGACCAACTTGCTGAGTTCTTCCGAAAATTTCCTTTCGACACCGAAAACACTTAGAAAATTTTCACCGTTTTGGGCCAACTCGAAGAGTTCTTCTGTCGTTGTGGACCAACTCGCTAAGTCCTTCCAAAACTTTCCCTTCGACGCTGAAAAACACTGAGAAAATTTTCGTTGTTTCGGGTCAACTCGGCGAGTTCTTCCGTCGTTGCGGGCCAACTCGCGGAGTTGTTCCGAAAATTTCCTTTCGACGTCGAACACTTAGAAAATTTTCAAAAACTCTTTAGGAAAATTTTGAAATCTTTCCTTCTTTCTGTGATGACTGCTGCTCAGCAGGAGGTGATATTACCTCTGTAACTATCCAACTTAGCCAGTTTAGGCCCGATGCTGAGACCTGTGGTGATCAGGAAGGGGACCTTCCCATGTAACTGTAATCAGATTTGTCCCATAGAGGTCCAATGTTGTAGCCTATGGCTCTGATACCATTTTTAACGTCCCCACCCATCGTACCAGTGTGATGGAGAGAACGTTAGACTAAAGGCAGGGCATCTAGCCCGATGAACTTATTAAATAAGCATTCACATATATAAAAAAAAAGAAATATGGAAATGTATAATTATAAGATAACACAGCAGAACTAATTTCAATTACACATCCATCATACATTCAAGATATTCATGATATTCATCAAATAAATAATTGCAAAGTTAACACAAGAGAGTACTTATCTTATAACAAAGTAGCCCCGAGCAAATGGCTATGCAACTGCAACATTCCACCAAACCATAGGCCAATTGTGATTATCAATATCTCAACAAACTGCCACCCCTGAGCTGGGCATGATCTCTACAAGAAATCAGGGAACAGTAGACTCACACATAGCCCAAAGATACACCAAATCAACCAATCCAATCTACAGTTGGGTTTATCAGGTTATTAGGCAATGGAAGGAAGATATGCTAAGCTAGTGGGATCATCCATAGAGATATGGGCGCCCTCTGCAATATCTATATAGCTTGGTCCCCACAATACCTACACACCTAGCACAAGGAGGTATTCCCTTCACTAATACACAGTCCCTCAGGCCATACCTTCCATTCTAGTGTTCTTCAAGGTGTGCATAGAAGAGCAACCAACCCTTTTGATACTCTTGATAGGTTACCTCCTCACTAGGTTTATCAAGCCAATTATAGTCCACTTCCACTCCTAATTCTTGCTCACAATTTCAAACCAACACAAGGATGCACCTTGCGACAAAACACAAGTGCTGAAAATGTGGGCAACCAAAACAAACTGGTAGATGGGGAGTAAACCCTGGGAGAGCAAATTCGTTTTCAGAAAACGTTTTTCTGCATTTCAGGTGCAAAAACGACCTCTATAAACCCCCAAAACGTGACTCCCTTTCTCCCAGTCATTGTGCAACACAAAAATGAGCTCCCATCTATGAAAAAATGCAGGAAATTGGTAAAAAACATGATGGAGAAAGCCCAGCTAGCTCAGACTGCATGAGAGAGGAAAAACTATCGGTTCATAATGGCTTTGGGCACCATTTCGTGGGTGTTTTCTTGCCCCAGAAGCAAAAGTACATTTTTCCAGGTTGATGGATTGCCCATGCATGAAATTGGCTGCCATGCCTCTTCATTCCCAAGGCATTAACTACCTCAACCAATTTCAGGAAGAATTAAATAATTGGGTGCATAAGTTAGAATGGGTAGTTGAGGGTTTATTCATTGACATCTGGCTTATCACCATTGGCTCAAGGGTTTGAATAATTTCCCCCGCTATTCCTTGTAGAATCATGCCCCCATCTCTTTGTTGCATTGCATAGCTAGTTGTGGGTTTTTCATTAAAATTCGTATTTACATGATGTCTTAATTTACATTGTGCCTATCTAGCACAAGAACCACAGGCATCTATTTTTAATTTTCGATACATAAAACGCTAAATCAATGGTGGGGCCTTGGCCTTGAGCTCCTCACCATGATTAAATAACAATATTTACATCATTTACGATTTAATGAAAAAGGGAGTCAAAATGGGGATGTTACATTGACGCATGTATTAGATGTGCTTTCCTGACAAGTGTTTTCTGCTACTAATGGATTTAAACTCTCAATAATTAATGCTAGTTTCAAAATTTTTGTATCCCAGGAGTGTTAACTCTCCAAACCTAATCCAGGGCACTATCCTAACCTTGTTGGTGATATGTAAATCAAATATTGGTTAGTTTTATAATAAGCGCCAATTTTGAGGGTACTTTTGTTAGTTTTAGGAGTAGAAGTGAAACTGGTGGTGTGTTTACTCAAAAATATGAACCAAACAATGCAATATTCTCACTACTCTACCTTTCAATTCGATGAATGTTCTAAACTAATAAAAAGTTAGAGGTTCATGTGGGTCTTCCAAACATGCAAGTTGCAAAATAGAATTAAAAGAAAAAAATTTGACAATGTGCATAAAACTCTTTTCAAATGTTTGAATGTGTTTCCAAATCTAGTCAAGTTTTGGTGATGCAAAATGTTTTGGAAGATTTTTTATATTTAGGAACAATTCTTCTAAAATATGGTCAATTACTAATTTCAAAAATCAATATAAACCAAAAAAATATCCCACTTGAAATGAATCTAATTCTGTAACATGGGGAATCTATGTTTCTCGTTTGGAGGGCTACCCGAAAGTGAAAGCAAAGAGGATATGTAGAGCCCTTTGAATAATTATGACGTAAACTTTTACACGTGAGATCTACTTTCTCGTTCACAAGATCGCTCGAAATCCCAAGTGAAGAGGATACAGTAGCTCAAGAAATGTACGTGAAATTTCAAATCTACTTTGTTGCAAGTGAGATCCACTTTCTCATTCACAAGATCGCTCAAAATCCAAAGTGAAGAGGATACAGTGGCTCGAAAAGAAATTGCTTGAAAAATCAAATCCTAAACTATTACAAATGACATCCACTTTCTTGTTCACAATATCGCTCGAAATCCCAAGTGAAGAGGATGCGGTGACTCGGACACAAATTATCTCAATAAAATTGAAGACTAAAGCTACAACTTTTTCTAATTGTGCATGAAAATGAAATATTGTAGATCCAAACAAAAACTGGACTAATTAAAGTTTTTTCGGTTTTGGAGGGAAAAAATTTCAAATTATCTCCATGTGTAATGTTCTTTTTTTTTTTTTTAATGCAAATCTCTTTGTGAAATGTTTTCAAATGATCTTTTCATGTGTCAAGATTGTGATTTGGTTTCTTTTTTCAAATAAGCAAGTGTATGTGATTCAAAAAGTAAAGGGCCTAAAGGTTCTTTAAACAATTGTTTATGCTTTTTTAAATTTTTACCATTTGCAAAATAGTAATTGAATCAAATTATTTAGGGATCAACCCTAATCTCATCAAACCAGGGATCTAAACTCAAAATATGACCTCAAGCAATCATATCTACAACAAATTATAATAAAAAATTGAAAAAAATTGCCAAATTAGGCCATCCCTAAGGGTTTTGGAGGGAAATTTCAAATTTAAATATTTCAAACCAAATTCTCCCAAAATTTAGCAAATCAGTGGTAAATTGATCCTAAATTTTTTTTAATTGCATGTGCAGGTCTGCAAACAAAAAAAATATTCCCAAAAGTGGCCCTAAAATAGTAAAATTGATCACAATTAGTTTTGACAATTTTCTTACAAATTCGAACCAAAAATATTTAAAAATCTTTCAAAATATTTTAAATCTTAGCTAATTAGGGTCCATGTAAGGTCCAAAATCTAATTTAAGGGATTCCTAATCCAATACAAGCAAAACAAATATAAAAAAAACAGTCAAAAGTGAGGAAACTAGCTCCAAAACTTCAAAACCCCCGGACCACGCAAGTGTAGAATGCAGAGCAATGTGGATTTTTTAGGTTGACACACTTTGTACACAGGAAGGGTGAGTCAGTGGCGCACTTTTTTCATATACTCGATGCGTCACCCTAAGGATGGCACTCCATGTGCACATACAAGGTGTGTCATCTTTTCAAGATCAAGAAACATAGAAAGTTGAGCCCAATTTTCAATACTTTTGGATTTTTTTACTGTTGAATAAGGATGGTTTAAGGATTCTAAGGGTTTTTAAACTTGGTACATAGATCCTATAAGAGTTTTAAGGAAATATTTAATTAGATATTTAAGGTTGAAACACCAAAATTTTGAAGAAATTTTCAAATTATTCCCAACAGAGTCACCAATCTGTTAATAGCAATAATGGTAGAGAAGTGTCTACACTAATTAACTATATTACTATGAATTTTGTGAGATTCAATGACAGAAATGCATGCAATACTGATTCATTCCTTTGATATTTCTAAGTAATTTTTAAGAAAATAGAAAGGGACGAATAGAGTAGAATACCTCTTCAACCTAGCCACTTGAAGAAGAACCCCTTGCTTCAGCATCCATGGCCTTTAGGATTCCATTTGCAGCAGCTTGCTTTGTTCTTACCTCTAGCTTCTATCTATAAGAACTTGAAAAAATTTGCAAAACTTCAAATATATCTACCAAACTTGAATTCAAAACTAGATCTAAAACCTAAATTCAAACACAAATTTGGGGGGCAGGGGGGGGGGGGTGGCGAATTGCATCATATTGAATTGAGGAAAGGAAATACTTACAACCTTATTACTTGAGGTGAATTCTTCTTTTATTTGAGCCAACCTTCTCCATCCTTGACTTTGATCCTTCAATAGATTTGTTTAAAATGAGCTTTCCAACCTTGAAATCCTTCTCTCACTTTACTCTCACTTTATGTATCTTACTATTCCCCAAATGCATTTATTTTATAGCATTGGGAAATGGGAATTCATGATTCAAATTTCAATGTGGGATAATACATTTTCTTTATTTTTGAATATTTTCACTCAAAAACCCACTTTTCCATTATTTTCAAGCTTTTGACATTAAATTCCAAAATTTTCAGGACAATTAATACACCTTTGATGTATTCTTTCCACTGTATGAGTTGTAGGAACTAGGTTTTGGCAATTTGAGTGATCCTAGACTTGGTCTCTTTACGGAAACCTTTGTATTCACAAACTTCTTAATTTGCGGAAGTAGTGGTCAGATGAGAGATTGAAGCTCTCAATTGTTCCAAATTTCTAGTCTTTATGTTGTGGGCGAACGATAAAATGTGCTTCTTCCTTCACTTGTTAAGGGTGTTAATTTGATTGTTAACAGAGTATATAGCTTAGTGGTTAAATATGTTGAGGTATTTTTATTATAATTTATGGATTAAATGAGGCAAGGGTTATGTGTTAAATGTGTTAAGTAAATGTGTTGTTGCAACAACATCCCCCCCCCCAAATTTTTGTACATATTGGGGCCCCTCCTTTATTTTTTTAGAAAGACTGCTGTAAGAGGTAGATTCTCCTTTTTCACTATCTTTTCAACTGAAAATCCTGCTTTGAGAGTTCCAAGTTTTCTTACAAGGATAGAATTCCTGAAATCTTCCTGAAGCCGTGGAAGCATTTGAGAAATCCCCCCGTAGTTGCGGAAGTATTCAAGTTATCCTCCCGAAACCGCGGGAACCGTTTGCATAAGTGTCTCGAAAAGAACTTAGAGTGTTTCTCTCGAAGTTGCGGAAATTATTTGGGAAAGTCTCCCGAAGCGGTGGAACCTTTCGGCTTATCCTCCCAAAACTGTGGGAGCCATTCGCGTATCTTTTCCAGGAACACCAAAGGTCTTCTTTTAAAAAAAAAAAAACCTTAAGTCTTTCCTGTCAACTTGCGGAAGCCATTCAGCTTATCCTCCCGAAACTGCGGAGCCATTCGCTAATCTGTTCCGAAACTGCGGAAGCTAATTGCGAAAGATTTTCGCAACTGCGGGAGCCTTCACAAAGCCCCGCCGAAAGACTTAAATTTTGCGAAACCATTCAGCTTATCTTTCCGAAACAATGGAGCCATTCGCCAAACCGTTCTGAAACTGCGGAAGCTATTTGCGAAAGCCTTCCGCAATTACGGAAGCATTCACGAAGCCCGCCGAAAGACTTAGACCTTTTGCGAAACCATTCGCCAATCCGTTCCGACACTACGGAAGCTATTTGGGTTTCCCTTCCGCAACTACGGAAGCTTTCACGTTATCATTCCGAAAACCCGCCGAAAAAAAAAAAACTTAGACGTTCATTCAACTTGCGGGAGCCATTCGTCAATCTCTTCCGACACGGCGGGAACCTTCGCGGAATTGTTCCACGATTGCGGAATCCATCGGCATATCTCCATCGAAATTGCGGAAGGAGATCCATTATTCTACCGAAGCTGAGTCTCCAAAGGTCGCATTGCGGAAAGATTCATCAATCTCTTCCGAAACACCGAGGGAGTTCACCATAGCATCCCGCAATCGCGGGTGGAATTCGTGAATCCACCCCGCAAATGGCGGTCGCGCACAATTGCCGAGGCGGATTGAAAAGACCGCGACATACAATAATTTAAAAAAATGCTTTAATGGCACCACCCATCATATTAAACACCGCACGTGCCCAACCCATTTAAATAAACGATTGGGGTTTGGGTCAACCGCATTACTATTTTGTCGATTAACAAACGTCATTGAATGCCTCGCCAAACTGCTCCAGCTCAGCTCGCCCACATCCACGTCCACCTCATTCAGCCACCTCGTCGTTGCCAGGTAGGTCTTTTAACCGTTATTTTCTGTCTTATTTCCACGTCGAGTTACCTGTGGGTTTTTCCCATCTTCAACATGGCCGATAGACATTCGTGGCCATATATCGTTATTTAATTTTAAAATCCGCCGAGGCCCCATGGGTTTATCGTTCCACCATCTAAAAGCCAAAACTATGAACGCCCGAGCTTTTACACCAGCCATATTCCAGGCGTCGTCACCCTAGATCAAATTCCAAGCTGGCCATAGAGCTTCTCGTCAAGTGCTATGAATAACCATGGTGGTCGGCTGAATCCCTCGCCTGTTCATCAATTCGGAAAGCGATCCCTGGCTTCGTCTTAAGTTTATCTCAATCCAATCTAACCCTCCATTAACCATTTGAACCGCAACAATGAAGGACACCCTCTCTCCTAGGACTAGATGGGAAGCAGGTTGTTTCACGTCGTATGTGTGCCCTTTCGGGGACATTCCAAACTTTGTTTCCTTAGGATGATCAAGTTTTTTTTTTCCTTGTTTGGAATGGTTTATTGTGCTTAACAAGCAACATGCAGCTTCATAATTTATTTATATATCTCATTAGCATGTTGAAATGGTCCTTCTTTTGTTAAAATCTCATAACAGGTTGCACTTTTTTATAATGAGTTGTATTTGGTTGCTAGCAGGGATAAGTCAAGATGCCAAAAGGTGGTAGGAAGAAGGCTAAAATGACAGAACCTGAATCAGTGCAACTTAGGACTAAAACTATGTTTCAAGATACTAAGTGCACCACCGGTATTCCCCCAAAAATTCGTTGGGGCGACATTTACAGGATGATCTGGGACCAAGATATCCCGGATATGTTACTAGAAGAGGGGAATATCTATCTCAACATCAGAACTTCAGGCATAGCCAGAGCTGCTACCTGCCCTGAACTGTTCCCATGTTCTGAAGTAATAGGGTGGATACTAGAGCATACTAATGCGGAGACAAGGGTATTACATGACAGCGGGAAAATAGCCATCGCCTCATTCCACCCAGCATATCTTGCCGCAGCCTATAAATTCCCACGTCCCCAGCAAGCCCTGAGTGATGAATGGTTGGGCCAGATGAACAATACTGAAATGGCCAAAAAATTATTGGTCACAGGAAAGCACTTAAGAAAGAGAGGTAATGACGAATATGATGTGCAGAATCTAAGACCTCCTTTCAGGTTAATCGCCCTGATGTTATGCAGAATCTTCGGCATGCCCGATGGCACTGTATACAAGATAAAGTGGGTCCCCATCATCAACTTCGTGGCATTCAAAGGAACTATTTTTGACTGGGCTACTATCCTGTCAAACAGTTTGGCATCAATGGTGGTTGCTGCAAGAGAAGGTCTGGCCTTAAAAAATGCAGAATTTTACATGTCTTCATATCTTATTGATTGTATTTTGGCCAAGCTATCTTTTCCCAGCCTAGGTTGCACGTGGGATAGAGACAACACCCCGGTTTACACTACTTACAGGATGATGTGGGCTCAAAATTACAAACCCAGCTATAAGCTCATCTGTGAGGGGTTCATCATGCCCCTATATGAGCAGGTATTCAAGGAAGAGCCCAACTGTCTGTCCGAAAATGCCATGGAGATCCTAGAAAATTATGGATATTTTTATTTCTCAAAAGAAGGCACCTACATCAGAATGTTCGGAGGGACTAAATCTCCATATATTTTGCCGAGGTATGCTACCGACTATGTAGTCCTGAAAGAAGCAGTGAGACAAATTTTCCTGGATGGAATTGGAGCTGTGCTTAACAAGCAGCATAAGGCTTCTTTCCCACCTTTTCCCTTATGCATAGGAGCATACAAATATTTAGGGGTTTCCTCAGCCAAGGAGTTTGTTCAAGAGCTAAAATCCTTCCACTTCGGCGAAGTAATTTTCCACAGGAATGATAAGCGAGGAAAAGTTTCCAAGCATTACAAGGAAAATTATGCTCATTTCGAGTACGCCCATTATTATGATGCCGGGGAAGAGGCATTCAGAGGCATCAGCAACATGACTGAGTTGCAGATTTGTCGCCAAGGCAGTGGAGCAACCTCTAGCTCTACCAAAGCCCAAAAAATCAGTCTACAGAAGGAGAAAGAAGCAGATGATGCCCGAGCCCAAGAAGAACAAAGGTTAAGGGAGGAAGCAAGGTTATTGCAAGAGGCTGAGGTTGCGAGACTACGGCAAGAAGTAGAAAGTGAAAGGCTATAGAAAGAAGCTGAGGAAGCCCAGTGGCAGAAAGAAGCAGAAGACGTGAAGTAGATAGAAGAAAATGAAAATCAGTGGCAAGCTGAAGAAGAAGAGAGAAGGCAACAAGCTGAAGTAGGGCAGAAAGCGGAAGAAGAACTCAAGATAGTTGAAGATGCCCAGGCAGGTGGCTCCGGTGCCCAGGATATGGAAATAGACGTACCTCAAGCAGGTGTCTCCAGTACTCAAAATGTGGAGGTGGACATAGCACAAGCAGGTGTCTCTGGTACCCAAAATGTGGGAACAGATCCAGCTCAGGAAGTCCAGACCCCACCCGCAGAAGCAGAAATAGATATTATAGATCTCCCAATCATTCCGTATACTCCATCGAAAGAGCATACCATGTCGAGATGGGATGAATTTGTCTATGATAAGAAGAGGAAGGAAATGGTCCTCAAATCGGAAGAGAGGATAAAGAGACTCTTACAGGAAGATATTGTTACCCACCGAGAGACCACAGTAATGCAGAACACAAACAAGGCTCCCTTAGCTATGGCATCCACCACTGTAGAGTCAGCAAAAGCAACGCTGGACAATGTGGCTACTATAGTTAAAGAGGTTGAGTCGACAAAGAGGAGAGCTCGCATGCTACAACATACTGTAGCTAATGAGCAAGCCTACAGGGATCTCGTGGTGAATAGGTATAATCGCCTATCTGTTGAACATAAAGAATTGTCGGACAAGTATAACCTTTTGGAAGAAGAAAAGGAAAGCATGGCGGTCCAGATGATGATCTTAAAAGGAGAAAAGAACGATGCAGGAGCCAGAGTGTCCCATCTAGAAGCAGACAAGCTAGCATTGGTTGAACAATTAGAGCAAGGGGAAGGCAGAGCGATAGACATGTCTCCTTTCCATGAGGTGTCCTGTAGTATCCTAAAGCAAGTCCATGACATGCAGAAACTAATTACTGAGGAAGTATGTAAGCCCAAGGCCATGGTGGTTAGATTAAAAGAAGTTAATGCATAGGCCTATAGGCTTAAAGCTAAATATACCCGGGTTAAGGCAAATATCCTAAGCCAGATAGAATGGAGGGAAGGAAAGGTATACTTCCCCACGCACCTCCCATTCAAATCTGAAGATGGTTTTAATGAAGACATAGCCCTTATGGAATTTTGCAGAAATTGTAGCATTAAGCTAATGGCCAAGATCCGAGGGACGATGGATAAAAGTAACGGGCTTTACCAAAGAATCCATGAAGTGCATGACAAATGCAAGTTGAGTTTCCCTCAGTCCCTTGATGATTTCCTGGGCAAAGAACAACGTTTAGCTGACCTGAAGGAAGAGCTGGGCATCCAAACAGAATATGTGAAGAAAATTGATGTCTTAGTCGTTGATGATCTCCAACATTATATTGGGATGTCATCAATACACAATCATCTGCTTAAGAAAATACACCAAGCAGCAGTAACAGAAATTCAAGGTATTGGAGCAGAGCTTGGTAAAGATGTAACTTCTCATAAAATATTACTCCTTGCCTCAGAAAATGTAGTTATAAGAAATACTAGCATATGGTTTAGTTACATTGCAGAAGAGGAGAAGAAAGCAGCAGTAGTAGCAGAAGCAACAGCAAACCCGAATTCTTCTCTCCCAGCAGTAGCAGCTGTAGCAGCAAGCCCGAATTCTTCTCTCCCAGAAGCAGCATCAGATGTACCAGCTAGTTCAAGTGCCTCTTTTCAAACTGGAGTGAATCCCCAAGAGTGAAAGCACTAATATGAGAACATTAATTCCTTTATTTTGTATCTTGGTTGTCATATGTATAAAAACGTCGAGCTATGGGACAGCTGTCCTTTTTTCTTTTTAAATAATTTTCTGCTTAAAAGGGAGGTCACATTTTTGTCTATTATAAGGGGAAAAGTCTGTAGGTGACAAGTGTAAAGGGCCAGGTGGCAGCCCAAAGGGTATTTTGTAACATTATAAATAGAAGTTAGGAAGTAATGTAAAGGACTTTTGGCAGGGAATTATTTTCTAGACATGTACAAGATATCTTGCACATGTTTCAAGAAAATAAAATCTTCCTAATAAGAGCCTGGAGAGGACGTCTTTGCATGAGAATGGAGATTGGATGCATTTTGGATTATTCCCGTGTCTGCTATACTTTGTTGTGAGATCTTTATTACTGTCTTGAATTATTTCATTGTATTAAATGATCTTGCTTCTCTCTGTGCAAATGAATTCTCTCTTTCATGAGTAATGAAATCTTGTTATATTTAATTAGAAGCTATCTTCTGATATCTCTCATCTTTTTTGTAGCTTTATCTTTAATATTTGATGGCTGTCTATTTATTCTTTAGATAACTCCTACAGCTCATTTCTTATGCTTTCAATTTGCTCCTTGCAGGGATAGTTAGATTTATTTCAGTTTTATACATAGATCTGTTTTCTAGTTTTGCATTTAGATTAAATTTAGACTAGGCACTTGCATATCATTCTAAAACATAAAATTCAAAAGAACGGTGGATCGAGCCATAACCAGTATAATTGGAATAACTCTCCAAACCCATGGTTGTCGGAACCGCTAACCGGACAGATTCCCCACACCAAACGGTGGACAATCTAATTGGGATAGTCTACCGGGGAGGATTCCTTTCTGATTGATGCTGCGATCTCCGGAGCATCAACCGTTTTTGGTGCTAGAAGGAGGGCCTGAAAGTGCATGGATGATAGAGGAAAATATCCCACTATCATAAATGTCATTGAAAACCCGCTTAAAGAAGGCATTTCAAACATCCCAGATCTTGAAATATTAAATCAAGAAAGCCTCGTTTCTGATCCTGAGCCTCAAGAAGCATTATACGCTGTACCTTTTGCAGAAATAGAGGATTTGAGGAGGCATACACGATCCTATGTTAGACAACTAGGCGGTTTAAATACGGTGAATTTTCTCCCTAGGAAAAGTACCCCTAAAAAAGAGCCACAATACACTCGTGATTCGATTCTTGTTCAAAGTTTTGAGGAACTTGTGAATTTAACTTTAAAAGAAATTTCAGACCCTCTGAACAAGGTAGATCTTGAAAATTCAGAAAACATTTCAGATCAAGAAGGCCTTGGAGAACTTATTACTCAAAAGAATACTCCACAGAATTCACCTTACAATTCTCCACCAGGGTCTCCACATAGAAACATGGTTGTACCTGCTTGGAGAGAAAGGGGAGCATTGAATCTAGCTGGGCCATTCCACAATCTCCCAAAAAATCCAGAGAAGGTCTTACCTAAGTTCGACCCAGGGAAATCCATTTCAGCTGAAGATCATCTCAATAGTTTGTACTTAGCTCTGAATATTTTGAACGTACAACATGAAGATGTAGTATGCAGGCTTTTTCCATACACGTTCGATCCAAAAGTATCATCCTGGTACTTTAGCTTACAACCCAGCTCGATCTCTAGTTGGGATGAATTCGAAAACTATTTTTTGAAGAAGCATGGAAACCAAAAGACTGTGGCAACACTTATGAAAGAACTCTTGTCCATGAGAATGGAAAAGAAAGAAAAGGTTCAAGACTTTAATCAAAGATTCACAATGCTTTTAAATATTTTCAGTGAAGCTAATAAACCAGCAGAAGAATCTCTGATTGAATATTATACAACAGCTCTTGAAGGACCCATAGCAATGTTCGTAAAAAGGTCCAAGAAAACTACCCTGATAGAGAACTTCGAAGAAGCTAGAAAGGTAGAAGAAGAAGCTGATAGCATTGCTAAACATGCCTTAGATGCAGAGCCAAAACCAGCAGCCAGCAAAAAACCATTACTGCTCACTAGAGGTAAAAGAAGAATCATCTACTGACATGGAAAATGTAGTCAAGATGATGCAGAAGTTATCCAATAAGATTGTAGATCTCGAACAAGATAAGGCTGCTAGTACATCTAGGAAACCTTTCAAGCCATTTTATAAAAGGAGGGAAGACGGTGATCAAACTCATCCACCCATGAATACTTCCCCTGTTTTAAACCTCAATGAAATCGGGATGGAAAACTTCTGTACCTTTCATCAAGAACCGCATTCGGAAAAGAGCTTCCCACAATGGATTAACTCCATGAGTTTAGTCATGAACCAAATGCTAGATTCACAGATCCCAGACCAAGATGATTCTCTAGAGGAATCGAGCCCTGAGTTAGAGGAACCAACCCCAGACACTACTATGGTTCAATGGGATTGGGTACCTATGACTGAATTAGCAGAAGAGGATCCCATAGAAAGCTCTCCCTCTACCGTGAACATTGCTACTCGCAGCAAAGGCCCTATTACGGACCCTGTGCCAAGCTCGGCTCCTCCAAAGCCTAAAGTTTCAAAATAACTGCCTAGAAGGAATATAACAATTATTCCACCACAGCCTAAAGTTAACCAAACAACGGCCAAACAGCCAAGCGCTGACACCATAGTTCAGCCACCTAAAGTCAGAATGAGCAAAATAGATCATCCAGCCCGAATTGGGAATGAGTCTGACATAGGATATGACATTATTGAATATATAAAGAAGGTCAAAGCAAATGTGTCAATATTTGACATGTGCAACTTGACCCATCAACGAGACAAGCTGCTGCATGTTCTGCAACCCCAGACTAGCACTCCATTAACGACCTCTCGAGAAGATCCCAAAATTAATGAAGCTAGTATCGGTGGGAAATCTAAATCTCAAACATTGCCATTCCTATTGACCTTTGAAATTTTTAATCACAATGTTCACAATTGTTTGGTAGATTCTAGGGCATCTTCAAACGTCATGCCACTGTCAATTTGTAAAAAAATTAACGGGCAACCTGTGCCATCTCCAGCCCAAATTATCCAATTAGATAGGACTGCTGTTAAAGTGATTGGGGAGATGAAAGATGTTCTCATTAGATTATCAGTTGACTCTAAAGTCTGTCAGTTTATTGAGATAATGGTGGTTGATATTCCTGAATCCTATGGTCTGATCTTAAGTAGGGACTGGTCCACCAAGATGAATGGTTACTTTGCCACTGATTGGTCTCATCTGTGGTTGCCTTATCAGAATAGGCAGAATCAGATTAAAGTCCTAAGAGAACCACACATGAAGCAAAACGTAACTCAATTAGAGGAAAAAAATGAAGCTGTAACCTTCTCATCCTCGGTTCTGGGGAATTATTTCTTAGAAATGGATCCGGGTAATTATCAGTCCGAAGCCATCAGCCATGAATCCGATGAACAATCCGATCTCCTTTATTTCTCTCGGACTGATGATGTTGATTGTAACATAGTTAGTTTAGTTACTGATTTAGATCATAGAGATACTAACTTAGTTGAATCTAAAGATATTTCTTGGACATTATACTTTGATGGTTCTAAAACTCTGGAAGGATCTGGAGCCGGTTGTGTTCTGATGGATCCAAAAAGAAACAAGTATTTTTTGTCCTGTAGATTAGAATTTGATTGTACTAACAACACCGCTGAATATGAAGCTTTGGTACATGGATTAAAGAAGTCCATTGGTTTAAATGTTAAGTACCTGAAGGTTTTTGGTGATTCAGAGATAGTTGTAAGACAGGTAAGGGACACCATTCATTGTCTTTCACCTCATTTGAAGGGTTATCAGGCTGAGGTATGGGATTTAATTATGCATTTTGATGCTTTCAATATAAATTCTATTCCTAGATTGCAAAATTCTGCAGCTGATTTGTTAGCAACATCTGCTTCTAGATTGGTGCCATCAAATAATAAATGCTCAATTGAATTGACTTTCAGACCCTCCGTTCCCGATCACATCACAAACTTCAGAGTCTTCAATGATGACGAACAGATTATTAGCTTTCTAACGAACGAAGATAGCTTCCAAGGAGCTGCGATAGATGATGAAGAACACAATGCTGATTTGTTGAAGAAGGATGTGGAGAAAGGAAATTTCATCCCCAAAGGGGTGAGGTCCCTCGAAATGCTGTTCGATCTTCAAAATAAGTTCAAAAGGCCAGCTAATACCAAAACTAACAGTTCATCAATGCAACATGAGTTAGTTAATTTTAGCTTGAAGAAATGGTTGCCTATTTTTGACCCCAACTCAAAGAGAAAACCATGCATCCTATGTATGTAAAACTTGTTGGTTTAGTTCTAGACCTCCAAACTGTGGAAGTATTCGAGGCTAATGGGAATAACATAGGGACTTTTTTAGAAGGTAAGGTTTTTGTAGAGGTTTTGTAGGGGGATTAAGTAAATATATACGAAAATAATTTTCTTAGCTTGGAAATGGTAGAAAATGCCATATTTATATTTCTTAGAATCATTCCCTTCCAAATTTTTTGGAAGGAAAATAAAAAACCGTGAAAGGTATGGTCACCTTGTGTTAATAATATACACTAACATAAGAGGGATGGGTAAGCATTCTAAAAAAAATTCCTTTGGTAGTTTAGTTGACCTACATAAGCCTAATATTATATTGGTCCAAGAGACAATGAGAGAGAGTAAAAGGATAGTGGAGGAACTTGCAAAGACATGGAAGCAATAGGATTTTTTAGTCATTTATTCAACAAGGTGTTCTAGTGGTTTGCTAAAGTATAATTTTTATGGAATCCCACACATTTTATGATACAAAATTTATGGAACCCTTGAGTGAGATCCTCAACATTTGTGAACCCTTTCATTTCCAAGTTGGCTTTGGTACATAATTTGACTATGGGTATGGATTTAGTATGTAATTTGGTTATGGAAATTTAGTTTTAAGTTTCATTTAATTGGATTTATAAATTGGGGAAACATAAAAAAATTATATGTTTAATAAGGAAATGAGGCAAAACTGAAGAGCATAGTTGATTAAGGAACCATGCCTACCTCTTCCAATTTTCCCTTCTCTTCAAATTTGTGTCGTCCTCTTCCAATTTTCCCCTCTAGTAATGCATCAGGATCAAGCATTCTTGCTTCTCCTCACCAGTTTTTGTGACTCTCATTTTATGTTGCACGTGGAATGGAGGTTGGTTGCGGCCCCTTTTGAGGTTTATACTATGTTAAATAAAACACTCGAGTGTTTATGGACTAAACAATGCTCAAGCGTTATGTATTTAAATAATCCTCAAGTTTTTATGTTTCCTATCATGAGTGTTAACTGAAATGGAAGTTTGGGGCCTGCAAATGCCTAGATGAAAGAAATGATCGCACGTTTTTTATTTACTAAACTCTTGAGTGTTGTGAATCTAAATATTCACCTAAAAGGTCCCTCATATTCGTGTGAGAACCCTACTACAAAAATTATATATATTTATATGCATAGAAAATAATTAAACATATATAAACAACATATGGCAGAGCCAAGTCTTATGAATTCAATGCTTGTTAGCCATGGATCATTAAATATTCTACATTGAGATTTGCTTGCATCTAGAAATCAAGTACAATATTTTTAATAAGCCCTTGATCAAACAAATATATTTTGTTAGGGGTAATACTAATAACATAATGCACAAGTCAAACAACCGTTGAAACAAAGGCTTAGGGTAACAAAAATGGTTAACGGAATCATCAATCCTTTACGAGTATTCCCAAGTCAAGTTGATCTTGTTAATGGAAACTCAAAACTACTAAAACAAATATTAAAAAATGTGTTGAGAAATATCAGTCTTAGATGAGCATGTTCAAGTCATAATTGAACACATAAACTAAGAATTACAAAAAAATAGGTTGAGTTGGATGAGAGCATACTTTCCCTCAAATATACAATTGATTTCATACACTTGTTAATTTATTTTTAAATAAATGATTGTTACGGACCAGATGATAGGACCTTACAATTGTAAATAGATGCATGGTCAAGAAATATTATTCAAGGGTTTGTTAGTGATGGCTCAACACTGTGTTAAATGAATGGATACCAAAAGTGACCATGTCACTAGGGATTAAACCATGTGACCTATATTTATATGTTGAAATATAAAACGATAGGAAAAGAAAAGTAACTACAAGTTGTATAAAACTAGCAATTGCCCTAAAAGGTCCAAAGGGACGCCGAAAGGAAAAAAAGGGAAGTAAAGTAGATGTAATGAAGCAAAAAAGAGAGTATTGAAACAAATTCTATGCGAAGTGGTTTCGTTTGAGTGGTCTAAGGGTGGTTCAATCAAAATTTTCTAACATGAGCAAATCCCAACATGATTACTGTTTAATCGTGGAGTAAGGTTGGGTAATATGATTACCCAACCTTGGGCTGCTTGGGCTAAAGTATGAGCTTACATGCATATAATCATAATATTTAAAATAGGTATTAATGAATTTTGAGAAACATTTTGATGGGAAGAATGACAAAATAAGAGTTATCAGATGTGGCGGAGGATCACTCTGTTGCATAGGGCTCGCCAAGATCTTTTCAACGATACCATGTTTTCCAAAAATGGACTTAGGATGACAAGGATATCGGCCTGAGAAGTTGACAGTAACATAAGTACATGGCTAACTTCCAAATTTTTGACTCCTGCATTGCGGATTGCAGATTACAGAAGTCGGAGGTGTAATTTTCTCGAAGTTGTGCGTTGGGGTTCTAACTTTATGAATCCAACATTGCGGATTGCAGATTGCGGAAGTCGGAGGTGTAATTTTCTTGAATTTTTGCATCAGGGTTCCGACTTTTCGACTCCCGCATTGCGGATTACAGAAGTCAGAAGTGTAATTTTATCGAAGTTGTAGGTTCCAACTTTCCAACTCCCACATTGCGGATTGTGGAATTTAGAGGTGTAATTTTCTCAAAGTTGTGCGTTGGGGTTCTCAATTTCCAACTCCTGCATTGCGGATTGCGGATTGCGGAAGTCGAAGGTGTAATTTTCTCGAAGTTGTGCGTTGGGTTTTAGACTTTCTAACTCCTGCATTGCGGATTACGGATTGTGTATTACGGATTGTGGAATTCGGATGTGTAATTTTCTTGGAGTTGTGCATTGGGGTTCTGAATTTCAAACTCGCAGATTGCGGATTGCGGAAGTCAGAAACGTAATTTTCTTGAAGTTGTGTGTTGGGATTCCAAATTTTTGACTCTTGCATTGCAGATTACGAATTGTGGAAGTCGGAGGCATGAATTTTTCGAAGTTGTGCATTTTGGGTGCCGACTTTCCAAACCCGCATTGCAGATTGCGGAAGTCGGAGGATTGAATTTTTTGAAGCTGTAAATTTGGGGTGTTGACTTTTCGAACCCGCATTGCATATTGCGGATTGTGGAAGTCAGAGGTGTGATTTTACAAAATAGTGCATTTGGGGTGCTGACTTTTCAAACCCGCATTGCAGATTGCGGATTGCATATGTCGGGGAAATTTGAAGGAGTCCACTCGGCAGCGCCGACTTTCGACTCCTACATTCTTCCTTATGGATTGAGGAATTCAGGAATAGATATGATACTTTGATTCAAGTTTATCGTTTTGACTCCCAACTTGTGGCTTGCTGAAGGCGGGATGTCGGGTTCAAAAAAAAGAGTATAGAGTCTGAAACTCGTTTTGACATAGCAGGAGCAGTCAGAATCAGAATTGGATGAGTCTTGTGAGGCTTAGTGGCCATTAACAAAAGCCATGGAAGAGCCAGTGAGGGTCCCGAGCCCATTTTGCCCCAATTTGGCGTAAAATCAGAATTAATGTCTTTTAGAAACCGACATCCTAAGGCTTGAGGGGAGGTCGGTTTAGGTTGAAATTGCTCTGGAGCGGTTATGAAGCAGAAAAGTGCCTGTGGAACTGTTTTGAAAAAATAAATTGTTGTCAATATGGTGTTGCAACTGATAATATTTGAATAGCTATAGCAGAGGGAAGCAAGTAAAGAAGAAGAATCGGCGGTCCAATATAGATTTCGTAAGACCAAGACATAGGCTTGTTAGAGATACGAAACGAACAAAGATCGATCGAAGGATAAGGTTGTTATTCTAAGGAGCTCCCCCATCACCTCTAAAGGACACCAAGGTGACTGGGTACATGACAGAGTGGTATCATAGCATGGATACTCACAAGGATATGGATATACATCGATCATACATTATTCTAGCAAATGGATATGGATATACATCGATCATACATTGTTAGTAATACTTACACAAATGGGAAAGACAAACTTTGGTGGTGTGGTATAGTTGAATACCTTTCACCACACACCATTTACTAAATCAAACAAAACCGTAACAAGATGAAGATGAGCAGTTAGATGATTGCATATGACAATGGTGTGATATTTTGTAAGTAGGATCACTCAGTTGTAGCAGACCTCACTAAAACTCACTCAATAATGGCAGAGAAGAGAAGAAGAACTGCTGAATCAATAATCACTCGTTAACACAAGAAATGGAAAAAATTGTTGTGTGATACATCAATTGTAACTGTGAAAAGTGAATAATAACTTAATACATCAAATGGGAAAGACAGACTCTGGTGGTGTGGTATAGTTTAATACCTTTCACCACACACCTTTTACTAACTCAAACAAAACCATAACAAGATGACGATGAGCAGTCATATGACTGCATATGACAATGTTGTGATATTTTGTAAGTAGGATCACTCAGTTGTAGCAGACCTCACTAAAACTCACTCAATAATGGTAGAGAAGAGAAGAATAACTATTGAATCAATAATCACTCATTAACATAATAAATGGAAAAAACCGTTGTATCATACATAAACTGTAAGATGGAACTGTGAAAAGTGAATAATAACTAAATACAATCAAATGAATTTGAATACCTCCTAAGGTCATTCGAATTCTCCTTAATGTGTGGCTTGGATGACATTGGAGACATCATCCAATCAGTAATAGTGGTCACACGTGGTCAAACATTAGTCAAAAGAGTCTAACTGAGTCTATCTGATGCATGTGTCACAAATATAGGGAAGGAGACTCCAATGTGGGCACATGAGGAGCTGTCAGTAGTCAATATAGCTGATCTAGTCTCTCTAGAGGTCTATCTAAGTGGTTCAGTCAGTTAAACTAGTAATCAGTCCTCAAATCAAGGAACATATCCACTAATCATGGAACTAACTAAAGAATCTCCTAAATAGATGGAAGAGGGCGCACTTGTACTCCAATGATGAAAACAAGGGCGCATCTGTGGCTAGGAGGGATAGAACAGAGCAGAAACAAGCTCCTAGGGATGAAATACTGAGGACTGGGTGATGGGAGACTACCATACCGATGACTGGATGCATGAATTTGCATGTAGATGCATGAATGATGGCCGGATGCATGAATACATGCAAAATATAAAAATGATGGTGAGAATATTCCAACAAATGCCATGGAAGAATATATGCATCCTTATCAACTGGTTTGTGACTGGTAGATGAGGTAGGAAGCACTATCCCAATAATACTGAAGAAGAAGAAGCAGACCTGCATGTCAAAGAAACACCAACCGATCAAGAACTTGCCGAGGGAAAAGTTATGGTGTTGGTAGGCAGTTTGGTGGGGTAGCATCGCAGCATCGCAGACACTGTGACGAGTCAGAAGATATCGCGGAAGGCGGAGAGCTGGGCACAAGGGAGATGATTTTATGTATTTTTTATTCAATTGTACTGTAGTATGCAGGTTTTGGGTCATTTCGACCGTATGTTATGTAATTTTGGGTCAAATTGTATTGCAATAATCGGGTTTTTGGGTCATTTGGACCGCGTCAGTTATATTTTGGGTCATTTGCTCAAAGTGTCGATTAGGAAGTTGTTAGTAAGTGGAAAAGCAAAGTAAAGGCAGAAGCATGTTTATAGAGTCATATGTGTTGTAATGAGAGAGAATGTGAGAGACAGAGCATAACCAAATCTTAATGTGAATGGAGATTTGATCTTGGTATGCATCTGAGTTATCTGCGAGATATGTGTTTTGTGGAGATATTGTATTTGGGTTTTGCTCAGCTAATATGACATGACGGAGTTGTTTTGCGAAATCCCTATATATCTTCGGTTCACTTATAATAATGCATGTTGCGATATATGAATGATACTATGTTTCCTTGCTGCAATTAATGCTTTACTGTTATACTTGCTATGATGAATGTCTTTGTTGAATGATGCAATGAATACAATGATGTCAAAGTTAAATGCATAGATCTATTTATAAATGTCACAATAGGTTTAAGTGATTTTTTCCACAAACATCCTCCTTCATTCGGTGGAAACATGGTTCCGTCGACTCTCCCTTGAACATCTTGGGTGAGACCTCATCTGCTCTGCAATTGTTTTTGGAGGGGGTAAAACCCGTCTGGGCCGGTGCTCAGGGAGATCGAAGTGGGTTGGTATCGACAGTGATGGGAACCCCTGTCGACTGGGTTTGAGTCAACATATGGAAAGGTTTCTGATGATGCTTGCATGCAATGGTAATGCCATTAGATTTGTAGAGGATGGAAAGGAGATGACCCAAGAGTCTATCTATTAGTCGAAGGATACTAAGTTGATGATACCCAAGTGTGAATCTGGTGGAAGTACTAAGTATTAAAATGGTGGTAAAACAACAGGGATCAAGAAAACACCGATTAATAGATTTATGTATAGCCTCAGGCATAAGCCTACTGGCCTTAGAATTAGGCCTGTTGATGATGGTGAATCTGTCTGGGGCGATTTTGATGTGGGTGTTGGAGAAACCAATGATAAATACAAGTGTAACAAATGAAACAAGGTGTTCAATTGTCATCAGGGCCTGGGAGGTCATAGAACCAACCATAGAAAGGTCAAATTCTGCTTTGCATCATCTACTAAGTCTAAGATTGTTAAATATTTCCTTTTATGTAGTGAGTAAGGAACATTTCCTTTTGCTTGATAAATTTGGTTTAAAATAAAGTTATGCCAGTTAAGGATTCATTATTCTAGCCTTAGTAAAGACATTGACAGTTCTTTATTCTCCATTTCAACTTATTTCAAATAATTAGTATCAATTTATTATATACCAAATTTGTATCCAAAATTGCATGTTAATATTCACAAAATACCAAGTTGAGTTGATATTTTGGTCCTGTTAACAAAGGAGAAGCATCTAAATGACTAATCCCAACAGAGTTACAAGATTTACACACTCCTTCCAATTAATCCAAATGTGGATCTTCAAATTCATGATGAAATTGCAGCTAGAATACATGAAATCACATCAACTTGCTCGAAGTCAGGAGGTTCATCAGTGGCTCCAACGATGCCTTCTCTAATCACGGCCATGGCTTTTATAGTACCCAGAGCAGAGGAATTATATGTTTATAGGTCAATTCCGCAGGGCCCAAATTGCAGACATAATCGTTATTGCCAATTGGTTTATGCTCCAAAGATTTCAAGTTTAATTTGAAGCCATCGTCGATGATATATATGGAGTTATAAATAAATATTCTACATCCAAAGCTCCAGAGTTACAGACTTGAATATTATTGACAACGATCTTATATATAAATATTCTGATGTGGCAGATGATTTAAACCTCACATTTTCATAATTTACCAAGGCTCAAAAGATGACTAAGCCAGGATACAAACAAAAGACAGAATATTTCAGTCCTTGGTATCAGTATTTTGGCTCCGCTTGCATCTCTGAAAAGGAAATTCAGATAGAATTTTGTTCCACATCGCATGTTATAAGTTTTACAAACCAAAATCCAGCATTTACTTCTTCCATGTCCATGATAGCAAGAAAAAGAGATTTCTTGGAAACAAATGGTAAAAAATAGACCATCACCAAAATTCTCACATGTCATCTGATTCAAATGCCAAAACCCTACCATATCCATGATAGCAGGAAAAAGAGACATCTTGAAAACAATTGGTAAAAAAAAACCATCCCCAAAATTCCCACATGTTATCTGACTCAAATACCAAAACCTATAACTATAGCATCCTAAAAGAATATTGCAGAGTCCATGCATTCATTATTATGTACTTCCAAATATACTAATTCAACAAAATACATCATTTCTATATTACTCTTCAATACAAAGAATTTGATTGCATTCCATGGATCAATCTTCCATGGAAGGTGGTTTTTCATCGGGAATCCCTTATGTTTGAAATAGTCGATGGACTTTTTCATCGTATCACCCATGCGAGAAGACAGATCAATTTTGTAGGCTAGGCATCTACCCAATGCATTGTTAGGAGTGAATTCCAAGGTTCGAATCTAGGGATACTCGTCACCACAAAACCATCCAGATCCTTATCAAACTTAACAAACTAACCCTCAATACCCTAGCAGGCATACAAAACGTCTTCAACCAGTGCACTCTCGGTGACCTCGGACTCATCTTATGGAACCTCGGCATTATTCATGCAGAGCCGCTGCCTTGGAATTTACCTAGTCCTTGGACATAATGAGAACCCCACCTTCGAGTGCCCTGTCCTGGTCTAGGGTTTTAAGAACCTAAATATCCCCATTCCTAACCCTACTGTTCTCCACATGACCATCCATCTGGTGCAAAATGTGGTGCAAAACAGAAGCCCCCCGTAAATTCCATCCCATGGCCTGCATCCCGCAGTACATAGCGGCAGTCCACAGCATGTAGTTTGTAGTCCACAAACCGCAGTTCACAGCCATAGTCTGCAGAACGCACTCCGTAGAACGTAGTCCGCAGAACATAGTCCGCAGTCCGCAGTTTGCAGCCACAGTCTGCAACCGTAGCCGCAGTTTGCAACCGTAGCCGCAGCCACAATCTACATTCCACAGTCCGCATTCCGCAGCCACAGTCTGGATCCGCGGTCCGCAAACGTAGTGTAGTCCACGGTCCGCAGCCATAACCCACAGTCCAGTTCGCAGTACGCATTCTGCAGCCGCAGTCCGCAGTCCGCAGCCACAGTCGTAGTCCACAGTCCGCAGTCGCTATTTGTAGCTCGCAGTCCACAATCCACAGTTTTCCATATGCACAATTGCCAACTGTGATTGAAAGCAAAGAAAGTATCCACCCAGCTGACAAACAATATGTTTTCAATACTTCATCAGGTCTCTATGCATGGCATCCACTTTGCACAGGAAACTATTGCCGCATGCATGTCATGCAATCTGCAGTTAAGGTCCTCCTAGCCATTCACAATGTGTCTAGCCCATTAGTCCAAATCATCATGGTCATCTTAGACAAGTATTTCCTTGCGGTTTGAGGGGAGGTTTTCGAGCAGAGAACAATCCTCATCGTTTCCAGTATTGTCTCATTAACATTGATACTTCCCATCTCAGAATAACGACAGACGAATAATCCGCTGAAAAAAATGTATGCAAATGTGTTAAATTCATTAAATGATTCGGTCTGTCATAGCCCATTGCATACATGAACACTCATAAAGAAATGCAATGCATTTTCCCAACAAAATGCAGTTACCTAGCAAATATATTTAAGAATTTGGCTAGAGCTTCTGTCGGGGAAAAAATGGGAGAGTTGTAGAGTGAGTTAGAGCTCTGCAGGTATGCAGTGTCTTAATGTTCTTATTCAACATGTTTAGAATTGCATAGTGTATCACTGGTTTGTATTCTCCTCCCTAGCTTTCATATTAATCAATTTGCTTTGAATTCCTTTATAAGATTGATGATATAGAGATTCCTAACTCTACATTAGTTTTTGAGAAAGACGGTATACAGATGCTGGAAGAGGAACTCATGCTATTACAATACCCTTCATCCCTGAATCCCTGGGGCGTTGCCACCCACTGGCCGAGATTCTTCATAATGTGGCTCAGGATAAAAATGCATATTCAAAAGTGAAATGTTCGCTCTGTTTCGTTCACGCCTCCATTGGGTTTGCTCATGGATTTTCTAAGGCTCTCCAAATCTCTGTTTCAATTCCCATAGTTATGGAGCGAGATTGAAATTTATCTCATTGCTTTCTAATGGGAGATAGCTTAGGCATGAACATAGTTTACCATGTGGGTTATACAGGGTCTGGGAAACGACGGAGGAAGAGATCATGAGCTATGTTAGAATCGTGGGCCATTCATTGTTTCAGCTATTCTTTGTCAAAGAAGAGAGGATGCAGGTATGTTTCACACATCACAATCCCAATTAGCCATAGACATCCAGTTCCTCCATATCAAGCTAATAATTGGCACAATTTCATAACAACTTCTTGCATAGAAGATGAGACTGACAACCCTATGGATGCTCCTCCTTCCTTGGGCTACTCTATAAGCCACTTTAAATCACCCACGTTAAGAATTATACCCTTATTCAAACGCCCTTCCACCATTTGGTCCAATTCCCTGAACTTCATAGAAATGGGGTCTTTATCATTGTTTCCGGAACAGAAACCGGATATCTCTATTTCAATAGGAAGGATCTGAAGTTTCACTGGGGTTTCACTTTTTTATATTCACTACAAAAGTTTTTTTATTGTAGCTTCTGGCTCTTTCTCCCCTACCAAAATCAGATTATTCTTCTTAATCCTTAGAAGGATTTCTATGAGTCTTATAATCTCATCATTTCTATTGTCGTACAAATGTTCCAATATATATATATATATAAGTGATTTTTTCCAATATGTTCAGATAAAGATAGATATTGAAGTGATTTTTTGCAAATGCAAGATCATAGGATAGATCATAGGATGCACAGAAGAAGACATAGAAACCAACAAATAGTTCCAAGACGTGGAGTTTGTAAAAAGGAAAATCAATTAGCCTCGGGCTTTAAAAACAAGTCGGTGATTAAGATGATTAGTAAATTTTATCTATCAATTCACCTTCTCTTGCTACGGTCAATTGACCTTGAAGAGGGCCTTTCATATCTCCAGCTATTGCTTCTCCTGCTAAGAGGAATTGAAAACCTTAAAGCCAACATTCGTTGGTTCACTGACCTGAACGACGAGAGGCAATTCGCTCTACTGAAAAGTTTGATACAAACTGAAAATCGTATGACCCTATATTCCACCGACTACTTCCCGTGGCTCTCGCTCCACCATCATATGAAGGAAATGAAGCAGGCTGAAGCACACAAATAACATATTCAAGACCAAGTGTTGAAAATCCCAGCAATGTAAACTGCCAATACAGGAGGAGCGTGGTGAGTTTCAAGAGGTTAGAGGGACGACAAAGTCGATGGGGTTCAACTTTCAAGTGAACAAATCTACCTCAGCTAACGAACATAGGCCAGAGCTCTTCACACAACTCGGAAGGAGAAGTGTGGAACTTGAAAAGAGGGTAGTAACTCGAGCTCTGTCGAATCCAACAGTTCTATATGCCAAGTTCCAGATCGCAAAATTTTCCAGAGCTTTTGATTTCACAAAAATTTCCTTTGGTTCTTACCCGAGACAAATGAATTGCCACCCGAGGATAATAACCATACGGCCAGAGAAGATGAACGCTACAGCAAAATTCCTGCAAGTTCCAGATCAGAGAAATTCCTACGGAGGGTCCAGAGATTCCAATTTCACGAAAATTTCCCTTGCTTCTTGCTAGAGGCAATTGAACGGCTTCATGAGCATAAAATATTCGCCAGAGAGTAACTTCAAGGGAAGTGGTCGATGTCTAGAATAGGTTTGATGGAGGTTGATGTTTTCCCCTCTGAAACAATGGATAGGGGCACCTGCTAGTCTGTTTCAAAGGTACTTTCTGACGTGTCCTCCTTGTTGGCTTCAGGGGTCCTTCTCGCCGACAAAGACAAGATGATGGTGGTAGAAAGAACCCCTATGCTCTAGCGTGCATAGATATGCAGACCAAGAATGAAGAGGGTTTCCCCTTCTCATCGTTTGCTACAACTTTAGGTTTAAGGACAACCCAGACAATGAACAATGGATATATGAATAATGAGACAAATAATAGACAGCCAGGAAAAAAAAATTTACGTGGAAACATTTGTAATACCCCAATTCGACCCTTAGGATATATTAGCCTTTAATGTAAATAATGTGTACATGTGATATATGTTTTCCTAGCGTGGAGCTCAAGGCCAAGGCCCCGCTAGTGAAAGCCTGAATTTTGATTTAAAAGGCAAACATTGATATTTTGATGCCCATGTGCTCTTAAGCCATGGAAATTGTAAAAATGATGTAATTAAATATCATGCAATATAAAATACCAAAACTGGCTACGGAGGCAACAAATGAGAAGGGGCCACCTGTATCCACTTCGGAGTAGTGAGGGGGCTATGGGAGTGAACCATAGGTTTCCATATGTTATTATGAGAACCCATTTGACTTTTCTAGATGACATTTATTCCTGTTGTAAGGAAGTGGTTGAGATATTAGCCCATGGCTTCAATGGAGCATGGGCAACCCTTAAATTCGTATGGGTAGGTATGGGCTCTTTTTACTTGTCCCACAAGTCACTCTACCTCATGGGAAGTTGCTTCATTCTCATCCCCATTCCATGGTGAGGGCACCCAGCATCATTCTCCATCCAAAAACGAGCTCCTAGCAGGGAGAAAACCAGAAATCGCAACTGTGAGACAACCCACGTTTTGGGAAGCTGAAAACGTCAAGATTTGGTATTGGACAGTGAAATCCAATGGGGGATCCATTGGTATGAACCTTGGGATGAACTTGGGAGCAATAGCTACCCCAAAATCCATGGGAAAACCCAGTTTTAACAGCCTAGAAAATCAATGACGGATTTGGGGTTATTTGTGATAGAGTTGTGAGAAATCTGATTATGGATGTATGAATAGAGGATGGGATTGCTGAGTTCAGCTTGAAGTGTATGTGGCTCTAGGATTGAGCTCAGTGAACTATCATCCTCCTCCATTTCCCATTGCATGCTTGAAAAACCCAACTGTGTGTTGGCTTAGCATGGCTGTCTGAGTAAGACCCTGATTGTGAGTGAGCCATCTAGTTCCTCCTTAGTGGATACACAGCCCATCTCGGGGGTGATCTCTCAGCGGAAAGAATAACAGGCTGGACAAAGATCTATGGTTGGGTGGAACGTTGCTCTCACGTAGCCAGTCGTGGGACAATTGCGTTGCAAGATAAGTGCTCTCTGTGATTTTAATTTATATATATATTCTGTGTTCTGCAATGTGCTAAATCTGAATGTTATGTATTCATGAGGTTGAAATCGATATGATATAGCTTAAGTAGGGGATTGAATTATTTTCCTATTGATTGCTTGAGATAAATATGCTGAAGTGAATCTATGCTTATATGTGTTGTTATGTTAAATTCCGTTGTGTTTTATTGAAGTTTACATCTGTATAGAGATGTTTTTAATTGTTATGAATTTTATGACTAAAGGAATTGGGGCGCAGTCTGCCAAAAGCCCCGGTGTGTTGCTGATGTTTCCTTCCCTACATTGAATGAGAAGGGGACATTACAGAGTGGTATCAGAGCCCTAGGTTCAACACTACGGCTGTTGAGCCCTTCACAGAGATATAAATCATTGTGTGTACATGCATTTTGTATTTGGAACTAAAACACATTAAAGAAACCTCAAGATCGCATGGCTTCAATTTGTTGGAATGGGAAATCATTTCCATGATTGTTTGGGGATTTTTGCAAGCTGCTTGCATTGATTACATTCTATGAAATAGAGGAAGGAGGGGCAACCTGCCATCTTATACTGTTTTGTTGTTTTGTTGTTTCATGCTTAACATGAAGAGGTGCATTTTCTTTTCTTGAAATACTATTTTGTTGCAAATATGATTTCAAAGTTTTCAATTTTTCCTAAGTGTCTTTGAAAAATTCATTTAAGTCTGTTTCAGAAAGAATTCTTGAATGTCTTCCGCAACTGCGGAAGCATTCGGCGAATTGCTCCGAAACTGCGGAAGCGTTCCGCGAGTTTTTCTGCAACACAGAGGAGTTTGGGAAGTCGCCCCAAAATTTGCGGAAGGATTCCGCGAGTTGTCCCGCAACGCGGAAAAATTCGGCGAAATGCTCCGAAAAAGCAAAAAAATTTCTAAGTGTTTGGCATCAAAAGGAAAAATTTCGGAAGGGATTCTCTTCCAAAATTGCGGAAGGATTCCGCGAATCGTTCCGCAACGCGGAAGAGTTCGGCGAGTCGTTCCGAAATTGCAGAAGACTTCGGCGAATCGTTCCACAACTGCGGAAGACCTCGGCGAGTCATTCCGCAATTTCAGAAGCATTCCGCGAACGGCTCCGAAATGGCGGAAGCATTCCTCGAACGGCTCCAAAACAGCGGAAGCCTTCGCCGAATGGCTCCGCAATTGCGGAAGCATTCGCCGAATGGCTCCGCAATTGCGGGAGCATTCGCCAAATGGCTCCGCAACGGAAGCCTTCGCCGAATGGCTCCGCAGTTGCGGGAGCATTTACCAAATGGCTCCACAACGGAAGCCTTCACCGAATGGCTCCGCAATTGCGGAAGCGTTCGGAGAACCAGCCCGCAACGGCGGCGCACGCAAACGAAAAAAAAAAAAAGGAGGAAAGTCACCAAAACTTGATTTTTGGATAGCAGGAACATCCGAACTCAGAATGGAATGATTCCTGTGGGGCTCGGAGGCCATTGACGAAGCCATGAAAGAACAAGTAAAGACCCCAAGCCCATTACACTCTGATTTGACAGAAAATGGATAATAGTGACTTTTGAAGGACGGAGTCCCGAGGCTTGAAGGAAGGTCAGTTTGAGCTGAAATTGATCAGGAGCGGCCATGAAGCAGACATGATGTTAAGTTCAGAATCTTGGAGCCAAACTCCAAAGGAGGTGGAGTCGGGGTGAGCAAGAAGGCCAAAAAGCACTGTTCCGGGCCACTTTTTCGGGATTTTGAAAAGCTGGTGGACAGTAAAAGTGACCCTAGATATGGGAATCAAAAATTTTACTGAACTAGACATTTCATATTCTCATTAAGACAGACAGTTTTCGTCAGACGAAGATTTTTCCAGAAATGCACCGTTTGGAAGATAGCCATTTTTGGCCGAAAATTTAGAATTTTGTAAAAATGTGAAAAGTGAGAAGTAGTAAAACCCAGAAATTCACGGAAGATGAATGGTGCATCGGAATTGAAATCCGTGAATTGTTGAGTGTTCCTTGTTATAGGGACTAACTTCGCCCGATATAAAAGTTTTGTGATTCCTCATAGATTTTCTTCCGCAGGTGGCTAAAGTTGGCATTCTGGACCAAAATGCAACTGTGTAAAATGTGCAGAATTGGAGTGAAAGTTGTCATTTTGAAAAGATGCAGTTTCCGCACCCAATGTCGGAATGGAGCATGAAGATAGGAATTGGAAAGCTTGTCCAACAGGGAACAATGATGCATGACCAGAGTTTGAATGAGGTCTACCTATATCATAGATATTTAATGCAGAAGAGTGCCAGCGGCTGTTTTGACAAACAAATTTTGTTGTCAATGTGGGCAATTTCTACAATTGCATGATATGGAAGAGGAATTCCATGTTACGAGGAGGGATCGGAAAAGGGAAGAATTCTTTAAACCTCTGTTTGTTATCATACTTATAATTATGAAATTGTCATATGGCATAAAAATGTTAAAAATGTAAGGGATTACATAGATGTATATGCACTAGATGGCATCTTAACAAACATTGCATAGTGCATATGGAAATGCTTGTGCATAAATGGGATATTGTATATTGGTAGAATAACGAAGTCTACATAGGCAATGAACCACTAATGGAGAATATTGTGGTTGATAATCACTATTGATGTTGGTATTGGCTGTAGGACCAAAGATAACAAAGAGCATGGCTAAATGTGCTAAGGATGTTGTTGCATGAAGCCAACAACCTTATGCAGAAAGGATGGTGCAACAAATCCATGATCATAAAGTTGGAAAAATGACTGAGTAGCCTTGGTAAGAGGCCAACTGATCAGGTAACATCAGGCGATGTTAATGGTAACCATACAAGTAATGATTATTGGTGCCAAATTGCATGAATGTTGAAAGAGGATTTGGTAAGATCTCTTCAACTATGTTTGAGCTATGTTGAGTTAGTTTGCATGTGATATTGAATACCGATTGGGACTGTTAACCTACCAAGCTTGGTGAAGTGTGGGTAAGTGAAGGAAATGATCCTTACACCCTATGACTGTTTAGAAATCTCAATGCATTTATATGAATTTATATCATGCCATGTGTATATTGGTCATGTGCTTAATAACCAAAGCAAGTGAGGACTGGTGGTCCTGATTATGGTAATGCAAGTTATATGAGATAGTCATGTTTCGATCATAATATGCTTGAATGCATAGTACTCATGAAACAATGCAAGGTAGCATTGAGTAGATGTGCATTAAGAGATTTTATAAATCTTGTGATGCATTGTATGAATGCATAGGCATGATGCATATGTTATTGCACAATAAATAATGAATGAAATGATGAATTGAAGATAATTCTAGGATCATTTCATGGGTTGTTTTGAATGCAGAATAGTAAGTGCATGAAGAGCCCAATCATGATCGATGGGCTGCTAGAATGCTCTATGGAAGGACAGAGTTGTATGAATGATATGACTGTGAAATAATGAGTATTCATGATTTATTTAGGTTGCATAGATAGTGTGACTATGTCTTGAAATTCTATTGTGATAATGATGCATATATAGAAGTGTATATATATTTCGTTGCGTTTCAAATGTTAATAGCTGAAGACATTTGAATGATTTAGTGTTATAATTCTGAAATCACTTCAGTGACTGTGGTGGCAACGAAATGATTATATTCATAGATACTCACAACATGTTTGGCTGATTGAAGTTTCAATTTCAGGTAGAAAGGTATTACATATGGAAATGAGGATGAGTCCATAATAGAGACCATAATCTACCATATGCAGAAGCCAAAGGTTATAAGAAGGTTCTCATGGTTGTAAAGTATGCATGAAACAAATCTGAAAACATTCTCATGAGAATAATATCACAATTGCAAATCAAATTTCTGTGGGAAACGAATTTGAAAATTTGATCCAGAGCTTATGAGAAGTAATCTCATGGTTGAAAGCTCTAAGTTCTGTTAGTAAGAACAGTTGTAAATCTCAGATTTGTAAATGTTTCGGATTGGAAATTTTGCTAATAATCGCTAATGACTGTTTGGCTTATATGAAAATGTGTCAGGAGGACATGTTGTAAGTGGATGCTCATGTGTGGTAGCAGGCATAAGACCATAACGGGCAGAGTGGTGTCACTTACAGGAGCCAAACAATATGAGGATAGCCTCATGGATAAGAAAACCAATTTCTGTAGTAGACAGAGTTGCAAATTCATACTGAATTTAATTATTAGTGCCATGGATTGGTTATGGAACAATCGGATTTGAATTGTATTGCTAAATGTTGCTGACTGTTTGGTTGTTTAATAAGTGTGCCAGGGAGACACATTGTAGTAAGACCAATAGAGAGGTCCTGCAGAAGCCAAACTTCATGGGAAGGGATTCCATGATTTGAAAATGGGTTTCAGGGGAAATGCCATAAGACATTATTAATGTCTCATCTGCACTACATGATTGGTAAACAATATGAGTGGGATGGTGAATATTATGTCAATAAGAAATATGAAGGTTATGTAACATCAAAAGGAATTGGGATGGCAAACCGAGGGACTGTCAACTCAGAGAAGGAGCCTCCATTCCTCATTAAAGAAGAGAAATAACATCTGGAAAATGGATAAGTGTTCCACAAACCCTGAATGATATATATATATATATATATATATATATATATATATATATATACATGCATGTCTAATTATTAGAGTTAATATGCAGAACATGTTTTGATTTTATTTCCATTATGGCAGACTGCTTGAAGTATGATTAGGACCTTCATAGTTCACATCAGTAAGGAGTGCACGCCTTTCTGGTGCTGAGTTATGTTAGGGATGCCAATATTGACTACGCCTTAAGGGAATGGACGCATTCCTGGTGTTTCAAGATTTTATAGTGAATGTTATAAAATATGTTTACAGTTCTAGAGCAGCAATACTAATGAGCTTGCTATCCATTTTGTGTTGACAGATTATACATATGAAATTCAGTGCTGCACATTAAAGGAAAAAGTGAAGAAAAGAATACTCAAGAGGACTGTATGAACAGTGGTAACCCTTGTGTAGGGTGAGTGGGTATCATGGGGCCATGATAGCCTGCAGATAAGAAAGTCACCTAAGGAATTCCTAAATGGAACCGCTGGCTTACACAAGAGAAGAAGTGCCACCCTTATGTGGGTGAAGAATTGTTATATGCATTGAGGGATTGTGATACATGTGAAAGGTTGATGCAAGCCTAAAGCAGAGTAGTGGAGCCTTGACCTGTAATGGTCGGTGGCACAGTTACCTTCCATTGGCCGATGACCCAGACGTATGTGCTGGCTCGGCAATGGAGAGGGCCAACCAAGTATGGGACTGGTTGGGCACCGCCAAATGCTTGGTAAACCCAATCGGCGTGAAGGTGCACTGGTAGGGCATTAATTATTTGATGATTTGGAGCAGCCTGCGTGCTGGCCAAACATCCTAGTCTGCAGGAGGATCCCAAGGCTTATAAAGTAAAAGCAGGACCCTGTGGACCAGAGAGGAAATGCACAATACAGATAAGTATTCAATTTCATTCATTTCTTATTTGAATAATGAAGGTTTCAAACATAAAGCTTGTAACAGTGAGCTGATGCATTATTGTTTCTTTGTTGGAAACCTTGGTCAATGCAGGAAGCAAGGACTCTGAAGGAACTCTAAGCTGCTTAGTAAATCCAGGAAGTGGTTGGTTGAGAATTGATTAATTGATGTTGTGGAGCAGCCTGTGCGTTGGCCAAACATGCAAAATTAATTAATGTTGAGGAGTAGCTTGCGTGCTATCCCAACATTCGTTATTATACCCATAGGAGATCCAAGGCTTGTAAAGCAAAGAAGGGTCCCTATGGAATAAAGTGAAGACATCTAGTGCAGTGTTTGAGTGTAGGTATTGCGGGAAGCAATGACTATGAAAGCATCTCAAGGATGTGTGTGGACATGTAACCATCCTAAAAGAGCTCAGCATGAGCAGTAATGAAAGATGGGGGCTAGTGGAGCTATGTGAGTCCTAGCAGCCAAGAGTTAGACCAACCAAGTGGAGGAACTCCATGGTTGAGAGATCTGGAATAGACCATAGACACTACGTGTCATAGCCAAGAAGGGTAGGTCAAGCATTCACGTGAAGTGAAAGAGGACAGGAGCATGAAAGCCACAGTGGTGGTGTGGGTTCCAAGATGGAACAAAACTAAGAGGAGAAACTCTTACTGCTCTCTCTCTTTCCTTTTTATTGATGCATTTATAGAATTAGAAAATTGCTGAATGCATGCATGACTGAAAGTAAAAGTGTGTTTATTTGATTAAAGTGAATTGTGAATGCTAATTAATGAATTTCTTGTGAATGGATGAACATGAAGGAATTCATGTGTATGTTGGGCAAGCATAAAAAGTATGGAAGTCTCATGAGTAAAGCATGGACTATCCATGTCAACTGGGGAAAAAACATTGATTGATTTTTAATGTTTGGGTTATGCTTGGCCTAACAAGAATTGTAATGATGAATTTCACAGGTGAAAATTGAATCAATTGGTTGCAGCCGGTGCAGGCAAGTGTTGCTAGTGAGCAAAGTGTGGTCAATTGTTTCCATTGATCATGGCGGCATACCACGGGCTATTAGAATTGGCTGGAAGTCTTCTTCAAACAATTTCCAAGACCCAAGAAAATCTTGGAGAGATGCTCAAGATGCAAAAGCAGCAGAACGAGATGAACCACAAGGTCTTGTAGGACACTCTTCGTCTGCAGAAAGAGGTAAAAATCATTATGAGAGCAATCAGCAAGGGAAAGAAAAGTAGATCAATGAAGAAGCATTCATCCAATCATCCGATTAAGAAACGCTCCAGGTGGGAAGACTCGAAGGAAATTGAACAGGTAAAGATGAAGCAACCAGTGAAGTGTTGGAAATGTGGAGGGGATCATTGCCTCCGCAATTGTCCAACAAGAGAACCTCAAGAGGGTAGTATCCATAAAGCTTTTAGACTTATGGATGAGCTGGAAGATCCGAATCAGCGGGAGCAGCTCGTGAAGATCAAAGGACTTGGTCCTGAAAGTTCAAAGTAAAGGATAGAATGCAGGGCAGATTTGCAAAGTTTTTGAAGTTTTGGACATGTGTAAATTGTATATGTATGCATAAGTCTTGGAACACCGAGGACGGTGTTGTTCTAAGGGGGAGAGGAATGTAATACCCCAATTCGACCCTTAGGATATATTAGCCTTTAATGTAAATAATGTGTACATGTGATATATGTTTTCCTAGCGTGGAGCTCAAGGCCAAGGCCCTGCTAGTGAAAGCCTGAATTTTGATTTAAAAGGAAAACATTGATATTTTGATGCCCATGTGCTCTTAAGCCATGGAAATTGTAAAAATGATGTAATTAAACATCATGCAATATAAAATACAAAAACTGGCTATGGAGGCAAAAAATGAGAAGGGGCCACCTGTATCCACTAGGGAGTGGTGAGGGGGCTATGGGAGTGAACCATAGGTTTCCATATGTTATTATGAGAACCGATTTGACTTTTTTAGAGGACATTTATTCCTGTTGTAAGGAAGTGGTTGAGATGTCAGCCCATGGCTTCAATGGAGCATGGACAGCCCTTAAATTCGTATGGGTAGGTATGGACTCTGTTTACTTGTCCCACAAGTCACTCTACCTCATGGGAAGTTGCTTCATTCTCATCCCCATTCGATGGTGAGGGCACCCAGCATCATTCTCCATCCAAAAACGAGCTCCTAGCAGGGAGAAAACCAGAAATCGCGACTATGAGAAAACGCACATTTTGGGAAGCTGAAAACATCAAGATTTGGTATTGGACAGTGAAATCCAATGGGAGATCCATTGGTATGAACCTTGGGGCAAATTTGGGAGCAATAGATACCCCAAAATCCATGGGAAAACCCAGTTTTAACAGCCCAGAAAATCAGTGACGGATTTGGGGTTATTTGTGACAGAGTTGTGAGAAATCCGATTGTGGATGTATGAATAGAGGATGGGATTGCTGAGTCCAGCTTGAAGTGTATGTGGCTCTAGGATTGAGCTCAGTGGACTATCATCCTCCTCCATTTCCCATTGCATGCTTGAAAAACCCAATTGTGTGTTGGCTTAGCATGGCTGTCTGAATAAGACCCTGACTGTGAGTGAGCCATCTAGTTCCTCCTTAGTGGATACACAACCCAGCTCGGGGGTGATCTCTCAGCGGAAAGAATAACAGAATGGACAGAGATCTATGGTTGGGTGGAACGTTGCTCTCATGTAGCCAGTTGTGGGACAATTGCGTTGCAAGATAAGTGCTCTCTGTGATTTTAATTTATATATATATTCTGTGTTCTGCAATGTGCTAAATCTGAATGTTATGTATTCATGAAGTTGAAATCGATATGATGTAGCTTAAGTAGGGGATTGAATTCTCTGCCTATTGATTGCTTGAGATAAATATGCTGATGCGAATCTATGCTTATATGTGTTGTTATGTTAAATTCTGCTGTGTTTTATTGAAGTTTACATCTGTATAGAGAAGTTTTTAATTGTTATGAATTTTATGAGTAAAGGAATTGGGGCGCAGTCTGCCAAAAGCCCTGATGTGTTGCTGATGTTTCCTTCCCTGCATTGAATGAGAAGGGGACATTACAACATTCCATTGGTTCAATGAACTAGGAATCCAGCTATAGTGACATGGATGATATTTCATTGTTTGAACCAAAAAGAGCATTCGCAACACAATGATTTTATCATTTCATTGTTAGGTAAGCCAACCATAAGTAAAGGAATTCAAAACGTCTACACTAAGGAAACGTTACATAATCCATTCATGATATAATAATGGAAAATTGGTTTGAATATCATTAAAACCTAAATAGACGAGATAATACAATGTAAGCTAAAAATTGTGCAAAATAATAGTCGTTGAAATACTGTAAACCGTTATATAAATTGGGAAGATGGGCATACATTGAACTAAGAATTTCATTAGCAGTTTTGGGCTCGAAGGGAAAGCCCATAAATATTACGAGGAATTCCTCTCTAGCATTCATAAACAAAGCTTATTCTTGGACGAAGCTTGGGCCAATGGGTTTGGCCATGCAAATCCAAGCAAATCACCTTGAATACATACCTAGAACCAATGTCACGTCCATGTATAAAGATCATGCCATCCATGAACATCAAATAAAATATTGGGTGTTAGGTTGATGGTCACACAATGACATTAACCCTTTAAAATAAAACATTAGCATTCCCTAAGAGGACAAGAAAGGCTTAAGACTTAGTGCGCTAATTACATGGTACCTACTTACAAAACGAAAGGTAAGTGGATATTATAGTTGCACCATAATTCAATTTAATCATTTGTATAATGAGCTCTATTATATGAGAGACAAACAAGCCATAGTGGAATTGGAAAAACTATATACAACTAAACCATAAAAGTAGTATAGAAAACATTTATGCAGTTGTGACCAAGTTAAGGATTAAATGCCTAATACTTTTGTGCAAGAAATTAACAAATGCGCCAGCAAAGATATCTTACATATTTGGTAAGAAATTAGGTCAGTAACATGCAATTATACCATATTAACATAGGATTATTACTCCCATAAGGGCAATAAAAAATAACTATTAATAATAATTTCTTCAATCAAGAACAGTTATGCATTAAGTTGACAAATTGTGCATGATAAACAAAAGATAAAAAAAATTGAATTATCATTTTAAGTGTGAAATTTCATGCTCATTACCTCTTGTAAGGATGAATCATGCACATAAATGAACATTTGCAATCAATTCTAACTTTTTTTTGTTTCACATACATATTTGAATTTGATTTTTTTTTGTTTCACATACATATTTGAATTTGAGTTTTTCTAGAGTTCTCAATGCTATAAATAGGCCCACAACGTGATTTTATACATAAATTCCGCTATGATATTTTAAATTATCAAACCCAACCATAGGAATAAAGTTTTAAACCACACGGAAATTTTGATAACACAAATTTCTACTGTATATTGACACTAGCTAGACTTGCATGCACTAATATTCTCTAATAACACCTAATGCATGCATGGACATTTCACTACACTATTTAGTACATGAAAATTACATGTCAATATGAAATTAGTAAATTAAATTTATAACTCGTGTGTGTGTGTCTTGAAAATCCAATGACTAGTAACTAATCAACATGATAATTTTAAGAATGGGATAAGAGGTAAGAATTACCTATATCGCTCTCAATTTGAGCTAGATGCACCAAAGTTTGACGTGCATCTTCTTCTTCTTGTTCTCTCAATGTTGCTCGTCGTCGCCTCATCCTTTCTTTGGTCCTTTCTCGTATTTCATCTTCACTAATTTGATCACGATCATGTTTCCTGTTTCGATGTTTCTTGTCTCCCATGTTAATTGGTCAATAACAAATGAAAATGTTTAATTTTCTTTGAAACAACATATATATATGTGGCAAATTTTAAAAACAATTTATGTCATTGAACTAGGAGGCTTGAAATAGTATTAAAATGAATTGTAACTCTTCTTTTTTGTTTCTACAAATGGTTTGGTTGTTGGGTTTATTAAATGCAGGGTTGAAGATAGGTAGTTCGGGCTATTTTGAAGAGGCGAGAAAATGCAAAGAAATGTATGTAAAAAGTAGCTCAATCGAACTTTTCAAAAGGTGGATCGATATAATAGTTGGATCGACCTATTGGCTTGATAAGTTATTAGCTCGATCGAGCTATTATATTAACCTCATCTAAACCCTCGATCAAGGTATTTAAAACCTACTTCACATCTTGATCGAGCTAATAGCTCAATCGAGGGCTTTAAAATCGGGCTCGTAGCCCCCTTTTCTATATATTTAATTTTATTGGCATCTTTTCCAGGAATAAACTCTATCATTAATTGCACCTTAGGTGGCAAACTTCATGTCGGTGGATTCATCAATGAATATCCGTTGGCATATAATTTAAGTGTTTTTTAGTTCGTATAATATTTTTTTAATTTTATATTAAAACATACATTTAAAAACCATGTCCAGAACATCGAAGTAGCTCAAAGAAAAATCAACAACATAAAGAGTACACAACCATAAAATTTAAAAACATATATACACCCAACATCGACACGTCCTCCTCAAAAGGGTATTTTTGGTTTCTTGTAACCAATATAAAAATAAGTTTACGTGCACACAAATATGTACAAAATGTGATTCAAATTTTCAATGGTGAGGTTCGAAAATTGATAAAAAAATATAATGTTTCAAAACAAATTAAAAAAACATGTGCACCCCTTTGCATTTTGTATAGATTATGTTAAAATATTTTTTTCGAAAATTATGCATTTATCATTAAACTATTTTACATGCACACAAACCACTTGTTAACTTTTCGTGAAAGTTGCAAAAACAAACATTTCATTAAATGCAAATTTGAGACCTTAAAAAAAATATTAGTATTTTTTTTAAATATAATTGAAAATACAACATAATTGTTTACAATTTATTTTTTTGTTGCATGTCAAAATTCAAAATACTTAGATGACTTTTGAGGGCTTTGATTTAATAAATGAGTAAAATATTGATTTTTTACCAACACTTTTGGCCAAAACATATTACACATCTTCATAGATTCACCCATAATATAACCAATGGTAGACAAAATTTATAATTATCTCTTGAAATCAAAACAAGGATTTCTAGTTATTTCTTGAAATCAAAATCAAATGATAAATTCAAACGGTAAAAATATTATATATAAAACATGTTTTTATAATGAAGTATGCAATGTCCTTTAGTATAGGGTGAAAAAAATTATATAAATATATTATAGCAGGTTTCAAGTGAGGTATTTTAACCTTCATCCTACATATTGTCCAAACACATTCTAGGTAAGTGTTTTTCCAAAAACAAAAATGAACATTTCATGTATATTAACAAGTTTTTGGCTTTTCAAATTAAAGTGGAAACTATAACAACATGTTATGCCATTTCCTGGTCTGTGACTTTTTCTATCTAATATATATACACAAAATAGCAATTGGCAATGAACTTAACTAGTTTCCTGCTTGTGAACTACAAGAAATACATAAAGAATATTGAGGTAAAAGTTAAACAAAACTAATGCTTCTATAACCTAATTTGCTTCATCCAATGCGATGGAAAGTTGTGGGGCAATCCCCATTTTTTCCTCTTATCCCACTTCTTCTACTCCCTCATCTAAAACTATATCCAAGTCTTGAATAACTTATAGTAGAAATTGATATTTGTCATTCAGTTTTTCTAGCTCCTCCTTAGTCATTGCTTGCAACACTAGTTTGTTATCTTCCTCAACCGATTCCATATCATAGGGGATGAGTCCCTTGGTATTCTAATACAAATCCAACATCAAGAAGTACCTTGGGTTCCCACTACTAGAGAAGCATGTATCAAGGATTATGGTAGATAACTACCTTGGTTCCTACTACTAAACAAGCATGTGCCGAGGATTATGGTGGATAACTACCTTTCCCGCTACTAGATAAGCATCTATCAAAGATGATGGTGGCTAACTCATAAATTTTGAAGCTCTAGAAGAGTAACCACATAGCTCTAGATTTTGTTGTTGCTTTATAATATATGTTGTCATTAAAACCTATGTGTATTCTTTATATCTTGGTTTGCATTCATGCTCTAGATGAGTAACCATTGTTGGTGTTGATACTTCCAACATTGCCAATTATTGTGAGCCAGATATTATGAGTTATAAGCTCACATAGGAACTCTCATTTTCCCAGCTATTCTTGGTTGTAGTTGGCCTTATCCATTTCTATAAATGGAGACTCTCTCTTGTAATAATCATCATATATTAATAAAATATCTTCATGGTATCAAAGCAAGTACAACCTTGACTCTCTCAAGAGAGGGACTGTGACCCTACCCTACATGTTCTATGAGATAAGTTCTTGGTTTGGCCTTCTACAACAATGTGCCATTGTGTTGGTATATCTGCAGATTTATAGATCACCTGTTTGATCTGGCGATTGTTCTTTCGTTGTTTGAGTTGAAGATTGTTATCGTTTTGAGGTTGTAGCACGTTGGTAGCCATGAAAGCATGTATTTGGTGTTACATCCCGGATCTTTACTCATCTCACCTACTAGCGTGGATTTGGACTTTACTCAGATCTCATGTTAGAACATGGGTTTGTTGATAGCCTGGTGTTCAGAGATATCGAGAGATCCGGACTAGGGTTTCAAATATGGTCCCTACAGAGTACAGAAATTCTTAGATATTTAATTGTGGCGATTTCATTGAAAATGATTTGAGGCCTCTCTCATTGAAGACACGGATTGTGTATTTTGGGAAGATTGCTTGGATTTGGCCATTGCTCTCTGCATGCAATTCTTTTTTTCCCTAGTCGACTAGTTGGGATAAAGCTGGCCATTTGCTTCACGATGGAAGACACTCATAGGATTTTAGGGTTTTCATATTTTTTTGGTGTCTTGATTCCCATATCCTTGAAATCACTATTCCTCTCATCCGTGAGTAGTAATTGTGATCTGTGTCTTTCAAGACTGGACGATCTCAACTTTTAATCTCCCAAATGTTAGTTTTTCATCATTTAATTCAATATGATCTAGGATCTTAACTGGGAGAACAACATGTATAGCATATCAAACACAAGAGACAAGAGACACAAAGCATTTCACCAGGGAAAGCCAAGAAGGTGAAAAACCCGGTAACTTCCTCATAGATAGAATGAGCACCAATACAAAAATCACAAAGATCAAACCCCAATATAAGAGATAGTCTCCTAGAAGCTTCTCCTCCTTCACTTGTGCGCACTCCTCCTCTCTCTCACTAATGCGAAGTGAGTGAGTGAATGAATGAATGAGAGGGACACACTCTCTATTTATACAATGACTTGACTTTCCTTTTACTCTAACTAGTCTGACCTCCCTTAGGAGAGTCTAATAACCCATCACCACTTGTCACTAGGCCGACCCCACTAGGGTGGTCTAATAACCCTTTGACCCGCACTAGGCCAACCTCTCTAAGGTGGTCTAATAACCCATCAAAAATAAGTTAAGACACTTACAATATAACTTGCGACACTTGCAAATACAAATGACGACACTTCCAACCGGAGGAATAATACATCTCCGTTGGGGATACAATAAAATACAAATGTAATACATACAATATACAAGTGAATATCTTCCGAAGTTGCAAATACGTCAACACTCCCTCTTAACTAGGAAGGTATTCTCTTGACACAAGTCATCAATACATATAGGCACAAGTCTTCAATACTGGAGCTGGATCATCATCATTGGATCACGGAGCATCATCATCACTGTTGCTGTACTTGTCATCTCGTTCACTGGTGCTATCTCTTAATTCTTCTCGTCCAAGGAAGTTCTACAGAGCCATCCCTTTTTCATGTTGGAAGTAAGCCTAGCTTCCTGTAGGTCTTCATCATCTATGCGAGCTACCTGATAGAGGTGGAATCTCAGGACTGATTATGTGCATCTGCAAAACCTAACAAGAGAATCCTAGGATCCTTTATGTGCCTTAGCACGACCGGCAAGATCTCCCAGTAATGATTATATGCAGCCTCTGCAAAACCTGACAAGAGCATCCCAGGATCCTTTATGTGCCTTAGCATGGCCGACAAGATCTCCCAGGACTAATTACATGCATCCTTCAGAAAACCTTTAAAGAGCATCCCAGGAACATTTATGTTCCTAGCACGACCAGAAATATCTCTAAAGAGCATCCCAGGACTTTTACGTGCATATCACAATTTATCGGACCTCCAGGACTAATTACATGTGAACAGGAAAAACCTTAAAGAGCATCCCAAGAATGTTTATGTGCCTAGCATGACCGGCAAGATCTCTAAAGAGCATCCTAGGACTTTTACATGCCTAGCACAACCTATCGGATCTCCAAGACTGATTACATGCCTCCGTCGCAAAACCTCGAAAGAGCATCCCAGGACTAATTACGAGCTTACTGCTCAACCTATCGGATCTCCCATGGAGCTATTACATGCTACTGCACAACCTGCCACATATACTCTACCTCGAAGTATCACCCTGATACTCATGGTCAACCTGATCATCCTCGCACAGAGAATCATATTGATGCTTATGATCATACTTATCATCATCATATGGTGCATCATCCTAATGCACATCATCTGGAGCATGGACCTGATGCTCATTATACATGATCATCCCGATCATCATCATATAGTACATCATCCTGATTCACATCATCTGGAGCATCGAATTGATGTTCATCACACATCATCCTAATGCACATCATCTGGAGCATCGACCTGATGCTCATTATACATGATCGTCCCGATCATCATCATATAGTACATCATCCTGATTCACATCATCTGGAGCATCGAATTGATGTTCATCACACATGATCGTCCTGATCATAATAATAGTATCGTCATGATGCATATCACACAACACTTACATCCACAGCCATGGGAAAGATCCTCCTACCACCATGCTTGGAATGGCTCCTGCAAATGTGTCCCATCACTTCCTCCTCGAAGTATCTTCTATTTGAATAACACCAAGCCTCTCTCTGAAGTACTCGAACTTCACTATGGCTAGTGGTTTGGTCAACACATATTCAATTTGCTCATCTGTCGCAACATACTGGAGCTTCACTGCTCCTCTCTGCACCATATCCATGATATAGTGATATTTGATCTCAATATGCTTCGACTTGTCATGGAACACCAGGTTCTCTAACAACTTCACACAACTCTGGTTGTCACAATAGATACAAGTAGCATCCAACTGGAGATCAAATAAATCAGACAGTAGCTTCCTTAGCCATACTACCTCACAACCAGCCAAACAAGCTATGACATACTATGCTTCGGCTCTACTCAGTGCTATGCATGATTGCTTCCTGCTAAACCAAGAGATCACACCTAATCCCATATTGAAGCAGCACCCTGAAGTGCTCTTCCTATTTGCAGCACTACCTGCCCAATCTGAATCAACATAAACCTCCAGGTTAAACTTTTGATTCGCATCATACTTGAGCCCATAATCAATCGTACCCTTCAGGTACCTCACAATATGCTTTACAGCAATCAGATGAACATGTTTAGGATCCATTAGGAACTGGATCAATGTGTTCACATCAAAGAAAATATATGGTCTCTTGTTCGTCGGGTACATCAAGGACCCAATCATCTGACGATACATCGTGGCATCATCCGACTCTGTTGAAGCATCACTTAATAGCTTCAGGTTTGATGCCATAGGTGTGGCCATGGCCTTGTAGTCCATAATCCCGAACCGCTTCAGGATCTCTACTGCATACTTCTCTTGTCCAAGGAAGATTCCATCTACACTCTGCCACACCTCCATACCCAGAAAGTAATGCATCATACCCAGTTCCTTCATATCGAACTCAGTAGCAAGATTCCTCTTCGTGTCAGCAATCAACCTATCCTCACCTGTCACAAACAGTTCATCCACATACAGTAGGAGTATCACTAGATGTCCTTCCTCAACCTTGTAGTAAAGGTTGGAATCTACTTTACTCTTGGTAAATCCCAAACTAGACACGAAGTTGTCTATCCTGTCGTACCATGTCCTGGGTGCTTGCTTCAAGCCATACAAGGCTTTCTTCAATCAACACACATATGACTCCCTGTCATGTGTCTCAAAACCGAGTGGCTGCTCCACATACATTTCCTCTTCGACTACACCATTCAAGAAAGTTGTCTTGACGTCCATATTGTGTATCTTCCATTTCATTATTGTAGCCAGAGAAAGTACTGTTCTGATGGAAGTGTATCTGGCTACAGGTGCAAAATTGTCTTCATAGTCTATCCCTTCTTTCTGGGAGACACTACGAGCCACAAATCTTGCCTTGTATTTCTCTATGCTACCATCTGCAGCATGCTTGATCTTGTATATCCATTTGGAAGTCACAACAGACTTCCCCTCATGTCTTGGGACCACATCCCAAACATCATTCTTCATGATCGACTGGTATTCCTCGACCATGGCATCCTTCCATTCTTTCTTTTATGATGATTCTTCATAAATGGAAGGTTTTTTATTCATTATGTCATAGAGTAAGGCAACATAGCTTGTGTGTGACCTTGTCTTTTTTTTTTCTTTCTCTGTGTTCTTCTTCTGGAATACCATATCTTTCTGCTTCTTGGATGAGCTCTCTAGCCCATGTTGGTTTCCTCTTGTGAGAGCTCTTTTCACAGGGTGGATCTACAGGTTCTTGTGGATCTTCTATTTCATGATCCTCTTCTAGAATTACTTCGTTCATGGTGGTGTCTTGTATTCTGGGTACTTTTTTATTCTTCAATGTCTTCAATAGGTATCTTCATGGATCTATTTTATGCTGAGACTTTAGCGCTTGTTCTTCGAAACAAGTCTCTCTTGTAGGTGATGGTACACAGTCTTTCCTACAAGACAAGTTCAATTGCATGATTAGAAACATCTCATAGATTTCAGAACAAATTCTTATACATAAAGGCATATGTCATACAGTCATGCAATTATCTTACCCAATGCTTCAATACAACATTTATCCATATCCCATAACTTTCAAGATGCCTTCCATCTCTACCAGAACATCGTTAAGAGTGTGCACAACTCCCAACATGTTAGCAAAGAGGTTTAATTCTAGATAAGTAGCAATGTAATGTTGTACAGTACCATAGGCCACTTACCCATTACTTGTATATTAGTAGTATCTTGTTCATTAATGCAACTTTTCTAAAATGCATAATATATGTTAGGATATTTAGACACTTAGGAGTTAGTAAAGATCAACTTGTCTAATATATCCGTTAGGGATAGTGTGTTTCTTTAGTATGCATTAGTATGCATTTGTAAATACTTAATCCAACGGTCACGATATGTTCCCGACATAGAGTGATCCGACGGCTCAACTTCTCTTAGATCAAACCTAACCTTTATACGTGGCTTAACACCCGATTGGTCCATGATCTCTATTTAAAGAGCATGGAGGGTCATTGTTTAGTTGATCGATTATGAGAAGCTCATTTTTAACTTTCTTTCTTTTCATAATAAATTGTCCCGTAGAAGCTATTTGGCCGGGGCCGTGGAGTGTTTCCCTCAAGAGGGTTTAAACCACATCAAAACATCGGTGTGTTGATCTGTGATCTGTTTGTGTGAAGCGGTTGCTCTTGGTGTTCGGTCCTTTGGTAGTACCCTGTGTACCCGAACAATATACATCATAAATCTAGGAACATAAGTATATACATGACTGAACAACATCATTTAAGTAATCATATATACAAGAAATGACAATTCAAATACTTATCTTTGTTTCCTTGTTGGGTGGACTCCCTCTCAATATTTGCTTCCTTACAGAAACTACTGGAGTGTGCTCCCTCTTGATCTTTGCTTTTTTGAACTTATATCCATCCTGGACCACTATGCATGCTTAAGTGTGCACTAGTGTCATCATTGTGTCATCCTCAATATCTCATACATAATCATACATGCATTAGTATAATCTCAATACTATCGAAACATTATGATTCTAAATATGTATGGTCCAGATCGTTTCATACATAGGTAATTTATCACAAGCATTAGTATTCAAGGTTTCAGGGAGTACTTCTTTTAGTCATGCATATTCTTATTTGACATAGTACTCTTCTAGTTTGTCATATCATTAATCAATCTAAGAAGCATAATATGCATAAACCCATGATTACTCAAACTTATAACTTCATGAATAATCATTATCAATCATACGAAAGCATACTTATATGAGACCCTAACTCAAGGTAGGATTTTAACATGATATAAAGAAAACATACCTAGATTATCATGTTTGCTAGTTATGTCTAACATACCCAAACAATTCTTATTTGTTCTCTTCAATGATTTAGAGACCTTGTGCTAGTAACATGCATATATCATAAGTTAAGCATTGTAGAACCAAATTATACATACCTCGTAAGTAGATCTTTTATGTGATCAATGGCTATGGATGAGTCTTTGTCTTCATGTCACCATGTTCATTTGTTCTTTATCTATAAATTGATTTGTCTTTTTGGATGTACCTTTCATGTTAGTGGACAACATCATCCTCATACAACACCACAGTGCATTAGTACAATCATAAGTGTCATAACCCTAATCAATGAATGTCTTCTATCATTCACATGCATTCATACTTTTACTAAGGTGATAAGACAAGTGTAAAATTAATCAAGATTGTACTAACCTCAATAAAATAAAGAAAAACTTAATAATGGACATATTTCAACACATACTTGTATCTCCTCAAGTAATACCTGATTTATGTTCTTTCCTTCAATCAGCTTGGACAAGGAATCAAACATCTCCTTGGGTGTCTTTGGAGAAGATACATGTGGAATGAGATAGTCTTTGATAGAATCTGCAATGATTCTCTTGGCCTTGACCAAGTTCTTCTTATGTAATGCCTTAGCCTCATATCTCTCTAGAACTGGAACCTCTTCACTTACGTAGGTGTCCAATTCATTCTCTCTTCTAGGATTAACCAAATCCACTTGACTTGCAGAATCTAGATCTGGAGTTGGCTAAGGTTTGTCAGAGAAACCCTAAAACTACAAACTTGGGATTTCAAACTTCTGTTTGGATAGGGAGATGCGGATGACTGAGGAAAACAAGCTGGTGTGCTCATATTTTGAAAACTCCAAAAATTGACCCCTCAAAATTGACCTGCGAGTTTCAGATCTGCAACTTTTGTCAAATTCTAGATTTTTGGTTTTCTGGTCAAAATCCCGAACTAGGGTTTGATGGAGCCCGGGGTTCTACCCAACCAAAAACTTCGATCTTGGTCTCTAAACTTTGATTTTGATGAGGAGCATCCAGCCGTGGTCTCAGATTCCAAAAATTCCAACTTTTGCAGAAACCCTAATTTCCTGCAACAGTGACAAACTAAAAATGAAAGTGCTTAGAATCCAATTCTGTTTGGATAGAAATATATACCATATTTTTTCTGATGTATCTGTGAAATTTCGGATCCTCAAGGTCTGAAAAATTCGTCCTGTGGTAGACTAACCTCTCATCTTTCCAACCCCACATATCTAAACTTTAATGGATTATTTGAGAGAGAGAGATATGCCAAGTGTCGCAACATGACCTATTTATGGGATGAAATAGTATAGGGAACTTGTAATGAGTACCAGCTGTCATTGTTTCAAAGGCTGTGAAACTACAGTCTGTTCCCTAACTATCACTTTTTACAGAATTCCATTTGGAGCTTCCTATCCCAATATATGACCTTTGTGCCTAGGTCACCTATTTAGGGCCGCATTCTGGAATAGGCAGAAACCCTAAATTGTACAGATTATATCTCAGAAAGTACAACAAATATGAGGCTAAGCTTCAAAAAAAAGTTACATGAACATTTCATATTTTTCCTGTAAAAGTTTCAGATCATAAACCTTTTCCAAAACTGAGTTATAACGAAAGTGCCACAATGACTAGTTTTTACTATACCAAGCCCTAGCTTCCAATTTGTCATAAATGCAACAAGTGTCATAAATGCCATACAATGCCTTCCTTCAGGATAGCTCTGATACCATGTTATTTTCTCATCATTTAATTCAATATTATCTAGGATCTGAACTAAGAGAACAACATGTACAACATATCAAACACATGAGACAAGAGACACAAAGCATTTCACCGAGGAAAACCAGAACATTGTTAAGAGTGTGCACAACTCCCAACATGTCAGCAAAGAGGTTTCATTCTAGATAAGTAGAAATGTAATGTTGTACAGTACCATAGGCCACCTACCCATTACTTGTATATTAGTAGTATCTTGTTCATTAATGCAACTTTTCTAAAATGCATAATATATGTTAGGATATTTAGACACTTAGGAGTTAGTTAAGATCAACTTGTGTAATATATCCGTTAGGGATAGTGTGTTTCTTTAGTATGCATTAGTATGCATTTGTAAATACTTAATCCGACGGTCACGATATGTTCCCGACATAGAGTGATCCTACGGCTCAACTTCTCTTAGATCAAACCTAACCTTGATCCATGGCTCAACACTCGATTGGTCCATGATCTCTATTTAAAGATCATGGAGGGTCATTGTTTAGTTGATCGATTATGAGAAGCTCATTTGTAACTTTCTTTCTTTGCATAATAAATTGTCCCGTAGAAGCTATTTGGCTGGGGCCATGGAGTCTTTCCCTCAAGAGGGTTTAAACCACATCAAAACATCGGTGTGTTGATCTGTGATCTGTTTGTGTGAAGCAGTTGTTCTTGGTGTTTGGTCCTTTGGTAGTACCCTGTGTACTCGAACAATATACATCATAAATCTAGGAACATAAGTATATACATGACTGAACAACATCATTTAAGTAATCATATATACAAGAAATGACAATTCAAATACTTATCTTTGTTTCCTTGTTGGGTGGACTCCCTCTCAATATTTGCTTCCTTACAGGAACTACTCGAGTGTGCTCCCTCTTGATCTTTTCTTCCTTGCAGTAACTACTAGAGTGTGCTCCCTCTTGATCTTTGCTTTTTTGAACTTATATCCATCCTGGACCACTATGCATGCTTAAGTGTGCACTAGTGTCATCATTGTGTCATCCTCAATATCTCATACATAATCATACATGCATTAGTATAATCTCAATACTATCGAAACATTATGATTCTAAATATGTATGGTCCAGATCGTTTCATACATAGGTAATTTATCACAAGCATTAGTATTCAAGGTTTCAGGGAGTACTTCTTTTAGTCATGCATATTCTTATTTGACATAGTACTCTTCTAGTTTGTCATATCATTAATCAATCTAAGAAGCATAATATGCATAAACCCATGATTACTCAAACTTATAACTTCATGAATAATCATTATCAATCATACGAAAGCATACTTATATGAGACCCTAACTCAAGGTAGGATTCTAACTTGATATAAGGAAAGCATACCTAGATTATCATGTTTGCTAGTTATGTCTAACATACCCAAACAATGTCTTATTTGTTCTCTTCAATGATTTAGAGACCTTGTGCTAGTAACATGCATATATCATAAGTTAAGCATTGTAGAACCAAATTATACATACCTCGTAAGTAGATCTTTTATGTGATCAATGGCTATGGATGAGTCTTTGTCTTCATGTCACCATGGTAATTTGTTCTTTATCTAGAACTTGATATGTTTTTCTGGATGTACCTTTCATGTTAGTGGACAACATCATCCTCATACAACACCACAATGCATTAGTACAATCATAAGTGTCATAACCCTAATCAATGAATGTCTTCTATCATTCACATGCATTCATACTTTTACTAAGGTGATAAGACAAGTCTAAAATTAATCAAGATTGTACTAACCTCAATAAAATAAAGACAAACTTAATCATGGAAAAATTTCAACACTTTCTTGTATCTCCTCAAGTCATACATGATTTATGTTCTTTCCTTCAATCAGCTTGGACAAGGAATCAAACATCTCCTTGGGTGTCTTTGGAGAAGATACATGTGGAATGAGATAGTCTTTGATAGAATCTGCAATGATTCTCTTGGCCTTGACCAAGTTCTTCTTATGTAATGCCTTAGCCTCATATCTCTCTAGAACTGGAACCTCTTCACTTATGTAGGTGTCCAATTCATTCTCTCTTCTAGGATTAACCAAATCCACTTGACTTGCAGAATCTAGATCTGGAGTTGGCTAGGGTTTGTTAGAGAAACCCTAAAACTACAAACTTGGGATTTCAAACTTCTGTTTGGATAGGGAGATGTAGATGATTGAGGCAAACAAGCTGGTGTGCTCATATTTTGAAAACTCCAAAAATTGACCCCTCAAAATTGACCTGCGAGTTTTAGATTTGCAACTTCTGTCAAATTCTTGTTTTCTGGTTTTCTGGTCAAAATCCCGAACTAGGGTTTGATGGAGCCCGGGGTTCTACCCAACCAAAAACTTTGATCTTGGTCTCTAAATTTTGATTTTGATGAGGAACATCCAGCTGTGGTCTCAGATTCCAAAAATTCCAACTTTTGCAGAAACCCTAATTTCCCGCAGCAGTGACAAACTAAAAATGAAAGTGCTCAGAATCCAATTCTATTTGGACAGAAATATATACCATATTTTTTCTGATGTATCTCTGAAATTTCGGATCCTCAAGGTCTGAAAAATTCAGCCTGTGGTAGACTGACCTGTCATCTTTCCAACCCCACATATCTGAACTTTAATGGATTATTTGAGAGAGAGAGAGATATGCCAAGTGTTGCAACATGACCTATTTATGGGATGAAATAGTATAGCGAACTTGTAATGAGTACCAGCTGTCACTGTTTCAAAGGCTGTGAAACTACAGTCCGTTCCCTAACTATCACTTTTTACAGAATTCCATTTTGAGCTTCCCAGCCCAATATATGACCTTTGTGCCTAGGTCACCTATTTAGGGCCGCATTCTGAAATAGGCAGAAACCCTAAATTGTACAGATTATATCTCAGAAAGTACAACCAAATATGAGGCTAAGCTTAAAAAAAAAGTTACATGAACATTTCATATTTTTCCTGTAAAAGTTTCAGATCCTAAACCTTTTCCAAAACTGAGTTATAACGAAAGTGCCATGATGACTAGTTTTTACTATACCAAGCCCTCGCTTCCAATTTGTCATAAATGCAACAAGTGTCATAAATGCCATACAATGCCTTCCTTCAGGATAGCTCTGATACCATGTTATTTTCTCATCATTTAATTCAATATTATCTAGGATCTGAACTAAGAAAACAACATGTACAACATATCAAACACATGAGACAAGAGACACAAAGCATTTCACCGGGGAAAACCAAGAAGGTGAAAAACCTCGTAGCTTCCTCAGAGATAGAATGAGAACCAATACAAAGATCACAAAGATCAAACCCCAATATAAGAGATAGTCTCCTAGCAGCTGCTCCTCCTCCACTTGTGCACACTCCTCCTCTCTCTCACTAATGCGATGTGAGTGAGTGAATGAATGAATGAGAGAGATGCACCCTCTATTTATACAATGACTTGACTTGCCTTTTACTCTAACTTGGTTGACCTCCCTTAGGAGAGTCTAATAACCCATCACCACTTGTCACTGGACCAACCCCACTAGGGTGGTCTAATAACCCTTTGACCCACACTGGTCCGACCCCTCTAAGGTGGTCTAATAACCCATCAAAAATAAGTTATGACACTTACAATATAACTTGCGACACTTGCAAATACAAATGACGACACTTCCAACCGGAGGAATAATACATCTCCATTGGGGATACAATAAAGTACAAATGTAATACATACAATATACAAGTGAATATCTTTCGAAGTTACAAATACATCAACACCAAAGTTCTACGTTCTAGATTGTGGATCAGTCTAATGGCTTTCTTTGATCATTACCTTTAGATATGTGCATTTTACTTCGATCATGGGCTCTTTGGGATCTTTCCAAATGTAGTGTCCCCATCGTGCAATCCGGCCAATAGGAGGGGACATTAACTGAATCGGGGCCTCAAAATGTTTCCCCATAGCCATATTTACAAACTCATATAACTAAAATGCATGTGCATACATGTAAATAAATACACATAGCAGAAATAAAATTGATCCACACATACATAACATGCAATTCCAAGCATAGTCGTCACATCCATATGAATAAAAATCATTGCACATCAAATACATAAGAATACTTATCTTTAAGCAAAGAAGATCCAAGCAACTGGATGTGTAAGAGAGATTTTCGACCTATCCATAGGCACTTTGTCCAGCATTTACCCTTTCTACCGAGAGCCCAACCCCAAGCTGGGCTATGAGGCCACCAGGGAAAAGGAAACACCTACAAGCTTCTATCTCTCAACCCACCACCCATTCTTCTCACTATCCTTAGCCAAAAATATCAACCAGGGGTCTTAATAAGCCATCACAGCCATGGAACTCCTCCCATCTACCCCACACAACACAAGGAAGGAATTTCCCTTCATTGATCCATAGTTCCCTTAGAAAATCCAACCCTTACAATGCTTACCAATGTGTGCAGTAAGAGTCCAACATGGTTTATGCTAATAGAAAACCTCCTGCAACATTAATAAATGGATTCTCAAGCATTCAAAAGTAACAGAACTCACAAGGTAAGGGTTCCTAGCTTTCCCAACCTCCATGCTCACCTACAACCATCTATTTTCCCTTCCAAAAATGCAGCCCTATCTTTAAATTTGAATTTATGGGTTAAACACAATCTGGTAATGGTCATGAACAACAATGGAAAACTCTACGTAGTGTATCAGCATGCATGAGAGAATGAGAATGATAAAAAGAGTGTTGACTTCAAGGATATGAGGTAAGGGTGAAAAGACAACTGACATGACTTCTGACCTGTAAATATGCAAAATATTTGAAGAATTTATGTGATTTGATGTCATTTGAAGTTGAAAAATAAGAAGCTTAATGCTCATATAGAAGGAGGATGAGTCACATAAATCTATAGTTTTAATTTTGGAATTCATCCTATATCTAAGAATCTTATATGGGATGCGCTATCAGTGGAAATCACCAAATTTTGGTCACATTTAAATTTTACTGATGGCAGAGCTGCTATAGAAAACACATCTCTCCAAAGATGTAAAGTGGTAAATGAGACATTGAATAAAAATCCTTCAGAGGTAGCCCAAAATACAGTTAGTTTCTTAAATACTCTGACTCAAATAGATATGCAAAATTTGGGAATTAAAGACATGCATGTGATTATTATTTGGGAAAGAAAAATTATTGGCAAGCATAATCATGTTAGAGAGGTACAAGATAAAGTAGAACAAATGCTCCTCCAAGTTCAAAGTTTTCAAAAACTATTTCAGAAACTCTTTGAGAATGGTCTACCTTATTTTTGGGATGACAATGGAAGGTTAATTTCTCAAGAAAATTATAACAGTTTAATAGTTCAGGCCTACCTGGATCATTCAAAATTCAAAAGTGTAACCAAAGGACTGACTAGAAAAGTTGTAATTGAAAATTTAATTGATGATTTCGAGATATTTGATCAATTCCTGATGATTAAAAAACATTTTCCACCTATATATTACACAACTTATATAGAATTGGAGGTGATGATTAAAGAAATGTTTGATTATGAAATCTCGTCCCAAAAGCAATGGAATATTGTTGAAAAAATCGGGAAAAATAAGTACAGGCTATATCAATAGTAAACATCCAAATGTCTCAATTTGAAACATAGTTGCGGTTTCCTTTTTCTATTTTCCCAAGTTTCCACATAATCACTCTGGGTTGAATAGATTCACTATTGAAGCAATGCACTACAGATGTAGTCGACACTAGAGCAGACGTTCCTGAAATCTAGGAACTTTTTTTGAAATTTCTATTCTTAGAAAAAAATTAGTTAGGGTTTGCTTATAGAACATTTTGTATAAATTTTGAATTTTACCATGTAATCGGGGTTGGATCCAAGAGAAAGAAAACTCTATGATGCAATAATTTTTTTTGAAGACTTTAATGAGAGCATAGATACAGGTCTATTTGGAGTAGATATTCATATGTTATTAATTTTCTTCAGTATGTTAATTTCTCTTATGTGAATGTATTTCTCATTTAAACCATTTTACCATGCTTCATATATGAATGAAGTATGTGAGTTAGAATCCATATCATATGCTTTGATTCACACATTTGAATATTGTCAATGTTCTTTCTTCCAAAATGATGCAGAATTCATCCCAGTTTGATGCTCTGTGTTAATAAATTGTTTTCTTTGATCTTCTACCATTCTTAAATTGTTATTTGTCTGAAGAAGTGATACCTATTTTTCCTCTGTGAATGATTTATGCCACCACCAATCTCTAAATAATTTTGATATTTGTATGTATTGACTCCATGCCCAATGGTTTTATTCTTGATTCAACCATTTTGATAACCCTCGTTTTAGTTAAATATCTGGTCATTGATTAAAAAGACATGAGTTGTTGTTATAGTGACTTTTGAATAGAAGACTCATAGAGGGAGCCCCCTTTAGATATAACAAGCCATTTTTCAATCCTAAATATTGGTTTGAGGTTGCCTTGGAAATTTTCAGTAGCAGTGAGAGAAAAAATTCCGAGTGATAACATTTTGGCATCGTTACCGGGTATCGAAGGAGAAATTTTCCCTAAGAAAGAACGACAAGCAGAAGAGATATGATTTATGGAAAGAAAACAGATATCTAGATGTAATATAGACTGTATTTTTCTCTGATGACTTCATTGTTTAATAGAAAAGGTGGCTCTCCTGGTAACCCTGGATTCAAGAAGAATACATACTAGAAGAAATGCAGATCCTGACCCACTAGATTTTATTCAATATCCTGAAAATATTCTCAGAAAAGGAAAGGCAAGACTCCAAGTAGGTACCTTTCAAATTCAAAGGTATCTATCTTTACCAAAAGAAGAAATTACTAGCTTTGAAAGTATTTCTTTTGGATTACAATTTGAAAAATCATTCTTGAGAACAAAATTTGAAACAGACCTTGCTAAAACTGTCCTTGATAGGGAAAAATTTCAAACCTATCTGTTAGAATATATTTGGGATACCTTACAAAGTTCTGGAGAAAAAAACCCTCTTACTTCCTTTAGAGAAAATCAAATTGACGATAAGAACAACTGACCTAGACCTGAAGTTCCCCAAGTTAAAAGTTTCCTTCAAATACCTATTGTTCCTCCACAAGTCCAAAACCTTCTTCAAGCACCCCCTAGAGATGTGGCTGCTAGGTTTGCTCCCCTTTCTCTACCTATTGTGTTGCATGATCTCCCTCATAATTATGCTCAGAGAATTTTATTATTTGATGGGGAAGGGTGTTTGACTACACAAGAACATCTAGATAAGTTGAGTGATTTCATAGATTTGGAGGAAGTTGATGATGATGATGATGATGTTAAGATTATATTGTTGGCCCAAATTTTTTATGGAGAATTTAAAAAGTGGTTTAGAGGGCTTCAAGGAAGGAGTATACAAAATTATAATGATTTTGAGATAGATTACCTTGGAACATGGGAAGACAAGAAAATCCATTTGCATATTTTGAACCAGTATGATAACTTGAAAAAGAATATACAAAGTCTGTTCAGGATTTTTCTACTTATAGATTTATGAAGCTATAAAACTCAATCCCAATTGATATCAAGCCTCTTGTTGGAGCTTCCAAATTGCATTATGATGATGCCTTTGAGAGTGATTTTTCATTGTTGTTAAGAGAAAGGAAATCTGCAACTTTACCTGATATGTTGAGAGATGTTGTGGAAGTAGAAGCAAATATTATGGAATCTGAAAAAATGAAACAAAAAGTGGAAGTTGATAAAAATAAACTAAAGGAAGAAAATCAACCTTCCACATCTCAATTCATAGATGCTAAGTTCGATATGATGATGAGAAAAATGGAAATATTGGTGGAAAGGCTTTCCTTAGAAAATAGGCATGTTATCATAGAACAAACAAAACCACAAATTAGAAATCCTAAATTTGGGAGGCCTCCCATTCCTCATATAAGGAAAAGAGACCAAAGGAATCTAGTAGACCAGAGAAACCAAGTTGACCAACAGATCATGCCCCCTTTCCTATAAAATTATGTTGTTAGAAGAAGAAGCAGTATTTTCTGAGGATCAAATCGATCTATTTGATCATTCTAAACCTCATTTTTGTCTAACCGGAGAAGACTATGAAATTGCTTCTCAAGAAAATGAAGAAAATATGTTAGAAAAAGAGGTAGAGCAGTACCAAAAAGGGTATCATAATGCAGTAATTGACTTTCCAAGGAGATACAATATCAAAAACAAGAATGTTGGTGTAAATTCAAATAAATCATCTATTGGTCAACCTTCTACAAGTCAACAAAATCAAGAAGCTCATGTGAAATATGACCCAAAGAGTGATGCACCTAAGAATTTTTTAGAAGGAAATAAATATGTTAATGTAAAAGAAGTAGAAAAACCTCAGTCACCCTTTAACCTTCAGAATGAAATCTCCAAAATTAAGGTTTCAATCTCGTTCAATGAACTCTTAAATAAAATTGAGTACAAGAATCAAATTTTCAAAATGGTGAAAGGAGAATATGAGCAACAGCCTGATACTTTGGAACTTCATGATGATACTCCTACTATTTTTTTTGGTCCTAAAATTGAATACACCAGTGAAGATGTACCCCCATTCTATTTCAGTCTGAATATTCATGACATGATCCTCCACAATGTTATGTTAGATTCGAGAGCATCCCATAATCGTATGCCAAAGGCTGTTGTGGAAAGTATGGGATTAGACGTTACTAGCCCTTATAAATATTTTTTTTCTTTTGATTCAAGGAAAGTAAGATGTATAGGTATGATTAAAGACTTGGTTGTATCATTGACTCAAATTCCTGCTCAAAGTATGGTTATGGATGTGGTAGTTGCAAACATCCCACCCAAATTTGGGATTTTATTGTCTAGATATTGGGAATCTAAGTTGAAAGGAACTTTACAGATGGATATGTCATATGCTACTATCCCTCTATTTGGCGATCAAAGGAAGTTAAATAGAGAAAAACAATTAACATATATGGTTAGAAATCATAATAAGCCAGAAAATCACCCTATTTGTACCCTAGATACAAATATTGGTTGTTCTATTTTTTATTATGATATTTGTCGTGGAAAATTAGACTTAAATAATCCGGAAATTTTTGAACAAAATAGTCAATTAAAGTTTGATAAAGAGAAAAATTTGAAGAAGGAACTTGATGCTGAAGGTTTATGGAATGTGGAATTTGATGGAGTTGTTAGCAAAGGATGCGTTGGTGCTAGTATATGGATAATGTCCCCAAGTAATGATTCTACACTCCACTCTTTTAAATTGGCTTGTGAATGTACGAACAACGATGTTGAATATGAAGCTTTAATTTTGGGTTTGAATATCTTAAAAGACTTGAAAGCCAGAAGAATTGTTGTACATGGAGACTATGAGTCAGTATTTAACCAAGTTAATGGTACCTACCAAACTAAGCATCCAAAAATGAGGGCATACAAGAATGAAGTCTGGGATTTATTTGGAAATTTATTTACAGAACATAAAATTTCTTTGATCCCAAGAGAAAAAAATGGTATTGCTGATACTTTGGCTACTTCAGCTAGTACTTTTAAAATTCCAATCTATCCTAACAGAGGGTATGAAATTGAAGTCGGGAATAGGCCTTTCATTCCAAATAATATGAAGTATTGGTAGGTTTTCAAAGATGATCAGCAGATCAAGAGGTTTATAGAGATGACTGGTGAGTTTATTAATACACAGATTGATGGAGAAAAACAAAACACGTTGGATGATGAAAAAGAGGAGAATGTTGAAGGTTGGAGCCCTGATCCACAAATTGTTTTGAATAATATTGGGGGCAAATAAATTATTGAGTTAAAAAAAAAATGTATTCCTAAAGGATTAGTTTCCTTAGAGAAATTGTTTGACAATAATGATGTGGAAAGGAATCCTAAAGTCATCCCCAATAACAATGAAATAGAAGATATTAACATTGGGATAGATCAGAATCTGAAAATGATTAAACTATCAAAGTCATTAACACCTAAAAAAATGTATAAGTACATTGAAATGATGAAAACATTCTCAGATGTATTTTCTTGGAGCTATGAATATTTGAAGGAGTATGACATAAGCATCATTCAGCATGTTATTCATGTTAATAAATATGAGAAACCATTCAAACAAAAATTGAGAAGGATAAATCCAAAAAATTTACCTCTCATTGAAAAAGAGGTAAAAAAGTAATTTGATGCAAATATTATTGTTTTTTTGAGGTTTTCTAAGTGGGTGGAAAATTTAGTCCCAGTCAGAAAAAAGAATGGAGAAATTAGATTATGTGTAGATTTCATAAACTTGAACCAAGTAGACTTAAAAGACAATTATCCTCTTCCCAAAATGGACCATATTCTACAAAAAATTATTAGAGTGGATAGAATGTCAATGCTTGAAGGTTTTTCAGGGTATAATCAAATTAAATTACATCCAATTGATCAGAAAAAGACAGCTTTCACTATGCCATGGGGAAACTTCATGTATGAAAAAATTCCATTTGGATTGATGAATGCAGGAGAAACCTTCCAGAGAGAAATGGATATATCATTTGCAGAAGAAAAGGATAAATTCCTTGTTGTCTATATGGATGACTTAACAGTATATTCTAAATCTGATGATGATCATTTAAAACATTTGAAACAAGTTTTTTTTCTGAAAAGTAGAAAATTTGGTATCTCCCTTAACCCCAAGAAGTCCAACTTTGGAATGCAAGAACGAATCTTATTGGGCCATGTAATATCAAAGAAAGGGATAAGAATTGATCTAAATAGAGTAGCAACAATTCAAAAAATTGATATGCCTAGAAGCAAGAAAGAAGTCTAGTCTTTCAATGGAAGAGTAAATTTTTTAAGAAGGTTTGTTCCAAATTTTGCAGAGATCATGAAATCTATTACTAATATGTTGATAAAGCAAAATGAAATCAAATGGACTAAAGAAGAAAAAATGTCTTTTGAAGGAATTAAAAGAGCTATATTTGAAGCACCAATTTTAGTTAGTCCAGATTTCACAAAATATTTTTGATATTCTCTTTTTCATCAGAGCATACTATCGTAGGAGTCTTACTACAGAAAAATAATCAAAATATGGAGCAACCCATATATGTTTTTTGTAGGGCATTGTGCGATGTTGATCTTAAATATAACATCTTGGAGAAGCAAGCTTATGCCTTAGTCAAATCAATAAAAGATTTCAAAGTTTATATATTACAGTCACATATTATTTCTTCTGTTCCAAACAACATGGTGAAGGAAATATTAACTCAACCACATCCTGAAGGACAAAGGGGAAAAAGGATTGCAGTGCTTTTGGAGTATGAATTGGAAATGAGACCAACTGAGTTGATTAAAGGACACGGTTTAGAAAAATTAATGGCTGAATCGAATTGTGATACATTGGGAATTAATTCCATCTTAGCTATACCATATGAAATAGGAGCAAGATCATAAATGAAGGTATCTGAAGATTTTTTATTGTCCCCGTGGTATAATGGCATCGTTTATGTTTTACAGAATTTACAAGCCCCACCAGAGGTGAATAAAACCAAGAGTAGATCATTTAAGATGAAAGAAACAAAATTATGTATCATTAATGGCTATATGTATTATGAATGGCTATCTTTATCTGTATGAATGGTTATTTGAACTTGAAAATGAAGCCGTACAAACTATGAAAGAGTTTCATCATGGCGTTTGTGGAGGTCATCATTTCTAGAGAACCATGGTTTTTATTGGCCAACCATTTTCTCATATGTATATAAAGAAGTTGCAGCTTGTCATAAACGCCATATTTTCGATGGGATAAGGAAATTTTTTCCCTTACCTTTAAAACCTATCATAATAGAAGCTCCTTTCCAGCACTGGGGGCTTGATTTCATTGTAGAGATCAATCCCACATATTCAGGACAACATAAATGGATTTTAACTGCCATAGATTAATTCACAAAATGGATAGAATCCTTATCTACCAGAAGAGCTACATGTGTTGTTATCATTGATTTTTGGGAGGAAAATATTCTTTCAAGATTTGGGTGTCCTAGGAGAATAGTGACAAACAATGCACAAGCATTTAAATCCAAAAAATGATTATCTTTTTCCATGACTATCATATCAATTTGAATCATTCTATTGCCTATTATCCTCAAGGGAAAGGCATGCCAAATTAAAATATGAATTGTGGGCAGATAGAATCAATACAAAGAGATCTATTGGTACTTCACCTTTTCAGCTGGTTTATGGAACAAACGTAAATTTTCCTCCCTCTCTAGGATTACTTGTGATGAAGTTTCTGCAAGACTAAGAAGAAGAACCTAATTATACCCAAAGAAGAATTAATCAATTGGTTGAAGTTCAAGAAATGAGACAGTTGATATATGATAAAACTCGGTTTTTTCAAGAAAAGATAAAAAATATTTTTGATAAAAAACAAAGGTTGATGATTTCCAAATTGGCGATTTAGTATTAAAATGGGATTCTAGAAATGAAGATAATGCTAAAAAATTTGATCATTTGTGGAAAAGACCATATATAGTAGTTTCTTATCAAGGAAGTAATGCATTTGTTTTAAATGACCTGAAGGGAGAAGCAGTTAGTGGAAGCCTAGACAATGGGAGGTTTTTTAAGCACTATTCTACTTGAAGAGACTAAGAAATTCATTGTACATTTTCATTACAGTTGGTTGGTTTTTAAGTTGAAAAAGTAGACAACACTTTAAAGTTTGAAGCCTGGAGTGAAGGCTCTAAGATTTGAAAAGTGACTATCATTTTGTTATTTTACACGAAGAAGTTTTTAGTTTTGAATATATAAGAACAAAATAAAGCGATTATCTCTAGTATACATCAAATTTACAATTGAAAATGGTCATAAGTTACAGGTTACAAATCGAAAAATAAAGATCTCATTCAAAATTGGGTATGACCCAATGGAATAGGCACTTAGTCTGCAGGTTCTTTACTACCTCGCAGGGAGGATAGTATCCCCATTGGAGCCAATGTTAACATGCAAAATTTTGGAAAAAATTCTATTATTTTGATGTCATTTGAAGTTGAAAAATAAGAATCTTAATGCTCAGATAGAAGGAGGATGAGTCACATAAATCTATAGTTTGAATTTTGGAATTCATCCTACAGCTAAGAATATTATATGGGATGCACTATCAGTGGAAATTACCAAATTTTGGTCACATTTAAATTTTATTGATGACAAAGCTGTTATAGCAAACATAGCTCTCCAAAGATATAAAGTGGTAAATGAGACATTGAATAAAAATCCTTGAGAGATAGCCCAAAATACAGTTAGTTTCTTAAATAATCTGACTCAAATACATATGCAAAATCTAGGAATTAAAGACAGGCCTGTGATTATTATTTGCGCAAGAAGAATTATTGGCAAGCATAATCATGTTAGAGTGGTACAATATAAAGCAGAACAAATGCTCCTCCAAGTTCAAAGTTTTAAAAAACTATTTCATAAACTCTTTGAGAATGGTTTAATAGTTCAGGCCCGCATGGATCATTCAAAATTCGAAGGTTTGACCAAAGGATTGACTAGACAAGCTATAATTCAAAAGTTAACTTATGATTTCGAGATATTTGATCAATTCGTGATGATTAAAAAAGATTTCCCACCTATATCTTACACATCTTATATAGAATTGGAGGTGATTATTAAATAAATGATGGATTATGAAATCCCGACCCATAAGCAGTGGAATATTGTCGAAAAATTTGGGAAAACAAAGTACAGGATATATCAATAGTAAACATCCAGATGTCTCAATTTGAAACATAGTTTCATTTTCCTTTTTTATTTTCCAAAGTTACCACATAAGCAGTCTGGATTGAGCAAATTCACTATTGAAGAAATGCACTACAGCTGTATTCGACAGCAAAGCAGACGTTCCTAAAATTTAGGAACGTCTTTTCTAAATTTCTATTCTTAGCAAAAAATCAGTTAAGGCTTTCTTATAGAACATTTTGTATAAAATTTGAATTTTACCATGTAATCGAGGTTGGATCCGAGAGAAAAAAAAATATGTGATGTAATTTTTTTTTAAATAACTTTAATGACAGTATAAGTACATGTCTATTTGGAGCAGAGATTCATATGAGCAGAGATTCATATGTTATCAATTTTATTCATTCTGTTAATTTCTCTTATGTGAATGTATCTCTTGTTTAAACTATTTTATCACCTTGCTTCATATTTGAATGAACTATGTGAGTTAGAATTCATATCATATGCTTTGATTCACACATTTGAATATTTTCAATGTTATTTCTTCCAAAATGATGTAGAATTCATCCTAGTTTGATGCTCTATGCTAATAAATTGTTTTATTTGATCTTCTACCATTCTTAAACTGCTATCATTTGTATAAAGAGGTGATACCTATTTTTCCTTTGTGAATGATTTATCCTACCACCATTCTCTAATTAATTTTGAGATATGTATGTATTGACTCCATGCCAAGTGGTTTTATTCCTGATTCAACCATTTTGATAACCCTCATTATAGCTAAGATATGGTCATTGTTTAAAAATACATGAGTTGTTGTTATAGTTACTTTTGAATAGCAGACTCATAAAGGGATCCCCTTTGGATAGAAAAGTTTAGTTTTCAATCCTAAAGATTGGTTTGAGGTTACCTTGGAAATTTTCTCTAGAAGACAGAGAAAAAATTCGGAGTGATAACATGACCATAGAAGAAATAGGACTGCTGACAGCTGACATAACTATCACAACCCCCATGCTTCAATAACTACATGAAATGACTTTCCCCATCAACCTCACATATGCATTAAACGATTGGATTTAATAGTCAAGAGAAGGTAATTAGCTCAGTTAAAGCACATGGAATATTTTGGATGATTTCTAAGGTTGACACATGGAAGCATAGGATTTGGTTTCCCCATAATCCCCCTTCATCTTCCCATATGGTGGAATCATAGCCCCTCTAGTGCTCTTTACACAGCCATCTTGGACCATGTTGTTAATTTTCAGCATAATATTTACATACATTTCGAATTGGCATAAGAATCCAATCATAGGGTCCAAAATAAAAATGTATACATCATACATGCCTAGCCATTCACTAGTTAGGCCTCGGCCTTGAGCTCCACACTAGGAATCCATACTAGCATATTTACATCATTTTGAGTAAATACATTGCAAGTCAAAATTGGGGTATTGCAATCCCCTCCCCCTTGAAATAACATCGTCCTCAGTGTTTGCTCAAAATCAAAACAAAAATGGATGTGCCTCTTTCATGGAATCCTCCAACTCCCATGTAGCCTCATTGGGACCGAAGTGGTTCTATTGCACCTTTACCTATGTGATGGATTGGTTCTGGAGCAATGTTACCTTCCTGTTTGGGATGCATAGTGGCTCGGTTTGGAACTCTCTCTCGGGGTCCACCTGAATCACATCCCAATCAATCAAATGGTTAGTATCATGTACATGTTTATTAAGCAAAGAAACATGAAAAACATTATGAGCTCTAGTGTTAGCAACCAATGCAATTCTATATGCAATTGGTCCTATTCTTTCAAGCACTCCAAATGGCCCACAATATCTTATAGATAACTTGACACAACTTCCAAGCTTCAAGGAACTCTTCCTTGGCCTCACTCTAAGGTAAACATGATCCCCAACACTGAACTCTCTATGCATTATATTCTTAACTGCATATTTTTTCTGCCTATCTTGGGCTGCCTTTAAATTATGCCTAATTTTAAAAGCCTCTTGTTCCATTTCCTTAAGAATTTCTGGCCCAATTACAATTATGTTCACTAGTTGTCCCATGTCACTGGTGTCATGCACATTCTACCATATGTTGGAGGAGCCTAGTCTACCACCCGACTAGGTCCTTTATTCGACAACCTTGTAATGTTAAATTTTCAAAATTTACTTCAATCTGATCTAGGATCTTAACTGAGAGAACAGCATGTACAGCATATCAATCATGGAGACAATAATGCAAGCACACAAGAGACACAAAGATTTACTTGGGGAAAACCATAAAGGTGAAAAACCCCAATAACTTCCTCAAAGATAGATAGAGCAATGATACAACCAACCATGAGAGATAGACATAACCTAGCAGCAGATCCTCCTCCTCCATAAGTGCGCCACTCCTCCTTGAGTGCATGAGTGAGAAGTGAGTGAGCAAATAGAGTGCCTCCCGCACTCTATTTATACTTGACTTGACTTGCCTTTTTACCTAACTCATGTAGGCTCGAACTTAACCACATAACATAATGCTGACTGGGCCGACCCCCAATAGGGTGGTCTAATAACCCTTTGACCCACATGGCCGACCCCCAATAGGGTGGTCTAATAACCCTTTGACCCACATGACTTATACAGGGCCGACCACAACAAGGTGGTCTAATAACCCATCAAGTATAAGTTACGACACTTACAATATAAATGACGACACTTCCGTATATAGGAATAATAACATCTCTATAGGAATACAATATACATATATGTGAAATACATTCTGAAGTTACATATACATCAACATGTAAGACATGTCAAATTATCTTGTCGGTCTTTGCATGTCGAGTCAGTTAGTTGAACCAACAGGTAGTTATGTAACTATATGTAAACTATATATATAGGTTGGAGAGCTGGATATAATAAGTAACATGATATATTGTCAATCATATTTATATGTGTTCTTGTTGAGTAATAGAACGACTTGTTAATTATGTCTCCATTACTTGTCTATTGTTCTTTTCTTTTTACTTGCTTGCTTATTCTATGATATGTATCGCTAGTAACTATGCAATCCCGTCGACTACAACATTGGTTATGTTGTTGGTGATACATGCATAGAACGATAATAAGCATGATCAAATGATATCAGAACATGAGATAAAGGAATGGTGGGAGAGAAAGATAGAAAACTATCTACAAAATTATGCTAGAAGAAACAAGTTGACTATCGCTCAAACAAGGGAGAATTTCTTCTCTAAAACACATGAAAATTTCATTGAATCCATACCATTCGCGTTGAATAATCTATTGGATGAAAATACTTGCAAATGAAAAAGATCGATAATTGCTCGAAACGTTAACCAGATGAGGCCGCACAAATCTGTCAGAATGGTAAGAAAGAATTGCCGATGAGTATTGTGAAGAATGTGCAATTGAGGAGCGAGTATCAGTCGATAACGTAAAGAAAAGATTCTATAACGACCTCACTAACCAATTTCTTTGTTCTTTACTGATGCTTTTGTTCAAATTTGTTATCAACAAAGGAGCAGCGCATATTGTTGAACCTCGACCACTATTGTTACCACCGCTACTGAACACAAACTGGGAAGAAAAAAAAGAAAGTGGGAAAATTTCGTGCAAGAAGGAGAGTGAGAATACTTCCTTAGTAAATTAATTACTGCATCACCCTAGTTACCTAAAGAGCTTTCGGGTCAGCAATGGGGGGTTAGCTGACCACGTCCATGATGGAGTAGATGAATGACAGTCGACAGATGAGAACACAATATGGCCAACAGTGAGAAATCCCAAAAACTCGTCAAAAATAGAACAATGATCCACAAAATTACTCTGGATATCCAAAATATTGAACGAGAAAAGAGGAGGAAGCAGAGCGAGGAGATAAGGGAGTAAACTAGTGCACTCCAAAAAAAAAGAAAGTCGGGTATAGTGACATATGCAGCAGGAAATCCGTCGGAGTTGATTCGAGCTGGATAGAAAAAGGGTGTTGATGAACCACCGTCATCGATGGACAAAGACCAGTGGATGGAGCATGGCAGCTCTCTCTAGGTGAGTATACCAGGTTATAACTCTGCATTCCCCGTTACATATGAATAGGAGTTCCCAAGTACAATATATTGTCGAAGAATATTTAGGACTTCACACTGGTCAATATGGCATCCGGAGTCGACAAAACGATGAAGGTAATCAAGTTGATAGATTATTGTTCCATCGACCGCAATAAAGGAATTGGGTCACTTTTCAAACTGAATTTTCCAACTAGATTTTCCATCTAATCTCTTCAGATCATGAGAAATATCCCCCCCCAACCACTTCCAACATTGAGTGATTCATTGAGTCAGTCGAGAACTCCGAAAAGCAGTACAACCCGGATCGAAGAGAACTTTTCCTAGGATTCGACAGAGGCTGCAGAAGGAAATCGACATCCGACAGTCGATGAAGAATTGACCGAACCTAGAGACACTATTGTCAAAAGAGAAGAACAAGCATTAACTCCTGTTAATACACATCAAGAAATAGTACCTATTGAAAACCACCGTAAGAGAATTTTTGTCACCGAAAGTAATCCACCATCACCACCATTTAGCTTGGAAGTCTAAATTGCACCAAATATGGCACACTTAACAACATGCCTTCCCTTCTATGAAGGAGACTAAGATCAAATAATACATTGGTTTGTCAGTGAGTCAATATAGTAGGCCAATGCCATTTCCAAAGAAGATCGACAAATGGCACAATTTATTGGTACCCTTCGAAAAAGAGCTCTTACATGGTACATGACTTATATAGAAAGAAAACCTACTACAAAAAAGGCCCAGATAAAACAACAAATTATGTCTTGCTTCAAAACTCCTGATGCAAAGTATCTAGCTACTAAAAAATTGAAAATTACTTCTCAAAATCCAATAGAAACTATCAGGGAATACGACAAAATATTCAAAAACTTGTTGAGCCATATTAAGTACCATATTGAATAACATTTATTGATCCAATGGTTCATGGCTATATTACTATAGAAAATTAGAATGCACATCCGTTTACACGATTTTACTACGTATGAAGATGCATTGACAAAAGCGTTACAAATAGAAATGGATGGTGATTATCCTACAGCGCCCGTCGACCGACGCACTGAAGAAAAACTTGAGAATATGCAAAATCCATTCTTGAAATCATCCTTAGAGGATCCAACTTATGGTGTACAAAATGCTCAATAGTAGGCCATACAAAATATTACTGTCGACGAGATGACCGAAGACAGGGCGTTTGGTTTGTACAAACAAAATGCTTATACGACATCTTCCAAGAGAATGACTCACATTCAACAAAAGAATGTCCCTACAATATGAAAAATGAGCAAGCTCGATGGTGTTCCATATGTGAGGTTAAATCCCATTCCACGGTAGAATGTAGTCTAAATTTGAAGAATAAACAGAATTATCATGCAGTATATCAAACTAATACTATTGATTAGAGAAATGAAAGAAATGACAGAAAAGACAAATACCAAATAAACGACGGCCGACGATATGATCGAAAAAATGACAACTTCAATTTATGAGGAGGATTCCAAGGTCAGGGTTGAAAAATGGAAATCAAGACCCCCGACCACGCCGACGACTACAATGCTTTACATTCCTCAGTGAAGAACATCTCTTTGCATATTTCCCTTCAAAGATTAGAAGGATCTCAAATTTTGTATGAAGTGTGGAGTAGGTGATCACTTCTTGGAGAATTTCCCTACCATACTTGAAAAGATTGATAATAAAAAGAATGTTAACATCTCGTCTAGTGTTCCTAAGTTTGATGTTGTTAAAACTAAGAATCTTCAAATTGTAACTTGTAAGGGATCTTAAATTGGTGTTGATAATCCACAAATTAATAAATTAACAAGTAAATATGATTATCCTACCCCAATCGAACATAAGCAATTATATAATAATGCAAAAAAATTATTTCAAGAATTGGCATCACAAGAAGACAATGACGAATCGCGACAAAGAGATATTAATTAACTTCTCAAATTAATAACCAAAGAAGAAGTAGTTGCAAATCTAATAGATCTAATGTATAATATTAAAATAAAATATGTTGAAGAAAAGTAAACTAAAAATCTATGTCGACTAAATCAGAGAGATAAAAATGATGCAGACCCACTTGTCGATTTAGAAATCGAAGGATACTGTGTCCGACAAGTCATCCTCGAATTTGGATCACAAGAAAAGATTGTGACTCAGGATACTTGGGAACACCTTGGTTTACCAAAACTACACGAGTCAGGCATCTACCTAAAATTATCTGAACAAGGATTAATTGAACCAATTGGGGTATGGAAAAATGTTGACACGTCCAGCAAGGGTATAAAAGCACGAGTTGATTTTGAAATTATCAATCCAAAGGAAGGATCCAATTCCTTCCCTACCGTGGTTGGCCGACCATGGGGAAGAAAGATGAAAGCATCAATATTTCTTGACAAAGACATGATTAAACTCAAATGAAATGGAAATAAAGTGATTGTACCAATTCACCCATCACAAGGAGAGCCCTGGACAGAACCTATTGATGATGACGTTGACATCCGACAATTATACCACTTAATGAGCAATGAGTACTATATCGAGACAAATACACAAGGGGAGATCCACCTTGGGAATCCTTCATCGGTTGGATATAATTCGGGAGATGAACTCTACGATTGGAAAATGGCTAATTACGAATTGCAATCACAAGAATGTTGGACAATTGAAGTTATCCCCCAAAATAAAATCCAACAATATTTTTATGTCTTTTTCATTCTGAATATTTTTGAAATAAAAATCAGAGAATACCCAACACTCGAACTGGTGAGAAACGATTTGTCAGGTATCCCACCATTGAGATACAAACAACAAGAGTCTCCCTCATCTCATGTCGAGGAAGTTTCAAAGAATGTAGGAGAACAAGGTCAACTTCAGAGCTTGGTCAAAATTTTCATAGGTCAAGCTGCAAGATGGTGGGATACACATAAGTCAAGACTTCATACTTGAACCATGGCATCAACATACATCGTCGAAATATTTGGAGGAAGAAAAATCACGGCACAAGAAAATATTCCAACTTTCACACAAGGGAAATATCCTGAAAAAACACATCAACAACTACGAAAAGTAATGTAAAAAACACATCAACAAGCACACTCGATGACCTACCAAAAAAAATGGTATAAAATGGAAGAAGCAAGAGGAGAAACATTTATCTGGAAAGAACTTGGAGAAAAATTTATCAAAGATTTCTTATTTTCTCCACAGGACGATCTATTAATAAAAGCAAGTAATCAGGTGAAAATTTTTCTACAACCAACAAGTAGCAAAGTGAAGAAACAAAAGAAGAACAAGACAAAGAAGCTACCGGTGAGGTAAAAGTAGCAGAAAAGCAGAAAGAACTCGAAAAACAAAATGAGAAAGATAAAGAAAAGAAAAATAAGAAGCAAAGGAGATAAAATAAGAGAAAAGAAAGGAAAAGCATAAACAACAAAAGCACCTATAGCAACAACCTCTCCTTACTATACATTTGGATCAAATGGGTCCTATTGCCACTTTCAACCCTCAACAAGCAAAAGAAAAAGAACTTGATCTACTCATAGATGCTTCTAACCGAGAAAGTAAGCAGAGAATAAATGAAGACAAAGATCGCATTGAAACACTCCAAGCAAAACAATCTACATTTTTTACTTAGTGTGAAAACTTAGTCCAACAAGTGGTACCTATCCCATCGAGGAATTACATTGAAAATCCTCTTGACAAATCATATGCATTGTTTGAAAGTATCATGTCATCCCTACAAGAACAGTTGACTAAGGAACGACATGATCAAGCTGAAGAAACATCCATTCTCATGACTAATCCGCACACTACCTTTACAAAAGCACATAGTCTGTTAGCACAGTATGCCCAAGAATCTGCTACAACTATAGAAGTATTGGGAAACTGGTATGCACATTATGGTGATTTGTTTTTTGAAATGCAGAAAATTCGAGACCTCATTAACACCTTACAACAGCAACGATAGACTGCTAACGAAGCTTTAGCATAGACCTTCGACGACCAAATCAGAATGGAACAAATGAAGTTAGAAAAGTTGGAGAAGAAAGAAGATCGTTGGATCGCACAAGCTCGGGTAATCCTATCCAAAGTCAACAAGATCAAGCCTCAACTCCATCGATTTCTCTCCACCGCCGACCAAGAGAAAATATGAAAAGATATGATAAATATTCAAGATAGGCATGTTCAAGAGAAAATGGAGAGCCTATCTAGACTCACTACTCTTACCATTGACATTCAAAATGTACCTAATGCCTAGGAAGACTTCCAGCATCATCTATCAGTATCTGTAGAAGCCATTGTCTAAGTATGTGTCCAACAGCAACTGTCTACCAGCACCAGTCATCACCAGCAATAACAACAACTTCTTCTTATTACTCAGTTCCTTACAATTTTTTCATTCAACTCCAGCTAAGTTTTCATATCCCTATTTATTCGGGATGAAGAAAGGTTTTTTTGGTGGGGGAGATGTTGGAGGAGCCTAGTCGACCACCCGACTAGATCTTCCATTCGACAACCTTGTAAAACATGTTGAATTATCTTGTTGGTCTCTACATGTCGAGTCGGTAAGTTGAACCTACAGGTAATTATGTAATTGTCTGTAAACTATATATATAGGATGGAGAGATGGATATAAGAAGTAACGCGATATATTGTCAATCATCTTTGTATGTGCTCTTGCTGAGTAATAGAATGACTTGTTGATTCCATATCCATTACTTGTCTATTGTTCTTATATTTTTACTTGCTTGCTTATTCTATGATGTGTATCGTTGATAACTATGAAATCCCCTCAACTACAACACCATATAAAAATTCAAATGAACTCATGCCCAACGAAGCTTGCTACCCATTATTATATCCAAACTCTACCAAGTGGAGATAATCTTCCTACTTTGATGGTTTTTCCATCACATACATGCGAAACATGTCCTCAATAACCTGATTTACTCTTTCTGTTTGCTCATTTGTTTGTGGATGATAGGCAGTATTGAAATTCAGTTGTGTTCCCAAGTCTGCAAAAAGACTTTTCCAAAAATTTGAAGTAAATATGGTATCTCTTTCTGAAATTATTTCCTTAGGAAATCCATGCAATCTGAAAATTTCCTTCATGAAAAACTTTGCAATGGCATATGCTTTATAGGTGGATTTAACTGGAATAACGTGTGTTGATTTTGACAATTTATCCACCACAACCATGATAGAATCATGTTGTTTTACAGTCATTGGAAATCCTATAATAAAATCCATGGAAATTACTTCCCATCTCCATTCTAAAATTGGCAAAGGATGCAACAAACATGCTAGGTGTCAATGCTCAACTTTCACTTGTTGACACTTCATGCATTTAGATATATACTCAGCAATATCATTTTTTATCCCTGTCCAAAAATATTGCTTCCTAGCTGTAGCAATTGTTTTCTTATATTCTGGTTGGAAAAAAGCATTTTATGGATTTCATCCATAACAATTCTCCTCAAGTCTACAACATTTGGAATATAAATTATTTTTTTATAAATAATAAGTCCATCTTCTTCCAAATTATACCCTTCATACCTCTTTTCAAAATAATTCTATTGTAATTTTTCTTTTATTTACACATATAATTCATCTTCAACAAGAGAATTAACAATCTGTTGTCTTAAATCTGATTGGCAAGTTGTGATGGATTCCATATGCATTTCATGCGCCTTTCTGCTGAGTGCATAAGCCACTTTATTTTCTCTTCCTTTTATATGTTTGATCTCAAAATAAAACTCACATAAAAATTATAGCCATCTAGCTTGCCTTTCATTTAACAAAAAAATATTTCAGACCATAATGGTTTGTCCTCAATTCAAATTCTTTGCCCATTAAATAATGTCTCCACATTTTTAAATCATGAACTATGGCTGCAAGTTCCAAATCATGTGTGGCATAATTCTTTTCATGCTCCTTCAATTTTATAGACTCATAACACACCACCTGATTTTCTTGCATACGAACTCCTCCAAGTCCTTGTTTACATGTATTTGTACACACCACATATTCTTTTTCTAGTTCTGCAATTTTCAGAATTGGAGCACTTGTGAGAATATTCTTCAATAGTTGGAAGCTTTCCTCACATTTCTGGGTCCATTCAAATTTTGTTCCTTTATTTTACAAAGAAGTGATTGGGTGTGCAACCTTGGAGAGTACTTCAATGAATCTTCCATAGTAACCAACAAGGCCCATGAAATATCTCGAATCTATTACATTCTTTGGAGTTGGCCAATTCATAATGGCTTCAATATTTTTTGGATCCACTGAATTCCTTCCTCTGAAATGATGTGTCCCAAATAATGAATTCTATTTTTGTAAAATTCACATTTGCTCAGCTTTGCATACAACTTATGCTCCCTTAACAATTGCAAATCCGCCCTCAAATGTTCTTCATGCTCCTCTTCAATCTTAGAGTAAATAATAATGTCATCTAGAAAAACAAGAACAAACTTGTCCAAATATTTTTGGAAAATGTTATTCATGAGACACATGAAGGTAGTTGGTGCATTAGTGAGACCAAATGGAACCACTACAAATTCATAATGCCCATACCTTGTTCTAAAGGTTGTCTTGTGAATATATTCTTCCTTAATTTTTACTTGATGGTAACCAGAACTCAAGTCAATATTTGAAAATACTTTTTCCCCTATCATTTGATCAAAAATATCTTCAATTCGAGGCAATGGGTACTTGTTCTTCAATGTCACTTTATTCAGCTGACTGTAATCAATACATAACCTGAGTGTACCATATTTATTTTTCACAAATAATATCGGTGCTCCCCATGAAGACACACTTGGCATTATGTACTTCTTTTCCAATAATTCTTGCAATTGCATTTTCAACTCTAATAATTCAGGTGTGCTCATTCTATAAGGTGTCTTAGACATTGGTATAGCTACTGACACAAGATCAATTGTGAAATCAATGTCCCTCTTGGGAGGAATTCATAGAAATTCATCGGGAAATTGTATTATACCTGATCAGGTTGGAGTTGATTTTATACCAATTTTAAAATTTTACAACACAATTTTGGCAAGCAATAACTAGTTAGAAATGAACTGGTCAATAGTACAATTAAATGACTCCGGGATTATTAATTTGGTATATTTAGGATCTGAAAAATGTATGCAGATTTGTGAAGCATCCAACATGACATAAACAGGGCCAACTTCCAAGTCCTATGCACAAAGAACTGGGGCCATTTACATTTCAACAATCAACTAGAGTTGTTGTCTACTTTGAAGCTTCCTTGGCACTCCAGCATATGAAAACTAGACTCAAATGTTTACACCTGAATGAAACTAGTGGTGTATGTCAAGAATTAAAATCCCAATTGAATGATGTATACTATTTTCAAGGAATTTGGGAGGTTCTAGGTGAGTTTGGGATCCAAAGAGTCAAGTACGCTAGGTAGGACTACTCAACTAGCAGTTTTTCAAACTCTTCCAAATGGGATAAGGTTTCTTTGAATCCTCAGGAAAATGGTTTTGGATTCTTTAATATTGTATTAGGATTAACAAGCATCCCTCATATCATAAAAATGACTCCTACATATCTCTGAATTACAAGAGTTGCAAAACTAGTCAAATAAATATGCTTAAAGAGCTAGTCTTCAGTTTATTTGATCCAAATTACCTTAGAGGCTTACAAATTTCGCTTATGGAGTAAATGAAAGTTCTGATATAAGTAATTGAACAACAGAAGGTTGAAATCATAGGTCTTGAGCATATATTAGATATATTATTACAATCAGTCCTTCAATGAATCTCCAATGCTAGAGAATCTTGCAATATTGAGAGAAGAAGTATGAGAAGAGAAGAAGGAGATGAAATTATGTATTGGCTCTGATAGGAGTATGAAATGATGGTTGATGGATATAGATGATGGGAACATTGAACCTTCTAAGCTGCAATGATATCCTTCTCTAAAATGGAATGCCTCCTTCTGATGAAATATTCCAACACTCTCTCCAATGGCACTCTGACTGAGGATCACTCTCTGTAAGCTTAAGATTCTTCAAAACTTGGATGATGTAGATATGTATATAAACATTCCATGGCTTTGTATCTGATCAAGTTTATACTGGAACATGAAATGCCTTAGGGTTCATCTCCTAAGGAATGGTTGAGGCACATCACTCAACTCTGAGTAGCAAGATCTCTCAAGACAAAAATTAATTAACCAAAAGATGTGAGAGGTGCACCCTAACTTCCTTTTATATCTGAGGTAGCTTCATTGACAAGTATTCTACACGTGTGAGATGGAAGGGTGCATTCCTTGAGAGAATTAGCAATTATCTTTCTTTTCAAAACTTTCCAGCTTTATGTCTTTCCACTGGAATTAGCAAGTGCGCCCTACTCAAATTTTCTGAATGTTGTCTTCTTTTCCAAACTAGTTTCTTTCTGCACTTTCCTTCTTTTAAACTTCCATGCTTTGTTTTTTTTCCTGTTTTTCCTTGCTTTTGCTAGTTTCCACTTTCTTATGCTGCCACCTTTCTTTTAGTTGACTCCTTGATGTTTCTAACTTTTCCACTTGAATAGGTGATGTCCACCTTGACCTTATGTTCCCTCCTAACCATGTCATCATCAATGCTTTCCAAAAATTTAATTAATAATGATAAGGCATTTATTATAAAAGATAATTTAAAACTCATAATATTAAAATTTATTAATTACTATAGTCCTTGTGCCAAAATTTTGCCCCTATTAATTATTCTTCCTAGACCCCCTAGGGATGGGAGTATCCAAGTCTTGACCAAGGCCACTAGGGAAGGGACATGAAAATCCTCCCTCCCCAAGACTGTTTTTCCTCAAGCAGTTGAAATCCAAGATGTTGCAAAATCTATTCACCTTCCCAGGTTGCATCTTCACTAGGAAACCCCTTCCATTGCACTAGATATTCTTTAATGGTTCTACTCCTCATCCTTCTTTCTCTAACTTGAAAAATATTTTCTGGTTCTACGACCAGATGTCCTTCACCATCGAGAGGAGGAAATTCTTCTGAAACAGTTACTTGTTGGCCAACTTCTTTCTTCAAGCATGACACATGGAAAACATTGTGTATCTTGCTCCCTGAGGGAAGGTCTAATTCATAAGCAACTTCACCAATTTTCCTTGTGATCTTATAAGGTCCATAGAACCTTGGAAACAATTTCTTAGCCCCTTTTGATTTCAGAGTGGATTGCATGTATGGTTTCAACCTCAAGTAGACCAAATCACCTTCTTGGAAGGTTCGGTCTATTATGTTTTTATTTGTATTCACCTTATGTTGGTTATGTGCAACCTATAAGTTTTCTTTGAATGATTTGATTATGTCTTGGATTTATTGCAGCCAATATTTTTATTTTTGTTCTCATCAATCCCAAAAAATCAGATCTACAAATGTGGGGGATTCATACCCATATAGAGCTTTGAATGGGGTCATTACACTGGAGAGATGGAATCTAGTGTTATAAAAGAATTCTCCCAAGTGTATCCAGTTGACCCATGCTTTCTATCATCCGGTAACATAATTTATGAGATAACTCCAGCCGTTGATTTACCCTCTTAGTTTGGCCATTAGTCTGAGGGTGATAGCTTGTGTCAAGATTCAAACTAGTTCCAATTAGTTCAAACAAAGTTTGTCAGAAAGAACTAGTAAATTTGTTATCTTAGTCACTTATTATAGTCTTGGTAATACCATGCAATCTAAATACTTCTTTAAAAAACAGTGCAACAACTTGACTGGAAGTAATATTTGATGTGACAGCAAAAAAGTGAGCAAATTTAGTCAATTTTTCAACTACTACAAAAATACTATCCTTACCCTAGGTTTTGGGAAAACCTCTGATGAAATTCATGGAAACACTTTCCCATTTCTATTCTAGAATTCGAAGGGATTGTAGGAGACCAGCAGGATGGGTGTGCTCTACTCTATTCTGTTGGCATGAAGTACACTCTCTCACATTCCTTAACACATTATTTTTTAGGCCCTTCCAAGTGAAACTCTCTCTCACCTTCCAGTAAGTTTTTAGGAATCCAGGGTGGCCTGCTATTGGGGCATTGTGGGAAACCCCCAAAATATTTTCTTTTAGATTTTATCCAGGCTCTAGAAAAATTTTGTCTTTGTAATATATGGCATCATTTAGGACTTTTTACGAATCATCCTGAATCAACATATCCAACACTTCACAAGCAAACTGGTTCTTAGAGTATTCCATAGCTAGTTCGACTTTCCAATCAATTGGGACATGCAGCAAAGAAAAAGAAGGTTTCCTAGAGAGGGCATCATCTACCACATTCATCTTACCCTTTTTTTATTCTATTTCAAAGTCATAGGACTGAACCTCACTTACCCATTTTGTTTGTCTATCATTCAGTTCCTTTTGGGTCATAAAATGTCTCAAATTGTTGTGATCAGTCTTTACTATGAACTTGCCTCCAATAAAATGTCTGAATTTGGCCAAGGCATGCATGATGGCCTACATATATTTATCATAAATTGAATAATTCCTCTCATGTGGCTGCAACTTTCTTCTCTCATAGGCAATGGGATGAATATTCTGCATCAGAACTGCTCCAATGCCTTCTCCTGAGGCATCACATTCCAATATGAAAGGTTGAGTGAAATCGGGAAGTGCAAGTATAGGGTAGATTCTCATTACTTCCTTCATTGTGTTGAAATATTGTTCAGCCTCCTTTGACCAAAAAAAGTTCCCCTTCTTGCTGATATCTATCAAAGGGGATGTTAGCTTAGAAAATCCTTTCACAAATTTCCGGTAGTAGTTGCACAACCCAATCAAACCCCTTAAGGAAGTGATGTTCTTTGGGCTTGGACACTCAAGTATGGACTTGATATTCTCCATATGTAGTTTTAATCCTTCTTTCGCAATTATATGACCCATATAGAGGATCTCAGTCAATCCAAAGTCACAATTGGGAAATTTGGCATAAAAAGACTGTTCTGCCAGAATTGTCAAGACATTGTCCAAGTGGTGCAAGTGCTCTTCCCAGGTCCTACTGTAAATCAAAATATCATCAAAGAACACAAGGACATACTTAAATATATTCTTAATGAAAACTTTGTTCATGCAATATTGGAATGTGGTCGGTGCATTGCTCAATCCAAAAGGCATAACAAGAAACTCAAAATTCCCATAATGGCATCGGAAAGCAGTTTTTTTGATGTCTTATTCTCTCATCCTGATTTGATGGTATCCGGATCAGAGATCGATCCTAGAAAAATATTTTTCTCCATGTATCTCATCCATCAATTTGTCAATCCTTTGTATAGGGTATCGTTTTTTGATGGTCTTCTTATTCAAGGCCCTATAGTCAATGCACATGCGCATTGTTCCGTCCTTCCTTTTTACTAGGACCGTTGATGATGCAAAAGGACTTGTGCTTCATCTTATGAATCCCGTCTAAAGAAGCTCCTTGCTGGTATTATAAATATCATAATTGATTATTTTAGGGTGCTTATAAGGATGGATCTTGTTTTTTAATCAGTATCAAGTTTCTCACTTGAATAACGAAGTTGAAACGACTACGCGCGTCTAGGGTTTGTTGATGGACCCACCGCCTGATCCGGGCCGCGCGCCCCTGGATGATCTATTCCCCTTGCTGGTAGCGTCCCAGCCCTCGTCCTCCAAGACCTCGGGTCCAGGGGACTCCAAGTTTGTCAAAAAATCAGCCATTCCGGAAGTAAAACTCGGTTCTACTGCGTCAAAATGCAAAGCTCTTGCCCTTTCAGAAAAAGGCTTGGTTGGTCACTTCACTGGGCTATGGCCAACCCCGAGGTCAATCGAAATATGGCTCAGCAAAAACTGGCGTCCTCTTATTCAAGGAGAAGTTCAGCAAATCTTCTGTGGGAGGGGTTTCTTCGTTTTCTACTTTGAAAAAAAGGAAGACAGAGATTTAATATTCAGGAATGGACCTTACTTCATGGGTCCTAGGGGAATGTATATCAACAAATGGGATCTCTCCTTTGATCCTGAAAAGGACATCCCTTCAGCTGTCCCAGTTTGGGTGAAGTTGCCCCACCTCCCGCTACATTGCTGGAATGATGAAGATCTAAAGGCCATTGGCAACTCATTGGGGAAATACATTGATAAATCTGAGCCAAAACCCCTAATGTTCTCCTGTGCCAGGATTTGTGTGGAAGTCGATCTTGATAAGGGGCTCCCTGAAGCAATAAGTCTATCGATGGATGGTTGGAATCATCTGCAAACGGTAGACTACGAACAAATCCCTTTCAAATGTAAAGTTTGCCATGAATATGGCCACTTCTCAAGGTTATGTCCTAAAAAGAAGACGCAGGAAGCAGAAGAAAATCAAGATGGAGAATGGAATGAGATAAGAAGGAAGGGCGGGAAGCCTTCAAACTCCCATCCCTCTCAAATATCTCCAAAAAGAAAGGAAATGGCAAATAAGCAGCAGCACACAAATAGGGAAGCAAATCAGTTCCAACTCTTAGCATTGGACATGGGGGGGGAAGAGCAGACTCCTCCAACAGATCAAGTTCATCAGGCCCAAGAGGAAACAACAGGGAATGCCAGAAATGGAGAAAGAAAGGAGAAAGCCTGCCAGCAACCCGAAGAAGGAGAAATATGTATAGCGTCTCCAGCACAACAGGAGGAGCTAGAAGATGAGGCCCCCAAAATATCGATGGGCTCGGTCACCAGAGCAAAAGCCAAACTATTTCATGAAGAAACCTCAGAAAGCAGGGAAGAAGAAGTAGAGCCTCAAACAAAAAAAGGTAGGAAGCTGAACAAGGTTATAAGAGAACAAGAGGCAGCAAGAGACAAAGCGGCGGGTAAGCAAACCAGCCTTGACTCGCATGTAAGAATTCTTTCCAGCACCAAGCAATCTCAGGGAACAATGGAGGAAAAGAAGGAAAGAATAGGATCTAACCTCTCCAAAAAATAATGAAGATAGTCTCCTGGAATTGCAGAGGGTTAGGAGGCAAGCAGAAGACGGAAGCAATCAGAAGGATTAAAAAGCTGGAAAACCCCTCAATAATCATGCTCCAGGAGACTAAAATGCAAGAGACGGACTGTCTCAAAACTCTATCTCAAATTTGGCCCAAAGGAGAAGGAAAGTCAGTTAATTCGGTAGGAGCCTCTGGAGGGCTCATCACCTGGTGGGAAAAAGGTATGTACAAATGTAACTCCATCTTAAGCAGCAGAAACTGGCTTTTTGTTGAACTAGAAGATTTGACAAATAATGAGAAATTTTGGATTGGAAATGTGTATGGGCCGACGCTCCATGGCCATAAAGAACTTTTCTGGGACAAACTGATAGATCTTCATTTAGGAAGAAATTCCTCCCCCTGCATAATTGCCGGCGACTTTAATGTCACCATAAGTGCTGATGAAAGAAGAGGGGGATCAAAGGTCCGAGATCAGTTTGGAGAAAGGCTGGAAGATCTGCAGGCCTCTTGGAATCTGGTGGATGTCAAGCCTCTGCAAGGAAAATTCACCTGGAACAATAAGAGAATCGGGCCCGGGCACATAGCCGCTAGGCTCGACATATTTTTGCTCAGCTCTTCCCTTCTTAACAAGCCTCTTCTGCCTGACTCAAAAATTCTGGCATCTGCTGTTTCAGATCACTATCCTATTGCCCTATTCTTTTCTTTCCCTGGCAATCTTGGGCCTCTCCCCTTTAGATACAATCCTGAGTGGCTGAAGAATGACGCCTGCCTTGAGGAAGTCAAAGGCATTTGGAAGCAATTTATCCCAGGTTCCCCGGGGTATATTTGGGAAACCAAAATAAAAAACACCAAATCTTTGCTAAAAAGATGGGAAAAGCAAAGTTCGCGGGGATCAGGGGATGAAATTCACATCTTGCAAGAGGAGCTGAAATCTATACAAGAGCAAATCGAAAAGGAACAGATAACAGAAGCCATGTTAATGCAGGAGAAAATGCTAGAAGATAAAATTCAACAAGTGAATAGGAAAGAAGAGGAGGAATGGAGACTTCGGTCAAGATGCCTTTGGCTCAAAGCTGGGGACCGGAATACCAAATTTTTCCATGCTCAGTGCAAAGAAAGGTACAGGAAAAACAACATTCTCAGCTTAACCAAAGAAAATGGAACCAAGATAGACAACCCTACTGAGATAAAGACAGAAGTCAGAAGTCATTTTGAGTCTCTATATAAGAAGGAAGAGGATTTGTCTGCGGCAGATTTGGAAGGAATGTGCCGAGAAATTCCCAGTCTTGTCACTGCCGAAGAAAACAATATGCTCATGGAGAAGGTGACTGAGGAGGAAGTCAGGAAAGCGGTATGGTCTCTCCATCCAGAAAAATCCCCGGGACCTGACGGATTCTCCATTCACTTCTATAGAAAGTGTTGGCACTTCTTGAAAACCGACCTCCTCAGAATGATTAACTGGACCAGAAATCGTGAGAAAATTGGAGGGGGAACTAATTCCTCCTTCATAGCTCTTATACCGAAGGAGAAAAAAGCAAATACGATAGGGAGGTTCAGGCCTATCTCGCTATGCATTTCTTCGTATAAAATCCTCACCAAGGTTTTAGCAAACAGAGTCAAGAAGATTCTTCCTAAAATTATCTCCCCAAATCAAGGCGGTTTCGTCCCAGGCAGACAAATTTATGATAATATCCTTCTAGTGCAAGAGGCTATTCATTCAAGCAGGCGAAGCAAGGACGCAGGTATGGCTATAAAACTAGACATGGCCAATGCGTTTGATAGAGTTAGACATGTTTTTATTTATGCGGTCTTGAGAAAGTTCGGTTTTGATGAAAAATTTATTAGTTGGATAAAAGCCTGCATTGGAGCCCCCTAGCTTGCCCCCCTTTTAAATGGAAGGCCAACCTCCTTCTTCCGTCTTTCACGCGGACTGAGACAAGGGTGCCCTCTCTCACCCTTTCTCTTCGTAATAATGGCGGATTCTTTAAGCAGAAAGCTCAACTCTCTCTTAGCCTCAGATTCACTGCCTGGCATCTCTTTCACCCGCAATGTTCAAGCAATCAACCATGCTCAGTTTGCCGACGACACTATTCTTCTAGGTAGTGCCTCTCCTCAGATTGCAGCAAGATTTAAAACCACCCTTGACCTCTTTCTCAGGACTTCTGGGGGAAAAACCAATGACCAAAAATGCAATTTTTATACTTGGAATTGCCGCCCAGCCACCATCAGACTTATTGCAGCCATTCTAGCCTTCAAGCCTTGCTTGAATTGGACGTCTTTCAAATATCTAGGCACTCCTATCTCTCCCAAGAACCCCCCTTCCTCTGTCTGGACTCCCATCCTTGACAAATTCAAAGCAAGAATAAACTCTTGGGGCTCTCGATGGCTGAATCTGGCTGGTAAAGTTACTCTGATAAAGTCAGTTCTGTCCTCCCTCCCAGTTTTTACCTCTTCCATAATGCTCGCCCCGGCCAATATTCAAAAAGCTTTTAGCATGGAGATCAGAAATTTCTTATGGCAAGTTGGAAAAACCCAAAATAAAAAATTTCATTTGGTGAACTGGAAGACTATCAAAGAAAAGAAGGAGGCGGGAGGGCTTGGAATTCGGGAGCCTGCTTTAGTAAGTAAAGCGCTGGGGGCCAAGCTAGCCTGGAGGATTGTAGCTGGGAAAAAGGAATGGTGGAAGGAGGTTATAAGAAAGAAATATACCAGAAGTTCCAGGCAAAGATGTCTAGACAAGCCCATTTCCAAAAAGGGAACAGCTATATGGGGACTCATCAACTCCTCTGCGGCCTTAATCTCTGATAATCTTTACTGGATACCTGGAAATGGGAAGAGAATAAACCTCTGGATGGACAGCATAAATGGAGACATACCGCTTGGCAAAGTACAGGGGTTAGAGGCCATCAGAGACTGGCTGGAAAACATGGATATCAAAAAGTTAAAGGACCTGGCGATCTGGAAAGACAATGGAGATTGGAAAAGTTGGAAGAGTCTGGACCCTCCGGCCAACCTACAAGGGGAATACGAACTACTCCTTTCACATCTTCATGGGAAAGCCCCGATCAGTATAAACGAAAACGACTACAGGGGATGGGGGAAACCTGGTTCGTACTCGGTGAAAGCAGGGTATGAGAAACTCGCTCCTCCCAGTCTTCCAGTCCACAGAAAATGGAAGCAAATATGGAACTCTGATGGCATCCCCAAAGTTGCTACCTTCTTCTGGCTCTTAACTCATGGTAAGTTGCTAACTGCTGAAAATCTTAGAGTAAGGGGAATCATTGGTCCTACTAGATGCACTCTGTGTAAAAATGCAGAAGAAAGCTCCCACCATATTTTTCTGGAGTGTCCCTTTGCAGGGAAAGTCTGGGCTAAGGTCCTGGGAAGTCAATGGAAACCAGCCACTCTCCCCACTTCCCTCATTGACCTCTTTGATCACTGGGGGCGCGCTTATCCTGGAAAATCTAAAAAGACTATGTGGAGAATCTGGAATCTAATTCCCATGAATATATGTTGGCAGATTTGGTTAAGCCGAAACAAAAGTATTTTTGAGGACAAGAAGGTGGACAGCAACAGAGCAGCCATAAAAGCTACTGCAATGATCGAAGACTCACTCTCCACAAAAAAGGTCTCTCTCCCTGCTCAAGAGCCTCTAACTCTTTCGGAACTTCAATGGTGTAACATGTTCGTGAAGGGCAGCTTCCTTCAGTCCAAAAAAGAATGCTCCAACTATGTTTGGGAAATCAGAAAAGATCCTGATACATTTTCCAGGTGGTGGAAGGAGCAAGAAAGTCACAGCATATTCTTTGATGGGGCTTCCAAAGGGAATCCTGGGGTGGCAGGTGCGGGTGGGATTCTTTTTGATCCCGGCGGAAATAAAATCGCAGACTTTGCTTGGGGATTAGGCAGGAAAACTAATAATGAGGCAGAATGGCTAGCACTCATCCTCTCCTTAGAAATGGCCTCCAACTACAGCATAGCCAATCTCAAAATCTATGGAGATTCTAGGCACGTCATCCAAATCATGCGAAGAGGATATGCCTCGCCAGGCTCAAAAGCAGATAGATATTTGCAAAGAATTAAGACCATTTCTTTATCTTCAAAGGCCTCCTTCTTCCATATCCTCCGAGAGAACAACAGGGTGGCGGACTTAGCGGCAAATAAAGGAATCACGCTCACAACTGGGCAAACTAAGGATCATAAAGGAGTTTTAGGATTTCATTTTATCCCCTAATTTACCAATGTCTTGGCCCCTTCAAGTTTTGTTGTGGATTTTGGTTAGGGACTTGGCCTTAAGGGACCATCCACTCCCTTTGCCAAACTATGGCCTTCTCCTCTCCTCGAATTCTTTCCCGAGCTCGTCCTCCACGTACCTATCCACTCGCTCCTCCATCTGCCTCCCCGTCCTTCCCTCCACCTGTCCCCTTGATCTTCCCCCCGGTGTCAGCTCCCACGGGGCTTCCTTAACTCCCCCATCTGCCCTCCCTATTCCTCCTTTCGCGATGGCTCTTCCTCCCCATCTCCCCGATTCTCTGAGCCATTTGTCCCTCGGGGAGTTTGCCCCTTCTGCTCCTCGTCTTTTGCATGCGGATAATTGGGATAGGGAGCTTGCCCCTTCTGCTCCTCGTCTTTCGCAGGAGGTTAATTGGGATACGATGCCGTCAATCAGGGCGGCCATTGCTGCTTTAAGCAGAACCCTGATAGACATTAAGTTTGCAGTCCGGAGAACTTATGAGGCGGTCTGCTCCAGCGTAAATCAGAACTCTGATATGGCATCGGTCATAACGCACGTCTGCACCCAGTTATCCTGCCAGGACTCCAGGATTGATGATCTGGAACGAAATATCATAGAATTAATGGGAAAAGTTGATAGAATTCAGGAAGACTTGGCTGTTTACTTCAGAGCGACGCAGGGAAGCTGGGTACACGAGAATACAACGGTGAATCAGGAAATAAATCAGTTGAGGGTGGACGATTCGTCTGTCAAGCTCAGGAAGAAAGGCTAGCCTAGCCCAGGTTTCATATAATTTTTGCTTTTGGTTAATGTATTTTTGTAAACTCCTCTGCAGTCAGTTTGTTAAGGTGTATGCCAGCTCTATGTTGGACAATTTCAGGAAGACTAAACTCAGAGATTATAATGTAATGCAGATAGTTTTAGTAGTGTTAGCTGGTCCTGACATCTCAGCTCTGTTAAATACTCTGTTTGCAAGTCTGTAATGAATAGCTGTGCTCAGCTTTATAAATATAATCTTTTCTCTGTTACTGTTAAAAAAAAAAGGATGGATCTTGTTGGAGAGAACTTCCGCAGCATTTAGGAAGCTGCTAATTTTGGGAAGGATAACTAATTTTGGAGAGAAAGTACCAATTTTGGCGGTAAGACAAAGATATCGCCGTAGCACAAATTCCGGCGGGAATCACGGCGATAGGTACAGAAAAGTCAAGCATGTGGTACAAAGAAGAGGCCGAAGGGAGAGCTCAACCACCGCAATAAAGGCGCCGGAGATGAAGAGAGGGTTCAGCTACCCTCATTAAAGAAGAAGGACCACAGTCAGCGTTGCTTGAACCAAGAAGAAGCGACGGGCCGATGCATTAAAGACTAAGGACTGCAGGAAGCGGCGACGAGACAGAAGGCGGCCATGGAAGTACAGCCAGTTGACTGTAAGTGGTTAGGGTTGAGTCACTGTTGGGATAAGGCCCACAGTTTTGTAACTGCGATGAGACCTTCGGGCCATCTATATATAGTAGTCTTTTTATAGGATAAGGGGTTGGCCGCATAGCGATAGAGACATCAGGTAGATGCTAAGTCTTTTGTTGTTGCAAGCCTGAACATCCCTGAGAAGACAAGGGCCGACCTGTTGAGAGAGTGCAATCCGCAGGGATTGCGAGAGGAAGAGAGTGCACTGTAAAGGCAAGAAGAGAAAAGAGGTCTATAGAGAAGGGCTCCCACTGAGGTGGAGTTTCCCAGAAGACCCCTGTTGTAAAGAGTGGAACGGAGCTGTGTTTATTCCCCAGAGTTGTAAGCAAGAACCGCAGTTCCCCTGGGCGTAGTCTTTGCCCTGGGAGTATCAATGTGCTTATCTAAGTAGCACTATTGTAATTGTGTAGCCATTGTTCTCATTCACGTGTTTGTGCTATATATATGAATGCTTCAATCTGTTATAAGTAATGTACATGGTCGTCAGTTAACTTCTGAATGATGTATAACAATTGCGATAATCATAGCTAACCTCTTTGCGAACTAGATAATTGTTAAACAGATGTTAATGTGCGAGTAAGAACTGAATATGAGGCATGAATGGTTTATTTAGACATTGCGCAAAGTAATGTTCTACCTAGTTACGCGTTGCGAGATATCAAGGGTCGAGTTCATTAGCGAGGGTTAGGCTTGTAGGCTGAATGTTGTTGCTAACTGCAGTACCAGGATAAGGATAGCTAAGACCACCTATTAACCCAGGAAGCGGTCAAAGTTCGCTTGCCGCAGGAACTAGAAGGGGAAGATATCGCACCTACGATATCTTGGGTATCGCTAGACGGTTTCACATAGGGAAAGACTTATCGCATTCCCTGCATACCGCGATAAGACAGAGGCGTAGCCGGAGTAATGGAATGAGATAGACAGCTTCTGTGAAAGGGGTTAAGGAGGGTTTAACCATCCTGGATGCCTCGGAACTTGGCTGAGGACACTTGAGTCTTCTGCCTCCCATTAGAATCACTTCGGGTGAGACTTCAGGTTGCTTCTGCGACCTTTTTCCGAAAGGGCCAGTGAGCTAAGGGTTCTGTTGGTCTAAAAGATTACCGCCAGCCCGGGTCTGTCCAGAGAGAAAGGATCAAAGATCAACAAATGGTTCTGTTGCCGGTTTGAACACATTGAGCTGATGTTCTGTTGGCATCCTACCAAGCAAGAACTTAACCAGTGGGTTGAGTCAAAAGAAAGAGAGTTTGCTGCAAAAGAAAACAAGAATCCTAGACTGAGCACTGAGGCTTGGCTACAGAAGCACATTTTTACAGATCTCCATGAGATATTCTTCGTAACTTATGCTATTGAGTTATATGGTTGGTTATCAAAGCTTGTTGACAACAGCGGTGTCAAGAAGAGTCGAGAAGTTGTCTGGACAGCAGAGCTGATTCAGACCTTGAAAGGTGTCGATAACCCCATCTCACGCGTAGTAGACTTCTGGCTTACGAGTCTGCTGGAAGGCTTCATCACAGAGTTCGCGGTTGATCGGAGAAAGAGTTTCAGCGCAGCAGAACGGTACTTCTTCAAGGGTTATCGCAGTAAGTACCTAAATTCTCTAAGTCTGTCCATTAAGCAATTACTATATGAAAAAGGAGTACTGGATATACTCTCAGATGAATAGTAGCATGATATTGTAATGTCAGTAGACTCTGAAAGTGATTACGAGTATCTTGGACATACACGTAGTGGTAAAAGATATAGAGTCAACGATTCATCTTCTTCTGAAGAAGACAGCTCAGATCACCCGAGACAGCAGAGTCAGAACCCTAGGACTCCTCAAAAGCCAGTCGGAACTCAGAATAATCCCGCAGGAACCCCGTCCAGTAGCTCTTATACAGCGAATACTACCGCTACACCCTCCACATCTACACAGCCGAGTGGTAGTCATACAGCAAACCAGAACCCACCATCTAGAAACAGAATGGGAGATGATATGAAGCTACCAACATTCAAAGGTACAGGGTCGGAGGACCCTGAGCAACACTGGTTCTTATGCGAAGCCATATGGACCATTAAGCAAATACAAGATGATAATGTCAAGCTTGTCCAGCTGGCCACCACATTTAGAGAAAGAGCATTAACTTGGTATATGAAGTATACCACTGGCCATAACAGAACGCTTGCACAGGTTAGAACTGCTATGATTAAAGAGTTTAAAAAACCTAAATCCGAGTCACAATGCATAGCAGAACTTAAAGATATTAAACAATTGCCTACGGAGACGGTTTGGGATTTTGACCAGAGATTCAAGACCCTCATTGATCAGGTAAGCTTTGAGCTTGCGCCTCAACAGCATAAAGAATGGTTTATCGCAGCAATATTACCACACATCATACTTCCGCTAATGCAACAGAAATTAAACACACAAGATGAAGCATTAGAAATGGCAATGAAACTAGAGGCTTCACCTCTAGCAGAAACTAGCACCGGTATCACTAATCTGCAAAATCAGCTAGCTAACCTCACCTTACAGCTGCATGAAATTAAGAAAGGAAAGGAGGTTGCGCATGAAATTTGGTGTACTAAGTGTAAAGCGCAGGGACACAGTAAGGATAACTGCCCTGTCTTTGCTGACTATATCGCCAGTGGAGCTCCTAACCCGTTGATGCAGAACCAGGGGCCATGGTGCGAGATTTGTAGAACCAGAGGACACAGTCCTCAGGAATGCCCTCTCCTTCAGAAATATGTGCAGACACCAAAGAACCTATATTGCAACTTCTGTAAATCTGTGGGACATGATGAAAATAATTGTAGAGCTTATGAGTTAATGATAGAAAGGAAGCATGACCTCTACAGAGTTCAGTCAGAAGCATCCGGACCAGCAGTACGTGCACAAACTGATCCGAATCAGGGAGGCCGTGGAGGAAATTTCAGAGGCCGAGGACGCGGAGGAGGCTATGAACCTGGCCGTGGCCGTGGAACTATCACCTGTTATAACTGTGGAGGCACAGGACATTACGCTAGGGACTGTCAGAACCCTACTACAACGTGCAAGTATTGTAAATCTTATGACCACACAATAGAGGAATGTCCCATACTGATAGCTAAGATCAAGGACGCCAAGCCAGCAACCAATCAGACTATCCAGTTTATCGCTGCTGAGCAGAACGAAACCGAACCACGGGTCAATATTGTAACTCGCAGTGGTCTCTCCACAAGCAACATATCGCAGGACGTGGAAAAAATGACAGGAACGCAGTGGGTGCGCAAAGCTCCAGGAAAACCTATCCCACTTGATCTACAGAAGAATAAGGAGGCATTTCAACAAACTAAGACTTCCTTTGCTGAACAAACACCGCCCAGATCACTATTATTACCATCTCAGGGTATACCACGGAAACCACCGCAGGATGTTAGTACTACGCAGATACCACAGGCTAGCACATCTGGAAGATGTGACGAAGAGGAATTGACCGGGAGTGTACAGTCCTTCTTGCAGAGTTGTTTGAAACTTCTAAGAAATGGGAAAGCTGTAGAGGAACTTCAGAAAGTTATTGACCAATGTCAACAGAGCCCTTCTGTGAGCAATACACAGCGCACCATTCACCATATAATGGGCCATACAAGGACAGGAAGAGAGATGAGGCTCACAGCGCAGATCGGACTATTTGAAATGGATGAGGTTATCCTAGACTTAGGTTCAGAAGTAAATGTCTTGACTAAACAGACATGGGAACAGATGGGAAGTCCAAAACTAAGCAGATCCCCTATCCATCTCAGACTAGCTAATCAGCAGAGAATATCACCGATGGGTCGCCTATCGCATGTCCCAGTGGACATCGACGGAGTTCACACATATGCCGATTTTGAGATCATAGAAATTATTGGTGACACCAAACCCTATCCAGCTCTATTAGGTATTGATTGGGCTTTTGATAACAAGGCTGTTATCAACTTAAAGAAAAGGCAGATGACATTTGAAGATGCTCAAGTCCGGGTCATCGCACCATTAGACCCTTTACAGGGTCCTTGCTACATTGAGCCAATCAAAGCAGAAGAGGAGGTGCATAACATGGAAAATTTGTACCAAATGACTTCTAATCAGACAGATTACATTGATCCTACAGCTGATGGACATATCAGCTGGAGATGTGATAGTTCATGCACATCAGATTCAGATGTTGGCTTAGAGAATTGGCAAAATAGACTCCACGAAGTTTCTATCCGCAGATGCGCATTCATGACTAAATCACTGCGATGGATTGGGACAGAAAACAGGTATATTCCAACTTTTGATGGATTAGCAGATGTTAATGATTTTTTGCAGCAGTTTGAACAAGAGATTCCTCAAGAGCAGAGGATGGAGGTTTTTGACCTTGCAGTTCGAGCCACACCTGCAAGATGGTGGTACACACACAAGGAACATATCGCATCATGGTATGATTGTAAGAGATTGATGCGCATTAGATTCTCTAAAGAAAGAGACTCTACACAGCGGAAATATACAGGGGAGAGTGATCCCAGAGCACACATTAGGAACTGTGAACAGAGTTGGCTAGAAATTCCAGCAGAAGAATGGGTTCATTTGTTTATCCACACACTGGATACAGTTCCACGGAATTGGTATACAGAAACAGAGCTAAGAAAAGGAACTATCTCATGGCCTACTATGATTGAAAACTTTTTGGTCACGTTCAGTTTTGAATCTGAGCATCCAAGCATTGATCGGGCCTTGAAGATCATAAAGACTAAAATATTTGAGGATTGCCCATTACCAGCGGATTCGCAACCCGAGTGGGCTATCCAGATGGAACATGCACTAGAATGTTACAACTGCGCACAAGACTCAAGCGATGAGGATGAAGATCCTCGCAGTATCAATATCGCAGAAACAGAAGGTACACGTGAATTTGAAGGCCCGCACTTAGAAATCCCAGCTGTAACAGAACCAATCAAGATTAGAAAGAGCAATATTGGCACAGAAACAGACCCTAAGTTTGCCTCTATTGGAGATTATTGGGATGATGAGACAATTGGCCAAATCACAGACCTATTACATGAGTATCAGGACCTATTTCCTACCAACTTTACAGAAATGAAGGGAATAGTGGGTGACCTCGGAGTCATGAGAATACCGCTTAAGGAGGACGCTAAGCCGGTTAAGCAACGTCCATACAGGTTGAATCCGCGGTATAAAGCAAAAGTAAAAGATGAAATAGATAAGATGCTAGCAGCAGGCATCATCGAACCTGTTGAAGAAAGTGAGTGGGTTAGTCCCATGGTAGTACAAGAAAAGAAAACAAAAGGAGACATCAGGATCTGTGTCGACTTGCGCAAACTGAATGATGCATCGCTGCATGACCCATTTCCGACACCATTCACTGATGAAGTCTTAGACAATGTTGGAGGACAAGAAATCTATTCATTTACTGATGGCTTTTCAGGCTATCACCAGATAAGAATCCATCCAGACGACAGGCACAAGACCACATTTGCGACAGAATGGGGCTCCTTTCAGTATACGGTAATGCCCTTTGGTCTTAAGAATGCCCCAGCAATTTTTTCTAGAGTAGTTGTTGCTGTCTTTAAGGAATACATCCATCAATTTCTAGAAGTTTATTTTGATGATTGGACTATATTTGGACTAGTCAAGAAGCACATAGGAAACCTGCGATTAATGTTTGAAAAATGTAGACAGCACCAGATTTCCCTTAACTTAAAAAAATGTATATTTTGTGCGCCTTTCGGTACGTTGTTGGGTCACATTGTGTGCAGACAAGGCTTGATGGTAGATCCTGCGAAGATCGCCATCATTGTCAATTTACCAGCACCTAACTCAGTAAAGCAGCTGAGAACTACACTTGGTCATACTGGGTATTACAGAAAGTTTATCAAAGGTTATGCCAAGATTACCGCACCAATGGAGAAATTATTAAAGAAGGATATCAAATTTCAGTGGAATGAGGAATGTCAAAAGAGTCTTGACGCTCTAAAAGAAAAAATGGTTACAGCACCTATTCTGGTATTTCCAGATTGGAACAAGCCTTTTCATGTTCATGTGGATGCATCTGGCATCGCACTGGGCATTATTCTCACGCAACCAGGCGAAGGGGGTATTGACCACCCTATCGCATATTCGAGCAGGAGACTATCGACAGCTGAGAAGAATTACACCACCACAGAGAGAGAAGGGTTAGCAATGGTGTATGCCTTACAGAAATTTCGGCACTATTTATTGGGTGCCCCGTTCAAGATGTTCACCGACCATTCTGCATTAAAGTACTTGGTCAATAAGCCAGTGTTAGGGGGAAGAATATGCAGATGGCTATTGTTGTTCCAGGAATATGATTTCGAAATCATTGTTAAGCCAGGAAGACTAAATGCAGGACCTGATCACCTGTCAAGGCTAGACTCAGGTGAAGAACCAAGTAATTTAGAGGACAACTTGCCTGATGCGCAATTGTTCTCCATTCAGGTCGCAGATGAATATTATGGAGACATAATTCAATTCCTTACTACAGGGTGGGCACCACCTGAGTTTACCAAGCAACAAAAGAAACAATTAGTGGTGAAAGCAGCAGACTTCACCCTGATTGCAGGAGACCTCTATAAGTTAGGACCAGATGAAATCTTGCGCAGATGCGTTATGCCCCACGAGAAACAGACCATTCTTAAGGAAGCACATTCGGGCATCGCAGGAGGCCATTTCGCAGGGAAGCCTACCGCTCAGAAGATCCTAGCAGCAGGACTATGGTGGCCTACATTACATAAAGACAGTAAAGAGTTTTGCAGATCATGCGATATCTGCCAAAGGACAGGAAAGCCCTCCAGAAGAGATGAAATGCCGTTGCGACCACAGATAACGCTACGCGCATTCGATAAGTGGGCCATAGACTTCGTGGGTCCTATTAACCCCCCAGGAAAACGAACTGGTGCGAGATATATAATTACAGCAACAGAATACCTCACCAGGTGGGCTGAGGCAAAAGCAGTCAGGAATTGTGATGCTGCTACAGCAGCACAATTTCTTTTTGAAAACATCATCACTAGATTTGGATGCCCAGTGACTTTGATGAGTGATCAAGGCACACATTTTTTGAATAGCACCATAGAAGCCTTGACAGAGGAATTTGAAATACAGCACCATAAGAGTACACCTTACCACCCTCAAGCCAATGGTACGGTGGAGGCTTTCAATAAGATATTAGAACATGCTCTTACAAAGATTTGTAACAGTCAAAGGGATGACTGGGACCTCAGAGTTAATGCTGTATTATGGGCTTACAGGACCACGTGTAAGAAACTAACAGGGCACACACCTTTCAGCCTGGTATATGGACAAGAGGCTGTTATGCCTATGGAATACATCTTACCCAGTCTAAGGATTGCTTAGCTTACAGAGATGGCTGATTCTGATACTTTAGAGGAGAGATTGGCACAGCTGCTCAATCTGGAGGAAGACAGATTTATCGCAGGATTCCATCAAAAAGTGCAGAAAGCACGAGAAAAAGCTTGGCATGATAGGCATATCAAGAACAAAATCTTTCAGCTTGGAGACTTGGTACTCCTTTATGACAGTAATTTTATAAAGTTCCCTGGAAAATTCAAAACTCATTGGTTAGGACCCTATCAAATCCAGCAAATAACAGATGGAGGTGCTATACAGCTTTGTACTATGAGTGGGGAGTTTCTTCCTACCCTGATCAATGGCAGTCGGCTTAAGCTGTATCGCGAAGGCCATGCCACCTCCTAGCCCTAGCCCAGGAAGGAAGCAAATGGTGCAGATGCTCAGTGTAGTTGAAATGAAGCATCGCACCCTAAGGAGTCTACACCGGGAAATGCTTCAGATAAGAATTCGCAGCCAGTTTTCCTGGTGGTTGCGATAATTTTGATAAGAGGCGAGTTTTTGGCACTTTCCACTTCCAGACGATGCGATATCTTATCGCAGAGGACAGAAAACAGATTGATGCGATATCAAATTTTGAATTGATCAGAGGGCTAGTCACTTCGCCATCTGACAAGCATTAACTGCACGGCTGACAAGTATCTGTTGTACTAAGATTTGGCAGCAGTACGACGATTCTTCTAGATTTGGAAAATCCGATGCGACATCACTCCGGCGCACAGTTTCCCAGCGAAAGTTCAAACGGTGTTTGCAATAAATAGGCGCGGGGTGCTGTCTTGTCTATGCATTAAATACCGCCAACGGGTCCAGTCACTGGTCCGTTGCCATTTGAAATTCCGCCTGATGATAAATACACGTTCTATTCAAAGCACGGGGCTACTTAGTCATTTTCACCAAAAGAGTTGAGCGCAGTTGAGCCGAGCCAAGCGTATTCTTAGCAGAGTTCCGAACAGGGAAACTAGAAACAGTTGCAGACTCTGATTTGCATTAAGATTAGCAATCATAGGAAGTCCAGAGTACCACAGGGGAAGGCGCCTCGCGCCAGACGAGCCTCTCGAAGACGTGTTACAGAGATTCCAAAGGGGTGGAATTGAGTGCGCTATGACTTCAGTTGTGGCGGAGAAAGGAAAGAAAATTGCTGCTGGCTCTTCGACCATACGCCAGTCGCCGAGAACCTTAGCTAATATGGAACGTAGCGAGACCCTGAATAGCACAGAGTCAGAAGAACCGGAGCAGGAACTTCCGGAAGAAGTTACAGTCACTACCATATACTTCCCACCGAGAGTAGAGAATGCGCCAGCGATCGTCCTTCCAAGAGACTTTAAATATGAACTCATACTCCCGCCGCTGGATAACCGAGTGAAGGAAGAAGGTAACTTGTGGGGGAATATGCATGCTGTTAAGTTTACTGATTATAATCTGAGAGATTATACGCTGTACCCACAATTCCGCCGCGATCGTTATATGACGATTCAGAGGAACCCAAGGACACAGCACGATGAGTTCGTCCCCATGGACCATGTAAGCCATTTAGTACCGTCGGGACTGCTCAATCTCCTGGAGATTCCACACTTTGGACGGGGCCCGGAGGTCAATGCTGTGGTGCGGACGCTACTTTCATGCGTGCATGGAGGTTACTTATGGTTGGGTAACCGAATAGATGTCAATGTTGACCTCATTCACCGCATTACCGGTCTGTCGAAGACTGGTTTCGACCCACAGATAAATATTGATGGCGCCACAAAGGATACCAGGCTCTCAACCAAGCAGGTTGCGGAGTATAAGCTGCAAAGAGGAGGTCGCGCCTACGATGTCAATTCAATACAGGATGACGCCTTGCGGTTTACTGTTAGTCTGTTGGCCGGAAAACTCCTTCTCAAGGTGAGGCCGAAGGAGGTCACAGGCTCAGTTATCCGCCTAGCGATCGAAGTCATAAACGGTAAACCTTACAACTGGAGTTTATTTTTGTTAAATAGTTTCTTTCAAGACTGTGCGCAGGCGCAGCAGGATCCACTTCACAGCTTCCACTTCTCGTGGCTGCTGATCCTTATGGCTTTCATTGGATGGAAAGAGCCGCCCAATTCGCAGTTTCCACAACTGCCGCCAGGGGCGTGCAGAGGGTCGAGGTACTCCAATCTTTGGGCGAGTAGTCACCCAGAGAAACACAAGAATAACGCAATGGTATTCCATGAATATTATACGCTATTGCTTGAATCCGTCGCAACGATTCCGCGTGTCGACTCGCCGGTCGTTGATCTTTATCAGTCCAAGCTGGAATTTAAAGTCGACAGGGATAAAACCTACATCAGACCCAAAGGATTCAGGAAACATAACGAATGGGCCCCCCGGCCCATATCGCATGGAAATCCAGCAGGTCGAAGATACCATTAAGAACTGTTTCGACGAGGACATGAAACAAATGTATGATGATCTATCCTCTGGCCTAGTTCCAGTTGATCCCCCAGCTGAGGATCCAGAAGATGTTCAGGAGGTAGATCCTAAAGACAAAGAGAAAGAACCAATGGGTTCTAAGAGAAAGGCTATTGAAGGCCCTTCTCCGGTGCGAGCAAAGAAGAAGAGAACAAAGGCGGTTACTTCCGACGAACCGCAGGCACCAGTCATGACAGAGGATGAGTATGATCTCATCGCCAGCCGAATACAGGAGAAGATGCGGGATAAATTCGCTGCGATTCAGTCATCGCAGGATCGTATGCGCATCAGCCTCGACAACAAACTGCGAGAGTTGAAGGCAATTACTGAGAAGACTGCTTCCATGCAGATTCAGCCAGCTCCAACTACAGTCGCAGAAAGTTCGCAGCCCCCTTCGCAGAGCAGAGAAGAAAGCATTGCAAGGGACCGCACGAACATTGTTCGTATACCGCCGGGAAGTATTAAGTTCCCTGTACCTATGGAAGTGCAGATGGTTCATCCTCTTGAGGTGAACCTACCAGAGGTACCTATGGATCAGTTGTACGAAATTTTCCAGCAGATAGGCACGGAGCTGAGGCACAGAGAACAAGTCACATATGAGCAAAATGTTTTGCTGTCTAACGACAATGTGCAGCTCATTGCGCAGCATGAGGCAGAGAGTGCCCAGTTGACGCAATATGTTCAGCGAGAGCAGGATGTCTCTCTTGTTTTAAAGAATATCGCAGCAGAGCTTCCGCAGTGCGATATCAGGCCTGAGTTAGAAATAACTCAAAAGATCAGAAAAATAGCGGAAAGAGCAAAGGCTCTAGATGAAGAGAAGAGAAAGATGGAGGAAGAATACGAAGCAAGGATTGCTGCACTAGAAGCAAATAAGCCACCTACTCCAGAGGAGATCCAAGAAGCACGAGTGCAAGCTTTCAGAGTTGTACAGACACAGATGCACTGTCGGGTGGAAGCAGCAGAGGCCATCCTGGAGGATGCATCAAAGACATGGCTGGAGCTAGAGGAGCTCCCACAGAAAGCCGAGCTCGATCAGCACATTAAGCACTATGAAGATGCGATATCAAGAGCTGAAGAAGAGTACAAGGGCTTGAGTGCTCTTGCGAAGATAAGAAAGAAAGGAGAAATCACACAAATTCAGCAGCAGGTGCAGAAATACAGAGAACAGCAGATCAACCTGGCTAACGAAGTTAGCCCGCATGAAAGCAAAATCGCACATCTGGTTGATGAACTGGAGCAAAAGGTGAAAAGCTTCACCTCAAGTAAAGGAGTCATTGAGGGCACAGAGGACTCCTTGGTAACCGCTGAGCTGCTCAGCGCAGCGCAGGAAGAAGTAACACACATGGATGAAAGTATTAAAGCGCTTAAGGCACAATTCGCAGCAATCTCACGAGCAGCAAAGGATAAGCTTAGGAAGATGAATCAGGCTGTTGTTGCAAGTGGCTCGGGGACGAGCCACAAGTAAGTGTTAGGGGAGTTGTTGGAGAGAACTTCCGCAGCATTTAGGAAGCTGCTAATTTTGGGAAGGATAACTAATTTTGGAGAGAAAGTACCAATTTTGGCGGTAAGACAAAGATATCGCCGTAGCACAAATTCCGGCGGGAATCACGGCGATAGGTACAAAAAAGTCAAGCATGTGGTACAAAGAAGAGGCCGAAGGAAGAGCTCAACCACCGCAATAAAGGCGCCGGAGATGAAGAGAGGGTTCAGCTACCCTCATTAAAGAAGAAGGACCACAGTCAGCGTTGCTTGAACCAAGAAGAAGCGACGGGCCGATGCATTAAAGACTAAGGACTGCAGGAAGCGGCGACGAGACAGAAGGCGGCCATGGAAGTACAGCCAGTTGACTGTAAGTGGTTAGGGTTGAGTCACTGTTGGGATAAGGCCCACAGTTTTGTAACTGCGATGAGACCTTCGGGCCATCTATATATAGTAGTCTTTTTATAGGATAAGGGGTTGGCCGCATAGCGATAGAGACATCAGGTAGATGCTAGTCAAGTCTTTTGTTGTTGCAAGCCTGAACATACTTGAGAAGACAAGGGCCGACCTGTTGAGAGAGTGCAATCCGCAGGGATTGCGAGAGGAAGAGAGTGCACTGTAAAGTCAAGAAGAGAAAAGAGGTCTATAGAGAAGGGCTCCCACTGAGGTGGAGTTTCCCAGAAGACCCCTGTTGTAAAGAGTGGAACGGAGCTGTGTTTATTCCCCAGAGTTGTAAGCAAGAACCGCAGTTCCCCTGGGCGTAGTCTTTGCCCTGGGAGTATCAATGTGCTTATCTAAGTAGCACTATTGTAATTGTGTAGCCATTGTTCTCATTCACGTGTTTGTGCTATATATATGAATGCTTCAATCTGTTATAAGTAATGTACATGGTCGTCAGTTAACTTCTGAATGATGTATAACAATTGCGATAATCATAGCTAACCTCTTTGCGAACTAGATAATTGTTAAACAGAGGTTAATGTGCGAGTAAGAACTGAATATGAGGCATGAATGGTTTATTTAGACATTGCGCAAAGTAATGTTCTACCTAGTTACGCGTTGCGAGATATCAAGGGTCGAGTTCATTAGCGAGGGTTAGGCTTGTAGGCTGAATGTTGTTGCTAACTGCAGTACCAGGATAAGGATAGCTAAGACCACCTATTAACCCAGGAAGCGGTCAAAGTTCGCTTGCCGCAGGAACTAGAAGGGGAAGATATCGCACCTACGATATCTTGGGTATCGCTAGACGGTTTCACATAGGGAAAGACTTATCGCATTCCCTGCATACCGCGATAAGACAGAGGCGTAGCCGGAGTAATGGAATGAGATAGACAGCTTCTGTGAAAGGGGTTAAGGAGGGTTTAACCATCCTGGATGCCTCGGAACTTGGCTGAGGACACTTGAGTCTTCTGCCTCCCATTAGAATCACTTCGGGTGAGACTTCAGGTTGCTTCTGCGACCTGTTGCCGAAAGGGCCAGTGAGCTAAGGGTTCTGTTGGTCTAAAAGATTACCGCCAGCCCGGGTCTGTCCAGAGAGAAAGGATCAAAGATCAACAGATCTTGATAGGAATTGTTCCAACTTCCAGTTCAATCCAATGTTCAGTACCTCTATCAGGAGGCCTGCCATGTGGAATATCTTCAAACACTTTCTCGTGTTTGTGTAGCAGCCTTTGGATGTCCTCCGGATGGTGTGATGCATCTATGGAATTTCATTGAGTGGTAATGAAACATTCAACATCCCACTGAACATCCCCATGCCTCAATACCGACCTCATAATATGTGCAGAAATTACTTGTTTTGGGTAGGTGTTGACACCTTTCAAAACTACTTGCTTCCCTTCAACATCTTTGAAGCTCCTTTGGGGTATCTGGTAATTCACTTAATGCTCCCCAATGGAGTACAACCACTGAACTCCCAACACCACATTGGTATCAGCTACATTGACAACATAAAGGCTATCAATCACTGTATGATCTCCAATAGTCACTTGCATTTTTAGAATCCATCGGTTACACTCCATAGTGTTGTTTCCCGGAATGATGACAGTGAAACCTCCAAATTTTTCTTTTTGTATATTTCTCCTCTCTACCATGGCTGCATAAATAAAATTTTGGGTGGCACCCCCGTCGACCAAAACTAATACTTTATGTCCTTGCACAACCCCCTTGAATCTCAAGATATGGAAGCGGGGAACTCCACTCAACACCACAATTTTTCTTTCTAGCTACGGGGGTTGTTCTTCCCATGTTGTTTCATAGAAATCATCTACTAGTGCTTATTCTTCTACTTCTTCCTCCTCATTTTCTGAAAAATACCTCAATGTAGTGTGCTTTCCCCATATCACATTTATGGCCCAAAAACCAAGGTTCCTGACAAGAAAAGCAAAGCTTCTTCCTTCTTAACGCATCTCGATCTATGTATGAGTATTCCTTCTTGTTTAGGGAAGCCACATTCTTGAAAGTTAGTCTTTGATTCTGAAATTTTGTAGGCACATTAACCTTTGGAGGATACCTTGTTCTTGGGATGGCATCTTGTAGATCCCTTGTTCTGCTCACTACTTCTTATAAGGTGGATGGTCTATATGCCTTTACTAGTCATCTCAAGAGATCTGCTAATCCTTCCATGAATAGGAGGATCAAACAAGCCTTAGAGATTTCATTGACCATCACTGCAAGCTTCTTTTAGAACTCTGATATGTATGCTTTAGGATTTATGGTTTCCTTCACATGTACCAACTCCCTGAAAGAAATTTTAGGGTCTCTTCTATCAAACCTCTCAACTAGTTTCCTAGTGCAATCTTCATAAAAGGTCACTTGATCATGGCCCAATGTTCTCATGCCATGGAACCACTAGTCATTTTCCTCTACTTCCAAATTCAAGGTTTCCATTATGATGGCATCCCCCTCAACCATGGCATTCAGTTGAAAATAAGTGTCTAGCTTCACCACCCAGGAGCTAGCAATATACTTTGAGGATCTATCAAAGAAGGGCAATTGGAACTTAGCAATGGCATTTCTTAGCTCATAATTGTGTGTTGGAAGCCTATGACCGCCTCTTGGATGATTTTTATATTGTGCTTCACAAAAATACTTGAAAGGAAATGCTCTTCTGCATTCTTCACTCAAGGTTTGGTATTCTACATACCGCTCCTCCCAGGAAACAATTGATTCAGTCGGTACTTAATGATCATCCTTGTGTTCCTCGAGGAACTTGGGAATGGTATGTAAAGGATGATCCTTGAATTCATTATGCCAATTATGAGGCCCAATATTTGAAAATGTATATCCCCCCGTGACCTTACTTTCTTCATTTTGAGAGCCATTGCTGCTCCCTTCTCCATCTTTATGTCCTTGTTGCTTAGACAAGAATTCTATGGTGTCTTTCCCATATTAAATTATGTTCTGAGATATCATGCAGCCCTTTTAACATAATTTTCACAAAGAGTATGAACTCTTCCTTCTCATCTAATTCAGACATGTCCTTTCCTCCTTGTATTTTTCCTCCAATAGATTCCACCTCTTCTTCAACTGGAGGTTCTTCAGACTTCTTTCCTTTGGGGAATGGAAATCTCTTAGGAATCATCACAATATTTTAAGAGAAGGTTCATAGGACCATGCTATGATACCACTGTAATATCCCTGATCAGGTTGGATTTGATTTTATACCAATTTTAAAATTTTACAACACAATTTTGGCAAGCAACAACTAGTTAGAAAAACTAGTTAGAAATGAACTGGTCAAGGGTACAATTAAATGACTATGGGATTATTAATTTGTGATATTTAGGATCTGAAAAATGTATGGGGATTTTTGCATCATACAACATGACAGAAACAGTGCCAACTTCCAAGTCCTATGCACAAAGTACTAGGGCCATTTACATTTCAACAATCAGCTAGAGTTGTTGTCTACTTTGAGGCTTCCTAGGCACTCCGGCATATAAAAACTAGATTCATATGTTTAAACCTGAATGAATACCATGGTGTATGTCAAGAATTAAACTCCCAATTTAATTATGGATAATAGTTTTAGGGAATTTGGGAGGTTTTGGGTGATTTTGGGATCCAAAGAGTCAAGTGTGCTAGGTAGGACTGTTCAACTAGCATTTTTCTAAACTCTTCCAAATAGGATAAGTTGTATTCGAATCCTCGAGAAAAAGGTTTGGGATGCTTTAATATTGTCTCGGGATTCACAAAAAACCCTCATATCACAAAAATGACTCCTACATATTTTTGAATTACAAGAATTGCAAAACTAGTCAAATAAATATGCTTAAAGAGCTAGTCTTCAATTTATTTGATCCAAATTTCCTTAGAGGCTTACAAATTTCACTTCTAGAGTAAATTAAGGTTCTGATATAAGTAATTGAACAAAAGTAGGTCTAAATCATAGGTCTTTAGAAAATATTAGAGAGATCATTACATTCATTCCTTCAATGAATCTCCAATGCTAGAGAATCTTACAATATTAAGAGAATAAGTATGAGAAGATAAGAAGGAGATGAAATTATGTAATGGATTTGATAGGAGAATTAAATCAAGGATTATGGATGTATATTATGGGAGCACTGAACCTTCTGAGCTGCACTGATCTCCTTCTCTGAAATGGAATGCCTCCTTCTGATGAAATCTTCCAACACTCTCTCCAATGGCACTTTGACTGAGGATCACTCTCTGTAAGCTTAAGATTCTTCAAGACTTGGTTGATGTAAATTTGTATATCAACATGCATGGCTCTATATCTGATCAACGGAATAATTCAACATGAAATACCTTGGGGTTCATCTCCCAAGCAATGGTTGAGGCACATCACTCAACTCTGAGTGGCAAGAGCTCTCAAGAAAAAAATTAATTAACCAAAAGATGTGAGAGGTGCACCCTAACTTCCTTTTATAGATGAGGTAGTTTCATTGACAAGTCATCCACATGTGTGAGAGAGGAAGGGTGCATTCCTTGATAGAATTAGAAATTATTTTTCTTTGCAAAACTTGCATGCTTTGTGTCTTTCCACTGGAATTAGCAAGTGCGCCCTACTCAGATTTTTCTGAATGTTTCTTGCTTTTCCAAACGGGTTGCTTTCTGAAATTTCATTCTTTTAAACTTCCCTACTTTGTCTTTTTGCCTGTTTTTCCTTGCTTTTTCCAGTTCCCACTTTCTTATGCTTCCACCTTGCTTTTAGCTAACTCCTTGATGCTTCTAACTTTTCCACTTGGGTAGGTGAGGTACAGGCCTTGACCTTATGTTCCCTCCTATCCATGTCATCATCAATGCTTTCCAAAAAATTAATTAATAATGATAAGGAATTTATTTTAAAAGATAATTTAAAGCTCATAATATTAAAATTTATTCATTACTATAGTCCTTGTGACAAAATTTACCCCTATTAAATATTATTCATTTAATTATTCTTCCTAGACCCCCTAAGGATGCGAGGATCCAAGTCTTGACCAAGGACACTAGGGAAGGGACATGACAGAAACACATCCTTGAATTCTTGTAGCACATGATAGTCTTCCAAATTTGGAATTTCATTTTCTGTTTTTTCCAATATATGGGCTGCATACAATTGACAACCTGTCCTACAAAAATTCTTCATCTGCATGGTTGAAATATGCCTAACTAAAATTTTCTTTGGAATTCCTTTCACAACCCATGGGTGTCCTTCATCATCAATGCATTCAAAACTCTTGTTGTAGCAATTAAGTTTAACTGTGTGTGCTTCCAACTAGTCCATTCCAATGAGAATGTCATATGAACCAAGTGGTAAAACATTTAAATTTTCACAAGTGAACAATCCACTAATTTCTAATGGACATTTCTCCACTATTTCACCAACTTTTATCTTGGTTCCTTTGGCTAGTTGAACCAACCATGACTTATTATGCTTAGTTCTCTTAAAAGCACAAATCTCAAGAATTTTAGGACTGATATAACTATGAGTATATCTAGGGTCAATCTAAATAGAAACAAATTGCTTATCAATCTTACCTTCAATCTAAACCACAGTTGATTGATGATATGCTTGGTGGTCCTCTAGTGCAACATAAATCCTAAGGACAGTCTTTGACACTTGACCTACAATTTCAACTTCTTGAATGTTGTGAACTTGCTTTGCACTCCCATTTCGATGTGGACAATTTCTAAGTAAATGGTCCTCTCCACATCCCCAACATTTAAGTGGCTCTATTGGCTTCTATCCCATCATCTTAGTTGGATTTTTCATAACTTGTGGTGATTTCCTTGGCTGATTTCTGAAATGAGGAGACTTGAACCCCTTCTTCCTTTGCTCAAATTTGTCATTCTTCTTGTTTGTCCATGCCTTATGGAAATATGGCTTGTTTTTTGTTTGATCATAATAATACTTGGCCTTTCTTATGGTATCCTCTAGATTTTGAGGCTCATCAAACTCAATTCTATCTATATAGGATTGAGGAAACCCACTTAGAAAACGTTAAATTTTGACCTCATCATCTATGATATATTTGACATATCTCAACAGCTCCAAAAATTTATTTGCATATTCCTACATAGTCATTTGGCCTAATTTTAGCTCATGGAATTATTTAATTTTTCCATCATAGTACCTATCAGAGAGGTACTTTTGCTTGAAGTATTTCTTGAATTTCCTCCACACCATCTTCCTTTCATTGATATTCTTCACTTTCCTGAGGTGATACCACCATATAGACGCTCTCACATTCATATTGAAGATAACCACTCTTGATTTCATATTACCAGAGTAGTCTTAGACTTGGAAATACTTCCTCATCCCAAGAAGCCAAGCTTCAGCTTCTTGACCGTATTTTATCTCACCATCAATGGTAGGAGGTTTGGCCTTCCTTAATTATTCATGTGAGTTTTTATTTGAATACCTCTTCATATTCTTCATATGAGATGAAGATATTGATCCTTCAGTGGAATCCTTAGAGTCAAATGACTAGAAGATATTTATGGAGTATATGACTTTCCTCTAGAAAATATTCTTGAACTAAGGGACCTCTTGTGAGAATTCCTCCTTGAGATACTCCCACTCATCTCTTGATTTTCAGAATGATGTCCATATTTAATCTTTCTTTGGATGTATGACAAACTTTGTAGCATAGCTGCATTTAGTTGATTATGCTCTTCTTGAGCTCTAAGAAGTCTCTCATTGTCTGCTCTATAACTCTACAGCTCCTGATGATATTTGCAATGTCTGGGGGAGTCAGTTGGTTTCTCTTACCATTGTATTTAGTCTCTTCATTCTCAATTTGTATATTCTCTCCCATTGCATATGCCTCAACTTCATAAATATCCTGTGCATCATCCATGATGATGCCCTTGGTCCAACCAAGATCAGAGGTTTTTCAACTACACTATGCTCACTACTGACCCTTAATAGTCATTGATATGGTTCTGAATATGCAAAAGTGTTGATATAAACACATTTGTTATATTTAGTACAAAATAAAATTCAATTTTCATGTATTCTGGAAAATTAGCCATATTGACATTTTTGTCAATTATGGCTACATGCACTTTTCTGATCAAATTATAGAAGCATATGAATCACCAAATTATAATTTTATCTCTGTAATATTGTTCCCCATTGGACAATATTTCCAATGACTATAAGCTTGTTCAATTCTAAACTCTAAGCACAAAGTTACAGTCTTTGGAAATTACTAATTTGGCCCAAATCTTGCATTTAACCCAAATGGCCAATTTTGGACACCTCCAAAAGATCATCTATGGATAAATATAACAAATTCTCTATTGGATTAGATAAACCTACAACCAGGATTACTAAGAAATTTTCAGTTCCCTAAACTGATGCTTCAATCACCTGCTATAAACTTATGGAATTGACTACTTTGTATTTTTAAACTTTCCTCCAAAATTAGGAAATTCTGCAGTCCTGTAGCATCCACCCTCACAATCTAAAATGTAACCAAATTACTATTGCTCTAATGGACACTGAGAAACCCCAAATCCAACCTTGTTGAAAAAAAGAAATAAAATGGGGGTCAAGGGGCTTTCCCCCTTACGGCCTCCCTGCGCCACTATAAGGCGGGTTGAGGGTAGCGCCCTCTTTTTTTTGTAAATAGTTCAATTTCGCACAATCTGGCACATAAGAAAATGTGATTTTCTGTCGATGTGGCAAGGGCGTCAAAATGTCCTGACACATCCCCATCGATGTGTCTGGCATGCCTACCTGTCACCATGGGACGTGGCCATGTCACCTTCTCCCCGCCACCAGGGCACCACACTGCGATACCATCCCACTATGAGCGGGAGATCGTCGGCAGTTTTCTCCTTTACCACAAGCGGTAACACGCCCTTGTGAAGCGATTTCAGAAAACATCGATTGAGGAGGCGTGGTCAATCAGAAAGTGACACGCACCCCAAGCGATTTTTGGCACAATGCGCCCATCATCCCATTTTATCCATCGTGCACTTTATCGGTGCGTGATGAATCTAGAACATTGATATTCTATAAGATATTATGGTCATATCTTCTCCCGCCTACTGTTAACCTCTGTACACTTTTCCAAGGCATGGTGATCCCTAATCGTTGATCTTCCTCCTCATCCAACGACCATATATTCATTCGCACACTATTAACCATTGTGCAGGTTCCCAAGGCGCGGTGATCGTTGACCGTCGATATTCTCTTCCATCTAACGGACATATCTTCTTCTTCACTGCACTTCATCCTAGGAAACCTTTTGTGCATGATTCCAATGTGGCAAGACCACCTCATCATGTCTCCTTCCCACATGGCTCCTCCATGTCACCCATCCACATGGCATGGGTGGGGCCCATTTACAAATTTCCCCAAATTATAAAATTTCGGATTTAAATCAAATTAACAATGGGTTCTTATATGTCATTTAACAGAACTCGTTTTACACAATCACATTTTCTGATTTTTGCCCGTAACTATACATTAGCGGCCCATACAACTCTGGTATTACAACCTCTCTCCTATACCACTCTGTAATGTCCCTTCCCTCAATACAGCCAACAGGAGGGGACATTAATTGAATCGGGGCTTCAAAATTTCACCCCATATCCATAGTTACGAATTCAAATAACTAAAATGCATGTGCAGACATGTAAATAAATACACACAGGGGAAATAAAATTGATCCACACATACAGAACATTAAATTCCAAGAATAATCATCACAGGCATATAAATAAAAATCATTGCACATCAAATACATAAGAATACTTATCTTTAAGCAAAGAAGATCTAAGCAACTGGTTGTGTAAGAGCAATTTTCCACCCAACCATAGGCACTTTGTCCAGCATATACTCTTTCTTCTGAGAGGCCACCCCCAAGCTGGTCTATGAGGCCACCAAGGAAAAGGAAACACCTATAGGCTTCTATATCTCATCCCACAACCCATCCTTCCCATTATGCTTAGCCAAAAAGCTCAACCAGAGCTCTACAGCCACCACAGCCATGGCACTCCTTCCAACTTCCCTACACAACACAAGGAAGGAATTTTCGTTCACTGGTCCACAATTCCCTTAGGAAATACAACCCTTATATTTATGTTGCTGCTGCAACCTGATCCCCAAAAGTTTTCCTAAAATTTTGGGGCCCCTCCTTTATTTTTTAGAGTTTATTGCTCCTTAGAAGACTTCCCCTTTGACACTTAGATATTTTTCTTAAAATGTCTCGAAGAGCAAGTGTTTTTTTACTAAGTACCACCTAGTTTTTTTCGCCAAAACGGTCGTAGCATTCTAATGAATTCATGTCGACCAAATCGCAGCGATCCAACCAAATATTGCTGGCATTTCTTCATTTTTTGACGCGTTTGCATCGACCTTTTCTGCAACCTTTTCGACAGTTTTTCGCCACCGTTTCGCGGAGGTTTGGTCGGAACTCTCTAACCATTTCGGTGTGTTTTGGCTAGGAATCACCGACCATTTCACTCCGACCCAAAATTTCGCTGACGTGTTGCGGCCCTTGGGTAAAATTTGCATTGGGATGTGTCGCCATGGTTTGGGAAAAAAGCTCTCCGATCGTTTCGTTGCGGTTAGGCAAGCCTTCATCGACCATTTCGCTGTGGTCTTGCCAAGAAGTGCCAACCATTTTACTCCGACTAGATATTTCGTTGCCAACCGTGTCGGGGCATTTGATGGAATCCCGCCAACTGTTTCGCAGCGACTCAGGAAATTTTTCCGAAACGATCGGGTAAATTTGATTTGGTAAATCGTTCGTGAATCGATAAAGAGGCATTGGCGCCAACGGGTAGAGTTATTAATCGAGTTCACCAACCAATCCCATTTCATTTATTACGAGGGTTTTAATTGTTATATATACAAAAGGGGGTTTTTAAACCATTGTTTGCAAAAAAGGAAGAATGTCGTTTGTGCACTTTGTCTCCCCTCCATTCATCAGACACCGAGCAACTCATCGCCATCGAGCTCTTTTGACCCGAACACTCTGCATGTAACATGTAGGTGACCTCGTGCTCTTTTCTTCTTTGTCTTTTTGTAGCTTTATTTTTCTTTGATTTTTTTTAGAGTTGTTAGGGAAAGATTTTCCTTATGCAGGCTTAGAGCCATTTTTCACGCTAAGACTGTCAAGGTTGGCTAAGCTTCCCACTCTGTATTTCACGCCTTGACCTCCAACCAGTCACCCCGTCGTAACCCGCATACCCTTTTTCGGTCACCATGACTGTGTGGTCGAATTGGCCGCAACCAGTAGAGTTTTTTCGTTTTTTCCAGGTCCCCCGCCACCATGAGACTCCCTTTTAAAAGGGGTTTTAGGTTTTTTTAGCACCTAAACGTTAGTGGCACATAAAAAAATCGTAAAGAAGCCCGGCCGGTAGTTTAGGGTGTTTTCACCAGCGTAATCGCTCCAAACGCGTTACACCCATCAAGCTTAGGTTTCTAATTAAAATGAAAGATATAATCTTTTTACTCAAACAAGTTTTAAAGCTGAAAGGAAAACCACTATTGGAGTAACCCAAAATCAATTTACCCGAAATCGGTTTTAATGGAGAAATTTACCAAACAGTTCCACTTCTTGTTCGATTACTTTGATTAGAAACATTGGTCTCATTTGCTTGACTATTTGTGCATATTGTAAAGCTGCACTCTTTCGTCTCATAAGTTTGTTTGTGCATCAAGTCGAAGGAAATTTAAGTTTGTTTTAGCCTAAGGTGTAGATTTTAGATGCAAACAATTTAATAAGCACCTCTTATCCTTAAAGACTCCATTGCATTTTACAAGATGAACAAACATTCATACCAATCAAATGTTAAGTTTATTTTTTCTCATTTATATCATAGGCAATGAATTGTTTGTGATTAATTTGATTCCTCATTTTCCCATCTTGTGTCTCATGAGACTTGATATGCACAAGCGGTCCGCCAAGCAAAATTCCAAGGTAGCAGAATCAGACTCAGACGTAGAGATAATATTGGATACCTCACTAGAAACAATGTTCGGAGATACTAAAGCCGTGACGGGAGGCATCCCAGAATTCCAATGGGGCGAACTATACAAAGCCATCAAAGATGAGAATGTCCTCAATGCTTCCATCGAAGAGTCAATGGTCTACCAGAACATAAGGAGGTCCGGCCTCCATAAGGCAGCCACATGCCCAGAGTTATTCCCATGCTTAGAATTTATCGTGTGGAGTTTTCCCCAAGTAGATGTTAATACCAAGATCATTTCAGATATTAAAGGAGAAGGGATTTCATCCTTCAAACCAGACTACATAGCTATAGCATACAAGTTTCCTTCCCCTAAAATCATGATGACCGATGACTGGATAGCAGAGGTCGATATGGATCAATTTGAGTATGCTAAGAAGATGACACTCACTAAAAGATAGTTGAGACCGAGGTCTAGCGGAGATTACGATAGTCAAAACTTGAGGACCCCATATAGAATCATAGCTCTGATGTTAAGTTGGGTTTTTGGATTGGCAAGCGGAAGTACTTATAAACTCAGCTTGGTACCAATGATGTACCACATTTCCACACATGGCGCAATTTCCAACTGGGAATATTTTATTTCTAAGAGTATGGCATCACACATTGTTGCAACACAAGGAGGACAGACACAGAAAAAAGGTGACTTCTTCATGTCCTCTTATCTCTTGGATTGCATATTGATCAGACACCCTTTTCCTGTTTTTGGATGTGTTTGGAAGTCAGTCAAATCTCCCCTCCATGTAGCCTATCAGATGACATGGGATCACAAATGTTCACGTCACTACAAACTGATTTGTGAAGGATTAATTATGCCACTATACTGGCTAGTCTTCAAAGAAGAACCAAATTGTATGTCCGAGAATGACTTGTCAGTTATCGAGGAACGTGGAGATTATTACTTCTCCGCAAAATGCACATATATCAGGATGTATGGGGGAACCAAAACCCATTTTTTGTTGCCTCATTATGCTACCGATTTTGTTGTGCACAAAGAGGTTGTAAGGAAAGTTTTCATCAATGGGGTTGGGATTTTTCTTCATGAGAAGAAGAAGGCCTCCTTCCCACCACTATCGTTCACTATCGGCACATACAAGTTCCCCAAGGCGAGGGGGGCCGAGGATTTTGTCAAATATTTAGAGGATTTTCATTTTGGGATGAATATTTTTAGAAGGAACGATATCCTATAGAAGGTTGCTCATCATTGTGCTTCTTGCAAAATTAACTTTGAATATGTGCATCACTTCTTGAAGGATGAAGAAGTGTATCAGAGCGCAAGAAACATGATCGAGCTAAACAAGCGTTTTGGTCGCAAAAGCAGATATGGTTCCAGTACTAAGACTAACACTATCAAGGAATAAAAAAGGCAACAAAAGGATGAAGTCATAAGGCTGCAGCTAGCAGAAGCTAAAAGGATGCTAATGGAAGAGGCCGAAAAAATCTGGAAAGAAGAGGCAGAAAGACAACAGAAGGAAGAAGCGGATAGGTTAAGAGCGGAAGAATTGGAGAGACGGCAGAGGGAAGAAGCCGAGAGGTAGGCTGCTGAGGAAGTAAAAAGAGAAAGAGCAGAAATAGGAGCAGAAGAAAAACAAAATCAAAAGGAAGAAGAAGAAAATTTCAAGCAAGTTGTGGAGAAACAAGGAAGCCCAAGTGTTCATAATATGGACGTAAACCCACCTGAGGTGTCTGGTGTGATGCTCACCAAAGGCCACCTTCCTTTCTATGAGCTCAGCCTCACCCCATTCACCCCATCGAAGTGTTAGGATATTCCTATACTCCATCCTAGTCCCACCAGTATTTTGATCATTTACATTTTCAGTCATGCATGCACCTTTAGGGTTTGCATGCATTCTAGGGTTTGCATGCATTTTGCATGCATCCCAATCATTTTTCCAGCACCTAGCCCTCAGTTAGCAAGCCCCCAGGAGCTTCTCACTATTCAGTTTTAGCCCTCCAGTTGCTTAATGCGCCCTTCTTCCTTGATTTTAGGGAGCAACTCGCCCTTCTTCACCTACCAGTCCAGTTGTCACTTAGTTACACTCAGTTACAGTCAGTTACAGTCAGTTACAGTCAGTTACAGTCAGTTACACTGAGTTACATTGAGTTGCACTCAGTTACACTCAGTTACACTTAGTTACATTGAGTTACACTCAGTTACACCTACCAGAGTTAGTTTGACTGATGGTTGACAGTTACTTGAGCATTGATGACTCCATTGATGATGATGAAGACTTCCAGTTGCGCTCCGATGATCATGAGGACACCTAGTTGTGCTCCGATGACACTCCAATGATCCTTTGATCACTCCATGAAGGCTAATTCGAATTGCCACCTTAGGCATTCGAATTCCTCATGCATTGTATTATTTATATGTCCATTTGTGATTAATAATCTAGTATGACCGAAGTATTATTGCTTCTATCTTAGTTCTACTGTACCATATTATTCTGTTGCTCATTATACTACATGTATCACTCTTCTTCTATTTTCTTGCTTAATCATAATTATTCTCTTGTGAGATACATCATCTCTTAGATCTGCTGTGAGGATTTTCACATGGTATCAGAGCATGTTGAGAGAATTGTTTATCTCCATTCTTGAGAATTTTTTGCAGGTTATTACCAAGATTTCGAGTGCAGCAGTTGCAGCAGTTTCTGCATTTTTGCAGTAGTAGCAGTTGCAGTTATTCTATATTGTTTTTGCAGGTCCTCTACAGCTTCAATGTATTCATCAGGAATTACTCCTCTTGATCCACTCAACTATGATGAATGGAAACCAAGAATGATAGCAGACTTGAAGATCCATGATCTTTTTTTTTGTTATTTTGAAAGAGAGTTTGAATCCCCTGAAGAGAAGATTGACTGGTTAAATAAAAGAGACATGCACTTTGCAGCAATAATGTTTTCTTTGTGTGCATACCAGAGATTCCAATTCAAATACCGTGATGGTGTTGAAATTCCAAGAGAGTTATGGACTCCAAAAGAGATATGGGCTCACCTGGATGGAAAATTTGGCAGAGAGAATGAAGGACTTGGTCCCAACCCATTCGAAAGAAAACAAAGTGATGCATTCGCTCCTCTTGATGGTCTCTCAGATCATGAACCAATATCATCTCATATTGAAGTTGTGGACAAAGAACTTGCAGATTCTCCGCTCATGCTCAAACTTTCTTCTCTTTCTGTGCCAGCTCACACTCTAGATATTGCAGAAGGTCCTAAATCCTCTCTTGCACCAGAGTCTGTTGGTTTGCATCATGATCACATGATTATTTCAGAGGTCAAATCAACTAATGGAGGTAATGCATTCGCTCCTCTTCAGCAAACATCTCTTTTATACTACTATATGATCATAAATTCATGCTTTCAGAAGGTCATTGAAGAATATGGCCATTGCCATTCGCTTGGGATAATTTCTCATGCATCTACTGGTTTTGATCTCACCTCTCATGGTTCAAAGGAGATCTCAAGAAGCCATGATTCAAGTCTTGCATCTAATTTGGGTTCTAAGCAATTACTGCTTGAAAAAATTTCTCATGCATATGATAGTTTTGATCTCACCCCTGCTGGTTCAAAGGAGATCTCAAGAAACTGTTTTGAAAGTCTTAAATCTGATTTTGATTTCAAGCAAACATGTAATAGTTCTTTTTGGTATAATCTCACCCATGGTGGTTCGAAGGAGAAGACGAAGGACTATATGCACATTCAAAAATTTGATCCTACCTCAGTTGATTCGAATCACAGGTTCAAGGATCATTCTAATACTGTTGGATCTGTTCTCATCACATTCGATCTGAAGAGAAAGTACAAGCACATGCTTTTTGAGCATGATCCACTTCTTCCCAAGAAGAAGATACCTCCAGACATATGACCAAGCATCACACATGCTTAAGTTTGGAGCTTTTAATTTTTATGTGTGCCTTACAGCCTATTTTTTTGAGGAGGGGGTATGTTTCCCATGAAATTTTCCCACTTCCTTGGTTTATTGATTGTTAATATTCATTGTATTGGGTGACCTTTGGTCTTAGTTACCAGGGCCCAGGATGGATTAAGGGGGGGTGTTAGGATATTCCTATACTCCATCCTAGTCCCACCAGTATTTTGATCATTTACATTTTCAGTCATGCATGCACCTTTAGGGTTTGCATGCATTCTAGGGTTTGCATGCATTTTGCATGCATCCCAGTCATCAGTCCAGCACCTAGCCCTCAGTTAGCAAGCCCCCAGGAGCTTCTCACTATTCAGTTTTATCCCTCCAATTGCTTAATGCGCCCTTCTTCCTTGATTTTAGGGAGCAACTCGCCCTTCTTCACCTACCAGTCCAGTTGTCACTTAGTTACACTCAGTTACAGTCAGTTACACTCAGTTACAGTAAGTTACAGTCAGTTACACTCAGTTACACTGAGTTACATTGAGTTGCACTCAGTTACACTCAGTTACACTTAGTTACATTGAGTTACACTCAGTTACACCTACCAGAGTTAGTTTGACTGATGGTTGACAGTTACTTGAGCATTGATGACTCCATTGATGATGATGAAGACTTCCAGTTGCGCTCCGATGATCATGAGGACACCTAGTTGTGCTCCGATGACACTCCAGTGATCCTTTGATCACTTCATGAAGGCTAATTCGAATTGCCACCTTAGGCATTCGAATTCCTCATGCATTGTATTATTTATATGTCCATTTGTGATTAATAATCTAATATGACCGAAGTATTATTGCTTCTATCTGAGTTCTACTGTACCATATTATTCTGTTGCTCATTATACTGCATGTATCACTCTTCTTGTATTTTCTTGCTTAATCATAATTATTCTCTTGTGAGATACATCATCTCTTAGATCTGCTGTGAGGATTTTCACACGAAGCAGCATACTGTGGCCAGATTGGACTATAATGAGGAGGCCAGAGAAGAGACTAAAATTACCAGCCCAGGCCGATGTTGTTTCTATTCAAGAAAACAAAATCATGGAGGGTACCCACAGGGACCCTAAGTTCATGGAATCTTTCAACATAGCTGCCCCGCAAGAAAGTACAGATAATGTTGACAAGTTGATGAGCGACGTGGAGCGAAATAAAGAGAAGATGCTCAATTGATAGATAATTGGGTGAAAATGCAGGGTGAAGGGATAGAACTGAAAAGGAAACATGACACCATTCTATCAGAGAAGGAAAGCATAATGAATGAATAACAAAATTTGGAAGCAGAAAAGGATGCATTAACTGTGCAATTAGTGATTATGGAAGGGGAAAGGAGTGACTTTGAAGCTCAAATCACTCAGTTAGAGTCAAGAGAGTCGGCCGCAAACCAACAGGTCGAAGAATTGAAAGCTCAGGTGGAGGAGTTGGTTAAAGAGAAGGAATATTTGGCAGAACAACTAAAGCTGGCAGATAAGAGGAAGCTAGACATAACTCCATTTTGTAATCAAGCCTACAAGATTCAAGAACGAATATATCATTCCCAAGAATTTCTCACAAATGAAATATTCAAGATGAAGTTGTTGATGGAAAGGATGAATGAGATAGCTACATAGTCGCTAGAATTCAAGAAAAGGATGTTTGATGTTGCAGAAAAGGTCAGGAGCCAAATGGTCTGGAGAGAAACCAACTCTGAATACCCTGACAATTTGTCTCTGAAGACAACAAAAAACTTGAAGTCAGAAATGGAGCTTCTGGAATTTTACAAGAAGGCTGCCAGAAAACTAAATAATGACATTCCAATGACTATTCAGAAATGTCAAGATTTTTACGATAAAATCTAGCAAGTTAATGAAAAGTGTCATCTCTCTCCGCTCCTGAAGATGAACAAACTTCCTTCAAAATATCTACGCATAGCGGAAATGTAGAGTGGGTTGCAGGAAGAATTAGAATACATCAGAAATTTGGACGCCCTCATTGAAGAAGACATCCACCACTTTGTAGGGAAAGCATCTATACATGCATATTTCCTAAAAGATAGTTACAAGGCCACAGAAGCAGGGATGGCGCATATTGAGACTCAGTTGTCATATCATGAAGTCTCTTTACAAGTATTGGAGCCTAGAAGGCTTAATGTCATAGTTGAAGGGGCTAATGTGTGGGGAGAATATTCTTCTAGTTTAGCTGGGCCCACATAAATCTAAATTGTAAATATATTTTTTGTAATTTCTGATGCAAGCACTAAATGACAAAATTTTGGGGATTCCTAGGGTTAGGGTAAATGACGAGACACTAGAGGACAAACACTTTTGTAAGATAAATAGAGGAGGAGAATACAGATGTAATGACTTTTGCTAGCATAATAGAAGCTGGACCATTTTGTAAGAGAACTATTTTTTTGCTAATAAGAAGGATCTGTTTGTTGGGGAAAGCAGCACGGAGATTTTTTCCTGGAATGTGTGGAATGCTTAATGTGGAACTACTTCTTCTTGCATTCATAACTCATACTGTGAGATCACTCTAACTTTCATGAACTAATTCATTGGGGATGAATGATTTTACTTTTTATGCAAAGGTTTATATGTAAATGAGTAATAATTGTTTTAATTATATCAAAGCTATCTTTGGTATTCTTTCTGCTGTAAATGTGAATGTTGTGTTGAAACAACTATCTGTTAGACTTGTATTTACATTTCCAATATATTACTCTTAATTCAAATTTTCTCCCTGCAGGGATAGGATAGTTAGTTAAGAACCTATGCATCACTAGTGTAGTTTCTGCCTATCAATTATATAAATTTAATTAGGGCACTTGCATCTCATACTTAAAATAAAATCATATAAACAGTGAACCGGGCTGCAACCGGTAAATAACTTTAACAGTCACACACACGGTAGACGGACCATTAACCGCACGGATTCCCCACACCAAACGGTGAGCGGTCTAATTGGGATTTCTTACCGAGGAGAATCCCTACTATTGGTGAATATATTTTTTGGGAATCAACAAGTTCTTACCAGTGTGTACAGTTAGATTCCAACCTGTTGTATGCTAATAGTGAACCTCCTACAACATTAATCCATGGCTTCTCAAGTATCCAGAAGTAGAAGAACTCACTAGGTAAGGGTTCCTAGATTTCCCAACCTCCATGCTCACCTATAGCCATCTATATTCCCTTCCAAAAATGCAGCTCTATCTCCAAATTCGAATTTTTGGGTTAAACACAGTCTGGTAATGGTAATGAACAGCAATGGAAAACTCTACATAGTGTAGCAGCATGCATGTGAGAATGAGAATGTTCAAGATAGTGTTGAATTCAAGGATATGAGTTAAGGTTGAAAAGACAACTGACATAACTTATGACCATAGAATAAATAGGACTGCTAATAGCTGGCATAACTATCACAACCCCCATGCTTCAATAACTACATGAAATGACTTTCCCCACCAACCTCACATATGCATTCAATGATTGGATTTAATAGTCAAGAGAAGGTAATTGGCTCAATTAAATCACATGGAATATTTTGGATGAGTTCTAAGGTTGACACATGGCAGCATAGGATTTGGTTTCCCCATAGGCCCCCTTCCTCTTCCCCTCTAGTGCAACTATAGCCCCTATAGTGCTCTTTACACAACCATGGACCATTTTATTAATTTTCAGCATAATATTTACATACATTTCGAATTGCCATAAGAATCCAATCATATGGTCCAAAATAAAAGTATATACATCATAGATGCATAGCCATTCACTAGTTGCGCCTTGGCCTTGATCTCCACACTAGGAATCCATAATAGCATATTTACATAATTTACATAATTTTGAGTAAATACTTTCCAAGTCAAAATTGGGGTATTACACCAAATATTGGTGTGGGCTCACCTCCTCCGTGGTCTATTACCAGTGCAAAAGATTTCATGCCATCATGTCTCTACAGGCCAAAATTTCAAATCTCGACATGGTGATTTCTACAGGCCCATCCTAAGATTGTTTGTAGATCCAACCGATCAGTTCATTTCTCGATCCATATCTACACATTATTCTCTCAGTCATGGTTTCATGGCCTATGGATTGATCTGTTGTGCTACTCTCACACTAGAATCAATGTCGTCCTCTATTGTAAATTGAATCGTTTTTCAACCACAATTCTTAGATCCGTTGGAGGAACACTAGATATTTACATCTCCCTGGATCAGGTCTCATACTCCCTGGATATTTACTGTAGTGGCATGGGCATATTCGTGGCCAATTACTTCTACATGGCACAATAGAACCTTCGGCCTGCCTTATGCGAGATATGGTTTTTTAATCAAATAACAAGTGTCTCCACCATTTATTTTCCTCATGTGGTTATTGTGAGCAACAAAAAGTAGTAGGAAATCCAATTTTTTCATCTTGTTGGGAACTCATCATTGTTTATGAAATATCCCTTCTATGAAAGTTGCTCAAATTCACCCAATTTCGATTCTAGGAATGTTGTACACAAATGGTTCCAAACACCTCCAAATGTTTTCGAATTGTGGAAGAAGGGACTTGGGAGGAAATAGGACACTCTATTACACTCTTTATACACCCAACCTCTATTATAAACATTTATGGTTTGCAATTTTCAAGGAGAGAAGACTTGGGACAAAACTAGTCAATTGGATTGGTGAAAATCCCACCTAGGTCTGCCACTACTTTCCCTTTCAAACACTGTACGGCCTTCCATAATATTCAGTATGAGAATTGGATCTATTATATCACATCAATTACAACATTTGTGCAACATTATATCAGTTTTTAGGGTCAGATAGGTCTCCCAAAGGACAACAGCTTCTAAGGTCTACAATGTATGTGAAAATGGTGGACAAGGGAGCATGAATTAATGTCACAAACTATAGTATGAATTGAGGGGTATGAATACAATATTTTGTCCATCCATTTAAATTATATATTCATCTTAAATAATAGGCAACATTTCCATAAAATTCTGATATCAAATTGATACAAAACATGCTACAATCACCATGAAAATGTAGTGAGGAAACTAGCTCGAATATCAATGTTACTTGGACAAATATTACATGAAGTACTTGATATTTTGAGCTGTGGATCTCATGATATATCTATTACAGATTTATGCAGCAACTAACATGTCCATAAGGTCGAAATATAAATCCTCGATTAACTATATGCAACAAGAAGTGCGCCATCACATTTTTACATGACATTGAGAGAAAGATAATAGAATGAGAATAGAGAAGAGAGAGTGAATATGAACTCGAACTCAGATGGGGGTTGAAAATACATCAAAAAATCTCCATGAAGCTCTATTGAGAGGTCTGAATGGCCTCTCCATCAACCAACTTGGATGGGAATCTTGCACCCTCAAAATTGGTTCTAAGGAAGGGAGGATGAACATCCACCGTGCAAGGACAAGCTAAGCTCTCCAAATGTGCCAAATGAGAAATGAGAAAAATATTCTCTCCTTATTCTTCCTCATATTTTATTAACCTCTAAAGGCATCCATAGCTCGATTTCCCTCCAAGAGTCTTCTCCCAACTCGATTTAGGGAGATATTCCCATGAATGACACTTTTCCATCACTTTCTAGCCTTCCTCTTCCATCAATTCGAATGGGGAGAATCTTGGATGCCATAACTCCCCTTGTGCGCCCTCTTGTTGGATATTCTTATCCCTGACATGTCATATGCGTCATATGTTAGCAATCAGGTCTGAACTTTGTCATAGGTGTCATAGAATCCTCATCATTCATGTCATAGAGGTTAGGGAATCTAGCTCCAAGTGTCACAATTCTTCTATGATGCCTCTTCCTCTTCCATGGGAGTTACTCTTCCACTCCAATTCGACCTCCCTAGATTCATGCAATGAATAATTAGTTTCCAACACCTCCAAGAACATTATAATCCACCTTGGATTCGAATGGGTGAGAGAAGAATGCCATGTGGCATGGAGAATCTTTCCTTCTGTGGGTCCCACGCCACCTATGCGCCCTCATGGCCAAATGCCATCTTATTTTCGTATTATCGTTATTTATTTATTCCCTTTAATGTATATTTGTCAATATAAGGTCCATTTGGGGTCTTATAGCTCCCTTATTCCAAGTCTAAATGTTTCCACCCAAACCTAGGGAACTAGTAGACTGGTCGAGATTTTTCTTAAGGAATTTACTGCCCAATAGCCTTCTTAAAGCATGAAACATGAAACACATTATGGATTTTGCTTCCCATCGGAAGTTCTATCTCATAAGAGACATCCCCAACCTTGGTTTAATATTTTATGATCCTTTCCTTTTAAGGTGGTTTGTTTATATGGTTGCAGCCTCAAATAAACCAAATCATTCACTTGAAAGGTTCTTTCCTTCCTATGTCGATCCACATATTGTTTTTGCTGATTTTGGGAAACCTGCAAATTGTCTTTTAAGATCTTCAAAATCTCTTGACTTTCCTCAATCCAATATTTAGCTTTTGGGGCTCTACGATCACCAAAACTGTGATCAACAAAGGTCTACAGTGTATGTGAAAATGGTGGACAAGGGAGCATGAATTAATGTCACGAACTATAGTATGAATTGAGGGATCTGAATACAATATTGTGGACATCCATTTAACTTCCATGTGCATATTAAATCATAGGCAAAATCTCCATAAAATTCCAATATCAAACTGATACAAAACATGCTGCAATCACCATGAAAATGTAGTGAGGAAACTAGCTTGAATATCAATGTTACTTAGAGAAATATTGCATGAAGTACTTGGTATTTTGAGTTGTGGCTCTCATGATATATCTATTACAGATTTATGCAACAACCAACATGTCCATAAGGTTGAAATATCAATCATCCATTAACTATATGCAACAAAAAGTGCGCCATCACACTTTTACATGACATTGAGAGAAAGATAGTAGAATGAGAATAGAAAAGAGAGAGTGAATATGAACTCGAACTTAGATGGGGGTTGAAACTGCATCAAAAAACCTCCATGAATCTCTTTTGAGAGGTCTGAATCGCCTCTCCATAAACCAACTTGGATGGGAATCTTGCACCCTCAAAATTGGTTCTAGGGAAGGTAAAATGAACATCCATCATGCAAGGACAAGCTAAGCTCTCCAAATGTGCCAAATGAGAAATGATCAAAAGCTGCTCTCCTTCTTCCTCCTCATATTTTATTAAACTCCAAAGGCCTCCATATATCGAATTACCTCCAATATTATTCTCCCAACTCGAGTTAGGGAGATATTACCATGAATGACACATGTCCATCACTTTCTAGCCTTCCTCTTCCATCAATTCGAATTGGGGGAATCTTGGCTTCCATAACTCCCCTTGTGTGCCCTCTTGGTGGCTATTTTTAGCCTTGAAATGTCATATGTTTCATATGTCAGCAATCAGGTCTGAACTTTGTCATAGGTGTCATAGAATCCTCATCATTGTTTTCATAGAGGTTAGGGAATCTAGCTCCAAGTGTCAGAAATCTTATATGATGCCTCTTCTTCTTCCACTCCAATTCGACCTCCCTAGATTCATGCAATGAATAATGTCTTTACAACTCCTCCAAGAACTTTAAAATCCACCTTGGATTCGAATGGGTGAGAGAAGGATGCCATGTGGCATGGAGAATCTTTCCTTGTGTGGGTCCCATGCCACCTATGCGCCCTCATGGACAAATGCCATCTTATTTTCCTATTATTGTTATTTATTTAGCCCCTTTAATGTATATTTGTCAATCTAAGGTCCATTTGGGGTCTTATAGCTCCCTTATTCCAAGTCTAAATGTTTCCACCCCAACCTAGGGAACTAGTAGATTGGTCGAGATTTTTCCTTCATGAAATTTATTTGGATGGGGACATTATAGTTTACAACATATTTTTCAGATCTTTGGGTGCATTTTTTTTGGCACATTGCACATGCTTTAAATTTTGATTTTTTTTTTATCATGATAGCTTTCCCTAATGATTTTCTCCATCGTTGGCTTCTTGTTCTCCGAAGGATCGTTACATGCCCTCGTCTTCTTGCACATTGTCATTATTGTGGAATGACAATTTGAGGAAATCCATGAGCTAGGTGAAATCGGGTACGAGAATCACAAAAATATGGAGTTCTTATTTAACGATGTTTTCTCTACCTTAAAGGATAACAAGTTCCTAGCCTCGCCTTACGAGTCTCTACCTTGAGGACATCATGGCCTGCTACCTTGTGGATTGTTTCCCTGTCTCTTGGGTCCACAATTTTGTGGCTAACTGTTTGGAATCTGTAGCTTGTGATTGATTTTGTTTCTGATCTAGGTTTGCTTCCACTCGTTCCATTAGCCACATGTGCAACAAATTTGGTACCTCAACAGCTTCTTTTAACTGTTGCTTGTAAATTGTTCAGATTGCTTTGTGCCTTGGGAATCGGCCTTTTTTGGGTTTTGCAGCGTGTGCATTTGAGAGAAAAGAGTTTGCTTGTTGATTATTGAAGATGGGTAAGAGATTGCAGGAACTACGTGAGAAGAAGGCTATCAATCAGTTTCATAAAGAAATTGCTTCCTTGAAGTCCATTATTGCCTTGTTGCAGAAAGATAATGTCTAACTAAAGAATCAATTGTGGACTGCTTTGACATGAAAATCTAGAAAGGTTGATATCCTACAAAGCACCATGGAAACCTTATTTGGAGACATTGTAGATGAATTTGTGAAAAATATCGCTCTTGTCAATAATCTCAAAGATGAAGTAAAAGCTCTCTCAACAATATAAAATGATGCCTTAAAGGAGCATATTTTCCAATTGGAAGAGACTAATGCCCAACTAACTAATGAGGTTGCTCAGTGCTCACTTATAGGCTTCGGTTGATGATCTTCGTGCAGCAACAACTCCTCTTCAAGAAAACAATAACGGGATGTTTGATGAGTATCAAGGTTTGAAGGAACATCATGACTCCTTGTTTTTGTAGCTCACTAAGAAGGAATAGACAATTGAAAGGTTACTTGTTTGCAGACATGACCTTGTGGGAAAATTCTGTCGAGTGTAGAATGTTGAGATGAAGACTGAGCTTCCAATCTCACATGTTGATTATATTTATTATAGCCCACGCATTTTAAGAATGTTGATGTCTCTGTTCCATCACATGCTTTATCGTATACTAATGATTGTGTTTCTCCTAGCGCTGAAAAACACACTACGGGTATTAGGTCTCGACTTCTAAGCAAAATGGGCTATACCGGAGGACTTGGGAAGAACGAACATGGTATTGTTGTTCCTATTACTCCTGAGTTATAGAAATTAAGAGCAAGTCTGGGATATGATGCTGCAGTTTCCTTTTTGTCTTCACCTGGATTTGTTGACTCTAGGAAAGTTGTATTTTTTACTGGTGGAATTCAAAGTAAAAGGAAAACTATTGATGAATTTGTTGTTGAGTTGTATGTCCCTCACAAACAAGAAATTGAGAATGTTGTTACAAACAACAATACTATTGATGTGCAAGGTTGTTCCACTTCTATCAATGAACCAGAACCTTAGTTGGCCTATTCTATTCAACCATAACAAAACTATGTGCCATATAGATATCCTCATATGAATCGAAGAAATGTACCCAAGAAACAAATTTCTTGGAAGGATGGCAACTCTACTTTTCAAAATTTCCAGAAAATATGTGAAAGACAAAACCGTGGACTAGTGTCAACTCTAGTTTGTGGTTGGATTCATGAATGGTTGTGGAATCATTTACATAGATGTTTGAGGACTTCATATTGATGTGTCTCTTCGACTGTACAATCGTACAGTGTTCCTGTTACCGATGATTCCCTTTGAGTGGGTCCACTGATATTCAACCGCTTGTGACAGTCGACTAAATTTTGGTTGGTTTGTTTGGTTGACTAAGATTCGATTGATGTCTATTGCACTACATTTTTCTATCGGTGATTTATTTATCCCTCAATTATGTTTAATGGGGGGGAAAATTAGAGATTTGGAGGTTTTTTAGCATAACTTTCTTTTGCCAATTTATTGTATTCAAGGGTTATTGGTCGTATGTTTTCCATCACTCCTCTTGGAGTCTTCATTTTATTGCCTTTGTTTGCAGCATTTTGATGATCTCTCTGCTCTCTTTCTAAAATGTGGTTGCACACCATATTGTTTTGGCTCTTTGAAATTGTTTAAATCTCATCAAAGCTCAATGAACTATATTGATTCCTCACTTGTAAATGGATATATAAAATGGATTTGTTTGGTGGAACCCATAACAAGGATTCTTGTCCATGATGGCATTTATTGATGGTACCTCTCATTCTGCACTTTTGAGTAGTGGATTTTGGGCCACTTGTGTAGATAGTTCATTGGAGTGTCACCAGGGATTTGTCTCCCTATACTGCCTTGTTTTGCAGTGTCTTGGATCTTACAACTTTGGAGTGGTTTTGCATGGTTGTTGGACATCATCATTGTCTTCAGCTAGCACCTTCATGCTTTTTCCATCTCTTGTGACATCCATTGTCATCACCTTTTCCACTCAGTTCATCATTTTTGGGGGGTGGTATGTAATGCTTCCTTGGGTGTCACTATGTTCAATCGATATCATGTATCTTCAAAGTGAGCCTCGTACACAACACCAGTTCCTATCACGTGGCATGTGATGCCATTCTCTATTCTTGACATTCAGTTTTGAGGATCAGTTTATTTTGATGGGTGTGCATCAATAGTTCGGTGTGCCTTCCAGCTTCAGGAGTCTGAAATTGGCTACTTGGATTTCTACATGTATCTTTGATGGCATTGCATCTTGGAGTTTCCTCGCCCTATTTGGAGTTTCAGCCATACATCTTGTTTGGATCTTGTTGTGTCCACAAGCCTCATTGTTTGTTTGATGGTTTTTCATGGTGTTCGCTTCTGTTTCAAGCCTTGTTTAATTCGTAACCAACACCAATTTCTTTGGAGGATTCATGTGGTGGTTATTAGTGTTTTCCATTTTCGTGGCTCTACCACCTATCCACTTCTTCAAAGTTCAACCATGAGGTTATTTGGCTCTCTTATTTAGAGTTTTGATGGGTTTACTGCTCCTTCCATTCATTGCATCATTGAGGGATCTTCATCAATTTCGGCTCCATTGCCTTTTTCGACATGTGTGATTTTCTCTCTTTTGGGGAGGAGTTTTTCCCATGAGGTTTTCTCATTTTCTTCATTTATGAGAGTAGTTTTTACATGGGTACCTCATTAGGCCTAGTTGTTGGGACCCATCCTTGTTTTATTTTGTTTCCTCCCTATATTTCGCTTATGGGCGGTGTTGGTGTTGGTATTTCCAACGTTGCCAGCTATTGTGAGTTGTAAGCTCACATGGGAACTCTCATTTTCCCAGTTATTCTGGTTGTAGTTGGGCTTCTCCATTGCTATAAATGGTGAGTCTCTCTTGTAATAATCATCACATAATAATAAAATCTCTTCAATTACATAGCTTCTTTTTTGGTTGTAAACTTGGAAGACAACCTCTATGAACATCGAAACCCTTTGTTTCTCCTTTTCCATGTCTACTTCCTCGTCTTCCTCTTCTATAAGCCCAACCTTCTCACTTTGTCTTTCACTCACTCTATTTCACTTCAAATATCAAAATTAAGATTTTATACTCCATGATCTCCTACATCACCTAACTCTCGTGGTACAATATAAGCTAGCTAACACCACCAAAGAGTCCATTATATAGTTATGGTCCCTCTAGCTTACAAGCATCCTCATCAGTGATCAAATTTGAAGGGTGGGTTTTAATTTTTATTGGAAGGGCATTTGTTCTTGGATCCCTTCAAAGATAAAAGGCAATTTAAATAATTGTACTTCAATTGACAATTATAAATTAACTAAACCCTTCCCCCAAAAAAATGCAAAAAACAAATATTGTCCATCCAAATTTTTACAATATTAAACAATTGAGCACTCCTTAATATCTACATGATAAAATGGTATCTTTTCAATAAAACCGATTTTGAACACATTAATTTGACATATATGTAACATTAATTTTACAGATCATTAAAATAACAACTATTTTGTTGTATTTTTTGGGATAGACCACACTTCATAATACAGAAAAACTAATTATACTATGCAATAACCATATTGGGGCATCTACATGATCTTATTCATAGTGCAAGACGTTGTAACTAGATATAGTATTAAAATAAAACTATAACCATGAGAAAATTACTTACTGTTAACTATGTACAAAAAGAAACCAGTAAGCCAAACGAGGCTATAATAAACCTACAACCAAAATATACATATAAAACCAACCAAAATATTAGTTGTCACATCCCCTCCCGTCGATCTGGTGCAAGGGAGGAAACATGACTAACCATTCCGGGCTTATTTGTCAAACTCAGCCCCGTTCATTACTAACAAAATTCATAATAAATAAAAACTTCTGCATTCAAATTCATACTCAATATAAACACAGAAGATATAAACATTATCCATGCACAACTACATCATGCATCCAACATATCTATAACAGACATCAATTAAAAACATGGCAAGACACAAAATTAACATAATTCAAACCACAGAGAATACTTATCTTTAAGATGAAACTGTCTAACAACAGGCTATATGAGAGCAACATTCCACCCAACCATAGGTCTCTGTCCAACCTGTATTCTTTCAGCTGAGAGACCACCCCTGAGCTGGGATGTGTATCCACTAAGGAGGAACTAAACAGGCTCACTCACAGCCATGGTTTCACACAACCATCATGCTAAGCCAACACACAGTTGGGTTTATCAAGCATGCCAAAATCAAAGGAGTAGGATGCTAAGCCAATGAGCTCAACCACAGAGCTACAGACATCTGAAGCTAAATTCAAACAGTCATGGCACCCACAATACCTACCACACCCAACACAAGGAAGGTCCCCTTCTTTGCTGCAAAGTCCCTCAGGCGTCCCTTCCCTCTAGTGCTCTTCAGGGTGGGCATAGAAAGGTCCAAGCTGCTAAATCCTTGAGATTCCAACCTTCACTGGGTTTATCAAGTAATCCCAACCTCTGTTCTCTCATTCACTCTTGGATTTTCACAATTCAGTGACCAAATAACTCCATCCCATAATTATATTTTCGGGCTATCAAAATTGTTGATGTATATGTAACTTCGGAATGTATTTCATCTGTGTATTATATATATATTTATTGTACCCTTATAAGAGATGTGTTATTCCTCCATAAGGAAGTGTCGTCATGTGGATTGACAAGTGTTGCAAGTGTGTGTACTTGCCGATGGGTTATTAGACCACCTTATGGGGTCGGCCCTAATTAATATATAATATAATGTGGATGTATCCAAGTAGACAAGTCGGCCCTAGTAGGTCACTGGGCAAAAAGGTGAGTATAAATAGAGATAGGAGATCTCTATTTTACTTACTCGGAAAAGTAACTATCTCTCTCTCTGAAAAGTGGCGCACTAGTGAGGAGGAGGAGGATCATCTACTAGGAGACTATCTCAGTATTATTTGGTTGTATTTTGGTTGAGCCATTTCTCTCTCTATCTCTGAGGAAGTTGTGGGGTTTTTCACCTTAGGGTTTTCCCCACGGAAACTCTGTGTCTCTTGTCTCTATGCTTTTGATTCTTGTGATGCTTGTGATGCTTGTCATATTATGATTGTCATGCATTGATATACTGTAGATGTTATTCTCTCAACAAAGATCCTATAGTATTGTGAATTAATACTAAAAATTTAACATGGTATCAGAGCTTAACTGAGAAGAAGACATTTTGCAGTGACGGAAGCTTGTATTCCTTGTTTATTGGGTTTCTCTCCACAGATTTTTGAAATTCAGTATAGTAGATTGGATCTACTCATCAAGGCGCATCTATCTGTCCAATAAGAATTCAGTTCCGAGTATTTTCAGATTTGGCCCTAAAACTTAGGGTTTCCACAAAAATAGGAATTTCTGGAAACTGAAGGCACAGCTGGAATCTCCTTGCAAAAATCGAAGGTTAGAGCTTTGGATCGAGATTTTTGGCTGGGTAGATCTTCGGGAAACTCAAACCCTAATTCAGGGCTCTCCCTAGTGAACCCGGGAGGACAAAAAGGCAATTTTGAAGGGCAAGACTTTGCTGATCTCAAATTCTGAATGTACTAGGCTGATCAGCTCTCCAAGGCGCATCTTTCTATCCTTTCGGAATTTTGAAATTCACATTTTGAATTTTTAGGGTTTCTCTGACAAACCCTAATCCGGGACCAGATCCAGTTTTCAACACTTCAAGTGGTAAGTCCTAAACCTTTTCTATTTCCATTTGAAGTACTCTTAAATATGTCTCTCCACACTAAGCTTGAGGATAAGATTGAAGGGGCTGACAACTTCCGAACCTGGAAGTATAGGATTGGGTTAATCCTGGAAGAGAATGAGTTGGACTCATATGTGAAAGAAGACATCCCTATCCCAAAAGAAGGAGAAGCCAAGGCATTGCACAAGAAGAACTTGGTCAAGCCAAAGAGAATCATTGTTGATTCTATCAAAGACCATCTCATACCTCATGTGTCTTCTCTTAAGACACCCAAAGAGATGTTTGAATCCTTGACCAAGCTATTTGAAGGAAAGAACATAAATCGGAAGATGACCCTGCGGAACCAATTGAAAGCAGTGAAGTTTCAGAATGGAGAAACCATTCAATATTACTTTTCAAGGGTCTCCCAGATCAAGGAACAATTAGAGGCAGTAGATGAAATGGTGAAGAATGGTGAAGTAGTGATGACCACTCTAAATGGCCTACCCAGGTCATGGGATTCCTTTATTCAAGGAATTTGTGCAAGGAAGAAATTGATCTCCTTCAACAGATTGAGGGAAGAATGCTCTCAAGAAGAAGCTAGACTCATAGCTCGTGAGGAAAAGATGGGAGGAGAAGATCAAGCTCTTGCAGCTCACACCAAGAGAAGCAAAACCAAGAAGGATCACTCTCACCACAAAAGATTCCATCAAAAGAGTAAGAAGGACCTAAGATGCTTCACATGCAATGAGAAGGGTCACTTTGCTTCAGATTGTCCCAAGAACAAAAGGGATAATAACAACAACTCCAGTAAGAAGAAGAAGGGCAGCAAAAGAAGGTTTCATGCTCATGCTGCCAAAGATGATGAACCTCCAAAGAAGAAGGCTAGGGCAGAAAGTAGTAGTGATGATGACTCTAATCAAGTGAAGAAGAATATGTTCTAATTTCTGCTCTTACAGGTACCATCTCCCATGGATGTAATGATTGGTTGATTGATAGTGGGGCTTCCAAACACATGACTGGGTTTAAAGAATCCTTTGTGAACCTATCTGAACATGAATCACCCCATAAGGTGAAACTTGGGGATGATTATCGATACCCAATCAAAGGAAGTGGTGAAGCCTCCTACAACCTAGATTCTGGAAAATCATTGAAGATGAAAGAAGTACTTTATGTACCTGGGCTCAAGAATAACTTACTCTCCATCTCTGCATTGGATGCAAAAGGTATGAGGGTTGCATTTGTGGATGGCCAAGTCCTAATGTGGCCAAAGGGAAAGACCATAGATGATGCAGTAGTGATTGGAGAGCAAGAGGGAGGCTTGTATAAATTGAAGGGACAACCTGAACATGCCATGGTACATGAATCCATGGAGCCAAGTGAACTTTGGCATAGAAGACTTGCTCATATGCACTATAGGGCACTTCCAATTGCAAGCAAGGCAGTAGAGGGTCTTCCTGAAATCAAGACCAAACATGAAGGTGTTTGCAAAGGATGTGCAAAAGGTAAGAACATTAAGAAGGCTTTCCCAAGCAGTGAAAGCAAGGCAAAAGACATCTTGGAAATCATCCACTCAGATGTATGTGGCCCTATGTCATCCAGCTCCCTGAGTGGGTATGTTTACTATGTATCATTTATCGATGACTTCTCCAGGAAGACTTGGGTATACTTCTTGAAGGGAAAAGATGAGGTGATGGAGAATCAAACTGTCAAGAAAATCAAGACATTCAGATCTGACAATGGTGGAGAATTCACCTCAAATGACTTCAAGATGCTTTGCAGTGATTCAGGGATTAAGAGGGAGTTGACTGCTCCTTATAATCCTCAACAGAATGGAGTTGCAGAAAGGAAGAACAGAACAGTCATGGAAGCAGCAAGGGAAATGCTGCATGACCAGGATCTACCTATGCATCTATGGGCAGAAGCAGTTAGAACAGTTGTATATGTGCAGAACAGAACTTCCCACAAGATATTGGACAAAAAGACACCAGAAGAGGTCTTTTCTGGGTTCAAGAATATTGATGTCAGCAAAGATGAATATAAGGACAGGTAATCCAGGAAGCAAAGATCAAAAGGGAGCACACTCCAGCATCTCCTGCAAGGATGCAGATCTTCAGAGGGAGTTGACCATCTTCCTACATTCCACAACAGAGAGGTGTAGAAGAAGCTACTTCAGCAGCTCCTACCAGGAAGCAAAGACTCAGAGGGAGTCCACCCAACGAACAAACAAAGATAAGTATTTTAAGTATCATTTCTTGCATATATGTTTGTCTAAATAAAATTGTTCAATGATGTATATGCTCATGTTCCTAGACTTAGGATATGTATTTTGCATATTAGAATAGTTGCATTGATGAACAGTATACTACTAATATACATGGGTAAGTGGCCTATGGCACTGTACAACATTCCATTGCTACTTATCTAGAATGAAACCTCTTTGCTGACATGTTGGGAGTAGTGCAAACTCTTAACAATGTTCTGGTAGAGACTGGAAGGCATCTAGAAATTTGTGGAACATGGATAAATGTTGTATTGAAGCATTGGCTAAGATAACTGCATGACTGCATGACATATTTCTTTATGTGTAAAGAATTTGTTCTGAAAATTATGAGATGTTTCTAATCATGCAATTTAACTTGTTTTGTAGGAAAGACCGTATATCTTCACCTACAAAAGGACTACAACATTTGTTCCAGCAAGAAAGATATTTATTGAAGATATTGAAGTTCCCAGGATCTGGGATGAAGAAATGGAATGCCATGATCCGTAGATCATGAAGAAGATGTTTGGGATGCATTCCCAAGACCTGACAGGGAGTCATATGTATGCAGATTGAAGAAATCCTTGTATGGCTTGAAGCAAGCTCCCAGAACCTAGTATGGTAGGATGGACAGTTTCCTATCTAGCTTGGAATTTACCAAGAGTAAAGCAGATTCCAATCTTTACTACAAGGTTGAGGAAGGGAACCAGTGATTCTACTCCTGTATGTGGATGACCTATTTGTGACAGGAGATGACAGACTGATTGCAGATACTAAGAGGAAGCTTGCAGCTGAATTCGATATGAAAGATTTGGGAATGATGCACTATTTCCTAGGTATGGAGGTGTGGCAGAGTGCAGGTGGAATCTTCCTTGGTCAAGGGAAGTACACAGTAGATATCCTGAAGAGATTCGGGATGATGGATTGCAAGGCCATGGCCACACCTATGGCATCGAATCTGAAGCTTCTATGTGATGCTTCATCTGAGCCGATTGATGTCTCTATGTATCGTCAGATGATTGGGTCCTTGATGTACCTGACGAACACTAGACCAGACATTTGCTTTGCTGTGAACACATTGAGCCAGTTCCTGACGGATCCGAGGAGTGTTCACCTGGTTGTTGTAAAGCATGTTCTGAGGTACCTGAAGGGTACAGTGGATTATGGGCTCAGGTATGAGGCGAATCAAAAGTTTAACCTGCAGAGTTATGTTGATTCAGATTGGGCTGGCAGTGCTGCAGATAGGAAGAGCACATCTGGGTGTTGCTTCAGTATGGGATCAGGTGTGATCTCTTGGTTTAGCAGGAACCAGTCTTGCGTAGCACTGAGTATAGCTGAGGCAGAGTATGTTGCATCCTGCTCAGCTAGTTGTGAGGCAGTATGGCTACGGAAGCTACTGTCTGAGTTATTTGATCTCCCGTTGGAGGCTACTGGTATCTTCTGTGATAACCAGAGTTGTGTGAAGCTGTCCGAGAACCCAGTGTTTCATGACAGGTCGAAACACATAGAGATCAAAATATCACTATATCAGGGATATGGTGCAGAGAGGAGCTGTGAAGCTTCTGTATGTTGCGACGGACGAGCAGATTGCAGATGTGATGACGAAGCCACTAGCCAGAGTGAAGTTCGAGTACTTCAGAGAGAGGCTTGGCGTTCTTCAGATCGAGGACACTTCGAGGAAGAAGTGATGGACACATTTTCTGAAGCCATTCCAAGCATGTTGGAAGGAGAATCCTTCACATGGCTGTGGATGTAAGCGCTGGATAATGGGCATCAGGATGATGTTCTGGTTTCTGTTGGATATGATCAGTTGGATCATTTTTATGTATGTATGTACGCATCATGTTGGATGTTGGATATGATTAGTTGGATCATTTTTATGTATGTATGTACACATCATGTTGGATGCTGGATATGATCAGTTGGATCATTTATGTATGTATGCATCATGTTGGATGCTGGATATGATCAGGTGGATCATTTATGTATGTATGTGCATCATGTTGGATGCTTGGACCATGTATCTGTATATGTATCAGGTGGATACATTGTATGATCAGGTGGATCATGTATGGTGATATGTATCATGTATCAGGTAGATACTTGGTATGCATTAGGTGGATGCATTGATGATCAGGTGGATCATGTATGATGATATGTATCAGGTAGATACTTGGTATGAATCAGGTGGATGCATTGATGATCAGGATGATCATGGATGATGAGCTTCAGGATGTTGCTCCAGATGACATGCAGCAGGATGTTGCAGTGATGATCAGGATGATCATGGATGATGAGCTTCAGGATGTTGCTCCAGATGACATGCAGCAGGATGTTGCAGTGATGATCAGGATGATCATGGATGATGAGCTTTAGGATGTTGCTCCAGATGACATGCAGCAGGACGTTGCAGTGATGATGATCAGGACGATCATGAGTACATCAGGATGATGTATGGTGAGTATCAGGTTGATACTCTATGGTTGTGGATCAGGTTGTGCAAATGAGCATGTCTGGGAGATCCTATAGGTCGGAGTTGTGTACCCGTAACAGCCTAGGATGCTCTTTTGAGACATTGCTCTGAGAGGACATGTAATAGTGCCCTGGTAGATCTCAGGTCGGAGTTGTGTACCCGTAACATCCTGAGATGCTCTTGCAAGGTTTTGTCCTATGGCATGTAATTTGGGCCCTGGGAGATTTCAGGTCAGAGTTGTGTACCCGTAACATCCTGAGATGCTCTTGCGAGGTTTTGCCATGACCACATGTAATTTGTGCCCTGGGAGATTTCAGGTCGGAGTTGTGTACCCGTAACATCCTGAGATGCTCTTGCTAGGTTTTGTGGTGGACCACATGTAATTTGTGCCCTGGGAGATTTCAGGTCGGAGTTGTGTACCCGTAACATCCTGAGATGCTCTTTCGAGGTTTTGTGGTGGGGTCACATGTAATAGCGCCTTGGGAGATCCTACAGGTCGGAGTTGTGTACCCGCAACATCCTGGGATGCTCTTTCGAGGTTTTGTGATGCACGTAATAAGTCCTGAGGATTCCACAGTATGGCCAGTGATGACGAAGACCTGCAGGTGGTGGGCCTACATCCAGTATGAGAAAGGACTGGCTCTGTAGAACTTTCTATGACAAGTAGAGTTAGAGATTGGTTGAGATAGTAGCAGCAGTGATGATGATGATGACGATGCATCAATGACGATGATCCAGAGAAGAAGACTTGTCTAGCAGATCTGTGTCGAGAAATACCTTCTTAGTTAAGAGGGAGTGTTGATGTATATGTAACTTCGGAATGTATTTCATCTGTGTATTATATATATATTTATTGTACCCTTATAAGAGATGTGTTATTCCTCTATAAGGAAGTGTCATCATGTGGATTGACAAGTGTCGCAAGTGTGTGTACTTGCCGATGGGTTATTAGACCACCTTATGGGGTCGGCCCTAATTAATATATAATATAATGTGGATGTATCCAAGTAGACAAGTCGGCCCCAGTAGGTCACTGGGCAAAAATGTGAGTATAAATAGAGATAGGAGATCTCTATTTTACTTACTCGGAAAAGTAACTATCTCTCTCTCTGAAAAGTGGCGCACTAGTGAGGAGGAGGAGGATCATCTGCTAGGAGACTATCTCAGTATTATTTGGTTGTATTTTGGTTGAGCCATTGCTCTCTCTATCTCTGAGGAAGTTGTGGGGTTTTTCACAGGGTTTTCCCCACTGAAACTTTGTGTCTCTTGTCTCTATGCTTTTGATTCTTGTGATGCTTGTGATGCTTGTCATATTATGATTGTCATGCATTGATATACCGTAGATGTTATTATCTCAGCAAAGATCCTATAGTATTGTGAATTAATACTAAAAATTTAACAAAAATTGGGTTGTCTTATGGATTTATGGGCATCTAACACTCTCAAATTCGCCCCAAGCTTGAGAGATGTAAGAATGATGGAAATTAGGATCCTAAGAAAAAATAATACATAGCTCAAAAAAACATTAAAAAAATCTTCCATACCAAGCAAGTTAGCAACACTAGCATCATAGGGGCATGGGCATCAAATTTTGTTGTTCAACACTTGTCGCGACAACAAACAGGTATGGAATGGAGGGGAAATGGAATCAAGCCTAAGTCAAGTGGATCCTTGCGACTCACTGCATGTTTGAGTATTGACAATCTACCTTTTAAATTGAACCATAACAACAAAATAAGTTTGTTAATGGCTCGATTTGCGAAAATTCTAGATACATGAGTAATTAAGAGCTAGAAGCTCTAAAATTTGATGTGTTTTTTACCAATCCACGATTCGGTGAATTCGTAGTCACTGGCATCAAATTTAAGTTATTTAATGAAAGAATTAATATATCTACCTCTATGTCGAAATTGTTTTCCATGCTGATGCGGGCCACTGCCCTCCTTATTGTCTTACCAAAAGGCATGAGAATAAGGAAGAAGACTTAAAATTATGGACTTCACCATCAAAGAAGCCTTACGATCACATTGGTAAGGAGTGATAAGAAGATCACAACAATCCAACGTGTCAAATCTCAGATGATAGTGCCAATTAAAGACTTATATGGTAAAATTTAATATAAGACTTACTTATAGTTGTGTCTTACTCTTTGCGTCTTGACACATTTGATAATTTATGGTTGCCTTTTTGCCTTGACCCAATTGATATTATAAGGTGAGGGTGTGAATGCATAATAATCCTTAGTTATGACTATGCAATGATGATTTAAATGGAAGAGTATGTAAAGACATGCAATTTTTATATGTATTTTGGTGGCGAGTGTTGAAGAAAAACGTGGTGAGAAACCACATATGTTTGGAAGGACGGAGGGAGATTACATGATCATGATCATGTTACCCATCAAATTGAAGACAATTCGTGAGCCAAAAATTGTTTTCTTAAATTTTATTAATAACCATTGTGGTACTTTGGTCCAAATGTTTTTTCTAACTCATTGTTTCTCCATATTGTGTGCCTAGTGCCATCTCTCTATATCAATGCATAAATCAACCTCTACTTGGTCTGTGGTTCTAGCTGCATGCCATTATTTGTAGTTGCATGCCATTGAGTGTTGTTTAGAGTTGTCATGAGTCTGTGACATTCATGGAAGAAATGAAGTCTTGTAGAGGAGGACTCATCAAAGTGGCAATTTGAATTTCATTTTAACGAAAAACGAGTGGACATTGTTAGCCAGGTTCACATAGGTAGTAGCACAATGTTTCGGCCTTGTTTCGAGCCTAGTAGTGGTTCTCTATTGTTACAGCCATAGTCATTGACACATTGTCGCACCTTAGATCTCAACCCAAACTGACTCGGGATTCAGAGTCAAATCTCAGTGGCTACTACCCCATAGTCGTCAGTCATCACTCATCACCTTGCAAAGCTAAGCAGTGAGTGCATGACATGAGTGGGTGAATGATTATAATTTATGATATTCCCAGTGTTTTGAATGAATTTTATAGCATAGGAATTTCAACATAGAAATTGAAATTTATATGGATGGGTAATTTCAAATGTTGTCGTTCTTTTGAAATGTTGATATAAATTATGTCCTTGTTGGAAGGGTAAAATTCAAATTTTAAATTTTTTTTGAAGGGAAATTTTAACTTTACACTTCTATAAAGGACTAGAACCCTTAGAACCCTTTGGAAGGGCCGGGGCCAGGAAGGGTTCAAATTTGAATAACAATGTGCACTTGGGTCCAAAAGATCTAATTTCCATGGCTTGTCTTCCTCGGCAACTAATAAGCACCCCGCAGCAGAGTATTTAATGCTGCTGCGGGGACTCTGACATGCCTAACTCCATGCCTATAATATTTTACAATGAGAATTTTCCAACGGTTATCTCTTCTACAGTCACCCATGTCCATGGCCATGCTCAATGCCCATGATCATAAACTCACGGAACCCATCCGAATGTGCCCCATCGAAACTATGTGGTGAGTCAGCATTAACAGCATGCTCGTTTCAAATTTGAAATTGTAAAGCTGCGCTCATTTCAAATTTGAAATTGTAAACCTACCCACCTAAAATTAGGATTTTGAAATTCTAAACCTGCCCTAGTTGGGGGGCATTGTTCAGTATTGTAGTGGCTGCCTATTTCACGCGCCCGAATTTCTTCTGAAAAGATTGGCCAAAGGAGCAGCCGGCATGGTAAGATTGAGGTGAGCTCGCTTGCCCCGCCTACTCAGTTTTTCACCGCCTCCGCCTCTAAACTCAAATTCCTCCTTTGCCTTCCAAGCACGGGAAGCAATAATTTGGGAGTCTTCTTCTTTGACAAAGGAGTGATGCAAAGGATTAAGCATGCCACTCACGTGACGATACCAAGTAAGAGCGTGGAAATGATTCTTGGATGAGCTGCTACGTTACGTAGGACACGCCGACGAGCATAAATAACGATAGTAGCAAGCTAGACCAACAAGTTGCAGTGACTATGGCAACTCTCTAGTTCTCTTCAAAGAATGGTAAGGGTAATTCATAGAAACGTAAGTACACCCGACAAAGCACACAGCAGCGAAAATGATTGTCAATAGGTTAGCATTCCGCTTCCTCCTTCGGCCTTCCATGTTTTAGACTTTTAGTTATACAGCTCTGGTGTTTCATCTAGATTATTTCTTTTCTACAATGTAATCACATTGTAATATGCATATTAACGTTGCTTCCCTGCTCATTCATTCATTTGGAGTAGTGATCGATGTATCTGTAGTGTATTAAATATGATATTGGTTTTTCTTTGAAGGAAGGCTTCCAAGCATAGACATGGAAAAAGATCAGAGACTTCGTGTATGTTGGCAATATTGCTGGTGGTATCATTTATGGCAAGTGATTCAGAGCCATAAAGAAGAGATTTATTCTAAAAAATGTCTTTCCTTTGCTGAAAAAACCATTTTAAAAGAGAAATTAATCTGAAAAATGGTTTCGGCAACTTTATGAAGGTTCAGACTTCTCTCTTTTACTGTGATTACCCCACAGTTTTGAAGCTTAGGATTTCAGATTTACCACAAAGCTTAGGATTTCAGACTTACCACAACTACCCCTCATTTTTGTGGTTTCAATTACCTTATAACGTGTTATCTATCAGTAGAATTTCTGCAGGCTTACTCTGCAAGGTCAGTGATAGGGAATTTCCCACAGCTGGTGGGTATGAGACTAGATGATTGCAGAAGTACACTAGAAATGAATTTTATTTTATGTGGTGCTTTACATTTGTACATGAGTGATCTAAAGGTTTCAGGATTTAAATAAGACTAGTAAATTTCTATTTTGGGTTACCTTCTCAGAAGTTCTCCTTTTCTGCAAACACGCTATCGTCTTCTATCAATGACAAATTTTGCCCCCGATCTATCGATGATAAATTTTGAGTTTAAAATGGTCTTCTAGAGACGCTATTGTACATATAACAGAAAAACATGGGGAGCACTACAAGGAATGCCCGCCTTCTTCAGATGATGAAGATGATAGCATGAAAACATACTTTGGAAAATTATTTACAAAATGGTAAGTGTAATTTTTATTTTATTCAACTTTTTTCACAAAACCCTAAGTGTAATTTTTATTCCACTCAATTTTTATACATATGGGTAAGTGCAATTTTTATTCCACTCAATTTCTTTTGCTATTAATTTTGCAATTTTTATTCCAGTGAGGTTTTTGTTACTTATTAATAAATCTTGGTCAACTGATGTCACAATGGAACCTAAAACCATACAAAACCAAACAACGGACGATGAAGAGTTCATCACCAACAACGATGGAGACAAAGAAGACTTGATTTTTTTATGAGTATCAAGCATTGTATTATGAGTATCAAACGTTCTTAGATAACCACAGGATGCAGTGCAATGGGTTTCAAGTTATCCATGGGATATGAAGTGTTTAATTGAAATTAAATACTTTGGGAGACTTGAAGAAACTCGAGTGTAATAAACAGCAGTATGTATTTTTAATGGACTTCATTAGATTTTTTTTTGGAATGTTTGAGAACTTTTTTAAGCTTTGTTTTATTTTTTCAAATTCTATAGACTTTGTATTAATTGTTGTTGCAATAACTGTAATCTATACATTTTTATATTAATTGTTGATGAAATAGTTGTAATCTATACCTTATATAAAATATTTGTCATCTTAAAAGAATGAAAATGATTGCTTGTGTTTGGTTTTAATTGATTATTATATTTTTTATTATTATTATTAACAAAATGTTAATTGTTTCATTTTTAATCTTTTAACTAATTCATTTGAATAAAAAGTCCTCTAAAGCTTGTTTAATTTAAAATTCAAAAGTAGTCTAAAGCTTGCTTAATTTAAAAAATATAATAAATTAGATATGTTTTTTCATTAAAATTATTATTTTTTTAAAATATAATAAATTAAATATGTTTTTTTCATTAAAATTAAAATTGATTTTTTATTAAAAAGCCATAATAGAATTAGAATCTTTACAAGAAAAAAGAAAATTAAGTATAGTTACTTATTATTAATTATACTTATATTTGAGTTTAAATGCATTTTACCTTTAAAATTGAGTTGGCATTTTCTTTGGTCTTTTAATTAATTTGAATATAGCTTGAACTCAAACATTAAATGCATTTTTAATGTAGAAATTATATTTTCTATATATTAGTGTTAATGTAGAATCTTTTGGAATAATTTCATGAAATTATATTTCTATATATTGGTGTTATTATAGAAGATTTTGGATTAATCTTATGTTTATATAATTTTTTCTTAGCTAAGTTTCTTTGAAAAAACATTTACTATAGATATATGTTATGTGTTAAAAAAGTGTCAACTTGTAATATTGCTTTTGTAAGTAAACTTAAGTACACATTGAAAATGAAATTTACCCACTTAAAATGAAGTGCCAAGAACAAAAAGATCTAAGACCAAAATTTAATGAATATTTTAAAAGGGTTTGGTACCAAGTATGCAATGGAGAGTTTGAAAAACATGTGGAAAAAAGTAATACTAGTATAATCTAAAACTTAAGAATAATAATGACACATTCACATAATATACACAAGTTTTACCTCGGAAACCTTAATTGGGAAAACCAGCATAAGTGAAAGTTGCACCTATCTATATCGCATTGTATTAACTCAATCATCCACCATACAAAGGAAAGTATTTTGCAACTTCTATCAACCCCAATATTCTAACATGTATTATATTAAAACCATAATCCTTTAACCATGATTATATTATATTAGAATGGGACAAAATCATTGAACAAAATAATACATAGTATACCCGTTTCATTTGACACTGAACCCTTGAAACCTTATTGAAATGTTATGAACTCTACTACAAAGGATACAACACATATCCAAGATTCTTCCACTTGTTGAATAATTTGCAAAAATGGGGGTTAGAGGAAAGCATTTATATAATTAACTTCTAGGGGTAGTAATGCCCATTGATTCTCTACACCAATAAAACTTTTTGGTACTAATAGATTTTTTCAATGAAACTACAACATTCTTCAACGTATCAACCTTCTTACAACATTCTTCAACGTATCAACCTTTTCCAACAACACTTTTTTTTGTTCAACCATGTCTCTTAAAAATGGTGTTCAACTACCGTGTCTCTAAAATAAAGATACTACACACCCAGATGCTTTGTCTTAGAACGACAAGCATGGTTCTTTGCCAGAAAAATTGCACTTGAGTTCTCACAATGTATCCTAATTGATTTTTTAACAAAAACAATACTCGAACATAGTATTTGGAACCATACAACTTCCTTATTATCATGAGAAGTTTCCATGTATTTATATTTTGTAGTTGATAGTGAAACTATGACCTACCTCTTACTCATCCAATTGGTTGCTTCACCAAATATACTGAAAACGTGACCACTTGTATATCTTTTGCAGTCAAGATGTATAACCTAGTATGCATCAATCAAACCATGTATATCTAGATCTTGTTTTTAGGTCCATATATTCCTTGGTAACAAATCACATAATATGAAGTGGCATGTAAATATATGAAGACCCTCTTTATAGATATCCAATGTTATTTCACTAGTTTTGACAAATGCCTACTAAAAAATCCCACTTCATGGGCAATGCTTATTCTAGTATAAACCATAAAATACACCAAATTTCCAACAAATTTTAATAGGGTACATGAGAGTTGTCCTTTACCTCTTTTTGTGTCTTGGGGCATTGATTTGCATATAACTTTACACCTATAAAAATAAGGACCTTTATTGGTTTATGTTCATATTAAACATATGCAATATTTTTTCAACATATTTTCTCTAGTTCAACCAAAGTTTTCTATTTTCTAAGTCTCTTTTAATTTCCATGCTCAAAATAAAATTTGTAGAACCAAGTGTTAGTAAAATAAATTTAAAAATAGAAACAAACGACAATAACAATAAAACACGAGGTTTATGTGGAATGTACCCTTGTATATGTAGGTAAAACCACGAGGCAATGTTGGATTTGATATTTTATCGTTACTTGACAAAAAAATTACAATGCTTTCTTATATCTCTCTTATGTTACAATGTCGGGGGTTGCTCCCCTTTTATACAATACATATGATGGTTCTAGAAGGAAGTGAAATATACTAGAAGGGTCTAGAAATTTTTGCTTCTGGGGATTCTTCCCCCAAACCCCTGGAGAGCAAGAGACCGCCCTTGCACCCTTAGAGGGGGATCTTGGCATCCCCCCTCTAACCTCCCTGCACGCTCGTCACATACGATCAATGTGTGTACCTAGTCAAGAGCTCTACAAGAAATATATGGAGATATGTATATTGGCTTCATCTCCTAACATTATTTAACTTGAATTCAATATGCAATAAGTTCCTTGCCTATGTTTTCAGCTCGAGTGCCATTTCCCAATGTTGTCTTCATCATATTTTCATAAGGCTGGAGAAATTTTGCACCATTCAAAGTTCTTTGTAGTGACTAGCTTTGTAAGCATATCTATAGTATTCTCATAAGCATCAATTTTATCCAATAAGGTCCCACACTCTTCCACCATTTTTTAATGAAATGGTACTTAATATCACTATGCTTCCTGTGATTATGAAATGCTGGATTCTTTACTAGAAGTGAATAACACTTTGACTATCATAGTGAAAAGTGATATTCACTTCTAGTAAAGAATCAAGCATTTCATAATCACAGGAAGCATAGTGATATTAAGTACCATTTCATTAAAAAATTGATATTCCCCCACATCATATTGAATTCATACATCAATCACTCTAGCCATATTGCCTCTTTACTAGCCTGATTTTCTACCACATATTATGCCCCAATGGTTGATAAAGCCACCACTAGATGCAACTTAGATTCCCAACTAACAACTCCACGAGTAAGAGTGAAAGTATATCATGTAGTAGAATGTTTTCTATCTTTGTCTCCACCAAAATCAGAATCTGCAAAAGCTTTAATTTGTAAATTTGTCGATCTGTAGCAAATGGAAACATCTGAAGCACCCCTTAAATATATAAGTATTCACTTCACAACATTTCAATGATTCTTACCAAGATTCACCATGATCCGACTAACAACTCCCACTGCTTTAGCAATATCCATTATTATGCTCACCATGGTGAATATGAGGCTCCCTACTACTAAAGAATACAATAAATGAGACATGTTTGTCTTGTTTGCTCCCATGCTAGGACATTGCTCATAAAACAACTTGAAGTGTGTAGGAAGTGGGGTGCTAATTGGTTTTGCATTATGCATATTGAAGTGCTACAAAATATTTTATGTATATGAATTTGACTTAACCAGATCTTCCTACATGTTCTATCCCTATGTATCTTCGCTCCTAAAATTTGATTTGTTGCTCTTAAATCATCCATGTAGTATATATGTCTCGTTTTCTTTGTATAATTTGCTGACATTGAAATATGTTACTTTATGCAGGAATCTACTGAGCGATTGGTGCTTGAAGAGAACCTAATCGAGGTTGTTGGTGACCCACCTCTACCCCCCCCCAAGGTACATGTATGTCTCTCCTTCTTTGAAAAAGTCATTGACTGTCCATGTAGTATATATGTCTCGTTTTCTTTGTATAATTTGCTGACATTGACATGTATGTTGTACTTTATGCAGGAATCTACTGAGCGATTGGTTCTTGAAGAGCACCCAATCGAGGTTGTTGGTGACCCACCTCTGCCCCCCCCCAGGTACGTGTATGTCTTGCCTTCTTTGAAAAAGTCATTGTCTGTCCATGTAGTATATATGTCTCGTTTTCTTTGTATAATTGCTGACATTGACATGTATGTTGTACTTTATGCAGGAATCTACTGAGTGATTAGTGCTTGAAGAGCACCCAATCGAGGTTGTTGGTGACCCACCTCTGCCACCCCAGGTACGTGCATGTCTCGCTTTCTTTGAAAAAATCATTGTTCGTCCATGTAGTATATATGTATCGTTTTCTTTGTATAATTGCTGACATTGACATGTATGTTGTACTTTATGCAGGCATCTACTGAGCGATTGGTGCTTGAAGAGCACCCAATCGAGGTTGTTGGTGACCCACCTTTGGTCCTCCCCAGGTACGTGTATGTCTCGCTTTCTTTAAAAAATTCATTGTTCATCCATGTAGTATATATGTCTCGTTTTCTTTGTATAATTTCTGACATTGCATATGTTACTTTATTTGCAGGCATCTATTGATGACCCTCCATGCCCCCCCCCCCCCCCGTGGGTACACGCAGTTACACTGCCGAGTACCGTGACTTACTCACGCATAGTAAGTAAAAATGTTATATTTGCTTAGAATTTGAACAAATGTATGTACGTAGAGTTGTATTTATTTTTATAGCTTGGTAAACTAACTTACAAATTTTGGTTTGTGTGCAGTCTCCGCAAATGAGAATGGATCCTCCTGCGGAGCATTGGCGAACACCATCGAGCAACCGAAAAAGAAAGATAGACTTCTCAAAATCCACTGACAGCGGCAGTGAAAAGGGGGATAAATAGAATTCATGTATAGGGTGGGTTAATATAATCCATGTATAAGGGAGACACACACATGTACTGTAAATCTCATGGGAAAAACTCTCTCACGGGAAAAACTCAACAAAAATTATTCAATTATATAGATTCATCAGAAAGGACAATGTAAATCTCATACAATTACCCGAGAATAAGATAAAATAGAAACCCCAATAAAATATGTCTTCAATGTAGCTACTCTTTCTCCCAAAAAAACTTGTGCTTCTGCCTCTACTCATGCGAACTTACTTGAGTGAGATGATGCACCAAATGAGCTAGGTGCCACACTATTTATACTAGTCAAAAACTGGAATTTCTACCTTACTGAGCTGACCTAACTTTCCCTAACTGGGCCGACTTGATTGGGGTAGTTTTTCCCATTGTTTGGGGCAGTTTACCCACTAAGTTGACTTGTCTATTTTACATGATTTCTTTTAGGGTTTTTACATTATCAAATACAATATGAATATTTATCAAAGGAAATACAATAAGAATATATTTTGAAGTTACATTCTTCAACACCATCCAACCATCAAATAATCATGGTGTTCTCATGGATTGCTCACACAAAACAATGAGTGGGTGTTGAGCTATAGGCCTAGAGCACCTAGACTACAAAGACTCATTATGTTTGAGTTGGTGTTGAGCTATAGGCCTAGAGCACCTAGACTACAAAGACTCATTATGTTTGAGTTGGTGTTGAGCTATAGGCTTTGGAGCACCTAGACTATCCAGACTTGTTATGAGTAATTGATGTTGATATGGTGGGCTTTGGAGCATATATACCGGTATATACACCAGTGTATATACCAGTTTATACATCAGTATATACACCAATATATACACCAGTGTAGATACAGGTATATACACTAGTATATACACCAGTGTATATACTAGTATATACACCTGTGTATATATACTGGTATACACCAGTGTATATACACCTGTGTATATATACTGGTATATACACTGGTGTATACAGGTATATACACTGGTGTATATACCACTCATGTATATACCGATATATACACCAATATATATATCGGTATATACACCAGTGTATATATTGGTGTATACACTGGTATATAAATCGGTGTATATATTGGTGTATACACTGCTATATAAACCAGTGTATATACCGGTGTATACACCAGTGTATATACCGGTGTATACACCAGTGTATATACTGGTATACGCTAGCGTATATATCGGTATATACACTGGTGTATATATCGGCATATACACTGGTGTATATACCAATGTATACATCAGTGTATACACCTATATACACCAGTGTATATACCAATGTATACATCAGCGTATACATCTATATACACCAGTGTATATACCCGTATAACACTAGTATATATACCGGTATATATACTAGGTAAACTCTTATTGCCTTCATAAGAGGTTCTTTCCAAAAATCATAGGTAAACTCAACAAAATAACCCAGACTTATTGAATATTATGTGATTCTCTCTTTGCGTCGAAGTCTACCCGCCACCTTTTAAGTATTAGACTTGAAGGTCCTCAACTCTAGTTGCGATTTATAAGTCTATGTCTATCTAATTCTGAGTGAACCCTAAACAGGATCCAACCTCTTGAAAATATATGAAAGGAGGGAATGTTATCAAGAATCTGACCCCAAATTTGCTCCATCCAGCATCGAGTAGCCGTTTCACATGCGAATTTTCCACAGAATCTCCCCACCAGCGTTCTAGCAAGATAATATGGGACTTATTCAATGTTAATCTACCGTCCGACCACCGGTTTTGCGCAACGACTTATGTATATGCCTTGCACGTATACAAAAGCTGCACATATATGGAAGCGGTTGCGTATATACGGAAGCTTCCCTATATGCGTTGCGCATATACGGAGGCTTTTGTATATGCGCAATTGCTTCCGTATATGTGTAGCAGTGCAAGGTATATACAGAAGTTGTTGTGCATATACAGAAGCTTCCGTAAATACGCAGCGCATATACGACAGCTGTGCATATACGAAATTTTCCATATATGCACAACAACTTTCGTATATATGCAGCTGCGCATATACGGAAGCTTCCGTATATATGCAGCTGCGCATATACGGAAGCTTCCATATATACGCAGCTGTGCATATACAGAAGCTTCTGTATATATGCTTCCGTATATACGTAGCTTTTGTATATGCGCATATACGGAATCTTCCGTATATACGTAGCTGTGCATATACAGAATCTTCTGTATATATGCTTCCATATATACGTAGCTTTCGTATATGCGCAAGACATATACGGAAGCTATTGCGCATATACAGAAGCCAGCACATATACGGAAGCTTCCGTATATGCGCATGTGCTTCCGTATATGCATTGCACATATACAAAAGCTTTCGTATATGCGCAACAGCTTCTGTATATGCGTTACGCATATACAGAAGCTGCGGATATACAGAAGTAGCTGCGTATATACGGAAGCTTCCGTATATGCGTAAAAACTTCTGTATATACGCAATAGCTTCCGTATATACACAACTGCTTTCGTATATACACAACTGTTGTTGCTCATATATGAAAGATTCTGTATATGTGCAGCTGCTTCCATATATGCGCAGCTTCCGTATATGCGCAAGGCATATACGGAATCTGTTGCGCATATACGGAAGCAGCTACGCATATACGAAAGCTTTCGTATATGAGCAGTTGCTTCCGTGTATGAGTTGGCTTCCGCATATGCGCAACAACTTCCGTATATGCCTTGCGCATATACAAAAGCTACATATATGCGAAACCATATATATAGAAGATTCCATATATGCCCAGCTGCGTATATATGGAAGCTTCTGTATATGCGCAGCTGCGTATATATGAAATTTGTTGCGCATATACGAAAACTTCCATATATGCGTTGCGCATTTGCGGAAGCTTCCGTATATGCGCAACATCTTCCGTATATACCTTGCGGAAGATGTTGCGCATATACGGAAGCTTCCGCAAATGCGCAGCGCATATATGGAAGTTTTCGTATATGCGCAACAAATTTCGTATATACGCAGCTGTGCATATACAGAAGCTTCCATATATACGCAGCTGCGCATATATGGAATCTTCTATATATATGGTTTCGTATATACACAGCTTTTGTATATGCGCAAGACATATACGGAAGCTATTGCGCATAGACAGAAGCCAACACATATACGGAAGCTTCCGTATATGCAGCCTGTTTTAAACATTCAAACATTGCTCTGATACCAACTAGCAGGATCTTGCGGAATTAAACATTGCTTGAGCCAAAATATTCATCGCATTGAGACTGAAATAACAGCTTTGAAAGGAATTCCATCAACACTATGCAAGCTGCAATTGCTGCTATTATATATGCCACAATACCCATATTACAGACTCTGTGGATCGACCTCGGATTGCGAAGTTCGTCACCACATTTATCACTCTGGACTTATGCCTAAGCACAATGTCTTGGGTCCTTTTAGATTTCACTACTTCCCGAAGGCATGTAGCTAATTTCAGGCTCCTGGGAGTCCCAAGATATGCTTACTAGCATACCCTCACTTACAGACTTTGACAGAGGGGAGTCTTCACCTTTCTGGTGCAATGTTATACCCAAACGGGCAACTTGCAGAGCATACGGGTTCGGCTCTTACAGACACAATTTTTTACAGAACGAGTCTTTGCCTTTCTGGTGCAATGTTATACCCAAACGGGCAACTTGCAGAGCATACGGGCTCGGCTCTCACACACCTAGACACTGTCGAGCGGACTACTTGCTCAGACGACTCTCTAACTTGCAGAGCGGACTACTTGCTCATGCAGACTCCAAGACTTCTGATATCTTAAATGAGCTCGCAGGCCTCATATTTATAATCTCCTAGCCAGTATACCGGTGACTAATGACTTACACTAACCAGTAAAAGGCTTTGATTCCCGGGGCATGGTGGGACCTCACCATGTTATCTCGTCCCTTAAAGGCAGCGCCATATGGGGACCCGGTACTCAGACTGACAATCTTCTTGACAGGAAAAGATTCTAATGGCCGACAAACATGGCCCATTACTATTACATCAGTCATTATTACAAAATATCGGGGAATAAAGCATCCCGAACGATAACATGAAAATCGAACATGGTCGACAGCATAAAACAAGGAGAGGCCCACCAACGGCTTCCTTAAAAGCTATGTACAGAGAAAAGATTCTTCAGACGGACTGGCAGCTTCATTCCCGGAGAAACTCGACGGGTCTTCAGGATGTATCATAACCGGAACCACACACGCAAATAGTTGTTCCTTCAGGACCAGGAACACCACCGCACACACAGTCAAGTACACCTTGTTCATAAAGATGCTCTTCGAGTTCCCTTCGTGCTAACTCATCCTCAATATAATTTGGCTGAGATTCTGTGAATCGCCAATATTCATTTTCTGGGAACTCATCAGCCATATCAGGGTACAGGAGGTCACCAAAACATTGTTCAACATCAGAACCATGAAGATACTCATTTGGACCAAAAACAAACTCTGAGGCGAATTGAGATTCAACCCGATAGTTTAAAGGCAGGGTCCTCCGGTGAACTTTGGTATCCAACCTCTTACCTTGGTCATCACGTTTAATAAACTTTTGAGTGACAGTTACAATATGCTGCAATGGGGTATACCTGCCACCATGATGCCTTAACTTAAATTTGAACCACTGATTGTGTTGATCAGCGGCTTGCATATCAGCTTCTAAGTGCAGAATGAAATTAGCCCTTCTCTGCACCCAATCTGACCTTGGACAGAACTTATCCAAGAAAATTTCTGTCCATCCGGACCATTTCCTGTGCTTCAAATTTGCTGGATCAGCACAAATTATTATGGAAGTTTGTTCACGACAAAACTGCAGAATTAAATTGTAGGTAGTCCATGTGAGATCTCCTTCACCAAGATCTACATACCAAATTGGACCTTCTGCTTCTTCATTACAATCAATCCAAACTTCTTTACATTGCCGCATCTTTTCTTCGGCATTTCTAAGACCATTAAAAGCACCCTTTTCCCAACGTTCGAGAATTTGCAGCTTACAAGGGCTTTCTTGAATTTGCTTAATTAGGGTAAGACTCAGAAATTTATCAGCTTCCTGCCGATCAGCATAATCTAATAACTGCTGGCGTTCTTCTTGTGAAATATCTTTATCCCATGGAGCTAGGAATAAAGATCCTGGAGGCGCTCTGAGCGCTTCATCTTCCTCTTGCATAGGAGTTTTGCCTTTATCAGCAACTATCCTGTCTTTCATGAAATTAAAATGTTGACGTGGGCCAGGTCCAGATCCAGAACCCGATCCAGAAGAAAACATCATTAACTGTGGAATATCTTTCTGCACAGTCTCACGAGTCAACATATCAGCAAGACAATTTAGATACCCTGGTTTATAAACAATATCATAATCAAAGTTACTTAACCAGAGAAACCATTTTAATATTCGACTGCTGTTTTCAGCCATCAGATTTTCATTCTTAAAAATACCTGGCATAATCTTTAAATCTGTTCTAATAACAAATCTGACAGGTTTTAAATAAAGAATAAAATGGCTAACTGTTCTTTTGACTGCCAAAATTTCCTTATGGCTACTTGGATAGTTTAATTCGGCTCCTTTGAATGAACCAGATGCAAAACCATAGATATTAGTTTTTCCTTCGATCTCTTCTAGTAGAACACCACCCCAGGTGGTACTAGATGCATCTGTCTCAATTATCAATTTTCCAACTCCCTGGGGAAGGCTGAGAGCTGGTAGGGTTTTTACTTTGGTCTTTATCTGCTGAACCTCCAAAGTCATTTCTTCAGACGAGGGAATAGGCTTCTTCTTAAGCCTTTGCTGCAGGCAATGGATATCAGCAGCTTGTCCTTTGTAAAATGGCCTGATATAATTTAGACACCCTAAAAATCTCTGCAACTGGGTTTTCTCAATTATCTTGTCAGGGAAATGTTCAAAAGACTGAAGTACATGTTTCTGCAAAACAACCTGACCTGCTTTGATGTGTAAACCCAAAAATTCAATATCTGTTCTGCCTACTTCCATTTTACTTTCAGACAGAACCAACCCATGCTTAAAAACCATTTCATAAAACTGCTGCAAATGTTTTAGATGCTCTTGAAGATTCTTGGAACAAATTAGGATATCATCTATAAACACTGCTAACCATGGAATGTCTCTAAATATATCTTCCATTCTCTTTTGAAATTCGGAAGGAGCATTATTAATTCCAAAAGGAAGAACTTTCCATTGGTATTGGCCATGGGGTACCACAAAAGTAGTTTTAAACCTATCTTTCGCCTCGATTCCAATCTGGTAAAAGCTTGACTTTAAATCAAACTTACTGAAGATAGTGCAACCAGTAATTTTCTGAAGCAAACTAGCTTTATCCGGCAAGGGATATCTAATTTTCTGGAGCACTGCATTTAAGGGCTTAAAATTTACTACCAGGCGAGGCTTACCTCTCTTCTGCTCTGAATGTTTATTTACCACAAAGGCTCTGCATGCCCATGGGCTTTTAGATGGCTCAATTAAACCTTTAGCCAACAATTCTTTTATTTCATTGGAGCAGAATTCTCTTTCGCTAGGGCTCATGAGCCGAGCCGAAGCTTTCATTGGCTTTATCTTTTGCAAAGGATCAAAAGGTAGTGAAACAAAATACTTTTCTCTTGTCCAGAAAGCATTTGGGCTTTCTGAGCAGCAATCCTTTTTCAACCTTTCAGTAATCCCTGCAAGAAACTTGTCAGCGTGTACTTCTGCAAAAGAAATACATCTTTCCATCTTTCCTAATGAAACTTTGGACTGAGGAGGAGAAGGCTGGGTTATTGGTTTACAACGCTGTACAAAAGTATGACTCAAAGGTAAAGAAACTGACTGGTTATTTATTGTACAGGAAAATATTAACTTTTGTGTGTCAATAGAAAATGGACTCACAGTGGTTAAAAATTCTGACCCTAAAACACAATCTTCTTTGACTTCATCTAAACGAAATAAAGATATAGAGCTTTTTACAGAGGATAGAGAAATAGGGAAATTTTCAACTCTACCAGTTAAATATACAGGAGAACCTTCAATTGCAAATCCAAACTCTTTAGTTTTTTCCCAATAAAATTGGGGAATGGCATTACCCCTTGCTAAATTAAATTGACATCCTGAATCAATTAAGCATTGGACTGGGTAGGATTTGAATTCATCAGGACAAAACTGTAAGGTAATGAACAGCTTAGGACCAGACACTGCACCTAACAAGATGATACTTTGAGATTTAGGGGTAGGAGAACTATCAGGAGAGGGAGTTCTTTCAGGTGATCTTTCAGGAGAATCTTTCTTTGTGCCACAAACCCTTTCTATCTCATTTGACAATTCATCCTCTGATGACTGGTCTTTTTCTATCAGCAGAACTGTCAATGCACTTTTTATTTCATCAGCTTCTTTGACTAAAGCTTTTAATTGTTGTTGCTTTTCTTTTAACTTTATTTTCAGCAATCTTTCTCTGTCGACTCTATGTGCCTGTCTATCTGAATGTCCACTGGGATAATCACAATATAGATCTGCAGGATTAGAAATCAAAGATAATTTCTCTTTTCCTTTTTCTTTTGTTAAAGCCTGCAACTGAGCTTGCAGTGCTTTCTTTTCTTCTCTTAACTCAGTTCTCTCATGGTGTCTAAAAATCGGAATAGTAGACAACTGTAAATCAATAGAAGCAATCTTCTTTTCTAACTGTCCTGGAGAAACTGAAGTAGAAAACATATATAAGTTATAATCAAATTCTGGCAACTCACACCCCCCAAAATGTGGGACACTGGCTGAATCAGACTCAGAAGAGGATGAGGAGGATGGACCACATTTAGCTAAAGTAGGAGGATCTTCTTCAAAATCAGAATCTGTACATGAAGAAGATTCAAAATCAGGTAAATAAATAATCTCATCGGAAGGATGAGGGGAATTAGAGGAAACTTTGTATAAATCCCACCAAGCAGGATCCAAGGTAGTGCAGAGAGCTGCAAGCCTTGGACGGGATTTTTTGTCTGGACATTTGCTTGCCCAATGACCTTTCTTTCCACAAATGAAACATGTATCACCAGATCCTTTTTCTTTTCTTCTTTTCACAAATCTTTTGCTGGAACGCTTGTATTCTTTAGAAAACTTGTGAGATTTGTGTCTATAGTGCTTGTGCTTGTAAGGTTTATCTAGGTGATATCTTCCGGCAGAGGTAAAAAATTTCTTTTTCTTTTTCTTACCTTCACAATGGCAATCTCCTTTGCCAAGGTGACCTCTGTTATGAGCACCACATCCCCAATATGGCATTTTTGCAACTTGCTTGCAGAAGGAAGCAGAAAACATTTCTTGATGCCTTTTAAAGTCCTTATCAACCCTCTTTTGTAGGCAATGTTCTTGCCATGTTTCAAGAATATGATTATGCAGTTGTGCTAAAGAAAGGGACCTTAACGGGATGTTTTTATCCTTTAATGCTTTTTCAACAGCATCTGGAACATGTCCAGGGAAGCTACGGAGATAGTGCTTTAAATAGGCTGGATCGCCTGACTTTCCTGAAGATATAATTAATTTCTGCATATAGCAGAAATATTCTTCTGACTTACTAAGATTGCACAGCCGTGCAGACATGAATAATGAAGCCATGTGGTCGTAATCCTCTTGATCTTCAGGACCATAAAATTCTCTCCCAAGGGCAGAGAGAATTTGCTCATCGGAGTCATTAGCAGCTAATAACTCATTTCTTGCATCTTGTGGCAACCATCGCCACCATTCGTATGCCAAACCTGATAAACCAGCAACTAACTGAGCACCAATCATCTGTCCAGTTAAATTGTGGTCTTGTTGCTTTTTGTATAATATCCAGTGAGTTAGCAACTGAATTGCATTTTTAATCTCATCTCTAGATTGACACTGAATGTTTAAAATAGGCTGCTCTGGCATTTGTGAAATCAAATTATTTAGATTATTGATACCAAAAGACATGACTTTAGGAGCAACAGACACAGCTTGTGCATCTGGCATATGGGTATCAAAACCTTCATGCTGGGTTTTTCTTTCATAACCGATTCTTCGGTTAGAGGATTCTGCCATCATATTCAAATCACCAATATACTTTGGATCTAAAACAGGTTTATAATTTTTGAAAGCATCGATCCATTCTTGAATATCTTGCTTTATCAAATCAGATTCACCAAAATCCCATTCTGGTTTATCTTCATCACGGGTAGATCTGAGAACTCCTAGAGAGGCTGCCTTAGAATGACCTTTCTTAGCTAATCTGAGAACATGGTCAGGAACAACATATTCCTTCTTTTTTAACTCTTGTGTTTTAACAGTCAGATTTGCTAAAACATCCATTCTTTTTTGTAACTTATCAGAGGCTAAAGAAATTGCTCTCTCTATCTCTGTGGTATCATGCAAAAGATGATCCAGGAGCTCAAGTTTGGTGATAACTTTATCTAATTGTTCTTTCTGAGCATCACAACTAGATTTCAACTGCAAGATATCAAAATCCATATCATCAAGATTGTGGGCAGTACACATTTGCTGCATATTACCCCAATTAGCTAATTTTATTTCATCTGACACTGTCTGATCAGAAGGTGTTGACTTGGCTGAAATAAATTCTCTTTTAGTCGAACCATCTGTAGCATATTGCCGAAAACCAGTTTCTGGAAGATTTCGACCAGGATAAAAGGATTTTTGTCCTAAAGAATTTATTCCTTCAGCAGAAGCATTTGATCTAGGAAGTGAGGAAAACATTCCTAGGCTAGGAAACTCATGTAAAGACTTTTGTTTCTCTTTTTGTATTAATTTTGTTTTTATCTTTTTGCAGGCAGGGCAATCTGCATGCTGACCTCTATGTTCAAACTGAGAAAGACCAGAATAAGACTCAGTATTTACAGAATTATTTTGTACAGGAGAGGAAGATTCTTCAAGAGACTTTTTCCCTATTTGATTAGACAAGGCTTGACGCCTGGCATTATGATATGAAGACAAAGCTGTGGATTTTATCAATGGGGGACCAAATCTTGGGATTGGTTCATCAGGATGGGATCTGAAAGAGGATGAAGCTTCATCAAAGACTAAGGGCTTTGGATTCATTGTAGCTCTGACTCTTTCTTGGTGTCTTAGCTCTGTGTATTTCATTTCCCAAGCTTGAGGATACTTTATACCAGTCCAGTTAAAGGTAATAGGAGTGGCATTTTTGGATTTAGATTTGGACAAGCGGGGATTTTCTGCAGTTTCCACCACGCTGCAGTCTGCAGACATCTGATGGACATGGGAACGGAGCTGGGGCAAAGTGTCATTACCAAAACGAACACAGACACCACCTTTTAATTGGATGATCTTAGAACCAGATTGCATATCAAATCCTTTAGGGAGGATATAAGCTTTTAGAATATTATATATATGGGGATCTTCCAAACTAACAGAGAAACGAGGATAAACAGTACCAAAAGCAGGACCATCATGTAAAGGAGCTGTGAAGCCTCTGATGACGGCATCAGAAAACTTATTATGACGGGTATCAACAATACAACATAATGAAGAAATAGCAAGACGCGGACAGACTAAGGGACCGAGACCGAGCTTAACAGCACCAAAATGTGCATATTTGAAATGACATTTTTTAGCCCAATCAATTTGTGCTTTATCAAGAAGAGTGATGTGAATAGGTTCTTGATTGTCTGTAAAAGAGACATCGATACTAGAGACTTTAATTTGAGTGGTAGAATATAGATTCCACCAATTTAATCTGTAAACGTCTCTGGGTAAAATCTAAGGTAATTCCCAATTTTCACTTGGATTCTGGTCATGTATAGTGATATAAGAAGCATCATCGCCAGAGGCAGATGAATCGAATTGACTGCTCCTTCTTTCTGCTAAAGAGACTTCTTGGTCATTGGCTGATTCACATTCTAAATTGGTCAGCTGAACTGTGTCCATTGTGGGATCCATTTGACTAAGGTAAGGGCTGACTTCTACGCTGTAGGTAACTATGTAGACTTAATCCCCTTCCACGGGCCTTACGGCTACTCTGACATCTACACTACACTTATACCTTAAGGATTCTCACAATTTCCTCATCGGTCATTTCCACCGACTACAAGACACATTTGTTCATAGAATGCGTAAATGATCAACCAAGCATTTTGTACACTTTTATAATAGCAGAAAACAAGAGATTGGATAAAGATAGATACCAGAAAACAATATGAGAATTTGAAACCTCTCTGAGTCCATTTTCTATTGACACACAAAAGTTAATATTTTCCTGTACAATAAATAACCAGTCAGTTTCTTTACCTTTGAGTCATACTTTTGTACAGCGTTGTAAACCAATAACCCATCCTTCTCCTCCTCAGTCCAAAAGCTTTCGTATATGCATTGCACATATACAAAAGCTTTCGTATATGCGCAACAGCTTCTGTATATGCGTTACACATATACAGAAGCTGCGGATATACAGAAGTAGCTGCGTATATACGGAAGCTTCCGTATATGCGTAAAAACTTCTGTATATACGCAACAGCTTCCGTATATACACAACTGATTCCGTATATACACAAATGTTGTTGCTCATATATGAAAGATTCTGTATATGTGCAGCTGCTTCCATATATGCGCAGCTTCCGTATATGCACAAGGCATATACGGAATCTGTTGCGCATATACGGAAGCAGCTGCGCATATACGAAAGCTTTCGTATATGAGCAGTTGCTTCCGTGTATGAGTTGGCTTCCGCATATGCGCAACAGCTTCCGTATATGCCTTGCGCATATACAAAAGCTGCATATATACGAAACCATATATATAGAAGATTCCATATATGCGCAGCTGCGTATATATGGAAGCTTCTGTATATGCGCAACTGCGTATATACGAAATTTGTTGCGCATATACAAAAACTTGCATATATGCGCTGCGCATTTGCGGAAGATTCCGTATATGCGCAACATCTTCTGTATATACCTTGCGTTGTTGCGCATATACAGAAGCAGTTGCGCATATACAGAAGCTTCCGTATATACGCAGTTGCTTCCATATATGCGTAGCTTCCGTATATACGCAGTTGCTTCCATATATGCGAAGCTTCCGTATATGCGTAGCTTATATGCAGAAGGCATATACGGAATTTGTTGCGCATATACAGAATCTTTCGTATATGCGTAGCGCATATGCAGAAGTCGTTGTGCATATACGGAAGCTTCCGTATATGCGCAACGCATATACAAAATTTGTGCATATATGGAAGCTTCCGTATATGCGCAACTTTCGTATATGTGTTGTGCATATACGTAAGCTTCAGTATATGCGCAATAGCTTCTGTATATGCCTTGCTCATATACGAAAGTAGTTGTGTATATATGGAATCAGCTGCGTATATACGGAAGTAGCTGCGTATATCATTCTTTGTGATCTTCATGCCCAGCTGTATTCGGGAAGGGTATTGATCTTGAGGCTCATATCAGTAGACCCATCTAACGGGAGATGGCACAGATAGATATGCAGAATATCACTCAATGCAGAGTGTGAATGATGTTTAGTCACAGAGGGAGAATTGATAGCTTGTTGACAAGCTTGGGCTTTACCAAAAGTAAAGCAAATCCTAACCTTTACCTTAAGGTTATGGATGATGAACCTGTCATACTATTACTATATGTGGATGATCTCTTTCCGACAGGGAATGAGAAACGGATTGGAAAGCAAGAATTTAAGCTAGCTATAGAATTTGAGATGATCTCTTCCGTATATGCGCAGTGCATATATGGAAGCTACGCATATACGGAAGCTGCGCATATACGGAAGCTTCCATATATGCACAGCTTTCGTATATGCACAGCTTCCGTATATGCAGAGCTTCTGCATATGCGCATATACGGAAGTTGCGCATATACGGAAGCGGGGCATGTACGGAAGCTTACGTATATGCCCCGCTTCTGTATATGAGCAGCTTCCATATATGCGCATATGCGGAAGCTTCCGTATATGCGCTGCGCATATACGGAAGCTTCCACATATGCGCATATACGGAAGCTGTGCATATACGGAAGCTTTCGTATATGCGCAACTTCTGTATATGCACATATACGGAAGCTGCACATATACAGAAGCTTCCGTATATGCGCACATATACGAAAGCATCCGTATATTCATATACGGAAGCTTCTCTATATGTGCAGCTTCCGTATATGTGCAGATTTTGGAAGCTTTCGTAAGGCGTTCTATATGCGCTGCACACATACGAAAACTGCATATACTTAAGCTGCGCATATACAGAAGCTGCGCAACGCATATATGGAAGCTGCGCATATACGGAAGCTTCTGTATATGCCCAGCTTCCGTATATGCGTAGCTTCCGTATATGTGCGTAGCTTCCGTATATGCGCATATGCGGAAGTTTCTGTATATGCACAGCGCATATGCGGAAGCTGCGCATATACGAGAACTTCCGTATATGCCCAGCTTCAGCATATGTGCAGATTTTGGAAGCTTTCGTAAGGTGTTCTAATACGCTACGCATATACAAAAGCTTCCATAAATGCGCAGCTTCCGTATATGCGCATATGTGGAAGCTTCCATATATGCGCTACGCATATACAGAAGCTTCCGTATATGCATATACGGAAGCTTCCATATATATGCATATATGAAAGCTGCACATATACAGAAGCTTCTGTATATGCGTGCAAGCTTCCGTATATGCGCGCATATACAGAAACTTCCGTATATGCGCATATGTGGAAATTGCACATATACGGAAGCTTTCGTATATGCCCAACTTCCGTATATGCGCATATACGGAAGCTTCTGTATATGCACAGGTTTTGGAAGCTTTTGTAAGGTGTTCTATATGCGGAAGCTTTTGTATATGCGCTGCACATATACGGAAGCTGTGCATATACAGAAGCTTCTGTATATGCGCAACTTTTGTATATGCGCATATACGGAAGCTTCCATATATACGCAGCGCATATGCGGAAGCTTTCGTATATACGCAGCACATATGCGGAAGCTGTGCATATACGGAAGCTTCTATATATGCCCAGCTTCCATATATGCGCATATACGAAAGCTTCCGTATATGCGCATATTTTGGAAGCTTCCGTATATGCACAGATTTTGGAAGCTTCCGTATATGCGCAGATTTTGGAACCTTTCGTAAGGCGTTCTATATGCGTTGTGCATATACGAAAGCTTCCATATATGCGCAGCTTCCATATACGCATATTCTGAAGCTTCCGTATATGCGCAGCGCATATACGGAAGCTTCTGTATATGCGAGCGCACATATACAGAAGCTTGCGCGCATATACAGAAGCTTCTGTATATGCGCAGTTTCTGTATATGCGCATATGCGGAAGCTTCCATATATACGCAGCGCATATGCAAAAGTTGTGCATATACGGAAGCTTCCGTATATGCCCAGCTTCCATATATGCGCATATACGAAAGCTTCCGTATATGCGTAGATTTTAGAACCTTTTGTAAGGCGTTATATATGTGTTGTGCATATACGAAAGCTTCCATATTTGCGCAGCTTCCGTATACGCATATGCAGCAGCTTCCGTATATGCGCTACGCATATACGGAAGCTTCAGTATATGCGCATATACGGAAGTTGCGCATATATGGAAGCTTCCGTATATGCAAGCGCGCATATACAGAAGCTTCCGTATATGTACATCTTCCGTATATGCCCAGCTTCCATATATGCGCATATACGAAAGCTTAAGTAGGCATTCTGTATATGCGCATATACGGAAGCTTCCGTATATGCGTAGCTTCCGTATATGTGCATATGTGAAATCTTCCGTATATGTGCATATGCGAAAGCTTCCATATATGCGCAGTGCATATGCAGAAGTTGTGCATATACAGAAGCTTCTGTATATGCCCAGCTTCCATATATGCGTAGTGCATATATGGAAGCTGCGCATATACAGAAGTTGCGCATATACGGAAGCTTCCGTATATGCGTAGCTTCCTTATATTCCCAGTTTCCGTATATGCGCATATACGAAAGCTGCCGTATATGCCGAAGCTGTGCATATACGGAAGCTTCCGTATATGCGCATATGCAGAAGCTTCTGTATATGCACTGCACATATACAGAAGCTTCCACATATGCGCATATATGGAAGCTACGCATATATGGAAACTGCACATATAAGGAATCTTGCGTATATGCGCAGCTTCCGTATATGCGCATCTTCTATATATGCCCAGCTTTCGTATATGCGCATATACAGAAGCTGAAGTAGGCGTTCCGTATATGCGCATATACAGAACGCCTATGGAAGCTTCCGTATATGCTCATGTATGGAAGCTTTCGTAAGCACTCCGTATATGCGCATATACGGAAGCTTCCGCATCTGTAAGCAGTGTATGCGTAGCTTCCGCATCTGTAAGCTTCCATATATGAAAGTTGCGCATATACGGAAGCTTCCGTATATGCGCAGCATATGCGTAGCTTCCGCATCCGTAAGCTTCCGCATATGCATATACGGAAGTTGCGCATATACGGAAGCTTCCGTATATGCGCAGCTTCCGTATATCCATATATGCGCATCGCATATACGGAAGCTTCCATATATGCGTAGCTTCCATATATGCGCAACGCATATACGGAAGCTTGCGCAGATATGTGCAGCTTACGGATACGGAAGCTTCCGCATATGCGCATATACGGACATATGTGGATATACTGAAGCTTCCGCATATGCGCATATACGGACATATGTGGATATACTGAAGCTTCCGCATATGCGCATATAGGGAAGCTGCGCATATACGGAAGCTGTTGTGCATATATGGAAGCTTCCGTATATGCGCATATACAGAATGTCTACGGAAGCTTACAGATATGGAAGCTGCGCATATACGGAAGTTGCGCATATACGGAAGCTTCTGTATATGCGCATATACGGAATGCTTTCGTAAGCTTCTGTATATGCCCAGCTTTCGTATATGCACATATACATAAGCTTACAAAAGCTTCCAAAAGCTGTGCATATACGGAAGCTTCCGTATATGCGCAGCGCATATACAGAAGCTTCCGTATATGTGCATCTTCCGTATATGCCCAACTTCCGTATATGCGCATACACGAGAGCTTAAGTAGGCATTCCGTATATGCGCATATACGAAATATTCCGTATATGCGCATATATGGAAGCTTTCGCAAGCTTCTGTATGCGGAAGCTTCCATATATGCGCATATACGGAAGCTTCCGTATATGTGCATATAAAACACGCAGAAATTAAATGAAATTATCAAGCTTGCCACTTGTCCGGCATGCAAGCTGGGAATTAACTTTTATCTCAGCCGCGGGATCTCTTCGTCCCCTCATTCAGACGATTCCAGAACTCTACAGACAACTGTTGTGGTGTTTGTTCCCAGGGCCTCATGGTGGGGAGAGGCCCTGATTATGGATGTAGTCGTGGTTGATATTCGGAAGAAATGAGGGGTGACTCTACAGAAGCTGAGAGTAAACCGGGGATTGGTCATTGTTGCAGACATGGTGGGGCTAGGAATTTACAGACAGAAATCAAAGCATTTCTGAGTTCGAAGCTGAGTTCTTGGATAGGTTAAGGTTTTTTTTGTTCATCCTCATGCCAACCTGTCTACTTACAGTCTTGTAAGGCTTGTGCCATATAGGCTCTTTTGGCACTAAGCCCTAAAAATCAATAGGCCTGGTATCGTGCTTCTAGAGCCAAAAGATAACAAAAAAAAGGATAGTAGTACACACAAATATAGATGTGTATGTCCAACCACCCCACCTTTATACCAAGATAATATGTCTAGAACATAGTATGAACCTTTTGGTATCATTGCGTTTGACCTTTTGGCCCTATCAGATATGAATTATGGGTCTATATTGTAACAAATATAAGATGTGACGAAATAAAAAGTAGTATATATATGTATATAATTTGGCTTTGTTATTCTATCTAAATTATATTTAGAAGAATTTTGGGTTTGTAAGATCATTTTTAAACTTGGATTTATCAAGTACCAAGAGGAATCAAATTTTTTGAGATATGATTTTTTTATCATTTAATTAAATAATAACAACAAATACACCATAAGAAATTTGATTCCTCTAAATGTTTGATGGATCCAAATTCAAGGTGAGTTTATACAGCACCAAGAGTCAAAATGAACTATAAAGCACTTGCTACTCTCAGTGCAAAAACATGATCCATGTTAATCTATAGAATATGAACATTTATATTGCACAAACATTGGCCCTATCGCTCTATCCAATTACATTTAGAAGGACACTAGATTTGCAAAACATGAACTGTGTTGATCCACACACTATCAGAATTTTGGAATTGCAAGGATGAAAGAGCTTATATTACACAACCATTGTAAGTTCACAAGGTTAAAATATTAGTGCAATGATACACCAGTATATATGTCTGTTTATGATATATACACCAGTGTATATGTCTGTTTATGATATATACACCAGTATATATGTCTATTTAGGATGATTATGATGACGATTGTATGTCTCTTCTCTCTCTCACCCCCTTTATCTCCATCCAACACTTTAAAACATAAACTTGTGAACTTAATAACGCACGCACGTTATGTAGATACAAAATGCTCACGCGTTTTGTAAAGAATAAACACGCTCGCATTTCGTCTAACATTAAGTGCGCCTGCGAAAATATTTGAATTTAACTATAACGCGCGTATGTTATTTGAATTTAAATATAACGCGCGCGCGTTCCTGAGCACCTAATCACCCACTCCTCCCATGCCCACGTGTCAGCCACAGTCCTATGTGGTTGGTTTAGACTTACCAAACTTGTGCTATGGAATTTACTGAACCATAGATAATTAGACATTTCCACCATTTTTCTCAATATGTTTGTTTTTCACTGCTCTCTACAGCATGACATACATGACCATTATTGACAAAATTTTAGGCATAGATAGAATTTTTTATGTATATTTCAAATATGTAATTTTTTTAAAAAATTATTGAGATTTTCTATTTATTTCCTAATTTTCTTGTGTCATCACTCCTTAAATCAAAAAACATATTGTTAGTGTTTATTCTGTAACTTTTTTTATTTCACAACCATTTTAAAAAAAAATTGTATGTTGCACTAGTAGACACTGACCTCTACATGCTATAAAAAATTCAAGTCGAAATAACGACATTAATACCTTCAAAGGCTGTACCCACATTTGATGTACCGTTCTCGAGGTTTGATCACTTACATAATTAAAAAATAAATAAATAAACATTTAATTTTGGAAAAATAATGTAGCACTAGTGCTACAGGTTCTATACATGTCTACCAATTTTTGTAGAACAAAACCGTCATTTAGGCACTGAAAGGCTGCACCCACAAAAACATATACCTTATCATTTGCCAAAAAAAAAAAGTGATTGTTAGAAAAAAATGAAATTTGACATAGTTATGTAAATTTTCAATACTTAAAACTTATATATTCAGAAACGTGACTCAATTTCCTACGTTTCATATTTTTTACTCGATGCAAGATATTTTTTGTAAGTATCTCAAAAAAACCAACTAAGTTGAGGGATGCCTGATTTTTCAGTTTTCTATTGCATCTGACGCGCCAAAAGTGACCCTCATTAGCTTGCACATGCCCATACTCTAGTTACATAGGCAAGCATATACACCAACTTGTATATTCTAGTGTGTATATACATACACATATTCTTGTGTATATATAAATATTTGGTATACAATATACACTAGGATTGGCATGTATATATACACTAGGCTTAACATATCCAAATTTTGAGTTTCTAACTAAATTAGGAGTTGGGATGTGGTGCATTCATGACAATGACATTACTTTCAGTGGGAAAACACTCATGATAATTTCAATGAAAAATTATTTGTAGTGTCCCCTCCCATCATACCAGCATGATAGAGAGGACGTGACACTAAATCCGGGCATCAAACCCCATATCCATTTAGTAAAAACTCATTGATAAAAAAAAGACATATACATGTGCATGTTATAGAAACACAGCGAAATTAAAAAAAATCATGTTGAACATCTAACATACATTCAAACATTTCTGTGACAGCCATTAAATAAAGACATTGCAGAATTTATAAAAGAGAATACTTATCTTAACAAAGTAGTCCCAAGCAACCAGCTATGCATCTGCAACGTTCCACCCAACCATAGGCCAATTGTGCTTATCAACCTCTTGATACAACTGCCACCCCGGAGCTGGGCATGATTACTACAAGGTACCAGGGAACAACAGACTCACACATAGCCAAACATACACCAAGATGAGCCAAGCCAATCTACAATTGGGTTTATCAGGCTGCTAGGAAATGGAAAGGAAGAATTGCTAAGCTAGTGAGCTCAACCACAGAGCTATGGATACCTCTACAAGATCTATTTAGCTTGGCACCCACAATGCCTACACACCCCACTCAAGGAAGTATTCCCTTCACCAATTCACAGTCCCTCAGGCCATACCTTCCAATTCTAGAGTGTCCCAGGTGTGCATAGAAGAGTAGCCAGACCTCTTGATCTTCTTGAGAGGTTATTCTCCCCATTAGGTTTATCAAGCCAATTCTTTCCACTACCACTCCAAAACTTTTGCTCACAGGTTCAAACCAAAACAGGGATGCACATAACAGCAAAACCACAATTATTGGGCATGATAAAAACGTTTTAACAGTGAGATGCCCAAAGATGGGGTTCCTACCAGCCCAGAAAAAACGTGGGAAGACCCAAAAGGAAAATGGCAAATGGGGATTCAACCCTGGAGAGCAAAGACCATTTTTAGAAAAACGCCCATGGGTATTTTGGGGCAAAAACGACCTCTATAAACCCCCAAAACGTGACTTCCTTTCTCCCAGCCACTGTGTAACACAAAAAACGAGCTCCCATCTATGGTAAAATGTAGGAAATTGGTAAAAACGTGATGGGAAAAGATCCAGTAGTTCAGACTGCGTGTGAGAGGAAAGACTGTGGGTTTAGAATGGCTTTGGGCACCATTTCATGGGTGTTTTCTTGCCCAAGTAGCAAAAATACGAATTCCAAGGTTGATGGCTTGCCCATGCACGAAATTGGCTGCCATACCTCTTCATTCCCAAGGCATTAACTGCCTCAACCAATTTCTGGAAGAATTAAATGATTGGGTGCATAACCCAAAATGGGTAGTTGGTGGTTTATGGGTTTTCTCATTGACACATGGATTAACACCATTGGCTCAAGGGTTTGAATAATTTCTCTCCCTATTCCTTGTAGAATCATGCCCCCATCTCTTTGTTGCATTGCATAGCTAGTTGTGGGTATTTTCATTAAATTCATATTTACATGATGTCTTATTTACATTGTGCATATCTAGCACAAGAACCATATGCATCTATTTTTAATTGCCGATACATAAAACGCTAAATCAATGGTGGAGCCTTGGCCTTGATCTCCTCACCATGATTAAATATCAATATTTACATCATTTACGATTTAATGCGAAGGGGGTCAAAATGGGGACATTACATTCCCCTCCCCTTACATTAGCACTGTCCTCAGTGCTCATCAAAATTGAACAAAAATGGATATGCCACCCTCATGGCATCCTCCAGCTCCCATGTAGCCTCATCGGGACCATAGTGCTTCCATTGCACCTTTACCTGTCCGATGGCTCGGTTCCGGAGCAATGTTACCTTCTTGTCTAGGATGCGCAATGGATCGGTTTGGAACTCTCCTTCGGGTTCCACCTGGATCACATCCCAATTAATCACATGGTTAGGGTCATGTACATATTTCTTAAGCAAAGAGACATAAAAAAAATTATGAGCTTTAGTGCTAGCAAGCAATGCAAGTCTATATGCAACTGGCCCTATTCTTTCAAGCACTTCAAATGGCCCACAATATCTAGGTGATAGCTTGGCACAACTCCCAAGCTTCAAGGAGCTCTTCCTTGATCTCACTCTAAGATACACATGATCCCCAACATTGAATTCCCTATGCACTCTATGTTTATTTGCATAGCTTTTCTGTCTATCCTGGGCTGTTTTTAAATTCTGCCTGATCTTGGTAACTTCTTGCTCCATTTCCTTAAGCAATTCTGGCCCAAGTACAATTTTGTTCACTGGATTGTCCCAAGTCACTGGTTCCCTACACCTTCTGTCGTACAAAGCCTCATAAGGACTCATTCCCAACGATGCTTGTTGCCCATTGTTATATGCAAATTCTACCAAGTGTAGATAATCCTCCCACTTGGATGGTTTGTCCATTACATACATGCGAAGCATGTCTTTAAGCACCCGATTTACTCTTTATGTTTTCCCATCTGTTTGAGGATGGTATGTGGTACTGAAGCTTAGCTGTGTACCCAAATCTACAAAGAGACCTTTCCAAAAATTGGAAGTGAACTTGGTATCCCTGTCAGAAATTATTGCCTTAGGCAACCCATGTAATCTGAAAATTTCCTTCATGAAGATATTTGCAATGGCATCGGCTTTGTGTGTGGACTTAACCGGTATAAAATGTGCTGCCTTTGTTAACTTGTCCACCACAACCATGATGGAATCATGTTGTCTCATATTCATTGGCAATCCTGTAATAAAGTCCATGGATATTACTTCCCATTTCCATTCTGGAATTGGCAGTGGGAGCAATAAACCTGCTGGATCTTGGTGTTCACTCTTCACCTGCTGACATTCCATGCACTTAGAAATGTATTCAGCGATGTCCTTCTTCATGCCTGGCCAGAAATAATATTTTCTTGCTGTAGCAATTGTTTTCTGATATCCTGGGTGACTAGAGTATGGAGATTTATGGATTTCATCCATAACAATCCTCCTCAAATCTGCCGCATTTGGAATATAGACTCTATTCTTATAAGTAAGAAGTCCGCCTTCTTCCAAATGATAGCCTTCATACTTCTTTTCAAGGTTTTGCTGCTGCAATTTGTCCTTTATCTGCACGTATACTTCATCCTCAGCAATATGGTTAACAATCTACTGCTTCAAATCTGGTTGACAAGTACTAAGTGCTGCCACATGCATTTCATGTACCTTCTTGCTGAGTGCATCAACCACCTTGTTTTCTTTCCCTTTTATGTGTTTGATTCCAAAATCAAATTCAAACAAAAATTCCAACCATCTAGCTTGCCTAGCATTTAAAGTTGGCTGATCAAACAAGTATTTCAGACCACAATGGTCTGTTTTTAACTCAAATTTTCTTCCCATTAAGTAATGCCTCCACATCTTGAAAGCATGTACTATGGCTGCAAGTTCTATATCATGAGTAACATAGTTCTTCTCATGCTCCTTCAACTTTCTTGACTCATAGCATATCACGTGGTTGTCTTGCATAAGAACTCCTCCAAGTCCTTGATTGCATGCATCGGTACATACCACAAAGTCTTTTTCCGGGTCTGCAATCTTCAAAATAGGTGCACTTGTAAGAAGATTCTTCAACCATTGAAAACTTTCCTCACATCTTGGTGACCATTCAAACTTTATCCCCTTCTTTTGCAAAGAAGTGATCGGGTTTGCAACCTTGGAGAATCCTTCGATAAACCTCCTGTAGTAACCAGCAAGGCCCATAAAAGATCTCACATCAGTCACATTCCTTGGAGTTGGCCAATTCATAATGGCTTCAATCTTCTTAGGGTCTACAGATATTCCTTCGTCAGAGATGATGTGACCCAAATAATGAATTCTATCTTTATAAAAGTCACATTTGCTCAACTTTGCATACAACTTATGCTCCCTTAGTAATTGCATTGTCATTCTCAAATGTTCTTCATGCTCTTCTTCATTCTTAGAATAGATGAGAATGTCGTCTAAGAATACAAGAACAAACTTGTCCAAATACTTGATAAAAACATTATTCATGAGACACATGAATGTAGCTGGTGCATTTGTGAGACCGAATGGTACCACTACAAACTCATAGTGTCCATACATTGTTCTAAAGGCGGTCTTATGAATATCTTCTTCTTTGATTCTTACCTGATGGTAACCAGACCTCAAGTCAATCTTTGAAAATACCTTTAATCCTTTCATTTGGTCAAAAAGGTCATCAATTTGGGGAAATGGGCATTTGTTCTTCACAGTGAATTTGTTCAACTGCCTGTAGTCAATACATAACCTGAGTGTTCCATCTTTCTTTTTCACAAATAGAACAGGTGCTCCCCACGGGGACACACTTGGCCTAATATATTTCTTTTCTAGCAACTCTTGTAATTGCATTTTCAATTCTAGCAATTCCAGTGTACTCATCCTGTAGGGTGTCTTAGACACTGGTGCCGCTCCTGGTGCAAGTTCAATTGTAAAGTCAATGTCTCTCTTTGGAGGGAGTCATGGAATCTCATCAGGAAAAACATCCATGAATTCTTGCAATACATGATAGTCCTCCAATTTAAGAGTTTCATTCTCTGTTGCCTCTAAAATGTGGGCTGCATACAATTGACATCCCTTCCTACAGAACTTCTTCAGCTGCATGGCTGAAGCCTGTCTAACAGAAGTCACCTTTGGAATGCCTTTTACAACCCTCGGGTTTCCTTCTTCGTCCATGTACCCAAATGTCTTATTGTAGCAGTCAAGTTTAACCCTGTGTGCTTCTAACCAATCCATTCCAATGAGAATATCATAGGAACCAAGTGGCAAAATATTTAGATCTGCATAAGTGAATAGCCCATCCATCTCTAATGGACATTTCTCTACTATTTCACTAACTTTTCTCTTGGTTCCAGTGGCTAGTTGAACTAACCATGATTTACTATGCTTTAATTTCTTAAAAGCACAAATCTCAACAATTCTAGGAGTGACATAACTGTGAGTAGATCCAGGATCAATCAAAATAGAAACAGATTGCTTGGCAATCTTAACTTCAACTTCAACCACGGTTGACTGATGATCTGCTTGGCGGTCGTCTACTGCTGCATAGATTCTAGGGATTGTCCTTGCCACTTGACCCACAGTTTCAGCTCCTTGGATGTTGTGAACTTGATTTGCATTCCCATTCCGATGTGGACAGTTCCTAAGCATGTGGTCTCCTCCACAACCCCAACATTGAAGTGGTTCTCTTGTCTCCTTTGGATCTCTTGGCTTATCTCCCATCATCCTAGTTGGCTTAGTCACAACCTGTGATGGTTTCCTTTGCTGATTCCGGAATTGAGGAGGCTTGAACCCCTTCTTCCTTTGATCAAACTTTTCGTTTTTCCTATCCTTCCATGCCTTATGGAATTCTAGTTTGCTTATGTTTTGATCAAAGCAATACTTGGCCTTTCTTATGGCCTCCTCTAGAGTTCGAGGTTCATCGAACTCAATTCTGTCTTTATATGACTGGGGCAGTCCACTTAGGAAACACTGAATTTTCACCTTATCATCTCGAATGTACTTGACATACCTCAGCAACTCCAAGAACTTGTTTGCATATGCTTCCATAGTCAATTGTCCCAATCTCAGCTCATGTAACTCTTTGATCTTATCATCATAGTACCTATCAGAGAGGTACTTCTGCTTGAAGTATTTCTTGAACTACTTCCACACAATCTTCCTTTCATTGATCTTTTTTACTTGCCTGATGTGTTCCCACCATATGGATGCTCTTCCATTCAAGTTGAAGATGGCTACCCTTGCCTTCATATTTCCCGAGTAGTCTTGGACTTGGAAATACTTTCTCATCCCAAGAAGTCAAGCTTCAGCTTCTTGACCAGACTTTACCTCTCCATCAAATGTAGGAGGTTTCGCCTTCTTAAATTCTCCATGTGAATTGTTCTTGCAGTGCTTCTTCCTCTTGCTTCTGCGAGACGAAGATCTTGAACCCTCAATGGATTCTTCAGAGTCAGATGATTCATTAGAAGATATTTCTATAGTATATGTTCTGTCTGTAGAAACTCTTCTTGAGCTACTGGCCCTCTTGCGAGAATTCCTCCTAGAACTACTCCCACCCCTTTCTAGATTTGATGTCTGATGCCCAGAGTTTATTTGCCTTTGGATGTCTGTCGAAATCTGTAGCATGGCTGCATTCAACTGATTTTGTTCTTCCTGAGCTTTAATCATCCTTTCATTATCTTCCCTACAGCTTTGCAAATCCACCCTTAGGCTTCTCATGGTGACTGCAATACCTGGAGGAGTCTCTTGATTTCTTCTCCCATTAGATTCTGTTTTAGCATTCTCAACATGTATGTTCTGCCCCATGGCATCTGTCTCGGGCTCATAGGGATCTTGTGCATCATCCATGATGTTGATTTTCTTGGCCCAACCAAGATCCAAAACTTTCCAACTGTACTATCTAGACTGTTGCCCTGATGTAACTGTGATTCTGCAAAATGTGTTCATCAACACCATTGTTAGCTGCATTATATTCTCAGAATTCATAACTTACTTTCATGCACGTGGGAAAATGTTATATTGACAATTTGTCAGATCATAGAATTTTCTCACAATTAATGACATATGACGGGGGGACGACGGGGGTCAAGGGGGCTTGCCCCCTTGTGGCTTCCGCCACTGCAGGGCGGGTCGAGGACAGCGCCCTCGTTTTTTTTTTTGTTTTTTTTTTTGTAAATATTTCCGCAGTTTCGGAGCGATTTGCCGAGTCCTTCTTAAATTTCAGGGCGATTTGACGATTGCTTCCACAGTTGCGGGGCGGTTTGCCGAATGCTTCCGCAATTGCGTGGCGATTTTCCGAAGGCTTCCACAATTGTGAGGCGGTTTGCCGAATGCTTTTGCAATTGCGGGGCGATTCGCCGAAGTCTTCTACAATTGCGGGGCGATTCGCCGAAGTCTTCCGCAGTTGCGGGACGATTCGCCGAAGTCTTCCGCAGTTGCGGGATGATTCACCGAAGTCTACCGCAGTTGCGGCATGATTCGCTGAACTCTTCCGCAGTTGCGGGACGATTTACCGAACTCTTCCGCAATTGCGAGATGATTTTCCAAACTCTTCCGCAATTTCGGAATGATTCGCAAAACTCTTCCGCAATTTCGGAACGATTCGCGGAACTCTTCCGCAATTTTGGGCCAACTTTCCGAATTCTTCCACGTTGCGGAACAACTCGCGGAATCCTTCCGCAGTTTCGGAAGAGAATTCCTTCCGCAGTTTCGAAAGAGAATTCTTTCCGCAGTTTCAGAGCAATTCGCCGAATTCTCCCGTGGTTTCGGAGAAATTCGCCGAATTCTCCCGCGGTTTCGGAGCAATTCGCAGAATTCTCCCGCGGTTTCGGAGCAATTCGCTGAATTCTCCCGTTGTTTCGGCGAAGATTTCCGAGTTCTTCCTGAAACAGACTTAAACAAAAATCTTCAAAAACACTTAAAACAATTTCCGAGTTCCTTCTTTTCTTCTTCCTATGATGACTATTGCTCAGCAGGAGGTGATCTTACCTCTGCAAACTATCCAACTTAACCAGTTTAGGCCCGATGCTGAGACCTGAGGTGATCAGGAAGGGACCTTCACATGTAACTGTAATCGGATTTGGCCCATAGAGGTCCAATGCTGCAACCAGCAGCTCTAATACCAAAATGTAGTGTCCCCTCCCATCATACCAGCATGATAGAGAGGACGTGACACTAAATCCGGGCATCTAGCCCCATATCCATTTAGTAAAAATTCATTGATAAAAAATAAGAAAAATCATGTTGAACATCTAACATACATTCAAACATTTCTATGACAACCATTAAATAAAGACATTGTAGAATTTATAAAAGAGAATACTTATCTTAACAAAGTAGTCCCAAGCAACCAGCTATGCATCTGCAACGTTCCACCCAACCATAGGCCAGTTGTGCTTATCAAACTCTTGATACAACTGTCACCCCCCGAGCTAGGCATGATTACTACAAGGTACCAGGGAACAGTAGACTCACACATAGCCAAACATACACCAAGATGAGCCAAGCCAATCTACAATTGGGTTTATCAGGATGCTAGGAAATGGAAAGGAATAATTGCTAAGCTAGTGAGCTCAACCACATAGCTATGGATACTTCTGCAAGATCTATTTAGCTTGGCACCCACAATGCCTACACACCCCACTCAAGGAAGTATTCCCTTCACTAATTAATAGTCCCTCGGGCCATACCTTCCAATTCTAGAGTGTCCCAGGTGTGCATAGAAGAGTAGCCAGCCCTCTTGATCTTCTTGAGAGGTTATTCTCTCCACTAGGTTTATCAAGCCAATTTTGTCCACTACCACTCCAAAACTTTTGCTCACAGGTTCAAACCAAAACAGGGATGCACATAACAGCAAAACCACAATTATTGGGCATGATAAAAACGTTTTAACAGTGAGATGCCCAAAGATGGGGTTCCTACCAGCCCAGAAAAAACGTGGGAAGACCCAAAACGAAAATGGCAAATGGGGATTCAACCCTGGAGAGAAAAGATCATTTTTAGAAAAACACCCATGGGTATTTTGGGGCAAAAACGACCTCTATAAACCCCCAAAACATGACTCTCTTTCTCCCAGCCACTGTGTAACACAAAAACGAGCTCCCAACTATGGTAAAATGCAGGAAATTGGTAAAAACGTGATGGGGAAAGACCCAGTAGTTCAGACTGTGTGTGAGAGGAAAGACTGTGGGTTTAGAATGGATTTGGGCACCATTTCGTGGATGTTTTCTTTCCCAAGAAGCAAAAATATGAATTCCCAGGTTGATGGCTTGCCCATGCACGAAATTGGCTGCCATACCTCTTCATTCCCAAGGCATTAACTGCCTCAACCAATTTCTGGAAGAATTAAATGATTGGGTGCATAACCCAAAATGGGTAGTTGGTGGTTTATGGGTTTTCTCATTGACACATGGATTAACACCATTGGCTCAAGGGTTTGAATAATTTCCCTCCCTATTCCTTGTAGAATCATGCCCCCATCTCTTTGTTGCATTGCATAGCTAGTTGTGGGTATTTTCATTAAATTCGTATTTACATGAGGTCTTATTTACATTGTGCCTATCTAGCACAAGAACCATAGGCATCTATTTTTAATTGTCGATACATAAAACGCTAAATCAATGGTGGGGCCTTGGCCTTGAGCTCCTCACCATGATTAAATATCAATATTTACATCATTTACGATTTAATGCGAAGGGGGTCAAAATGGGGACATTACATTATTCCTTAGATTAGTACCTCTTATGTTGAAGTCGAACTAGGTAATCGTATTTGAAGTATATTATGTGCCTTTCTAGACAAAGAAGGGCCCTCTCATTCTCATCCATTTTGTTCAAGCATTTAAAAAAATGTACACTAGTGTATATTCTAGAAAGACCACAGGTATGTATATACACCAGGAATATACACTCTAGTGTATATTACATTAGGCATATTTAGTGTATATTCTAAACTATATATACTAGTTATATACTAGTTGCACCAAGGAGCGATGTGCTCGACAACCCAGTATGTGGGAGATGTTCAGGCCAATTGGTCTAAAGAGTTGAATATTTGATATAATGCTAAAAGCCATGGAGGCCATATTAATGTAAACTCAACTTTTATTTTCATTGGTTATACAAATTGTTGTTTGATGAAGAATCCCTTCTCCTTTATGCTTTGAACCATATATGTGAGTTATGTGTCTTCTTTTCAATCTCATGTGTTATTTACTCTAAAATATAGTGCTTACTTGTAGATTGATAAAGCGATGGATAAGGTCAATGTCATCATAATCCATTTCCAATAAGGTTAACAAACATTACCACCAGTTTAACACTTACATAATATAAGTGGAGTTAATACCACCACTTCAAACCACATAATATAGGTGGATGCTAAAGATAATCCCATGAATACGTGTTACTCTTCTATAAGTTTTTTGACAATGAAAAATGAAATAAATTATTTTATTTTTTAAAATGTAGAGTATCTTCTTACCTTTATGCTTATAATTTTTTTTTCAAAAAACAATTTTTTTTTAATTTAATAGCTCAAATCTATGTTTTATTTGCACTACATCTTTAAAATATATCTTTAAGAGGATAAGAACAAGTTCTTATGTGCTATAATGTTTTTGGTGTGAAATATTATTTTTTACTTATCAATAACATCTTCTACATAGAACATTAAGGATCCTATATAAGTTTTAGTCATAAATAATGTTTTTAATTATATTTTTATTAAATTAATTAAAAACCTAATTATTCTACTAATACTTTTTTGTGTGAATAATTTTTTAATCTAATACTAAAACATAATGTTTTGGAAACTTCTTTTTTGCTAAAAACATGAGTATAAAATTGTAATATACATATAAAACTATAGATATTTGTATATTTCAATTATGAAAATTATGTATGTGTTTGAAAACAAAGTTGCAATGAAATCTTATATTTTTTTTTTTCACAGAAAAATATAACTTACTATTAATATGCGAAATAGTAAATAACACCAGCTGTCAGGATCATACATGTCTGCATGCAAATCCAGTAAAGTGGATATGCCAGACATAGCCAGAAGAGTCACCCATAAAAACAATATAATCCAGAGATAGTACCATATGTCCACAGAAATAGTCAAGGATCCCTCCGAAAGGAGAAACGAATCCCGAAATCACACCATAAAACATAGGACCATAAACATGTACCATAAATAATAAAGCCTACAGCAACAGCTGTCAGAGTCCCATAGAGTCAAAAAAGAGTATAACATAAAAGAAAAGCCAAAAAATATATTCATATCAACGATCATATCGGCCGCAAAAAATATATGAGAGCCAAGATGTCCAACCAGCAATTGGATCCAGGCTCTAAGTAGTATCTGCACATATAGCTAACCGGAATGTAAGAAAAATATCCGCATAATATAGAGCATAATAACAAAAATGACAGACAGACATAAAAAACATCATAATAATCAAGGCCAATGAAGATGATAGGACCCATGTGAAAAAAGAGAACCAGCCCGCCATTCCTGCCACATGATGTCCCCCGCCAGAGAAAGAAGAGCACGTTTAGAGAGAAAATCAGCATCCATATTAGCCTCCCGAAAGACATGCTGAAAATGGAGATGATCAAATTCGCGGATAAGGTTCCTGGTCGCATCCATCCAGTAACGGAGTAGCAGAACATTGAGTGTTGTTTTGCCACAAGCCCAAGAGATAATAGATAAAGAGTCACCAAAGATATTAAGTGAGGTGATCGATTTCATTCGTGCCCAGACGAGAACAAGCCAAAGAGCACATAGCTCGCTCCGGGTATTGGATCCATTTCCCAAGTTCAGCCAGATATGTATGGAAACATCCATGTTCAGATGTAAAATAGCTCCAGCACCCCCACACCCATAACGTCCCAACGCAGCCCCATCGAAAAAAGCACAAGGAAAGACAAGAACAGGGGGAGCAATTCTACAGGAGATCGCAGGAGTATCTCTCCCACACCTGATATCATGTGCAGCCATGAATTCCTGGTGTGCAGCAGAAGTTTTGAAGCAGATACCATCCCTAGAAGGTATTTTACCATCAAATATGCACAAGTTTCTAGCCTTCCAAACCTCCCAGATCATAAAAAAAGGTAGTGCAGAGCCACCCCCGTCAAGACGAGCCCAATGCTCCAGATTTTCATTCAGAGTGCCATGATTCCAAAGGTACTGTATGCCAACATTTGAGGCAATCATGTTCCAGATTTCTCTGATGAAACAACAGGTTGCAAAAAGATGATCCACAGATTCACCCTGTGTGCAGCAGAAAATGCACCACCCCGGGCCGCAATGAAATCTTATATATATATATATATATAGAAGGTGAAAGTATATTCAATGATGAATTGAATGATTGATGATGTAATTTTTGTTTATAAAATTTGTATGTATTTTACCTAGTGAAGAAAAAACTTCATAAAGCTTGTAGGAAGCTAGATCATTTACCTTTTTATGGAATGAGAACTTGAAATCAAAATCTTCATTGAAATTTGATGTTTGAGAAACACATATTCACACTTAAAAAAGGCTTATTCTTTACATTACATAAGCAAACAACCATCATTTAAAAAATACATAATGACATTTAATTGTTTTTAAGGTTATTGAAAATTCTTTGGACAATTACATATTTAGATGGATTATGAAAATATGAGTTTGAATATATTCACATTTAAGTTTATTCTTTACATTACATAAGTACACCACCATATTTTAACTTCTTTCGATAAAAACTGATAATGACATTCAATAGTTATTAAGGTTATTGAAAATACTTTAAGCAATTACATATTTAGATATATTATAAGAATATGAATTTTGGTGTCATTTTCTCGACGTGAATGCAAATAAAGAAGACCACTTGAATTCATTGCTAATAGTTACAAATGAAGCTCCATCCACCAAAATAGGACATGTTTTGTGAGTTTAGACCTTTCAAATTTCTAATTTACCTTTAATCACCATGGAAACTTTTTCACTTATGTAAAAAAAATAATAATAATAATAATTGAAAACTATTTTTTATTGGATAGTAATTTTTTTTTAAATGTAAATATTATCATATTTCTATTTGAAGAAGAAAGGACCATCTTCTCAATTTTTATAAAATGCTCTTGTAACATCTAAAACGATATGGCCGCATAGGTTTGTGACACATGTATAACTAAAAAAATAAGAAGATAATATGTGACATCAAGCTAGAAAATGTAACCTTAAGAGAAGAACCAACAAAACAATATTACAAGAAGTGGTTATGTTGGATAGGTTTTATTAGTAACATTAAAAGGTATACAAGGTAGATGACGTAGGAAATTGAACAATTTTGGGGAGTCTCTTACGCTTCTAAGTAGAAAGAAGTTGAAGGAAGGATGTAATAAAGGGGTAGAATTGAAACACGAAAGACCTACAATGAGATTTTGATAAAATAAAGTTGACATATTGTGAAGATTTTATAAATGCTAATTTCCTTATCAAAATTTATTTTCCAACCTTATAAGTTTAAGGAACAAACTAAATATTGTTGGGTCAATGCTAATAACCTCCATATACAATTTGGTGGTTGGAGTAATCCAAAATACATTAGGATGAACAAATCTTTAAAATTTGTGGTACAATAGAGGATGAGAGTGAAGGTTTACCATTAACCCTTAATAAGACAATATTAACATTACTAAGTTTCATAACATTATTATTGGTCACCTCTTCTTTTACCAAAAAATTATAATGACATTGTTAGAAACTATAATAACATTGTTAAGCTCATTTTCACCATAGCTAAGTTGATTATTTTGAGTAATTAAGTGTTATGATTCACAAACAAGAGGTTATGGGTCAACTGTTAAAATTGACTTTTCATAAAAAATTATTTGTTCTCTAAACTTTATTCGTATTTAATCACGATAATAAAATTCATCATTATCAACCTAATATATTTATAAATTATTCTATACTACCTTACAAACCTAAATAAAAATAAACATTATATTACATTGCTTTGAAATCAAGCTAAATAGTAAATATGTAAATACCTAATATTTTGATTTCAAAATAATATCTCTACATTAAAAATTAAATTAAAAAAAAAAGATATATATAATATATAAGAAAATAAAAATTGAAAATTGAAAATATTTAACCCATATTTATTTCAATTCATTAATTTCATTTATTATTTTGGAAAATATATTAATAAAAAAAAATTATTTCAATTCATTAATTTCATTCACTATTTTAAAAAAGATATTAATAAAAATAAATTATTTCAATTCATTAATTTCATTCATTATTTTGAAAAAAATATTAATAAAAATAAATCTAAACCAGTCATTATTTTAAAAAAGATATTAATAAAAATAAATTATTTCAATTCATTATATTAATAAAAATAAATATAAGCCAACTTTCTCAATTAGCCTCCATATAAATCACATCTTTGTGGCAATATGTTTACACCAAAAGCTTTGAGTAACATTAAAATTAAACAATTTATTCAAACTTCCACTCCGTGCTCTCCAGTAAAAATGCTAAGTAATATTCAATCCTTATTTTTCTCGTGTGCAGCCATCGCGAGAGACAAGAGCCAAAACAGGGAAAATGATGGGTGAGAAAGAAATTCCCAGATTGTCGCTGCTGAACGTATCGGACTTTCCCATCTTTCTGCAACCTTCCAATGTCTACTCTTTCTACTGCGATTAGTAATTGATCAGTTTGATCCATTATCAAAGGCAATGCTCGATACTGGAAATTTCGTTTGAGGAACTTGAATCAGAAGAAATAAACTCATTGAGACAGAATCCTAGAGACACAGACTCTCATACACAATTGTGGAAAGCTGCAAAATGCATGGACTGGCTAAATACAAAGGAACCCGCAAGCATGGTATACATTTCCTTCACACAATTGTGGAAAGATGCAAAATGCATGGACTGGCTAAATACAAAGGAACCCGCAAGCATGGTGTACATTTCCTTCAGGAGCATTCATGATATAGCCCTTCGCCAAAAACTAGTGGATTTCTTTCATGTGGATCATCCTTCGACGTAATAGTGAAGAAAACTTGCAGAGGGTTTATTGAAGGAAACATCCGAGCAAGGACTCGTGAGGGTGGATTAGGCGGGTATACAAATTCACAATCTAAATTTGAATGTCTCATATTGTATCTTAGCGCCTTTAATGAATTCAAATTTCAAACCTAAATGATATTAATGCACACCGTATATATGGCATGGGGCATGGGCATGGGACCACCTAAATGATATTAATGCACACCATATATATGGCATGGGGCATGGGCATGGGACCGGGACGAGGGGTTCAGCAGGATGTGAGGCCGCATGCAAATCATATGCGCATAGATGATGGGAGCCATTGCCTTAGAAATTCCTTAATGGAAAAAAAAATGCATGGCGAGTTATGCGGATGTCAGATGATATGTCAGGCCCCTGCAGCAGACTTAATTAGTCTGCTGCGGGGTGCATATGGCTTGCCGTCTTCCTCTCCCTGTGAAATGGGGGCGAGCCTTATTAAACAGACACACTCGCCATTAAGGAAAGCCTGTCAAGTGTCATACCCATCCCCACCCATCCATGGCATGAGCTATGGACGTCCATGGTATCCACCGGCTCCGGCGACGGAAAAGTTCGATGTCCAATCGGCCTGATACATTATTTACCACTGGTCGAGGAAAACAAAAAGGAAAATGTCATCCGAATTTTTTTGAAAATTTTGAATTTGAATTTGAGCCGGAGTATTAGCGCCTGCCAATTCTATTCATTTGGATTTAAATTTGAGCGGGTTCATAGTGTTGTTACCTACCTGTAACTTGGTAGTTGGAGGATTGTTTTTTACAGAAAGGAAGCTCTTTACCAGCGTCCGTGACCGTAATATTTTTCATTTGGCTGCCCGCCCTTGCTGGTATACGAGTTTATGCCATATGAAAGTCTTGACCAACATTTGTTTGGTAGGTTGTCGTCATCGATCCTATGAGTTTTTCACGATTCAACCTGTTTTTTAAAATATGTGGATTGTTTCAATTCTTTGTGTTTAACCTTTTAAATAATTTTATTGGATATCCACAGAAGAGATAGGCAATGTTTCGAGTTAAGAGAATCATTTAAAGATTATAGTGGGCACAGTACGAGGTCTTGCATATTTACACGAGTATTCCTACGTTCGCATTATACATAGAGATCAAATGTGGCCAGTGGCAGTGTTCTTCTAGATGAGAGATTTAATCCTAAAATAAGAGATTTTGGATTGGCTAGATGATTTCCCAAACGAGAAACTCATGTTTCTACTAGATGGTGTGGAACAATGTAAGTTGTGCAATTCATTTATATATTGATTATTCTTATCTGAACTACATGGCGCCTGAGTATGCCTTCCATTGGCTCCTGAGTATGCCTTCCATGGGAAATTAACGGAAAAAGCTGACGTTTGTTGATCCAGGAGGATCTAAGAAGACAAAATATTTGAAGTCCTCTAATCTCAGCAAAATTAGCACCAGATCGAAGGGCTCATCGAGACGATTCCAACGATGTTCGTTTCACCTCAAACGAACTTCGTATGAGAAAGTTATCGCGTTCTGTTGTATTGGTGAAACAGGGAAATTTGGCAAAATGGAGGTGCCATGTGGCACCACTGATAGGGTGACACGTGGCATCCCTACTATATGGGCAAGCTGACACATGGCAGTACGGACGAATCACAAAGTGACACATGGCAGTATGATCTGAGCTGGCTGGGCGTACAGACGGTGACGTGGCAGTGACTGGACGGTTGACTGGATGCTGACGGGGCGTGAGGTGGACCAATCCCAGGCTGCCACGTGGCAGCATGGAATTGGCCAATATGTCTAAGGCAAAAATTATGGCCTACGCAGGATTCGACCCCATGACCTCCCTTGTATAAGCTCTCCGCCTCCACCACTTGGGTTACATATGTTTCTTGGCTTGTGTGGTTAAGACCTTTTATTTAAACCTTAAAAAGTTTATATGGCGCACAAAGAGGGGGCCAACTCCAACCAATCACGTGGAGCTTGCGCCTTAACCTGTATTGAGCCACCACGTGCTTTTTAAGAACTTTGTTATGGTTGTAAAATGGGTTGGAGACCACGTGCCATCTAACATGGGTTGGAGCATGTGCTATAACAAATTACAACGAATTGCATGCCATAGGGTTGGAGCGCCACCCTTGCTTAACAAACTTTGGGATAAGACAAAAAATGGGTTCAAAAATATAAAAGCATGTGTATTTATAATCATAAGGGGAGCGCCACCACATAACAAACTTTGGGATAAGTTTAAAGGTGGGTTTATATGGTTTTAACCATATGCCATTTTAAAAAGGTATTTTTTAAGTATGTTTGTTTATTAGTTAATAAAGAGCCCAACCACATGATAACCAAACTTGGAGGTTTTCAACCATATGCCCAATTAGGCAAATTTGTTGTAACTGAAGAATCATGAGTGGCAAATGGCATATGAGGGGGTTTATAATTTTGTCCAAAACACTCCAAGGAATCGGGAGTCCCGATCTGAGATAATGGACGTAGGGAGTCCAAAGTGAACCCATACATGCTGAAAGAAAAGAGAAGCAGCCTGCTCTGCAGTGACCTGCTTTTTACATGGCATAAGAATACACATCTTGCTAAACCTATCCACGACCACATACAAGTAGTCATGACCCCTCCTAGACATAGGCAAACCCCCCACAAAATCCATGGAAATGCTTTCCCAAGGATGGGAAGGAACAGGAAGTGGTGAGTACAGCCCCAATTTTCTATTAGTGGGCTTACAAGTAGAGCACATCACACACCCCTTTACATATTTTGTTACAATGTCTTTCATGCGAGGCCAATACACAAGTCTTTGCAAATGAGCCAAAGTCTTACCTACCCCAAAATGCCCTGATACAAGAGAAGTACGAGCTTCTCGTATTACATGGACTCTTTCACTGATAGGAACACATAACTTGCCCAAATGATAGAGCAACTTTCCCTGCAAATAGTAGTCTTCCACCTGTGTGCCATTGGTTAGCTTCTCATAAATCTCCTTGAAATCATCATCAGTAGCATACTGCTCAATATAACTTTCATGGGACAAAGAAGCATTTTTCAAAACAATAGATGCAACAATAGGAGGTCTAGAAAGCATATCTGCCACTTTGTTACTAGTACCCTTTTTGTACTTGATCACTAGATGGAATTGTTGAAGAAATCCCATCCACCTGAAATGACGAGCTTGCTGGAGCTTAGTCTGGGACTGGAGATACTGTAAGGGCTGATGATCGGTATGGATGATCGTCTCCTTACCCATCAAGTAGTGCTTCCACTTCTTGACACTCTGAACCAAAGCATACAACTCTTTGTCATAGGTGGGGTAGTTGATCACTGCTTGAGTAAAAGTCTCTGAATGGTAGCAAATAGGCTTGCAGTGCTGCATCAATACTGCCCCCATGGCATATCCACTGGCATCTGTCTCTATCTCAAATGGCCGCTGCAAATCAGGCAAGGCTAGGACTGGGTCATGACTACTTGTATGTGGTCGTGGATAGGTTTAGCAAGATGTGTATTCTTATGCCATGTAAAAAGCAGGTCACTGCAGAGCAGGCTGCTTCTCTTTTCTTTCAGCATGTATGGGTTCACTTTGGACTCCCTGCGTCCATTATCTCAGATCGGGACTCCCGATTCCTTGGAGTGTTTTGGACAAAATTATGGTGTATGATGGACACCAAGCTAAAGAGGAGCACCGCTTTCCATCCACAGACCGACGGACAGACAGAGGTAGTCAACAGGACAGTTGTCCATTTGCTTCGAGGCTATTGCAACAAGCATCCTAAGTTATGGGATGAACAGATCCAGTATGTGCAGCATGCCTACAACAGGGCTATGCATTCTTCCACTCAGAGCTCGCCATTTGAGACATGCTTTGGGTACTTGCCAGAGACTCCATTGGACTTGACTTATGGGAGAGAGGTTGATTCAAGCACTTCCAAGGATGAAGACAAAGCCCGCAGGTTCATTCAGAGAGTTCAACAGGTACATCAAGCAGTGCAAGAGCAGTTGGAGAAGAGTCAAGCCCAGTACAAGGCTCGCCATGACAAGCATAGAGTTGATCATCAGTTTCAGGTGGGAGATCAAGTGTGGCTTCACATCAGTAAGGAGAGGATGAAAGGAGAAGGCAAGAAGCTCAAGCCCATTAGATATGGTCCCTTCACCATCTTGGAGAAGATTGGGACAAATGCTTTTTGCTTAGAGCTACCGCCATACATGCAGATCTACTCAGTGGTGAATGTGGAGAACTTGAAACTCTATGAGCCTCCCATGATCATGGATGAAAGGGAGAATGTCTCATTGCCATCAGTTGATGAATTTTCTCCTGAGTACATGGATGAGCTAAAGGAAGATGTCATCTTGGACAGAAGGACAAGGACTTCTCGCAGAGGTGATGTTGATTATCTTCGAGTGGGCATCAGAGGCACTCATCCAAGCAAAGCCAAGTGGATCAAGAAGGAGAAAGTGAGGGAGCAATTCCCTCACCTATTTGTTGATTAGTAAAGGCTTTTGGAGGCCAAAAGCTTCTCAGTGGGGAGGAATGATCCAGGAGGATCTAAGAAGACAAAATTTTTGAAGTCCTCTAATCTCAGCAAAATTAGCACCAGATCGAAGGGCTCGTCGAGACGATTCCAACGACGTTCGTTTCACCTCAAACGGACTTCGTATGAGAAAGTTATCGCGTTCTGTTGTATTGGTGAAACAGGGAAATTTGGCAAAATGGAGGTGCCACGTGGCACCACTGACAGGGTGACACGTGGCATCCCTACTATATGGGCAAGCTGACACATGGCAGTACGGACCAATCACAAAGTGACACATGGCAGTATGATCTGAGCTGGCTGGGCGTACGGACGGTGACGTGGCAGTGATTGGACGGTTGACTGGATGCTGACGGGGCGTGAGGTGGACCAATCCCAGGCCGCCACGTGGCAGCATGGAATTGGCCAATATGTCTAAGGAAAAAATTATGGCCTCCGCAGGATTCGACCCCGTGACCTCCCTTGTATAAGCTCTCCGCCTCCACCACTTGGGTTACATATGTTTCTTGGCTTGTGTGGTTAAGACCTTTTATTTAAACCTTAAAAAGTTTATATGGCGCACAAAGAGGGGGCCAACTCCAACCAATCACGTGGAGCTTGCGCCTTAACCTGTATTGAGCCACCACGTGCTTTTTAAGAACTTTGTTATGGTTGTAAAATGGGTTGGAGACCACGTGCCATCTAACATGGGTTGGAGCATGTGCTATAACAAATTACAACGAATTGCATGCCATAGGGTTGGAGCGCCACCCTTGCTTAACAAACTTTGGGATAAGACAAAAAATGGGTTCAAAAATATAAAAGCATGTGTATTTATAATCATAAGGGAGCGCCACCACATAACAAACTTTGGGATAAGTTTAAAGGTGGGTTTATATGGTTTTAACCATATGCCATTTTAAAAAGGTATTTTTTAAGTATGTCTGTTTATTAGTTAATAAAGAGCCCAACCACATGATAACCAAACTTGGAGGTTTTCAACCATATGTTCAATTAGGTAAATTTGTTGTCACTGAAGAATCATGAGGAGAATGTGATGAGGGCTAACTCAAGCCTATATAAACCCCCTCATATGCCATTTGCCACTCATGCTTTGGAGTAGAGACTTTGTAGTTAAAGGAGAGAAGGGAGATTGTGTAGCTCTGCAGGAGGAAGGTTCGAGTGTTTATACTCGTTTTACACCGTCTTCAGGCTTCGGAGTTGCTGGAAGCAGTTTTGTTGTGTTTTGGGCAGCGGTTCTCTTCCTGGCCATTGTCGCCAAGGTATCATTATATCATTGCCATGTATTTTGCCTTTATGCTGAGATTATAGATCGGCCCTCCTATTGAGAAGCAGGCCCGGAGACGTAGTCCATCCTGGACGAACTCCGTTATCAACTTGTTGCCTTTATGTGTGTATTGTCTATGCTGTTTGGTTCTCTTCTTATGAATTTGTGAGTTGTATTCATGCTCTTTATGCAATTCATGTTAACGTCATAGAGTAGCAAAGATCTTTTTTTCGGATCATTTGTAGTAATGCAATCGTGATTTTGAGATCGTGAGTACAAGAAAGTCTATGGATTAAAGATTTTCTGCCTCTAATAACAAGAAATTTTATTAGATGAGCTTGGTTTGAAGATTGTGATAAGAAGCTCATGTACCAGCACAGAATTTAATAGTCAAATTCTTAACTGATGGAAATTTTTAGAGATTATCAATTTCTTGGGGAATCGTTGTTCACTCGTCTTCTTCATCACTGGATTTTTCATATTCTTCATCGCTGGAATATTTAGAAGAGTCCATGCTATCATATAACTCAAAATCCGAATAGTTATTGATATATCCAACGTCACTATAGAATCTATTAAACCATATGCAACAAACTCCCTTATTCTTGTAGTGACAATTTGGTAGGTTTTTTCATCATATGTAAATCCTTCAATTGAATGTTTCAATGCTTCCTTTCTGATTTCAGAACAATTTGAAATATCCATGATAATATTTGCCAAGCATTCTCCTGTAACAATATTGCGCCTAACATTGCTGCTGCAGGAATCAATTGTATCCTCGTAAACATAGATGATAATATCCTCTGATTTTGTAATGTGAGATCCCTAAGAAAATCTCATTCACAATATTAGGTGGTTTTGAAATGTGGCTAAAATCTCACCTTCTAAATTACAAAGGCGAGTTGTTCGATCGGACTGGTCGTAACTGATGAACTTGGAAAAAAATTATTTAAATAGTAGAGCTGGAATGTTGTGTGAATATTTGTTCTCTTTATGAGAACTGGATTTTCACAACTTGTTTACTACTTCCAGCTGCCTCGAGACCTATTGCAGGACCATTCTACCACTGCCACATAGTAGAATGAATAGCTTCTCCACCATAAAGATTCGGAACAAAATTGACTTCTTGTAGATTTTGAACAAAATTGACTTCTCGTAGACCTTTTTATGGATTACCATGTTCGGATTTCCTGGACTTCCAAATTTAAATTTACTGACACCGGGATTGTAATTAAGAGCTGACTGAAACTGATATTGTAAATTGCTAGCTGGTTCTGGTATTGTAAACAACTAAGTGTAATCTTTTAATTCGAAAAGCTTGAACAATCTCTCTAACCGATTATAAATCATGCCCCTACAATTTGGAATATGATCAAGATCCAAATCGTAAATCGTTCCCTGAAAGAGTTGTTTGTGGGTTGTAGTTAATCCTGCTTTTATGGATGGAATTTCAATGCTTATAAAAATTTGTGGCTGCTCGAACACAGTAACCATAATCAATGAATCATTATGGGGATTGTAACCATTATGTGCTTGTCATTAAGTAAAAGCCACAATTTGATTTGGATGTCACATGAATGGAACAATACAGGTCATAGTCCTGTTATCATTGGTATGAATAATAAATATTATGTCGTCAGCCATGACCAATTGGGTAATATCACTCATCTCAATATCAATATCAAAGGTCTGTAAATAATAATCCCTACAAATATTTGGCAGCTTCGTGATGTTGGTGATGAACTCTCGGTCACGAAGGAGGTGAAACCAATTAATAGATGATGATGATCTCACTCTATTTTCTCCTGGTTGTTGTTGACCTTGGTTCTCATTGTGGAAGGTGAATGATGAGGATACCCCATTCACAGCTATGTCTGGTTGTGCCCATGACATAATATATTCTCCATTTTGTTTTCCGTTGGCCTCTTCGTATCTGCCCTGGCTTGATCTTCTTCACTTTCACCCCTGCGGTATAAATGTTGTGCCTGTATGGTTTGATCTTGATCTTAAGCATGATTGGACAATTTGTACACATTCAAATTCCAATTGATATGTTTATCCGTTCGAATAATAGAATGGTGACCATTCTCTCTGACTTTTTCTCCAACTGGATGAATGCCGGTCAATTGTATCTGTAAAATGTCTATTGATAATACTTTACATTAATAAAGTATGAGAGAAAGAATGTGATTGGTCCCGAACTACCCAATTTAAGATCTGAGTCTATACTCATATTATAGAATGAATGAATATGTTGATGATCTTTAACTACCAATCTGAGACAACAAGTGAATAGCAAGATGTTTTAGCTTCTTTGGAGCTCCATCCCATGCGTACTCCAGCTTCCCCAGTGTCCAGGACATCATATATAATGAGCACACTCAAGCTTAAAGAGCTACATATTAAACTTGAAGAGCTATTGAAGACATTGTATGATTGCAGTACTTTATACCAATCTGGGAAGTTCTTCCCTTATATCTTGATCTTGATATCTTCATTTGCTTCCTTTGGCCTCTTATTATTGAAGTGCTCTGCCATGTGTAGCCTCTTATTCGGAAATGAGAGATATATTTTGAATCTAATTATATGTGCGACTTGGTCAATGTCATCGGCTCACATCCACAAATATCAATATGTTTTTCACTTCACGTATTTCAATGTTTTCTTATGAATGTGAAAAAGAAATTCAGTAACATCTTAAATTCAATATCATAATGTCTTATTTTTAATTATAATTTAAAAGAATAAAAAATAATTTTATTTTATTAAAACCAATAAAAAATTATGAATAATGATAATTCAAATATTTATTTTATTTTAATTATAATTTAAAAGAATAAAAAATAATTAAATTCAACTGTTAACTTTATTAAAATCAATAAAAAATAACAATTATAATAATTCAAATATTTAAGTAAACTTTTTAAAAGTTATTTTTTTATTATTTTTAAAATTTAAATTAAACAAAATAAAATTTAATGTACAAATATGTTATTTATAATTTAAAAAATTATTTTAAGTGGTTGATTTATCAAAAAAAAATAATAGATATAAGTTATTTGAATAATATATTTTTCTTATCTTTAAGCTATCTTAACCAAATAAATCTTGAAAGAAGTTATATGAATATTTTCTTAACTTCATTTTTTTATATTTTTATATAATTTCATATTTTTTATTTATATAAAAAAAATGAAATTATAATTTCATAATTTCAAAATTATAAAAAAATGAAAATATAATTTTTTATTTATAATTTTATATTTTCTTAACTTTTTAAATGTAATTATTTATATATTCTAATCAATATACATTTAAAAAACCACCTCTCACTTAGCTAACTTATCTTCAAAGCAAATAATTATACATTTTCAAGTTGATTAAAGTGGTTTCTTAGAGATGTCTCCTCGAGTTTTAGTTTTATGTTTTTAATTCTTATCAATCCACATTAAAAACACTATTTATTAATAATGTTAATATGTTTTGGAAAGAAACATATATGTAGAAAAAAAAAATTCTATGTGAAAGCATATGTATTACTTGGATGTACGTTATATTTCTCTTAAATTATTTTGTATGGGTGGTTTTTGTAATGGTTATTAGAATTTTTAGATTTTTCATTTTGTTGAAGCAGCTAAATGATTTAACTTTCCACCACTAGCACAATATATCCTATAACAATTTATTTTTATTTCTAATTTATAGCACCCCTTTTACAATGGAGATCATCACTTGAACTTTGAAATCTCAACTCTAAACACCTCATTTACTTTCATCAAATCAAAATCCTAGCTTCCACCTCCCATTGTTATTATCATCTCATAAGTGAATCCCTCAAGATATAAAAACACCTACACAATTTGAACCCATGAAGATTGTTATAAACTCAGTAAACCTCGAACCTACCTGTCCTTGATCTTTTCTTTTCCTTTTTGGGTGGTTTTTCCTCTTTTTCTATGTATTTCTAGTATCACCTATTGCTCTTTTCTTATCTTAATCTACATTTAATCCCGTACTTTATTATTATCATTCTCATCCTTGCACCTTAATTTACAATATTATAATTTTATGTACTATTAATTACTTTATGTTTTTTAGTAATCCCTTTTCAATTCCACGATGCCTTTAATTAATTATACATCGTCCAATTTCCCTATCTAATTGTGAATATTTGAAATTTCTTCTCCTTATAAGTATTTCTCAAGGGCTAATTTTCTTTTCTCATAGACTTATTTCTCCTATTTTAAATTATTGTTTCTGAACCATAATAGTTATATTACTAAAATGCATTTAATTACTTGCGCTTTTTCTACATCATTCAACTTTATGCAATCTCTTGATTATGGATGGAAAGTCCAATGGAAACCTTTGGAAAATGTTAAACTCCAATACAATAAAAAAATCCATAAATTTTGACACAATGTCAAATTTGCCAATGTTTAGTGAAAATAATAGTGCTTTGCTTTGTTGATACCAAAACATATTCCAAACAATTTGCTCCATTGTATATTGTTTGAAAATAATGAGAAATATTTTTTAGAATGTCAAATCTATTCACATCACTTACACTGGAATTATTGTTTAAGTTCAATTATTACAAATTATTTCCTTCTTTGTATATTTATTGAGTTATTGCTTGAATTATTATTATTAATATTGATAATTTGTGATTAACTATAAACATACACTTTCAAAATAAAAGTCGGAGAGGTTGGAGTTATTCAATGGTGTTTTAAAAATAAGATTAAGTTGATATTTGTTTACATGCAATTGCGATTGTGAATGAAAATTTTTAACGTATTTAGAGAGACTAATTAATGTATTGTGACAATACTCATGGAATAATATTCACTATGTTGTTAGTGTGGGAAATCATTAATTAAATAAGATACCACATTCCTTGAATATCATTCAAACATTTATTGGTATAATAAATGCAATAATAATTGGTAATTGGCATAAACCTTTTAAAATATCCATGAGAAAATATATATACATGCACATATGTATATACATATACATATAATTATATTGAGTATGATGAATAATTTAACGTGAGAATCATGATTTGGGTAAACATTTATTAAATAATAATCACCAAAGAAATGATAAATAACTTTTTTAAATTCAAATTTAAATTTCCAATCAAACTTCAATTCTACAAAATACCCACCCACATGATTAAACCTCCCAAAAAACTGAGACCCTTGTCTTGGTAGCTGAGGATGAATAAAGATGATTTCCAGCATTGATGGACCCTATTGGGATGCAGCTTACTATTTTTCGATGGTTCCTCGAAAGGCAATCCTGGTATGGCAGGCGCGGGGGGAGTCATTTTTTACTCCAAGGGGAACAAGCCGAAGGAGTTTGCCTAGGGCATTGGAAGAAAGACCAACAATGGAGCAGAATGGCTTGGTCTCATCAAAGGGCTAGAGATTGCAATAAACCTGGGAATAAAGAAACTGACGGTCTTCGGAGACTCCTTAATCATTATTAGAGAAGCCAGATGCATTATCGACAAAAGAAAGACCCCATCTAAAAAATGCATCATCTCTTAATCTGCATCAATATATACTTTCATGAACTTACCTTTCTTCATATTCTGCGAGGGTTAAATGGGAAAGCTGACAGAATGAAAAATATAGGAGTCGGGCTCTCCTATGGCTCTCTAAGTTGTGACAATTTTACTTATGAAAACTCTTGGATTCCCTAGTCTAAGGCTCTCCCTTAGAGGCTGGGTTCATGCCACCCCTTATTGGCCCCCCCATTACCATTGGGTTCATTACTTTAGAAGTTCAATTTTTTTGTTTTTTTGGGAAACTTCCCTTGGAAAGCCGTCGGCCACCTTACTCCTCGTAAGCCTCCCTCACATGCACGAATTTATGGCATTAATCCAGCCTGCCAGTTGGTCGGCATGCGAGCTGGTAGTTGTGGTTTATCAAGGCAGTCAGTCGCTCCTCAGCATTAATTCCACCATTGGTTCTAGAACTCTGCATTTGCTGGTTTTTGTATGTTTGAATTTTCATCAAGTTGATAGGAATATGGAGCACCATGGTGTTGCGCGTCCTCAGGGAGGGGGAGATTTGTTCTACCGTGCTGTTGGGCGTCCTCAGAGAGGGGGCGAAGTGTTCTTGAAGTGTGGAAGGTGTTGTAAGTCTATCAGAGGCCCCAATGGCGAATGTAGTTGCGGTATGCAGCCGGAAGACATGAGGGGAGAATCGGCTGAAACAGAGAGCAACCCTAGGCTTGGCCCTTGTCGAAGGCACATCAGGTTGGGAATTCTTATGGATAGGATGGGATACGCGGCATTACGAAATTTGAAGTGGAATTCTTGGACCATCTGCCGGAGTTGGAGCTGCAAGTCAGGATGATTCGCAGCGACAATATGGATTACAAGAAGGTTTTATCCCACCTCTACACTCTGGCGTCTGCTACCCACTCTGAGGTAAAAGCTCAGAACAATAGAATGGATTAGAAAATTGAACATCTAGAAGAGACCCTGGGTTTCGTTTATCCTCACAAGGCCCGAAAGGTTAAAGTATTTGGCAATGATCTTGAGGACATTAACAAGAAAATGGAGAAACTGCATAAGTTCATGGCAAATGCAGGGAACTTCGTGGACCTCAGCTCAAAGAAGAATGTGGCAACGGACTCTGCAGATGCTGCCATGAATATGGGATTCCAGTAGAAGCTCACCAGTAATGGACATGGTTTGGCCCTTTTTTTCATTGTTTTTGTTATGTATTTACTGCTCTATAGTAATATGTATAAGGATTCTGAAACACATAGTATAGGTATCAGCTGCAGATTTGGCAATTTATAAGGACTTATCTTCCAGTTTTTGTATAAGGCAGCTTATCAGCAATGTTTTACTTTTGCTTACTCCTCCTAAGGAAGTTCATAAGATGTTATAGTTTTCATAGGGCAGGAAGATATCATGCTTGTTATCATCTTGAACATGATGAACTTGGAGTGATGGATGACTTCCTTTCATGGGAGCAATTTGATCAACTTTTGCTATGTATTTTCCTTCTTTTTATATAATCAAAGCTGGTTAGCCGTTTCTGTTAAAAAAAAAAGGATTCACTATGTTGTTAGTGTGGGAAATCATTAATTAAATAAGATACCACATTCCTTGAATATCATTCAAAAATTTATTGGTATAATAAATGCAATAATAATTGGTAATTGGCATAAACCTTTTAAAATATCGATGAGAAAATATATATACATGCACATATACATATAATTATATTGAGTATGATGAATAATTTAACGTGAGAATCATGATTTGGGTAAACATTTATTAAATAATAATCACCAAAGAAATGATATATTACTTTTTTAAATTCAAATTTAAATTTCTAATCAAACTTCAATCCTACAAAATACCCACCCACATGAATAAATACTTCAATGGTAGATATTTGTTATGAATAAACACTGAGAACTTTTATTTAAATTATAGGGATCATATATTGTGCAAATATTTGTTCTCTTTATGAAAACAAGATTTCCATTACTTAAGTCACTAATTCAATTAAAGTTTGAATACTAGTTGCACAATTCACATAGTAGAACGAATTATGCTCAAACTTCTCCTCACGAGAAAAAAATTATTTATGTGGTTTTCAGTTGCATTTGGAATAAATTCTGGACAAGATTGGTTTCTAGTAAACTTCTTGATGGATCACCATGCTTGTATTTCCTAGATTTCCAAAGTATATTTAGGAAAACTAGTTTTGGGATAGTAATTGTTAGGAATCCGGCCTAGATTTCCAAAGTATATTTAGGAAAACTAGTTTTGGGATAGTAATTGTTAAGAATCTGGCCGTAAACCTAAGTCCTAGACCACCTAATGTGCATATTGGGATATAGTTTCTATCCTAATTTATTGTGCATGTAATCAGGGTTTCTTTGGTTGGAATATCACAATTGACATCATATAATACCATGATCCCTTTATATCATCTGTATTGTATTATAGATTTGCAGTCATAAGCCTCCATTTCAAGAACCCCCAAGGAAATTCCCATTAATACCCTACTCTTTCTCAATTCCACCAAATGATTTCATATATTCCATTTGATTGTATGCACAAGGAACTCATTCCCTTCCCTCCCTTAGAAAAGTTCCTCCCTAGAGAAATACATTGAGTATGATCCCTAGCATACCATTGGAGTGTTTTATTTTTTTTTTCGAACACACAAGAACTCTATTTAACTATGATTTTTAGAACAACCTCAGTTCAATCGGAAGCTCCCTTGGTTTGTTTAGTTCAAAACATTTGCATTAGTCTCCTCAAGGCTCTACCCTAATTATTTCCCTCTCATGACTTTACATAAATATAAGTCACACCTTTTTTCTCAAAGAAATCATTTATGCCTTCCAAGCCAAATCTTATGCAAATTTTTGATCGATGTTGGAAGTATGGTTAATCTTAAGACTAGTTAGGTGATCGTTCTACTCTGAGAAGACAGTTACATCATCTAGGTATATGATGTAACTAACTTATTGATCAATCCTCAGAAGGCGATATCCATTTCCCTTTGAAAGATAGCACCTACGTTAATCATGCCGAAAGGCATATTTCAAGCATATCTTCCCCACTCCTTTTTGAAGGTAGCCTTTAATTGATCTTCTAGTAAGACCAAGACATGATTTTAACCCAAGAATCCATCCAACAATGACAACATCTATGATCCAAATACCCAATGCAGTATTTGTTCCATAGAGGGTACTGGGTTATTATATTTTTCGGATCCCCTATTGAGATATTGGAAATTAACACATAATATTCTATCATTGTTTGTATTCCCGTTAAGGACTAAATTGGCCACCCACTGAGTGTGGCGTACTTGAAAAATAATATTCAGCACAAGAATTTTGTTCAATTCTTCCTTTACCAATGGTTTAAGGTTGGGGTGCATTTTTCACAGTTTTCGCTGGAATGGTTTGACATCCGTTTTGAGTGGTATAATGTGCTGCATGATTTTAGGGTCAAAAGTCTTAATATTGTCATATGCCATGCAAACACATCCTTATATGAAAATAATAACCGAATGAAATTGTTATGTAAAAATATATATATAACATCATAATAATAAGATAAAAATTGATATTAATATTATTAATATTAATTGTTAAAAATAAACAATTATAACTTAGTCAAGGGTCATGTTTTCTACGAAAAGGTACAATGGGATTATAAAAGCCAATCAAATGTAAATTGTAAAATCATCGATTATCTTATCAATTATATTCTTACTATTATCCATTTATGGATCACTTGTGTTATTTACATTGGGTTTTCCCTTAAGAAGCGAGGAATTCTCACTTCGGTGATATTAGAGCCCCTTCTTGGGAATATCTACTTCGGCTTTTGGCTAAATTATAGACTTTGTCTGAGCAGTTAGATTTTCTCTGATATTTTTGGTCCTTGACCAAGAAGTAGGCCCTTGGCCTTTTCAATACCTCCTCCACCCATCTAATCATCTGCTTCCCATTCCTTCAAACTTCACATAGTCCATCTTCCCTTCTCGACTGCGTTCCCACTCCCTCTCCACGCATCCTCTTCATCTACCCCACCCTCTATCCTACTCCTATACATCTCCACACACGCCACTCAGCTCTTCTTCTACCTATTCTACCCACTCTCTTGGTCCACCACTCTTCCATCCTTTAGCCGCCTCGATTGCCCCCCACTAACGCACCACCCCACCTCCTTTGCATTCCCTTTAACACCCCTCGCGTCGTACTCTTGATTGCTTCTATCCCCCGCGCTCATTTCCATTTTCCCGCGCTCTGTTCCATCCACCCTGATCCTCCAAGCTATGCCTCCTCCTCCATCCACTCTGCTCCTTGCAACCTCCACATTCCCTTTCTCCCTTGCTGCAATCCACATCATCCCCATATCTTGCACTCCCTCCACACCACACCACAACGTTTTTTCTCACGTGCTCTTCTCCCTTACCTCCATCGCTCCCGATATGCCTTCATCCACCCTCCACACCACACCACAACGTTTTTTTCTCACGTGCTCTTCTCCCTTACCTCCATCACTCCCAGTATGCCCTCATCCTGACCCTCCACACCATGAAAGTATCTCCACCCACCACTTCCCTCGCCTCCCTGTTTCATCCTCCACTCAACTCCCTCATATCCTTGTGCTCCCTTCCTCCATTCTACATTCCTTCCAACCATCCCCCACGTCGCTTCCCTCAGGACGCTCTTGCGCCTTAACTCTCCCATGCAACCTCCCTCTTACCCATCTTCCCACGCCAACACATATTTTCACCACCAACGCTCATGGTTCCATAAATAGAGCTCATGGTTCCACCAACAATGTTCATGGTTTGTCACGGTCCATAAATACATGCTTATGATATTCTTGGTTCCACCAACGTTGTTCAAGGTTCCTTAATTACACATGGTGTTGTATGCATTTTACATGGTTCCACCTACAATGCTCATGGTTCCACCAACAATTCTCATGGTTCCATAAATAGAGCTCATGGTTCCACCAACAATGCCCATGGTTCCATAAATAGAGGTGGAACCATGAGCATTATTGGTGGAACCATGAGCATTATTGGTGGAACCATAAGCATTGTTGGTGGAACCATGAGCTCTATTTATGCACATTGTTGGGAGAACCATGAGCTCTATTGGTAGAACCATGAGCATTGTTGGTGGAACCATGAGCTTTAGTTATGGAACCATGAGCTCTATTTATGGAACCATGAGCATTATTGGTGAAACCATGAACATTGTTAATGGAACCTTGAGCTCTATTTATGGAACCATGAGAATTGTTGGGGGAACCATGAGCTTTAGTTATGGAACCATGATATCTAGTTATGGAACCATGAGCACTATTGGTGGAACCATGAGCTCTATTTATGGATCATAAATTTAAATATTGCTTATAATAGTATTCATATATAAATTGAATTTTGATTATTGTATTTGGATATGATGTTTGGATTAATTTGTTATATATATTTCACATCTTTTCATTCGAATGTTTATAGGTAAAGCTCATGGTTCCCCCAACAATTCTCATGGTTCCATAAATAGAGCTCATGGTTCCACCAACAATGCTCATGGTTCCACTAATAATGCTCACGGTTCCATAAATAGAGCTCACGGTTCCATAACTAAAGCTCATGGTTCCACGAATAATGTTCATGGTTCCATAACTAGAGCTCATGGTTCCAACAACAATGCTCATGGTTCCATAAATAGAGCTCATGGTTCCACCAATAATGTTCATGGTTCCATAACTAAAGCTCATGGTTCCCCCAACAATTCTCATGATTCCATAAATAGAGCTCATGGTCCCAGCAACAATTCTCATGGTTCCACCAATAATGCTCATGGTTCCATAAATAGATTTCATGGTTCTATAAATAGAGCTCATGGTTCCACCAACAATGATCATGGTTCTATAAATAGATCTCTTGGTTCCACCAATAATGTTCATGGTTCCATAAATAGAGCTCATGGTTCCACCAACAATGCTCATGGTTCCACCAACAATGCTCATGGTTCCACCAATAATGTTCATGGTTCCATAACTAAATCTCATGGTTCCCCTAACAATTCTCATGGTTCCATAAATAGATCTCATGGTTCCATAAATAGAGCTCATGGTTCCACCAACAATGCTCATGGTTCCACCAATAGAGCTCATGGTTCCATAACTAGAGCTCATGGTTCCACCAACAATGCTCATGGTTCCACCAACAACGCTCATGGTTCTACCAACAATGGTCATGGTTCCATAACTAGAGCTCATAGTTCCACCAATAATGCTAATGGTTCCACCAACAATGCTCATGGTTCCACCAACTAGAGCTCATGGTTCCACCAACAACGCTCATGGTTCCATAGCTAGAGCTCATGGTTCCATAACTAGGGCTCATGGTTCCACCAACAACGCTCATGGTTCCACCAATAATGTTCATGGTTCCATGAATAGAGCTCATGGTTCCACCACCAATGCTCATGGTTCCACCAACAACGATCATGGTTCCATAAATAGAGCTCATGGTTCCACCAATAATGCTCATGGTTCCACCAACAATGCTCATGGTTCCATAATTAGAGCTCATGGTTCCACCAACAATGCTCATGGTTCCACCAACAACGCTCATGGTTCCACCAACAATGCTCATGGTTCCATAGCTAGAGCTCATGGTTCCACCAACAATGCTCATGGTTCCACCAACAATGCTCATGGTTCCATAGCTAGAGCTCATGGTTCCACCAACAACGCTCATGGTTCCACCAACAATGTTCATGGTTCCATAGCTAGAGCTCATGGTTCCAGTAACAACGCTCATGGTTCCATAACTAGAGCTCATGGTTCCACCAATAATGCTCATGGTTCCACCAACAATGCTCATGGTTCCATCACTAGAGCTCATGGTTCCACCAACAACGCTCATGGTTCCACCAATAATGTTCATGGTTCCATAAATAGAGCTCATGGTTCCACCACCAATGCTCATGGTTCCACCAACAATGATCATGGTTCCATAAATAGAGCTCACAGTTCCACCAACAACGCTCATGGTTCCACCAACAGTGCTCATGGTTCTGTAACTAGAGCTCATGGTTCCACCAACAATGCTCATGTTCCACCAACAACGCTCATGGTTCCATAGCTAGAGCTCATGGTTCCACCAACAATTTTGTAATTTATAGATTAATCTTAAAATAAATAACATCAATGACTAACTTAAAATGTTGGAACTTATAAAGTAATCTTAAAATAGATCAATATCAATAACTATAAATAAAAATTTATTGATTCATATATTTACCAATTATTGATTTTAGTATGTTTGTTTTATTTACTTTGTTTCTAATGGGTAAATGACAAAACATCTAAATATGCAAAAATTATAAATGTCTAAACATTGAAATATATCAAAACTCGAGTTGTTGATCATTATTTATAGAAACGTTTTGTACAATATGAGTGATAATAGATTCAAAATAAGTTTGAGCAATGAAAAACATATTTTTTCACATCAATAAAGTGAACACAAGATTTATTCTCTCTCATATCGAAGTCTTCAGTTGTGTCTCTTTGTGAAGTGGGCATCCAAGCTAACATAGTAACTAATACAACCCTGTCACAAGCAACAAAAAAATGAAATCAAAGACAAAATCCATAACTAGAAAAGTTTATCTTTTCCAATTTAACTATGATTTAACAAACAACTACACAATGACATTAGAAGTGAAAACCCTACTTTAAATTTTTCCTAAAAGTAATACAGCATTGACAAACTGTAAAAATATACAAGCTATTGTAAATTAAAATAACTCATTAACAAGACTAAATGATTTGAACTTTATAACTTAATCCACAATTCAACATACCTCATAAGTTCAAATCCGAAATCGATGGTCTTGTTGGCATGTTTGCGTCCACCTCTTTCACTAGATCATTTCCTTGAAGTAACAGTATACACTATTTAATAACCTTTAGCAATGTTTTGGTTCTATAACATGTTACACAAACAACAATTAATTCTATAACTCGCATGCGTTTACAATATTTCTAATATAAATACCTGTGTTATCTTGAACAATATCGTTAGAAAATAATCGAAGTCGACAATGTCGGATATCAAGAGGTCTCATGTGAAATGTGGACTTCTCAATTGTCGACTTCGATTATTTTCTGACCATGAGCATTGTTGGTGGAACCATGAGCATTATTGGTGGAACCATGAGCGTTGTCGGTGGAACCATGAGCTCTAGTTATGGAACCATGAGCATTGTTGGTGGAACCATGAGCATTAATGGTGGAACCATGAGCATTGTTGGTGGAACCATGAGCTCTAGTTATGGAACCATGAGCATTGTTGGTGGAACCATGAGCATTGTTGGTGGAACCATGGGCATTGTTGGTGGAACCATGAGCTCTAGTTATGGAACCATGAGCATTGTTGGTGGAACCATGAGCGTTGTTGGTGGAACCATGAGCTCTAGCTATAAAACCATGAGCGTTGTTGGTGGAACCCTGAGCTCTATTTATGGAACCATGAGCATTGTTGGTGGAACCATGAGCTCTATTTATGAACATTGTTGGTGGAAACATGAGTTCTATTTATGAACATTGTTGGTGGAACCATGAGCTTTAGTTATGGAACCATGAGCTCTATATATAAAACCATGAGCATTATTGGTGGAACCATGAGCATTGTTGGTGGAACCATGAGCTCTATTTATGGAACCATGAGAATTGTTGGGGTAACCATGAGCTTTAGTGGAACCATGAGCTCTATTGATGGAACCATGAACATTGTTGGTGGAACCATGAACATTGTTGGTGGAACCATGAGATCTAGTTATGGAACCATGAACATTATTGGTGGAACCATGAGCATTGTTGGTGGAACCGTGAGCTCTACTTATGGAACCATGAACATTACAGGTGGAACCAATAGCTCTATTTATGGAACCATGAGCATTGTTGGTAGAACCATGAGCTCTATTTATGGACATTGTTGGTGGAACCATAAGCTCTATTTATGGAACCATGAGCATTGTTGGTGGAACCATGGGCTCTAGTTATGGAACCATGAACATTATTTGTGGAACCATGAGCACTATTTATGGAACCATGAGCATTATTGGTGGAACCATGAGCATTGTTGGTGGAACCATGAGCTCTATTTATGGAACCATGAGCATTGTTGGTGGAACCATGAGCATTGTTGGTGGAACCATGAGCTCTAGTTATGGAACCATGAACATTGTTGGTGGAACCATGAGCTCTAGTTATGGAACAATGAATAGTAAAAATAAGATAGGAATGCATGATCACTTTGGGTGGCAGGTTCAGCTTCTTTAGATGCAAATTAAAAAGAATAGGATGGAGTTTGGAATTATTCAAGAAAGAGCCGAAGGAAACCTTCTAATATAGAATAAGATGATTGGGCATAGGATACAATCCTACATTATTCAAACAATGTCCGTCGCCATTGGGAAGGAGAAGGGGGTATTTATAAGGGTTACGTGCAAACCTTCAAAATCTGTACTGTTATGAGAAGTGAGGCAAGCCTTATTGAACAGACATACTTTCATTTAAGGGCCGCCTGTCAGGTGTTAGACCATGTATGGCATGAGGATGGTCATCCATGGATTGAGGATTTGTCCAATTTCTGTCATAAGCTCCGTCTCCAGTTTCCAGCAAACAATCTCCAATAGTCCTTTCAACCCCGACGTATTGGCAGCCTTGCATCATTATATTGATGGGATGGCAAAGCGGTTCTGTTCAAATTTAAAAATTTGAAATATCCATTTACCTCCAAAACTATTTTAAAAAACAGGATCTCGTAGTGGTTTCCATTTAAAAAAACGCGATCTTGTAGCAGTTTCCATCTGAGTATTTTTGGGCGCGGGACTAGTTATGTGTGGCTCTCCTGGATGCCAAACGCCCCTGCTACCTGGATGCCTGCATCAATCCTTCTTCATAGATGTTGCTCCCTCCACGAGGTGATTCTGATATTTTGCTCGGCCTCCTTTGATATGAGTTTTTTTGTTCGGCCTCCTTTGATTTGGTTAAGTGTTCAAGTAACATTTTCTAGAAGGCCAGTTTAGTACTCATGAAAGAACATGTGAGTTGTTTAGCCATAATGTGTGATTGCTAATTGTTTTGTACATTATTTTGACAGCCGAAAGCGAAGGGATGTGGAGACGGTTTTACGAAGGGAAGGTAAGAGATATTGTAATTACAGTGATTTGGGATGGGCATGTTAATGGTGAAATATAAATATTCCAGAAGTCATCCACCCATTATTCAACATGCGTGTTAAGCTATGTGAGCTGCTATATAAATTGTTTGAAGTGGATCATAATTCGTTTCAGGTTTTCACGAATTGCAAATGATTCTACATCGCATAATGAATGTATTTGGCCGTATTTGGAAATTTAAGAGTTCCTTAACTTAATAAAATTAGAATATTTGAGGCCTATCATTCTTGTGCATGCATCCACGTTGACATCCTCTAGGTTTTGCCAGTCGCGCTTGGATACCCCTCAAAGTAGTCTTTCAAATCTGTCCCGAAGGTAATCCATCTCTCGGCAATCCACCACATCAGGATCGCCTCTCTGCCTCTCAGTCATGGGGCCAGGATCCCCTGATATACTCCTCGTCGTGGGCGTTATCCCACCGGTCACCTTGGCACCACATCCACTCTCATGTTCGCAGCCATATGGTCGAGAACGTACAGCTAGATTTCTTGTTATGAAGGGCCTTATATCAGGCCCTCTCTCTTCACAACGGCAACCCTTATGCCTACTCTCGCTCTCTTTGTTCAAGTCTTCTTCATCTCCTTCAGCAACCACTTCATTTAGTTTTTGAGGAATAGATCGACTCCATAGAGTTGTATCCTTCACCAACAACAACAACAAAACGCAGACACGATGGCCCGATTCAATGCACTTCTCTGCTTCCTTTTCGTCTTAGGATTGATGAGCTCAGCCTCTCCTGCACCGGCACCGTCCTACAAGGAAGCAACACCGAAGGCATCGCCAGTTCAATCCCCGGGAGCGCCATCGCCCGCTTCTCCTCCTGCTGCAACTCCCCCATTTGTTTCTCCTCCTGCTTCTGCTCCTTCTTCAGTGGCCACCCCACCAAGCTCAGCCTCCTTTCCCAGGGCTCAAACTCTAGCATCTAGCCCATTGGCAAAAGGCCCAGCCACCGCTTCGCCACCAAGCGCCAGCAGTGGGGTTGTCTCTATCGCCAGTTTGGGGAAGATGGTCATCATTGGAGCCGCCTTGCTTGGAGAAGCCGCCTTCCTTCCCTGGCTTGGTTTGACGGTGTGGATGGCCACCGTATTAATGAAAAGATAGATTGCCCCCCAACTTGGGATCTGCCCTCTTTAAGTAGGGGATTCTTTAATTATGACTATTTGAATAATTTGTTTCTTTAAATTAATTAATTAAATATTTAGAAGATATTATTTACTAAATACCTAGTCCTTTTGAACTAGGACTTTCCCAATTGTTTAACTATAAGTGATTTTGATTTATGCTCTCAATAATAATTATAATAGCAAGAACTATAATAGAAATAATTGTGATAACAAAATTTATGATAACAATAGTTATATTTCACTTAACTATTAATACATTATTATAATATTAAATAATGCATACATCATATATACTAATTATATTCCATAATTAAATAATGACACCATTATTATTAAAGCTCTTAATAAGAATACTAGCCTTGAGGCTTTTATACATGTTAGTCATAAAAGGCTACTGGTAATTATCCTTTATTTAGTTATGTATCCTCACATGATACTCTTTTAGCTTTTAAGGACAAGGCCCAAATTCTTTGGATGGTCTTGGTAAGCTTGGGTAGGCACCTCTAGTCTCTCTCTTTGCATGTCGGATTCCCTCGTTTAACACGGTAGTTCCCGCAATACTTTTATGATAGGTAAAAGATGAATCATTCAATCAAATGAAATTAGTGTGTTGAAAGTAAAAGTGCTATTCAGAGTCCTTTTGACTCAACACTTAAGATCTAGTAACCCCGAGTGCTCTTCAGAGCATTTTAACTCAACACTCTCACATGGGCATTACGCTAGTGCAATTCCAGAGCCTATGCTCAACACTAGTGCTAGAATGTGGTTGTGAGGCACATCTAGAATATTTAAGTGGCCTCGGATCTGGTATTTGTTTATCAAGCTTGGAGTGCTCCAGGGCTTAGGCCCAACACTCAATGTACCTCAGGGCTTACTCCCAGTACATAAACATTCCTCTAGGTACATCGGGGCTTATGCCCAGTACGTAAGTTATATGTGTGTTTCTGAGTCCACGCTCAACACACTCATAAGTCAAATCATGTAAATTCATAGCTCTGCACAGTAAGTAACAAAATATCATCTCAATATATTAGGATTTGTGCCCATATCAAAGCTGAATATCATCATTAAACTATTAGGGCCTTCTCGCCCAATACATACTCAAGTAGAAAAGTCAGTCAGGGTCCATGCCCGATATGTCAATATATAAAAGAATAGGTCATAGTTGCTAGGGCTCATACCCAATACTCAAAATAAAACATATGTTCTAGGGCCGTGGCCCAATATAACAACAAAATAGTTAGTCCAAAATTCAGGATATTACATCCCTCCCTGCTTAGAAACAACACCGTCGTGGTGTTTCTAGGTACTAGGAATGAGGTCATGAAACAAGGCAAGGTATGCCTCTTTCATGGTGGTCTCATTCTCCCAAGTAGCCTCATCTGGTCCAAAGTGCCTCCATTGCACTTTCAGCTGAGTAATGGTCCTCCTCCTAAGTTGGACCTCTCTCTTGTCCAGAATGTGGAGTGGTTCTGGCGTGAACTCCCCTTCGGGCTCCACCTGTAATAAGGACCAATCAATAACATGTTTAGTATCATATACATATTTCTTTAATAGTGAAGCATGAAAAACATTATGAACTTTTATATGAGCTGGTAAGGCTAACTCATAAGCTACTAGGCCCTTTTTGGCTAGTATTTCAAAAGGTCCTCAAAATCTTGGGGCTAGTTTCCCACAACATCCCAAGCTCAACGAGCTTCGTTTCACCTTTATCTTTAGAAACACATGTTCACCGACTTGGTAGTCTTTGTCTTTTCTTTTCTTGTCCGCATAACTCTTTTGGCGGTCTTGTGCTTCTTTCAAGTTTAGTTGTACCTTGGAAACTAGTTGTTCCAAGTCCTTTAATAGATCGGGTCCTAACATAAGTCTGTCTACTGGGCTGTCCCAAGTCACGGGGGTCCGACATTTCCTACCGTAGAGTACTTCGAAAGGACTCATTTTGGTCGAGGTTTGGTAACCGTTGTTGTATGCAAACTCCGCGAGATGCAAATAATCTTCCCACTTGGTGGGGTTGTTCATGACATACATCCTCAACATGTCCTCGAGGATTTGGTTTACTTGTTCTGTTTGTCCATTGGTCTGAGGATGGTACGTGGTACTGAATTATAACTAGGTTTCCAAACTAGAGAACAATGCTCTCCAGAAGTTACTAGTGAACTTTGTGTCTCGACCAGAAATGATTACTTTGGGTATCCCGTGCAATCGAAAAATCTCTTTTAAGAATATTTCCGCGATGTGAACTACTTTGTAGGTAGATTTCACTGGTATAAAGTGGGCTGCTTTAGACAGCTTGTCTACCACTACAAAGATGAAGTCGTTCAATTTCTTACTCTTGGGTAAGCCTGTAATGAAGTCCATACTTATTACCTCCCATTTCCATTCCGGAATGGGTAAAGGTTGAAGTAATCCTAAGGGGTGTTGGTGTTCTGCTTTGATCAATTGGCACTCCTGACATTTCGCGATGAACATTGTGATGTTAGCTTTCAGCTTAGGCCAAAAGTAATGTTTATTTACGGCCGATATCATATTTTGATATCTGGGGTGCCCTGAATAGGGTTTCTGGTGAAAATCGGTGAGAATGTTTGATCTAATGTCTCCACTGTCTGGGATGTAAAGTCGGTCTTTTGACCACAATAGTCCCGATTCGTCTATCTTATATTCTTTCTGTTGTTGGAAAAGTCTGTCTTCCTGGATCTTTGCGAGGATTTCCATGTAATAATGGTCACTCTTACATGCCGTTCGAATTCTGTGGTGTAAGTCTGAGTCGGTTTGGCTCACCGTGACCTCGTAAAGCATATGTGCTCGATGGCTCAAGGCATCCGCAATCTTGTTTTCCTTGCCTTTTATATGCTTTAGTTCGAAATGGTATTCACTAAGGAAGGATAACCACCTGGCCTGCGTGGCATTTAGGTCGGGTTGGTCGAAAAGGTATTTCAATCTCATGTTATCAGTCATCAATAGGAATTTTTTTCCCATGAGATAATGTCGCCACATCTTCAGAGCATGGATGATGGCGGCTAGTTCGAGGTCATGAGTAAGGTAGTTCTGCTCATGTTCTTTTAGCTTCCTCGATTCGTAGCATATGGAAAAATTGTCTTGCATAAGGGCTCCCCCGAGTATCCACTATACTGTTACAAATATGGATGTCATCACAATATAATATGTAGTTTTGAGTGTTGGAATTATATTTCCAAATGGATATTTCTTTGGTAATTTCCTTCTTAAATAAGTAACAAGTTTATTCTTAAAATAGATAGGGTGTCCTTATCATGTCTTTAGAATTGGTTCACTTTTCATATCATGTATTTTGCTTGTATCTTTCTTTTCTACAACCTATGATGATGATGCTAGATCTAGATCCATATTTATATCCAAAGGGGGTAGGGTTACTTTAAACTTCAAATGCACATAAGGGCCATGGAAAATATTGTCACGAACAAGACTATGGAATCTATTCTAGTTGCAAGTATAGTAGTGAAGTGTTTGATCAAATAGCTTTCCAAGGAAGGAACTCTAACTGATTATACTTAATTCCCTTTTCAATAACACTTTATGCTTATGGAAAAATTCTACAAGTTTGATGTTGAGTTTTTTTTTTTAAATGTGATATCACAAGGATCACTATGCCTCTTACTTTATGCAGGAAAAAAATTTGATCAAAATCATTTGTCTGTCTACTACATTGGTAAAGATTCAATCCTCATCTTGTTGTTGCAATTGTGTGGAGTGGCTAGTTATGGCGTACCTTCAACTTCCAAACCTATGTCTTTTAGGGTAGCAATTAAAAATAATTATACCCTTCCAAATGTTTCAAAACCTTCTCCTCTTCCTAATGCATATATACTGGAGAATGCTAGTTAGGTGTTGCTAGTTAGGTAACCCATATACATTCACTATATGAAAAGGTTGTAATTATTTGCATATTAATGGGTATTTACCTCCTACGTTACCAGTGTATTCACTTGATGTGGAAAAAGAGGTGCAAGCTTTCTCTATTTTCTTAGGATTCTTTTATTCTTTTGTTTTTTCATCATGCTAATTATCCACATGTGCATCCAATGAACTAACCTCATTATCAAAGGCATTCTTGTAGCATAACTTCCAAATAGTATATAAAGTCGTAGCTCTCAAACAATACCAAATACTAGATAGAGAACTCCTAGCCAAAGGAGATTCATATACGAGGTGCATATGAAACCCCAGACAAATGAGCTATGAATGTTCTTGTATTCGTTTTAGTGGGTCTCGGGAAGAGGATATCACGGGGGGTTCACTCAGTGAACTTGTTACATAGCACGATCGTTCACGGGATATTAAAGAATATCCCTAATTTCACTAAATATTGGAAAATGCCTCCTAAAACTGTATTGTTGAATCCCCCTCCCAATATACCTTTCCAATTAAGAAAACCCCTAGTTTCCCCAGATATTGTAGGTATCCATTTTTATCAACCCATTTTTAATACCCCCTTTATATCATATTATCAAGTTGTAACAAACAAGATCCCTAACACATCTCAGTATATGCAAACATGATGCTAAGTAAAATAATAGTATAATGCTAATAATGATCTCACCGGGAATGTAGGGGTGACTGAGTCAATTTTTCGCATTGGATAGTGGAAGAACCAATGAAATATTAATGGGGAAGGCAAAATGCTTAAAAGGAAACCCAGTGAAGAGATGAATGTAACAAAGAATGTTAAATACTAATAGTACAATAGTTATGCAATGCTTAGAAAACATGAGGATTGTAGATGTTTCACACCATAACCTACCAATCTACCAATTTTAGCCATAGGGTCTTATATCAGCTGAAATTATTATGGAATCCTCTGACCGATACTCTTTTCTATTTCTTGGCAGCAAGAGGCCCATATACACTTTTGAATTGGCACACAAGGATGAAAATTGCAATCGGTGCAAGGCAAGGACTTGCTTACCTACACATCAATTAGAACATCATTCATGGAAATCTCACTTCCAGCAACATCTTGCTGGATGCAAACATGTATGCCAAGATTGCAGATTTTGGCTTGTCTCGGTTAATGACAACTGCTGCCAATTCCAATGTAATTGCAATAGCAGGGGCTCTCGGATACAGGGCTCTTGAGCTCACAAAACTGAAGAACGCCACCACCAAAACAAATGTATACATCTTTGGGATTGTCCTGCTGGAGCTTCTGACTAGCAAGGCACCAAAAGAACCCGTGCTTGCAGGCAACGGGATGTACCTTCTTGAATGGGTTGCTTCCATTGTGAAAGAACCCGTGCTTGCAGACAATGGGATGGACCTTCCTAAATGGGTTGCTTCCATTGTGAAAGAAGAGTGGACTAATGAGGTTTTTGACTTGGAATTGATTAAAGAAGATTCCAGTTGTGGAGATTAGTTTCTTAACACTTTTCAATTAGATATGCATTGTGTGGATCCTAACCCATTTGCAAGGCCAAATATGGAAGAGGTTGTGCATCGGCTGGAGGAAATCAAACCTAAATATTGTCAGTCTTCCACTTCAGTGGCACCATAGCAGTAGATAGAGGAGGACTCATACATATAATAATATCATATAATAACTATGTAATATGTTACTGTGTGGTACTTTGGTTACACAACCATTTGCTCATTCAAATCATTATTTGATTCTATTGTTATGTATTGTAGAATCTTCAAACAATAACTTAATATTCTGTATATTCTTGCACTCTTTTTAGCAATGTCACTGGTAGTGGCAGGGATATTGTGAAAATTTATACTGTGTTACTCTCAGATCCTATCAGATCCCGGGGACTCATGGTGTCTAGTCAAGTCTTATATTTACTGTCATAAGTAATCTGGTGTGGTGTTGTTTGACCTTCTTTTATTAGGTATAATTCATTCTTGAGGATGGAAGATGTTTTGTTTCAAAGGATCAAGAGATGATTTTTTAGTTGGAAAAGGAAAGGGTTTCCAGAGTTTGTGCAAGATGTAGTCTATTAGTAACTTCTATGCTTTAATTTAATAAAATGTAGTTCCTTGGGGTTGCCACTCTTTGCTGCAACTTTTGAAATCATTTTTAAGCCTCCTTATCTTCTGTATATTTGTGTGATTAGTGCTCATACCATGGTGGAACTCTTACAGACTCAACTTGGAACTCTTATGGACTCAAATGGGATTACATGCGAATGGCAATCTATGTGACTACAAGAATCTTTTGGTTATTCTCTGACAAGCTCCATCCACTTCACACTTAAATGGCTAAATCTTGCTTCATTTTCAAGAGGTTAAGTTATGATAATGCTGAGCATATAAAAGCAACTCCAAGAATACAATATTATATAAGAAACCTTTATAGTTTATTTTTTGAAGCCAACTATAAAAATAATTACTCAAAATTAACACCAACTAGATTGCAAATGCCTTAAACCCTCAATCAATTACAAAAATTTCAAACACAATATTTTCATAAAGAAAAAAGGTTGGCACTATAGGCCACTAAATATAAGATTTCCAACAATCAAACAAACAACTTTCAACAATTTTCTAGACTGCAAATGCCTTAAACCCTCAATAATTACAAAAATTTCAAACACAATATTTTCATAAAGCAAAAAGGTTGGCATTATAGGCCACTAAATATAAGATTTCCAACAATCAAACAAACAACTTTCAACAATTTTCTTCATTGCATTTTAACTAACATTTAGGCAACTAATGATTTTAGCACTTAAATTAATTTCTAGTAAAATTTTAAGAACCAACCCTTTTTTGGTAGGATTTAGAAATTATGTTGAATTCACTGTAACAATTTAGGTAAAAAGGGAAAAAATGGGTGAAATTTTAAACAATGGGCATTTTAATTTTGGGTCTTACTTACCTAGTTAATCTCTTTTGTGCCCTTCTGAGCGAGGGGGTACCAAGGTAGGGAATGAACCACTATCTGCCCCTCTATCTATATCTGTGCCTAGACTCGCTGTTAGCTATGGGGCTAGGTAAACCTGGGAAGTAAGGTAGGCTAGGCATTATATCAAATAGGTGCTTGGCTGGGAGAGCAGCATAAAACTTTAACTAGTGAAATTACCACTTCCTTGGCGGCCACCCTCACTTTTTTATTACCCTGTTTGGGTGGAAATATATAATTATAAGCAAACAAAAGAATAGTGTTCCTGGCCCTCAGCCCACAATCATAACCTCATTAACAGTTTGGGGTTGCTGGCTTGGCACCGCCATGGTTCTGAAGCAGTAACAAAGGGGAAAGGCATTACGAAAAGGATACAGCCCAGTACCACGAGGTTGCAGCTAGGTTTTCAAGTAACTAAGGATTATCGTGTCAAAGGTGGTCGTCAATCTCTGCAACAATATATAACACATTAATTTAGTAGGGAGGTTTTCAAGTAACTAAGGATTATTAACCCATTTAACTAAATAAGGTAATAGGTACCAGGTAGGTGAGGCAGGTGAGGCATAGAGAAGAATAGGTGATTACAACTAAGCATGATCTCGGCCCTGTACACAGGCTTGCAGTATCAATTATGATCTCTAAATTAAGAACTACATAGCCCACTTAAAGAACACATGGTTGAAATCATGAAGAATCAATAAGCTGTGAATTAATTAAATTAATGAGTTGTAAACTCCTTCCAGTTGCTTACCTGAGCCTTTTTATGAATGCTAGGGTGGATTATTGCACTGCTGGACGTTTTTATAATTGCTGGATGGATTTTTTGCCTGTTAGGGCAAGTTTATAAAGCCTGGACATTTTTAATGATGCCTGGGGCGTTTTTTATCCATCTTTGGGCGAATTTCTCAGCTGGGCATTTTTATAATTGCTGGATGGGCGTTTTCATAATTGCTGGATGGATTATTTCACTGTTAGGTCAAATTCATAAAGCCTGGACGTTTTTAATGATGCCTGGGGCGTTTTTTATCCATCTTTGGGCGAATTTTTCAACTGGGTGTTTTTATAATTGCTGGATGGGCGTTTTCATAATTGCTGGATGGATTATTTCACTGTTAGGGCAAGTTTATAAAGCCTGGACGTTTTTAATGATGCCTGGGGCATTTTTTATCAATCTCTAGGTGAATTTCTTAGCTGGGGGATTTAAAAAAACTCAGAAAACGTTTTTATAACTGCTGGGGAAATTAAGCATGGTCGGCCAGAGTTGAAGTGGCTTGGGTGAATTTGTCTTCTTTAATACAATGAAAATTAAATATTTTACAAATCAATCCCTCTCTATATCACAATTATAAAATACTTCTTTAAATCAATCTCTCTTGAGAATTTCTGTGACAAATGAGAGGCCTATATCTTTTCCACTTCAGTTGTTCTCATACTGCCTGGCAAACGCTGGAAAACAATTACTTTCAACTTGAAACGTGGTGCTCTGCTTCTAAGGCGATTTTAACTTTTCCTTCCAATTTTGGGTATTTCCAAGGATATGTCTAGGCAACAGCGTTGGCAAATGTGGTACTAACAGCTTGTAGGTTTTTTCTGATGGCTGTGATTGCTAATGAAGTTAAACCTAAATTAGAATTGTATCATTTTTCATTTTTTCTGACGCCAATTTCACAGCTGATAACCAGCTGACTTATCACCTGTCCAGAATCCTTGGCAATATGAAGATTGTAAACTTTGATATTACTGAAAATGTATTTTTCTGAAATTTAGTATTTTCTCATTCTTTTTAATTTTCAATTCAACTCCTGAGATGCATACAAAATTACAAACTCTTAAACCTAGCCAAAAGGAAGTAGACAATAATGTAGCAAACTTCCTTGAAAATAAAACCCACAAGAAGATGCATCTTTGATTATAACTATCACAAGGGTCTCATTACAAAGCTGAGAAAAAGGAGCTTCAAATTTAAAAAAAAAAATTGCAAATGCTCCAAGACTGAGGGCGAGGTATCTATTCCACCTAAAACCCATGATAAATTGAAAGCAAGAAAGCACACATATCAATTTATAAAACTAGATATAGTAGTAGAGAGGAGAGTGGATGTAACCACACTAATACCATTAAGCTGAAATAGCATATAGAAGAAACAGAGCATACCTATTATAGGGATTCAAGCAAGCCTATCTAGCTGATTTTGTTTCTGTAACTGCTTTCTAGTAAATTCCATTCTTCCTAGAGTCAAGAGAGGATTCTCCTCTTCCCACAATCAATGTTCTGCCGAACCAGAAATGGAATGCGCAAAAACTTCAAGCAAGCCCATCTAGCTGATTTTGTTTCTGTAACTGCTTTCTAGTAAATTCCATTCTTCCTAGAGTCAAGAGCGGATTCTCCTCTTCCCACAATCAATGTTCTGCCGAACCAGAAATGGAGTGCACAAAAACTCCAGTGAAGCCCTCTAATCCTTCAATTAAAAAAAAAAATCTCACTCCCCTGCTTCAGAAAACCTTGATGTGCCACTACAGTGCCAAAAATGTTCCCTACATTAGAAACCCTAAATGATGAAAATCAGAATACCCTGCATCAGAAACCCTAAATGTTTCACTGCGGGTACCCAGCTGAAGGAAAAAAAAAAAAAATCATAAAACCCTAGTTCCTTCCACAATAAAACCATTAGATCCATGAGTGACAAAATTAAAGGTCAACTTGACCCCTGGATGCTTCCAAAACCATGTCAGCTCGTCAATCTGAGTGTTGCAAATTACAGAAAGTGGATGGAAATTGGCTTCGGAATTGCCAATGATCATCAATCGCGACCATGATGACCCCTCCCTCACACAAGGGTATCTATTGGCTCATTGTCACCTACGTGCTAATTGTTGCTCACTGCTATTGGGCTCACTGGAACAAACCAACCATTGCTCATGGAACGGGCACGATTTTGTGCTCTTGCACCTTTGATACCGCAGAGAAGCCGGAAGATGCTTGCAGATGCTTACAACGAGACTGCTTCTGGATTCAAAGGCTCGCAGGCAAAGCAACTAAGTCTTCTAGATGAAGCCCACGGGAGGGATGGAAATGCTCATAGCCCTGGTCTTAGCGTCCAGGTTCTTCACTTAACATTCCACCAAAAAAAATTAATGTAACCCTACTTCCTTTCAACACCAAAAACCCTACTTCCTAAAGTATTTTTTTATTTTGTCTTAATAGAGACGAAAATACTAAAAAACAAATATTATAAAATAAATACAAATGAGATCACTAATTAAAGACAATATGAGATTTTTGTCTTAAATTATCATCTCAAAATGGCCCCACATGTAGTAGTGATCTAACTGAGTTGAAGATATGGAAATGCGGAATACAATACTTACCAATAGCTGTGATGAAGATGAAGAATCTGAAAATTTTAGGAGTATATGAGTGTGTAAGCTTTCGTTTCAAAATGTTGAAACATTATCATTAGACTCGTGTTTGGCATTGCCTTTGGATTCTTCCATCAATGAAAGCTTGTTCCATCTGAAGCAGTTAGACTTGTACCGCACAAAAATATCAGAGGTATGCTTTCAAGAATGTGTTTGCCCGAACCTTCAGGATCTGTAGATCGTGTGTTGTAAACATCTGGTGGAGGTTGGGGCATTACCAGGAACACTATTAAATCTTGATTTGAGGCATTACCGTGCATTGAGGAAAATAAGAGGGATTTATAGTGTAGCAAAACTTGAATTACTAGACATTAGGGGGTGCTATAATATAGAATCAGAGGATTTGCGAGGTCTTGGAACTTTCATATATTTAGGTTTTGAACTAAAAGACCAAATTTTGGTATCTTCAGATTTTCAACTAAGATGCTAGACAGAAGCACTCGAGTACTATTCAGGCTTCGAGTCAGATGTTTGGTTGGAAGCTTTTGCAGAAAGTTGCTTCTAGTTGAAAAGGAGTGACCACAGTTCATTGGTGATAAGCTAGGACATGGATCATGTTTTGTATGGAGTACAATACAAAAGGAGCAAGGATCTGCAACTTCTGTAAAAAAATCATTATTATTTACATCGTATTTTATATATTAATCAAGAAAGCTTGAATAAACTAGCTGATAATGACCACCTAAATCAAAATAGATGATTATAAAGTATATTTTCAATGCCACACACAAGCAGATACCATTAATGTTTTAAAAAGATAAAACCAGTTTGAACTTAGTTAAAGTAAGAGTTATGTTTTCAGTTTTTTATTTTAACATAGGCGTAGAAGCCAGCTATTTAGGCACTTGAAACCATTTGATAATTGATACCTAGTTTTTAGTCAAAATCTTGGGCACTGGGCGTTATTAAGATTTATTCCAAATGTCGTTCTAAAATTGCTACTTGCTGACCAAACTGTCCATGTATTTTTCTCTTAGCTAATGCGCTGGGTCTTCAACTCAACTGCTATCTCTTATTTAAACATTGTAATATACAGTTTTTCAGTGTGAAGTTTTATTAGCTTATTTTGTGGGTTCTATATGCTCTCACAGAGAGCATTTCTAATATATTTTTTATGCACGGGCTGTAATTTAAGAAAAACGGAGCACTCTGTTTTTTTCTTTTTCTTTCCTTCAAGAAATAAATCAAAGTCTCCTCATTTTGTTTTAGAATCACCACAGGACATTTTACTATGCAATTCATTGTTATGAAATATTTCTGAATGTTTGATGTGTTGTTATTATTCACTGGAGCTGAGTTTTGTTCTTGGGTGTGATTATATTTTACTTAAATCCTTTTATACTCAGGTCTTTCAGTTGTTGTTAGAGCTTGGTTTGAGATTGATTGCAATTTTAAGGAAAAAAGATGATCAAAGTACAATCTCCATGACAAAGAATTCAATATTCCACATCAAAACAAACATGTTGATATTCTACATTATTTTCTGAAACCTTGTACAACAACAATTTCTTTCATTTGAATTTTGTTGAACTGAAAGATCAAATTGGAGAATCTTAGATTGATGTGGGGTTATTGAAACCATTTGGCATTGATATCAAAGGAGATTGAAATCGTTTGATGCCTAGTTTTTAAGCATATCTAGGAGTTATTAACTGATCTATTCCAAATAGCATTTTAAAATTGCCATTTGTTCCTTAATCTATTTTCATTTGTTCCCCATAGCTGATATAGCCTTCATCAACTACAGTTTTTGAGTGTGAAGTTTTATTAGCTTATTTTGTGGGTTCTGTACGCTATCACAGAGAGCATTCCTACTATATATATGCACTGGTTGTAATTTAAGAAAACATTAAATCAAAGTCTCCTAATTTTGTTTCAAAATCACTATGGGACATTTGACTGTTGATTTTCATTGTGCAATTCATTGTTATAAAATCTTTCTGAATTTTCGCTGTGATGTTATTATTGACTGGAGTTGAGTTATTTTTTTCAATCGAAGAGAAATCTTCTTCGATCATTATCCATTTTATTTGGAGGTTGCTCCTTTCCAAAAATTAGGTTTGAAGATTATGGCACTTTTTTAAGGCACGCCTCTAACCTAAGCCACACCTCTAGCCTAAGTCTAGCTGCTTTATATTATCATATTGAAATCCCTATTTTATTGAGGTAAAGACATCCAGGCCCCATGGAATTACTCATTCAGAAGTTAAATCCCTAATAATTGAAGTTACTACATGGATAAACAAAAATTCATGGCTCAAATGCATCCATTTAAACAAAAGCTGGTTCCTGAAATAAATATAAGAAAAGCGGTAGAGCATCAAGATGAAGTTGTCGATTGCAGAATATAAAACCTCTAACTAGCTACTACCTAGCTTGACCAAAGGAATTGTTTCCATTTGCACACTTGGAAAAAAATAACTACCCTGCTTAAACTAGTATACCAAGTAAACCGGAGACGCCACGATTGAGCCCCCTTCTTCGATGATTTGGATTTGCTTTCTATATGTTTAGAGGTGAGGAGTAATACCACCTCCTGAACTTGCACCAAATTGACTATGAATTTCAGATTCATGAAAGAAGAGGACCCAACCGTCACTCAGGATAAAATGAACCGCGCAACAAAATTAGGGCACGATTTAAGATTTAGAGTGATGTGAGGACTAAAAGCATTTTTCGTTAGGGGTATGGCAGGGAAAAATATGAAGAAATTTTTTAACAAGAATGAGGGCATTAAGTTTTACATTATAATCAATAATTACCGTGTAAAGAGAAGCTCACAAACCTCTAATATGTGTGGCACCTTCCTTGATGCGGCCACTTGCAGCTTCCTTCATATCTCCATCAAAGCGACCTTCAAGGGTTTTAGTAGCTCCGATGATCTTCTAGAATCTAAACGTGCAGTCCGCAAGCTGAAAGCACCAAGAATGATTTCTTCAGACCGATAATATGTCTTTGAGCTAATTAAGGCAACCCATAAATGAAAACATGCTTACCCAATAAAACGGGGGCGCCGCAGACTGTAATACAAGTTGAAAAGGTGCTGGAAGATTTCAATCCTGAGATATAAGATGTATCAAGTAAATACCCTAATCGGAAGACGCAATTTATGACACATACATTCTCTTCGACCACATATGTAGATGAAGCGCCGCCTAGTGTCCGCAACAAATAGCTCCAAAAAAAAATGAGTGAATGAAAGCTTCATTGGAATTAGGGGAAACCAGAAAAAACGAGTGAATGAAAGCTTCACTGGAATTAGGGGAAACCACCCCTCCTTTAGAAGAAGAAACCCTAGAAGCTCCTTGTGCAGCCGAAACCTGGCAGACCAATATGACTTATCGAGCAGAAGCTTATTGTGCGGCCGATAAGTACCCTGAGAAAAATATCTCTTGTGTAATAAGAGCTAAGATTAGTTTAGGGTCGGGTCCAAAATGAATGGCCAGAACCTCTGAGCCGAGTGAACCTCTCAGGAAATGGGTTGGTTCACGAGCCGCGCCCAAAATCACTTTCAAGCTGAGAGGAGGGAAGAGATGTTTGGCGCGCACAGGAAGCGGAAATATAGATGCAGGGAAAACACATTTTTTCCCTTTTTAATTTAATATAATTAAAAATAAAATAAATATTTGAGACGATAAAAAAATTATAAATATTTGAGACGGAATGAGAATTTTGTCTTAAATAATTGTCTTAAAAACCCCCCTTATGTAGTAGTGCCATGATTTGGAGGTATGAATCCATCCCACGATTTGGAGGTTATTCCTCAACTCACCCAAATAAAATAATCCCCAATATTTATATTACTTTGTCAAATTAAAAACCCCCCCTTGACCCCTTAATACGAGGCAATATATTTTAGAAGTTTTTAGGAGTATTCAAAACCCCAATATGAATGGACGTGATATGATATTGCCTCACTAGTGAACCCCCCGTGGAGGATATCCACATGTGTTTGAGAAGAATCCCTTTTTAAGTGTGAGACTTTTTATACCCCCTAGTACCCAAACTTTGATCCTAATTGTGTGTTACTAGAATGCAAGTTTGATTTCATCTTCTCAATTTTCCATTACATTTCTAGTATTTATTAGTTTTTTAGGATATTGGCAATACTCTGGGAACTTACATAATATTGGATCTTGAGATAGTTGTAGCGGGTTTGTGTACATATGCTTGTACTTTTGTTGAGTTAGACCTTAGTAAGGGTATTCTAGATAAAATGATACACAAACATAAACATATCCAATGCACATAGGTCTTGGATTATAAGAACATAATGTTTTGTGCAAGATATGTCAACTTCCATGGAATCTACAACCCAGTACCCTCTATGGAACAAATACTGCATTGGGTATTTGGATCATAGATGTTGTCATTGTTGGATGGATTCTTGGGTTAAAATCATGTCTTGGTCTTACTAGATCAATTAAAGGCTACCTTCAAAAAGGAGTGGGGAACATATGCTTGAAATATGCCTTTCAGCATGATTAACGCAGGTGCTATCTTTCAAAGGGAAATGGATATTGCCTTCTGAGGATTGATCAATAAGTTAGTTACATCATATACCTAGATGATGTAACTGTCTTCTCAGAGTAGAACGATCACCTAACTAGTCTTAAGATTAACCATACTTCCAAAATCGATCGAAAATTTGCATAAGATTTGGCTTGGAAGGCATAAATGCTTTCTTTGAGAAAAAAGGTGTGACTTATATTTATGTAAAGTCATGAGAGGGAAATCATTAGGGTAGAGCCTTGAGGAGACTAATGCAAATTTTTTGAACTAAACAAACCAAGGGAGCTTCCGATTGAACTGAGGTTGATCTAAAAAACATAGTTAAATAGAGTTCTGGTGTGTTCGAAAACAAAATAAAATACTCCAATGGTATGCTAGGGATCATACTCAATGTATTTCTCTAGGGAGGAACTTTTCTAAGGGAGGGAAGGGAATGAGTTCCTTGTGCATACAATCAAATGGAATATATGAAATCATTTGGTGGAATTGAGAAAGAGTAGGGTATTAATGGGAATTTCCTTGGGGGTTCTTGAAATGGAGGCTTATGAGTGCAAATCTATAATACAATACAGATGATATAAAGGGATTATGGTATTATATGATGTCAATTGTGATATTCCAACCATAGAAACCCTGATTACATGCACAATAAATTAGGATAGAAACTATATCCCAGTATGCACATTAGGTGGTCTAGGACTTAGGTTTACGGCGAGATTCCTAACAATTACTATCCCAAAACTAGTTTTCCTAAATATACTTTGGAAATCTAGGCCGGATTCCTAACAATTACTATCCCAAAACTAGTTTTCCTAAATATACTTTGGAAATCTAGGAAATACAAGCATGGTGATCCATCAAGAAGTTTACTAGAAACCAATCTTGTCCAGAATTTATTCCAAATGCAACTGAAAACCACATAAATAATTTTTTTCTCCCGAGGAGAAGTTTGAGCATAATTCGTTCTACTATGTGAATTGTGAAACTAGTATTCAAACTTTAATTGAATTAGTGACTTAAGTAATGAAAGACTTGTTTTCATAAAGTGAACAAATATTTGCACAACATATGATCCCTACAATTTAAATAAAAGTTCTCAGTGTTTATTCATAACAAATCTCTACCATTGAAGTATTTATTCATGTGGGTGGGCATTTTGTAGGATTGAAGTTTGATTAGAAATTTAAATTTGAATTTAAAAAAGTAATATATCATTTCTTTGGTGATTATTATTTAATAAATGTTTACCCAAATCATGATTCTCACGTTAAATTATTCATCATACTCAATATAATTATATGTATATGTGCATGTATATATATTTTCTCATCGATATTTTAAAAGGTTTATGCCAATTACCAATTATTATTGCATTTATTATACCAATAAATTTTTGAATGATATTCAAGGAATGTGGTATCTTATTTAATTAATGATTTCCCACACTAACAACATAGTGAATCTTTTTTTTTAACAGAAACGGCTAACCAGCTTTGATTATATAAAAAGAAGGAAAATACATAGCAAAAGTTGATCAGATTGCTCCCATGAAAGGAAGTCATCCATCACTACAAGTTCATCATGTTCAAGATGATAACAAGCATGATATATTCCTGTCCTATGAAAACTATAACATCTTATGAACTGCCCTAGGAGGAGTAAGCAAAAGTAAAACATTGCTGATAAGCTGCCTTATACAAAAACTGGAAGATAAGTCCTTATAAATTGCCAAATCTGCAGCTGATACCTATACTATGTGTTTCAGAATCCTTATACATATTACTAGAGAGCAGTAAATACATAACAAAAACAATGAAAAAAAGGGCCAAACCATGTCCATTACCGGCGAGCTGCTACTGGAATCCCATATTCATGGCAGCATCTGCAGAGTCCACTGCCACATTCTTCTTTGAGCTGAGGTCCACGAAGTTCCCTGCATTTGCCATGAACTTATGCAGTTTCTCCATTTTCTTGTTAATGTCCTCAAGATCATTGCCAGAGACTTTAACCTTTCGGGCCTTGTGAGGATAAATGAGACCCGAGGTCTCTTCTAGATGTTCAATTTTCTCAACCATTCTATTGTTCTGAGCTTTTACCTCAGAGTGGGTAGCAGACGCCAGAGTGTAGAGGCGGGATAAAACCTTCTTGTAATCCATATTGTCGTTGTGAATCATCCTAACTTGCAGCTCCAACCCCTACAATGGTCCAAGAATTCCACTTCAAATTTCGTAATGCCGCGTTTCCCATCCTATCCATAAGAATTCCCAACCCTGATGTGCCTTCGACAAGGGCCAAGCCTAGGGTTTCTCTCTGTTTCATCCGATTCTCCCTTCATGTCTTCCAGTTGCATACCCCAACTACATCCGCCATTGGGGCCTCTGCTAGACTTACAACACCTTCCACACTTCAAGAACACTTCGCCCCCTCTCTGAGGACACCCAGCACCACGGTAGAACACATCGCCCCCTCCCTGAGGACGCCCAACACCATGGTGCTCCATATTCCTGTCAACATGATGACAATTCAAACAGACGAAAACCAGCAAATGCAGAGTTCTAGAACCAACAATGGAATGAATGTTGAGGAGCGACTGACTGCCTTGATAAACCACAACTACCAGCTCGCATGCCGACCAACTGGCAGGTTGGATTAATGCCATAAATTCGTGCATGTGAGGGAGGCTTACGAGGAGTAAGGTGGCCGACGGTTTTCCAAGGGAATTTTCCCAACAAAAAAAAAAATGAACTTCTAAAGTAATGAACCGAGTGGTAATGGGGGGGCCAATAAGGGGTGGCATGAACCCATCCTCTAAGGGAAAGCCTTAGACTAGGGAATCCAAGAGTTTTCATAAGTAAAATTGTCACAACTTAGAGAGCCATAGGAGAGCCCGACTCCTATATTTTCCATTCTGTCAGCTTTCCCATTTAACCCTCGCAGAATATGAAGAAAGGTAAGTTCATGAAAGTATATATTGATGCAGATTAAGAGATGATGCATTTTTAGATGGGGTCTTTCTTTTGTCAATAATGCATATGGCTTCTCTAATAATGATTAAGGAGTCTCCGAAGACCGTCAGTTTCTTTATTCCCAGGTTTATAGCAATCTCTAGCCCTTTGATGAGACCAAGCCATTCTGCTCCATTGTTGGTCTTTCTTCCAATGCCCCAGGAAAACTCCTTCGGCTTGTTCCCCTTGGAGTAAAAAATGACTCCCCCCGCGCCTGCCAAACCAGGATTGCCTTTCGAGGCACCATCGAAAAATAGTAAGCTGCATCCCAATTGGGTCCACCAATGCTGGAAATCATCTTTATTCATCCTCAGCTACCAAGACAAGGATCTCAGTTTTTTGGGAGGTTTAATCATGCGGGTGGGTATTTTGTAGAATTGAAGTTTGATTGGAAATTTAAATTTGAATTTAAAAAAGTTATTTATCATTTCTTTGGTGATTATTATTTAATAAATGTTTACCCAAATCATGATTCTCACGTTAAATTATTCATCATACTCAATATAATTATATGTATATGTATATACATATGTGCATGTATATATATTTTCTCATGGATATTTTAAAAGGTGTATGCCAATTACCAATTATTATTGCATTTATTATACCAATAAATGTTTGAATGATATTCAAGGAATGTGGTATCTTATTTAATTAATGATTTCCCACACTAACAACATAGTGAATATTATTCCATGAGTATTGTCACAATACATTAATTAGTCTCTCTAAATACGTTAAAAATTTTCATTCACAATCGCAATTGCATGTAAACAAATATGAACTTAATCTTATTTTTAAAACACCATTGAATAACTCCAACCTCTCCGACTTTTATTTTGAAAGTGTATGTTTATAGTTAATCACAAATTATCAATATTAATAATAATAATTCAAGCAATAACTCAATAAATATACAAATAAGGAAATAAATTGTAATAATTGAACTTAAACAATAATTCCAGTGTAAGTGATGTGAATAGATTTGCCATTCTGAAAAATATTTCTCATTATTTTCAAACAATATACAATGGAGCAAATTGTTTGGAATATGTCTTGGTATCAACAAAGCAAAGCACTATTATTTTCACTAAACATTGTCAAATTTGACATTGTGTCAAAATTTATGGATTTTTTTATTGTATTGGAGGTTAACATTTTCCAAAGGTTTCCATTGGACTTTCCATCCATAATCAAGAGATTGCATAAAGTTGAATGATGTAGAAAAAGCGCAAGTAATTAAATGCATTTTAGTAATATAACTATTATGGTTCAGAAACAATAATTTAAAATAGGAGAAATAAGTCTATGAGAAAAGAAAATTAGCCCTTGAGAAATACTTATAAGGAGAAGAAATTTCAAATATTCACAATTAGATCCTACGGATTTTAGGTTTTTAGTTAATAAACCGCGCTTTGCTTTGGGTGGGTAAGAGAGCAGGCTAGAAGGATAGAGAGTGAGGCAGGGAACTTCGAGGCTTAGGCGGGTTAGGGGTGAGAGTTTAGGCTTGCCGGGACTTGGTTTGAGGGATTGATTGCTTAGCGAGGGGGATAGCTAGATCTAATAAAGTATCAAATCTCGAATCTCCACAAGATGGGGCTTGCTTTTTTTGGTATTGTGAAATATTATTTGGTTGCTTTGCAGCCTTTAATGTATTTATATTTTATTTCAATGTACACTACAAAGCCAATGGTCATACTTAGGCCACATATGACTAGATTATATTCCTTTAATCATTACATATACATTCATAATAAAGGGGTCTTAACCGAGGTATTACATTACTCCTCTCCTTTGGAAGGGAAATTGGAAGATGTATAATTAATTAAAGGCATCTAGGAATTGAAAAGGGATTACTAAAAAACATAAAGTAATTAATAGTACATAAAATTATAATATTGTAAATTAAGGTGCAAGGTTGAGAATGATAATAATAAAGTACGGGATTAAATGTAGATTAAGATAAGAAAAGAGCAATAGGTGATACTAGAAATACATAGAAAAAGAGGAAAAACCACCCAAAAAGGAAAAGAAAAGATCAAGGATAGGTAGTTTATAACAATCTTCATGGGTTCAAATTGTGTAGGTGTTTTTATATCTTGAGGGATTCACTTATAAGATGATAAGAACAATGGGAGGTGGAAGCTAGGATTTTGATTTGATGAAAGTAAATGAGGTGTTTAGAGTTGAGATTTCAAAGTTCAAGTGATGATCTCCATTGTAAAAGGGGTGCTATAAATTAGAAATAAAAATAAATTGTTATAGGAGATATTGTGCTAGTGGTGGAAAGTTAAATCATTTAGCTACTTCAACAAAATGAAAAATCTAAAAATTCTAATAACCATTACAAAAACCACCCATACAAAATAATTTTTCAGAAATATAACGTACATCCAAGTAATACATATGCTTTCACATAGAATTTTTTTTTTCTACATATATGTTTCTTTCCAAAACATATTAACATTATTAATAAATAGTGTTTTTAATGTGGATTGATAAGAATTAAAAACATAAAACTAAAACTCGAGGAGACATCTCTAAGAAACTACTTTAATCAACTTGAAAATGTATAATTATTTGCTTTGAAGATAAGTTAGCTAAGTGAGAAGTGGTTTTTTAAATGTATATTGATTAGAATATATAAATAATTACATTTAAAAAGTTAAGAAAATAAAAATTTATAATTTCATTTTTTTATAATTTTGAAATTATGAAATTATAATTTCATTTTTTTATATAAATAAAAAATATGAAATTATATAAAAATATAAAAAAATGAAGTTAAGAAAATATTCATATAACTTCTTTCAAGATTTCTTTGATTAAATTTTACTATGAGTATAGACTTAATCAAAGAAATCTATAAATTTATTTGTCTTAATCAAAGAAATCTTGAAAGAAGTTATATGAATATTTTCTTAACTTCATTTATTTATATTTTTATATAATTTCATATTTTTTATTTATATAAAAAAATGAAATTATAATTTCATAATTTCAAAATTATAAAAAAATGAAATTATAAATTTTTATTTTCTTAAGAAATCTATAATATTCATTTATTCTATAATATGAGTATAGACTTAGATCTTAAATTGGGTAGTTCGGGGCCAATCACATTCTTTCTTACTTTATTAATGTTAAGTATTATCAATAGAAAAAGTCAGAGAGAATGGTCACCATTCTATTATTCGAACGGATAAACATATCAATCGGAATTTGAATGTGTACAAATGGTCCAATCATGCTTAAGATCAAGATCAAACCATGCAGGCACAACATTTATACTGCAGGGGTGAAAGTGAAGAAGATCAAGCCACGGCAGATACGAAGAGGCCAACGGAAAAAAAAAAATGGAGAATATCTTATGTCATGGGCACAACCAGACATAGCTGTGAATGGGGTATCCTCATCATTCACCTTCCACAATGAGAACCAAGGTCAACAACAACCAAGAGAAAATAGAGTGAGATCATCATCATCTATTAATTGGTTTCACCTCTTTCGTGACCGAGAGTTCATCACGAAGCTGCCAAATATTTGTAGGGATTATTATTTACAGACCTTTGATATTGATATTGAGATGAGTGATATTACCCAATTGGTCATGGCTGACGACATAATATTTATTATTCATACCAATGATAACAGGACTGTGACCTGTATTGTTCCATTAATGTGACATCCAGATCAAATTGTGGCTTTTACTTAATGACAAGCACATAATGGTTACAATCCCCATAATGATTTATTGATTATGGTTACTGTGTTCGAGCAGCCACAAATTTTTATAAGCATTGAAATTCCATCCATAAAAGCAGGATTAACTACAACCCACAAACAACTCTTTCAGGGAACGATTTACGATTGGGATCTTGATCATGTTCCAAATTGTAGGGGCATGATTTATAATCGGTTAGAGAGATTGTTCAAGCTTTTCGAATTAAAAGATTACACTTAGTTGTTTACAATACCAGAACCAGCTAGCAATTTACAATATCAGTTTCAGTCAGCTCTTAATTACAATCCCGGTGTCAGTAAATTTAAATTTGGAAGTCCGGGAAATCCGAACATGGTGATCCATAAAAAGGTCTACGAGAAGTCAATTTTGTTCAAAATATACAAGAAGTCAATTTTGTTCAGAATCTTTATGGTGGAGAAGCTATTCGTTCTACTATGTGGCAGTGGTAGAATGGTCCTGCAATAGGTCTCGAGGCAGCTGGAAGTAGTAAACAAGTTGTGAAAATCCTGTTCTCATAAAGAGAACAAATATTCACACAACATTCCAGCTCTACTATTTAAATAAGTTTTTTCCAAGTTCATCAGTTACGACCAGTCCGATCGAACAACTCGCCTTTGTAATCTAGAAGGTGAGATTTTAGCCACATTTCAAAACCACCTAATATTGTGGATGAGATTTTCTTAGGGATCTCACATTCCAAAATCAGAGGATATTATCATCAATGTTTACGAGGATACAATTGATTCCTGCAGCATCAATGTTAGGCGCAATATTGTTACAGGAGAATGCTTGGCAATAAGAGCATGGATATTTCAAATTGTTCTGAAATCAGAAAGGAAGCATTGAAACATTCAATTGAAGGATTTACATATGATGAAAAAACCTACCAAATTTTCACTACAAGAATAAGGGAGTTTGTTGCATATGGTTTAACAGATTCTACAATGACGTTGGATACATCAATAACTATTCGGATTTTGAGTTATATGATAGCATGGACTCTTCTAAATATTCCAGCGATGAAGAATATGAAAAATCCAGTGATGAAGAAGACGAGTGAACAACGATTCCCCAAGAAATTGATAATCTCTAAAAATTTCCATCAGTTAAGAATTTGACTATTAAATTCTGTGCTGGTACATGAGCTTCTTATCACAATCTTCAAACCAAGCTCATCTAATAAAATTTCTTGTTATTAGAGGCAGAAAATCCTTAATCCATAGACTTTCTTGTACTCGCGATCTCAAAATCACTATCCCATTACTACAAACGTCAGCTTTTTCCGTTAATTTCCCATGGAAGGCCTACTCAGGCGCCAATGGAAGGCATACTCAGGCGCCATGTAGTTCAGATAAGAATAATCAATATATAAATGAATTGCACAACTTACATTGTTCCACACCATCTAGTAGAAACATGAGTTTCTCATTTGGGAAAGCATCTAGCCAATCCAAAATCTCCTATTTTAGGATTAAATCTCTCATCTAGAAGAACACTGCCACTGGCCACATTTGATCTCTGTGTATAATGCGAACGTAGGAATCCTCGTGTAAATATGCAAGACCTCGTACTCTGCCCACTATAATCTTTAAATGATTCTCTTAACTCGAAACATTGCCTATCCCTTCTGTGGATATCCAATAAAATTATTTAAAAACTTAAACACAAAGAATTGAAACAATCCAAATATTTTAAAAAACAGGTTGAATCGTGAAAAACTCATAGGATCGATGACGACAACCTACCAAACAAATGTTGGTCAAAACTTTCATATGGCATAAACTCGTATACCAGCAAGGGCGGGCAGCCAAATGAAAAAGATTACGGTCACGGACGCTGGTAAGGAGCTTCCTTTCTGTCAAAAACAATCCTCCAACTACCAAGTTACAGGTAGGTAACAACACTATGAACCCGCTCAAATTTAAATCCAAATGAATGGAATTGGCGGGCGCTAATACTCCGGCTCAAATTCAAATTCAAAATTTTCAAAAAACTTTGGATGACGTTTTCCTTTGTGTTGTCCTCGACCAGTGGTAAATAATGTGTCAGGCCGATTGGACATCGAACTTTTCCGTCGCCGGAGCCGGTGGATACCATGGACGTCCATAGCTCATGCCATGGATGGGTGGGGATGGGTATGACACTTGACAGGCTCGCCTTAATGACGAGTGTGTCTGTTTAATAAGGCTCGCCGTGAAATGACTTGCTGCTGAACTTATCACGCCCATCTCTATGTGCACGGACTGCTTGTCCCGTGCCATTGTCACCACCACAAGGTGGCCATCAAGACCAGCGGATTGTCGTACACGATGTACTTTACTCCGTGACAGTGCCCATCCGGCTGAATTAGATATTAAACATGAATTACTATAAAATACGAGAATAATTTTCAAATGAAGAAACAAAAAAACATTAATTAAGAACTCATATACAGAAAGTAAATTTGATATTTGCCATAGAATTAAGAGATAAAAGACCAACGGAAAATGTCGGTCAGAGATTAAATTGACAAAGAAAGGCAGTGCAGGGACATCAACAGGTCCTGAAGAGTCACATGAAATCTCTCTTTCGACATGAGAGTTTATTCCAGAATATCACAAAACTATGATAATTATATCAGTTGCATGGCTGAAAATATTCCCCCGAAGGAAATATTCACAGGATATGGAATGAATAACATACAAGGAACCCTCGACAAATTGTTACAAATCAAGGCGATGGTGTTGTGCTGGGCTCAATAACTAGGCTCCCATACAGTAGCTCATTCCAAATATCAGGTAAGCCTGGTAAACACCAATGACTGCAATCTCCCCAGTCGTCAGGATTATTGCGCTGCTCCTGCGTTAGCTTCTTGTTCCTTCTCAGAGTATACACAGATGGATGTGCGTCCTTCCTAAAATCTGACAACTTAGTTATGTTCAGGAAAGAGACGGGGAATTTCATGTGACGGAGCACCTTGTCCACCAGCCGCAGCATTACAGGAGAAGGTTTCATGACCATCGATTCCTTAAAGATTGGCTGAGTCTCAAAATTACACTTATGGGTGCCCGAGTTGTGCCACTGCTCTGAACTGCAATACACCATTTGTGCAAAACAAAATTTAGACATCCAGATATCTTTTCTAAATCCAGGGAAGAAAACAGGACGCTGTTAATCTTACCTGAAATGCATGGGAGAAAATCCACGAAAGAACACTGGTTTTTGCAGGATCGATATTATGATCTATCCATTTCGCCCACGTAGTCAACCCTTTTTCAAAGGCAACCAACGGATCCAATTCAGGGTGAAGGTAGTCGCCCTCTTTAAAGAAGTCTCTTCTGTAAAAAGTCCAATTAAACAAAACAGTAACGTATGAATGAACTTGATGGTAGTGAGTAGTTTTACAAACTCAAATTTAATATATATAAAATTGGAGGTATTTGAATGTGCAGTTCATTTATTCATCAACTTAAAAGAAGAAGAAAAATTGCAATTTCACCAAGAATTGTATAACCAGATTGATTATATATATATATATATATGTAACATTTTATTCGCAGGTAATGTATTTCAAATAAACAAATCATATAACATTTTTTGAGATTAATGTAAGTCATGACTAATCCCATTAAAAGCTCACGTTGCAGCTTTGTTCCCATGTGTCCACCAATGCCCTGAATTGAAGACGAGGATATCAACATCTTTCCAGTCAGTTCCGTGTTTTTCAATTGCGTCGAGCTGAAGTATTTCTTTGCTTTTATTCCCAACATTAACACTGCCTTGCTCAACTAAGAAGGGTGCCCAAAATAACTCCACGGTACAGTTATAATCCTGCAGCACAAATTCGTTTCGTTGCAACTTCATTACTACTTAGCCTATATAAATACAATGGAGAATTTGTTTATGTGAAATAGCTTGCCTTAGCCAGGAATATAGTTCTGACGCCTTTGGATCCCAACTTCTTTCTGTTTTCAGGGATTACAGTATTGAGAATGCAGAGCAAGGATTCCCATTGATTACGATTGATGGAATCCCCAATGAACATGAGTCTCTTTCCTCTCAACTTTTCCAGCATGCTTGTAGCATTCAACCTTCAAACCAAAACTTGTGCTAAATTAAACATTGTCTAGATATCAAGTTAAACATTGTCCAGAGAATTCATGGATGTAAGAAGTAGTGTTGCATACCTGGGAAGATTACAATCTCTGGGTTGCCATCTCCATTGTGTATAGCCTGAATCCGGCCGGCCGTTCCTTTTGCAGTCAAATGCGCCGCTCATATGAGAGCATTCTCCAGCAGGATAAAGAGGATATGAATCATCCCGAACCCATTTCCCGGAATATATATCACACTGAATTGGTGGGTTTTCCTTCTCTCTGACCGTATATACTTTTCCATCAGTCCTCCTGTCAACTACTGCACCGAATGCAGAGATGTTTTGAGATTGATAAACTGAGTTAGATTCTTTTTCCTCAACCTGATCTGGATATCTCTTCAGGGGTCCCTTCTCAGAGGCCAAATTTTCACCACTGTAACTCTGGTTTACACTGTGAATTGGTGGGTTTTCCTTCTCTCTGACCGTATATACTTTTCCATCAGTCCTGTCAACTACTGCACCGAATGCAGAGATGTTTTGAGATTGATAAACTGAGTTAGATTCTTTTTCCTCAACCTGGTCTGGATATCTCTTCAGGGATCCCTTATCAGAGGCCAAATTTTCACCACTGTAACTCTGGTTTACACTGTGACTGTTAACTTCATAACCATCAAGGCCTGCGGTAGGACTAATGCCGTCCCAGATTTCTGGAGAAATACTATTTTTATCTCCATGATTTACTGTGACAGTAATATTTTGTAAAGATGAAGCAGAAGAAGCCAAACTCTCGACAGCTTGGGAGCTCTGACGAAAACTAAAATTTATCCAAAGCCTGGGATTCTCCGCTGTTTCTTCTCCGTTTGATAGTTGAGAGGAGCAATAAACAAGAAACGACACTGCGCTTGCAGCAACAAGAATGCAAACAACCCTGTTATTTCTAACTTGCTTCGTCCATGAATCCCTATAGCCCATGGTGAATTCTTTGGTAAAGCCAAAATCATCAAGGGGAGTGAGTCAATCAAAAAGTATTTAGAGAAAAGGACTCAACCTATCTGCAACTTTCAGGTGATGCAGATTAGACATAAATCTGTGCATCGAAATAGCAGTAGAGCGAGCTTGATCACTATTTCTAAGAATCAATGCTCTAGATGAAAGTGACACTTGCCAAATTTATTATAAACAGCACAACCATATTTAAATACATCTAAATTGCGTTGGTGAACACTATTGAAACCGAAGCCAGGGATACCGAATGAGTCTGCAATTCTGCAACGAACAGTGGAAAACGATAGAAAATTAAATTGACGGTTTCAACATAACATCTAGCTGACGAGTGTACTGGTAAACAACGTACTTTTTTTTCTTTTCAAAATGTCTGATACTGAACCTACGTAAGCATTATCAATGACTCTTAGAAGCTCGCTCATTAATCATTATTTTCTCCTTAATCAAATTATGCCAAATTTGACAATGAAATCGGTTGAATATGTAGAATATGTCGCCGGTAACCACAGACAGATTAATTGGTAGCTTTGAAAATTATTGTCAGCCACAAATTATATATTAGCATAATCATATAATTTATCGTTAGTGAACATCAATAGGTCACAAGTTAAGTGTTATTAATTAATATACATTAAACTAATTAATATAAACATAAAACAAATACTATTTAATAAACATATCCCTCTTTCATCCACCACTTAACTGAAGCTTATTTAAATCTTTATCAAGATGTATTTAAGCATAACAATATACAGGACTATGAAATTTATCGGAATTGTATATTTGTTACACTCCATTAATCTTGTTAATCGACTTAAAGAAGTCCAAAATCTCAGATAATATCTAAACACATATCAATATAATCAGAAAACTTAATAAATATAATCAGAAAACTTAATAACAAGTACATCAAAATATAAGAAAAAAACAAATAAATTTTACTACCTAGCAATGACATGACATGACATGACATGACATGAGCAATGACATAAAAATATCAGAGTAAGGACAAGTGAATTTTAAGACCCTGCAGGACCAAGTGGTCTGAACACTAAAATGGTAGGTGTTTTGCTCTATAAATATGTAAATTCTGTGTAAGATTGTTCTGGAAACTTCCTAACCGTGGGAATTGGATAAATCTTTATTCAAAATTTCTGAGAGTTGTCTCTTTTTCTGTGAATTTTCAGGTAATAAAATTGACAGAAGTGAGTGCCGGGTACAGTCCATGGATCAAAATGCCAGGTACATAGATTTTCCATGCCCAAAAGGTTTTGAAGCTCTATGAATAGACCCAAATCTCCAAAAATATGTAAACAACTTTCAGATTTGGACTATTTACTTCCCAGGATTATAAGACAGGATTGAAATACTGAGGGCGGTTTTAGATAAAAGTTATACTTGTCCTGTGCGAAATTTTAGATAGAAAATTATACGGAACTTTTAGCTCAATGCAGTACGATCTACTTTAATCGTACCAGACGAGAGTGGAGACTCTAGTCTCTAATACAAACCAAGTTTGAAGAATGTTAAAAGCAAACAGAAGCTTATTCTTGAATTAATATCTGGCATATTCGGTCTCGATCAGCTTGACATTTACAGAAACGAACACAGCCATATTAAAATGTTGTTGATGAATGCAGATGGGCATTGATGGATGAGGAGAACTGAGTTGAGTGGTGTATTGAAGAATAGAGACATGGGCAGAAGGCATTGGAAACGATTTGAAAATGAAAACCAATTCAGTACTATTTCGATCAAATGACACTAATCTCGCAAATACTTGTAAAATGCAATAAACTTGAAACGTAATTAAATATCAACCGCCCTCTGATCCAAAATAATTTTAATCATTCTAATGACTTAAAATTTGGTATAAACGTAATTAAATATCAACCACCCTCTATTCCAAAATAATTTTAATCATTCTAATGACTTAAAATTTGGTATAATATTTTGAACCAGATATAATACATTTAAATGCCATTAAAAAATGAGTTGTACACACTACTGCTATATATAGGGAGGTTTGGAGACAATACTTGAGACAATGAGGTTTGGAGACAATACTTGAGACAATGTATTTTAAATTGTCTCAACTCAAGAAAAAATAAAAGAATTATGTACTGTTTTTAAGTTAATCTCTTCAATTATTTTGAACTAGATATAATATATTTAAAAACATTAAATATGAGTTACATATATTATTATTATATATATATATATATATATGAAGTTTGAAGGGAATATTTAAAATGATATTTTTGTAAATTGTTTAAAATTAATAAAAAAAGTTTTATATTATTTTAAATATTGTTTTTAAATTAGTGTCTTAAATTATTGTTTTGTAAAAACAATATAAAATACAATTATTAATGTCAAACTTATTATCTCTATTATTATCTCAATCAATTAATGTTTCTTATTGTCTCAATTAATATCTCAAATCATTGTTTCTATTAAAACAATATATAATACAATTAATTTTTGTCTCTTTAAAACAATATATAATACAATTAATTTTTGTGTCTTTAAGAACTATAAAGAGTATTAAAAACTAGTTATCATCTTTGTAAAATAATATTAAAAAAATTATTTTAAATATTTATTGAATATGGTTTTAAACATTCAAAGTTTACAGATAATACATATTTAAAAAGAAAAAATAATGCACCATAATAAATATATAATTTGCTAGCATTACAATATTATTATAATTATTTTTAATGTTTTTTTTTCTATAAAATGATTGGATAATTCCTTGATAACTAAAACTAGTTATCATTAATATATTACAGTCATTATTAAATATTGACACTACATCCTTAAGAATTTTGTAATGGTATGATAAAAAGCTCCTATAATTTAATTACAAAATAAAAATTTTGATTTTCAATTTATTTTAAAAGAATAATTCTATCAAATTTCCTAAAATAAAAGGTTTCAAGGTGAGACAAAAATTGCTGGCATTTCTTCATTTTTTGACGCGTTTGCGTCGACCTTTTCCGCAACTTTTTCGACAGTTTTTCACCACCGTTTCGCGGGGGTTTGGTCGGCACTCTTTGACCATTTCGGTGTATTTTGGCTAGGACTCGCCGACCATTTCACTCCGACCCGAAATTTCACCGACGTGTCGTGGCCCTTGGGTCAAATTTGCATTGGGATGTGTCTCCATGGTTTGGGAAAAAAACTCACCGATCGTTTCATCGTGGTTAGGCAAGCCTTCGTTGACCATTTCGATGTGGACTTGCGAGGAAGCGCCAACCATTTTACTTCGACTAGAGATTTCGTCGCCAACCGTGTCGGGGCATTTGACGGAATCCCGCCAACCATTTCACAGCGACTCAGGAAAGTTTTCCGAAACGGTCGGGTAAATTTGATTTGGTAAATGGTCCACGAACCGATAAAGGGGCGTTGGCGCCAACAGGTAAAGTTATTAATCAACCCCACCAACCAACCCCATTGCATTTATTACAAGGTGTTTAATTGTTATATATACAAAAGGGGGTTTTTAAACCATTGTTTGCAAAAAAGGAAGAACGTCGTTTGTGCACTTTGTCTCCCCGCCATTCATCAGACACCAAGAAACTCATCGCCGCCGAGCTCTTTTGACTCGACCACTCTGCATGTAACAGGTAGGCGACCTCGTGCTCTTTTCTTCTTTGTCTTTTAGTAGCTTTATTTTTCTTTGATTATTTTTTAGAGTTGTTAGGGAAAGATTTTCCTAATGCAGGCTTAGAGCCATTTTTCACGCTAAGACTGTCATGGTTGGCTAAGCTTCCCGCTCCGTATTTCATGCCTTGACCTCTAACCAGTCGCCCCGTCGTAACCCGCATACCCTTTTTCGGTCGCCATGACTGTGTGGTCGAATTGGCCGCAACCAGTAGAGTTTTTTCATTTTTTCCAGGTCCCCGCCACCATGAGACTCCCTTTTAAAAGGGTTTTTAGGTTAATTTAGCAACTAAACGTTAGTGGCACATAGAAAAATCGTAAAGAAGCTTGGCCAGTAGTTTAGGGTGTTTTCACCAGCGTAATTGCTCCAAACTCGTTACACCCATCAAGCTTAGTTTCTAATTAAAATGAAAGATAGAATCTTTTTACTCAAACAAGTTTTAAAGCTGAAAGGAAAACCACTATTGGAGTAACCCAAAAGCAATTTACCTAAAATCAGTTTTAATGGAGAAATTTACCAAACAGTTCCACTTCTTGTTCGGTTACTTTGATTAGAAACATTGGTCTCATTTGCTTGACTATTTGTGCATACTGTAAAGCTGCACTCTTTCTTCTCATAAGTTTGTTTGTGCATCAAGCCAAAGGAAATTTAAGTTTGTTTTAGCCTAAGGTGTAGATTTTAGATGCAAACAATTTAATAAGCACCTATTATCCTTAAAGACTCCATTGCATTTTAAAAGATGAACAAACATTCATACAAATCAAATGTTAAGTTTATTTTTTCTCATTTATATCATAGGTAATGAATTGTTTGTGATTAATTTGATTCCTCATTTTCCCATCTTGTGTCTCATGAGACTTGATATGCACAAGCGGTCCGCCAAGCAAAAGTCCAAGGTAGCAGAATCGGACTCAGACGTAGAGATATTATCAGATACCTCACTAGAAACAATGTTCGGAGATACTAAAGCCGTGACGGGAGGCATCCCAGAATTCCAATGGGGTGAACTATACAGAGCCATCAAAGATGAGAGTGTCCTCAATGCTTCCATCAAAGAGTCAATGGTCTACCATAACATAAGGAGGTCCGGTCTCCATAAGGCAGCCACACGCCTAGAGTTATTCCCATGCTTAGAAGTTATCGTGTGGAGTTTTCCCCAAGTAGATGTTAATACCAAGATCATTTCAGATATTAAAGGAGAAGGGATTTCATCCTTCAAACCAGACCACATAGCTACAGCATACAAGTTTCCTTCCCCTAAAATCATGATGACCGATGACTGGATAGCAGAGGTCGATATGGATCAATTTGAATATGATAAGAAGATGACAGTCACTAAAAGACAGTTGAGACCGAGGTCTAGCGGAGATTACGATAGTCAAAAATTGAGGACCTCGTATAGAATCATTGCTCTGATGTTAAGTCAGGTTTTTGGCTTGGCAAGCAGAAGTACTTATAAACTCAACTTGGTACCAATGATGTACCACATTTCCACACATGGCGCAATTTTCAACTGGGGAGATTTTATTTCTAAGAGTATGGTGTCACACATTGTTGCAACGCAAGGCGGACTGACACAGGAAAAAGGTGACTTCTTCATGTCCTCTTATCTCTTGGATTGCATATTGATCAGACACTCTTTCTTTGTATTTGGATGTGTTTGGAAGTCAGTCGAATCTCCCCTCCATGTAGCCTATCAGATGACATGGGATCACAAATTTTCACGTCACTACAAATTGATTTGTGAAGGATTAATTATGCCACTATACTGGCTAGTCTTCAAAGAAGAACCAAATTGTATGTCCGAGAATGCCTTGTCAGTTATCGAGGAACATGGAGATTATTACTTCTCCGCAAAATGCACATATATCAGGATGTATGGGGGAACCAAAACCCCTTTTTTGTTGCCTCAGTATGCTACTGATTTTGTTTTGCACAAAGAGGTCGTAAGGCAAGTTCTCATCAATGGGGTTGGGATTTTTCTTCATGAGAAGAAGAAGGCCTCCTTCCCACCACTGTCGTTCACTATCAGCACATACAAGTTCCCCAAGGCGAAGGGGGTTGAGGATTTTGTCAAATATTTAGAGGATTTTCATTTTGGGATGAAGATTTTTAGAAGGAACGATATCCTATAGAAGGTTTCTCATCATTGTGCTTCTTGCAAAATTAACTTTGAATATGCGCATCACTTCTTGAAGGATGAAGAAGTGTATCAGAGCGCAAGAAACATGACCGAGCTAAACAAGCGTTTTGGTCGCAAAAGCGGAGATGGTTCCAGTACTAAGACTAACACTGTCAAGGAATAAAAAAGGCAACAAAAGGATGAAATCATAAGGCTGCAGCTAGCAAAAGCTAAAAGGAAGCTAATGGAAGAGGCTGAAAAATTATGGAAAGAAGAGGCAGAAAGACTGCAGAAGGAAGAAGCGGACAGGTTAAGAGCGGAAGAATTGGAGAGACAACAGAGGGAAGAAGCTGAGAGGCAGGATGCTGAGGAAGTAAAAAGAGAAAGAGCAGAAAGAGGAGCAAAAGAAAAACAAAAGCAAAAGGAAGAAGAAGAAAAGTTCAAGCAAGTTGTGGAGAAACAGGGAAGCCCAAGTGTGCATAATATGGACATAGACCCACCTGAGGTGTCTGGTGTGACACTCACCAAAGGCCACCTTTCATTCCATGAGCTCGGCCTCACCCCATTCACCCCATCGAAGTAGCATACTATCGCCAGATTGGACTATAATGAGGAGGTCAGAAAAGAGACTGAAATTACGAGCCCACTCCGATGTTGTCGCTATTCAAGAAAACAAAATCATGGAGGGTACCCACATGGACCCTAAGTTCATGGCATCTTTCAACATAGCTTCCGCGCAAGCAAGTGCAGATAATGTTGACAAGTTGATGAGCGACGTGGAGCAAAATAAAGAGAAGATGCTCAAATTGACAGATAATTTGGTGAAAATGCGGGGTGAAGGGATAGAACTGAAAAGGAAACATGACGCCATTCTATCAGAGAAGGAAAGGGTAATGAATGAATACCAAAATTTGGAAGCAGAAAAGGATGCATTAACTGTGCAATTAGTGATTATGGAAGGGGAAAGGAGTGACTTTGAAGCTCAAATCACTTAGTTAGAGTCAAGAGAGTCGGCCGCAAACCAACAAGTCGAAGAACTGAAAGCTCAGGTGGAGGAGTTGGTTAAAGAGAAGGAATATTTGGCATAACAACTGGAGTTGGCAGATAAGAGGAAGCTAGACATAACTCCATTTTGTGATCAAGCCTGCAAGATTCAAGAACGAATATATCATTCCCAAGAATTTCTCACAAATGAAATATTCAAGATGAAGTTGTCGATGGAAAGGATGAATGAGATAGCTACATAATCGCTAGAATTCAAGAAAAGGATGTTTGATGTAGTAGAAAAGGTTAGGAGCCAAATGGTCTGGAGAGAAACCAACTCTGAATACCATGACAATTTGCCTCTGAAGACAACAACAAACTTGAAGTCGGAAATGGAGCTTCTGGAATTTTACAGGAAGGCTGCCAGAAAACTAAATAATGACATTCCAATGACTATTTAGAAATGTCAGGATTTTTACGATAAAATCTAGCAAGTTCATGAAAAGTGTCATCTCTCTCCGCTCCCGAAGATGAACAAACTTCCTTCAAAATATCTACGCATAGCGGAACTGTAGAGTTGGTTGCAGGCAGAATTAGAATACATCGAAAATTTGGACGCCCTCATTGAAGAAGACATCCACCACTTTGTAGGGAAAGCATTTATACATGCATATTTCCTAGAAGATAGTTGCAAGGCCACAGAAGTAGGGATGGTGCATATTGAGACTTAGTTGTCATATCATGAAGTCTCTTTACAAGTATTAGAGCCTAGCAGGCTTAATGTCATAGCTGAAGGGGCTAATGTGTGGGGAGAATATTCTTCTAGTTTAGCTGGGCCCACATAAATCTAAATTGTAAATATATTTTTTGTAATTTCTGATGCAAGCACGAAATGACAAAATTTTGGGGATTCCTAGGGTTAGGGTAAACGACGAGTCACTAGAGGACAAACACTTTTGTAAGATAAATAGAGGAGAAGAATACAGATGTAATGACTTTTGCTAGCATAATAGAAGCTGGACCATTTTGTAAGAGAACTATTTTTCTGCTAATAAGAAGGATCTGTTTGTTGGGGAAAGCGGCATGGAGATTTTTTCCTAGAATGTGTGGAATACTTAATGTGGAACTACTTCTTCTTGCATTCATAACTCATATTGTGAGATCGTTCTAACTTTCATGAACTAATTCATTGGGGATGAATGATTTTACTTTCTATGCAAAGGTTTATGTGTAAATGAGTAATAATTGTTTTAATTATATCAAAGCTATCTTTGGTATTCTTTCTGCTGTAAATGTGAATGTTGTGTTGAAACAACTATCTGTTAGACTTGTATTTACATTTCCAATATATTACTCTTAATTCAAATTTTCTCCCTACAGGGATAGGATAGTTAGTTAAGAACCTATGCATCACTAGTGTAGTTTATGCATGTCAATTATATAAATTTAACTAGGGCACTTGCATCTCATACTTAAAATAAAATCATATAAACAGTGAACCGGTCCGCAACCGGTAAAGAACTTTAACAATCACACACACGGTAGACGGATCGTTAACCGCACGGATTCCCCACACCAAACGGTGAGAGGTCTAATTGGGCTTGCTTACCGGGGAGAATCCCTACTGTTGGTGAATATATTTTATGGGCATCAACAAGTTCTTACCAGTGTGTGCAGTTAGATTCCAACCTGTTGTATGCTAATAGTGAACCTCCTACAACATTAATCCATGGCTTCTCAAGTATCCAGAAGTAGAAGAACTCACTGGGTAAGGGTTCCTAGCTTTCCCAACCTCCATGCTCACCTATAGCCATCTATTTTCCCTTCCAAAAATGCAGCTCTGTCTCCAAATTCGAATCTTTGGGTTAAACACAGTCTGGTAATGGTAATGAACAACAATGGAAAACTCTACATAGTGTAGTAGCATGCATGTGAGAATGAGAATGATCAAGATAGTGTTGAATTCAAGGATATGAGTTAAGGTTGAAAAGACAACTGACATAACTTATGACCATAGAATAAATAGGACTGCTAATAGCTGGCATAACTATCACAACTCCCATGCTTCAATAACTACATGAAATGACTTTCCCCACCAACCTCACATATGCATTCAATGATTGGATTTAATAGTCAAGAGAAGGTAATTGGCTCAATTAAATCACATGGAAGATTTTGGATGAGTTCTAAGGTTGACACATGGCATCATAGGATTTGGTTTCCCCATAGGCCCCCTTCCTCTCCCCCTCTAGTGCAACCATAGCTCCTATAGTGCTCTTTACACAGCCATGGACCATTTTATTAATTTTCAGCATAATATTTACATACATTTTGAATTGCCATAAGAATCCAATCATATGGTCCAAAATAAAAGTATATACATCATAGATGCATAGCCATTCACTAGTTGCACCTTGGCCTTGATCTCCACACTAGGAATCCATACTAGCATATTTACATAATTTACATAATTTTGAGTAAATACATTCCAAGTCAAAATTGGGGTATTACACCAAATATTGGTGTGGGCTCACCTCCTCCATGGTCTATTACCAGTGCAAAAGATTTCATGCCATCATGTCTCTATAGGCTGAAATTTCAAATCTCGACGTGGTGATTTCTACAAGCCCATCCTAAGATTGTTTGTAGATCCAACCGATCAGTTCATTTCCAGATCCATATCTACACCTTATTCTCTCAGTCGTGGTTTCATGGCCTATGGATTGATCTCTTGTGCTAGTCTCACACTAGAATCAACGTCGTCCTCTATTGTAAATTGAATCATTTTTCAACCACAATTCTTAGATCCATTGGAGGAACACTAGATATTTACATCTCCCTGGATTAGGTCTCATACTCCCTGGATCTTTACTGTAGTGGTGTGGGCATATTCGTGGCCAATTACTTATACATGGCACAATAGAACCTTCAGCCTGCCTTATTCGAGATATGGTTTTTTAATCAAATAACAAGTGTCTCCACCATTTATTTTCCTCATGTGGTTGTTGTGAGAAACCAAAAGTAGTAGGAAATCCAATTTTTTCATCTCTATTTTTTTGGTTATCCATCTAGATCTACTTGTTTGGAACTCATCATTGTTTATGAAATATCCCTTCTATGAAAGTTGCTCAAATTCACCCAATTTTGATTCTAGGAATGTTGTACACAAATGGTTCCAAACACCTCCAAATGTTTTCGAATTGTGGAAGGAGGGACTTGGGAGGAAATAGGACACTCTATTACACTCTTTATACACCCAACCTCTATTATAAACATTCATGGTCTGCAATTTTCAAGGAGAGAAGACTTGGGACAAAACTAGTCAATTGGATTGGTGAAAATCCCCCCTAGGTCTGCCACTACTTTCCCTTCCAAAAACTGTACGGCCTTCCATAATATTCAGTATGAGAATTGGATCTATTATATTACATCAATTACAACATTTGTGCAACATTATATCAGTTTTTAGGGTCGGATAGGTCTCCCAAAGGACAATAGCTTCTAACGTCTACAATGTATGTGAAAATGGTGGACAAGGGAGCATGAATTAATGTCACAAACTATAGTATGAATTGAGGGGTATGAATACAATATTTTGGCCATCCATTTAAATTATATATTCATCTTAAATAATAGGCAACATCTCCATAAAATTCTGATATCAAATTGATACAAAACATTCTACAATCACCATGAAAATGTAGTGAGGAAACTAGCTCGAATATCAATGTTACTTGGAGAAATATTACATGAAGTACTTGGTATTTCAAGTTGTGGATCTCATAATATATCTATTACAGATTTATGCAGCAACTAACATGTCCATAAGGTCGAAATATAAATCCTCCATTAACTATATGCAACAAGAAGTGCGCCATCACATTTTTACATGACATTGAGAGAAAGATAATAGAATGAGAAGAGAGAAGAGAGAGTGAATATGAACTCGAACTCAGATGGGGGTTGAAAATACATCAAAACATCTCTATGAAGCTCTGTTGAGAGGTCTGAATGGCCTCTCCATCAACCAACTTGTATGGGAATCTTGCACCCTCGAAATTGGTTCTAAGGAAGGGAGGATGAACATCCACCGTGCAAGGACAAGCTAAGCTCTCCAAATGTGCCAAATGAGAAATGAGAAAAATATTCTCTCCTTATTCTTCCTCATATTTTATTAATCTCTAAAGGCCTCCATAGCTCGATTTCCCTCCAAGAGTCTTCTCCCAACTCAATTTAGGGGAGATATTCCCATGAATGACACTTGTCCATCACTTTCTAGCCTTCCTCTTCCATCAATTCGAATGGGGAGAATCTTGGATGCCATAACTCCCCTTGTGCACCCTCTTGTTGGATAGTCTTATCCCTGACATGTCATATGCATCATATGTTAGCAATCAGGTGTGAACTTTGTCATAGGTGTCATAGAATCCTCATCATTCATGTCATAGAGGTTAGGGAATCTAGCTCCAAGTGTCACAATTCTTCTATGATGCCTCTTCCTCTTCCATGGGAGTTACTCTTCCACTCCAATTCGACCTCCCTAGATTCATGCAATGAATAATTTATTTCCAACACCTCCAAGAACATTATACTCCACCTTGGATTCAAATGGGTGAGAGAAGAATGCCATGTGGCATGGAGAATCTTTCCTTCTGTGGGTCCCACGCCACCTATGCGCCCTCATGGCCAAATGCCATCTTACTTTCCTATTATTGTTATTTATTTAGCCCCTTTAATGTATATTTGTCAATATAAGGTCCATTTGGGGTCTTATAGCTCCCTTATTCCAAGTCTAAATGTTTCCACCCCAACCTAGGGAACTAGTAGATTGGTCGAGATTTTTCTTAAGTAATTTACTGCCCAATAGCCTTCTTAAGGCATGAAACATGAAACACATTATGGATTTTTCTTCCCATCGGAAGTTCTATCTCATAATAGACCTCCCCAACCTTGGTTTAATATTTTATGATCCTTTCCTTTTAAGGTGGTTTGTTTATATGGTTGTAGCCTCAAATAAACCAAATCATTCACTTGAAAGGTTCTTTCCTTCCTATGTTGATCCACATATTGTTTCTGCTGATTTTGGGAAACCTGCAAACTGTCTTTTAAGAGCTTCAAAATCTCTTGACTTTCCTCAATCCAATATTTAGCTTTTGGGGCTCTACGATCACCAAAAATGTGATCAACAAAGGTCTACAATGTATGTGAAAATGGTGGACAAGGGAGCATGAATTAATGTCACGAACTATAGTATGAATTTACGGGTCTTAATACAATTTTGTGGACATCCATTTAACTTCCATGTGCATATTAAATCATAGGCAACATCTCCATAAAATTCCAATATCAAACTGATACAAAACATGCTGCAATCACCATGAAAATGTAGTGAGGAAACTAGCTCGAATATCAATGTTACTTGGAGAAATATTGCATGAAGTACTTGGTATTTCGAGCTGTGGCTCTCATGATATATCTATTACAGAGTTATGCAACAACCAACATTTCCATAAGGTCGAAATATCAATCATCCATTAACTATAGGCAACAAGAAGTGCGCCATCACACTTTTACATGACATTGAGAGAAAGATAGTAGAATGAGAATAGAGAAGAGAGAGTGAATATGAACTCGAACTTAGATGGGGGTTGAAACTGCATCAAAACACCTCCATGAATCTCTTTTGAGAGGTCTGAATGGCCTCTCCATAAACCAACTTGGATGGTAATCTTGCACCCTCAAAATTGGTTCTAGGGAAGGAAAATGAACATCCATCATGCAAGGACAAGCTAATCTCTCCAAATGTGCCAAATGAGAAATGATCAAAAGCTGCTCTCCTTCTTCCTCCTCATATTTTATTAAACTCCAAAGGCCTCCATAGATCGAATTACCTCCAATATTCTTCTCCCAACTCGATTTAGGGAGATATTACCATGAATGACACGTGTCCATCACTTTCTAACCTTCCTCTTCCATCAATTCGAATTGGGGGAATCTTGGCTGCCATAACTCCCCTTGTGTGCCCTCTTCATGGCTATTTTTAGCCTTGAAATGTCATATGTTTCATATGTCAGCAATCAGGTCTGAACTTTGTCATAGGTGTCATAGAATCCTCATCATTGTTTTCATAGAGGTTAGGGAATCTAGCTCCAAGTGTCAGAATTCTTCTATGATGCCTCTTCCTCTTCCATGGGAGTTACTCTTCCACTCCAATTCGACCTCCCTAGATTCATGCCATGAATAGTGTCTTTACAACTCCTCCAAGAACGTTATACTCCACCTTGGATTCGAATGGGTGAGAGAAGGATGCCATGTGGCATGGAGAATCTTTCCTTCTGTGGGTCCCACGCCACCTATGCGCCCTCATGGACAAATGCTATCTTATTTTCCTATTATTGTTATTTATTTAGCCCCTTTAATGTATATTTGTCAATCTAAGGTCCATTTGGGGTCTTATAGCTCCCTTATTCCAAGTCTAAATGTTTCCACCCCAATCTAGGGAACTAGTAGATTGGTCGAGATTTTTCCTTCATGAAATTTATTTGGATGGGGACATTATAGTTTACAACATATTTTTCAGATCTTTGGGTGCATTTTTTTTGGCACATTGCACATGCTTTAAATTTTGAATATTGTTTTTATCATGATAGTTTTCCATAAGGATTTTCTCCATCGTTGGCTTCTTGTTCTCCGAAGGATTGTTACATGCCCTCGTCTTCTTGCACATTGTCATTGTTGTGGAATGACAATTTGAGGAAATCCATGAGCTAGGTGAAATTGGGTACGAGAATCGCATAAATATGGAGTTCTTATTTAACGATGTTTTCTCTACCTTAAAGGATAACGAGTCCCCAGCCTAGCCTTATGAGTCTCTACCTTGAGGACATTGTGGCCTGCTACCTTGTGGATTGTTTCCCTGTCTCTTGGGTCCCCAATTTTGTGGCTAACTGTTTGGAATCTGTAGCTTGTGATTGAATTTGTTTTTGATCTAGGCTTGCTTCCATTTGTTCCATCAGCCACATGTGCAACAAATCTGGTACCTCAACAGCTTCTTTTGACTGTTACTTGTAAATTGTTCAGATCACTTTGTGCCTTGGGAATCGGCCTTTTTCGGGTTTTGCAGCGTGTGCATTTGAGAGAAAAGATTTTGCTTGTTGATTATTGAAGATGGGTAAGAGATTGCAGGAACTAGGTGAGAAGAAGGCTGTCAATCAGTTACGTAAAGAAATTGCTTCCTTGAAGTCCATTATTGCCTTGTTGTGGAAATATAATGTCTAACTAAAGAATCAATTGTGGACTGCTTTGACATGAAAATATAGAAAGGTTGATATCCTACAAAGCACCATGGAAACCTTATTTGTAGACATTGCAGATGAATTTGTGGAAAATATCGCTCTTGTCAATAATCTCAAAGATGAAGTAAAAGCTCTCTCAACAATATAAAATGATGCCTTAAAGGAGCATATTTTCCAGTTGGAAGAGACTAATGCCCAACTAACTAATGATGTTGCTCAGTGCTCACTTATAGGCTTCGGTTGATGAGCTTCGTGCAGCAACAACTCCTCTTCAAGAAAACAATAAAGGGATGTTTGATGAGTATCAGGGTTTGAAGGAAGATCATGACTCCTTGTTGTTGTAGCTCACTAAGAAGGAAGAGACAATTGAAAGGTTACTTTTTTGCAGACATGACCTTGTGGGAAAATTCTGTCGACTGTAGAGTGTTGAGATGAAGACTGAGCTTCCAAGCTCACATGTTGATTATATTGATTATAGCCCACGCATTTTAAGAATGTTGATGTCTCTTTTCCATCACATGCTTTATCGTATACTCATGATTGTGTTTCTCCTAGCGCTGAAAAACACACTACGGGTATTAGGTCTCGACTTCTGAGCAAAATGGGCTATACCGGAGAACTTGGGAAGAACGGACATGGTATTGTTGTTCCTATTGCCACCGAGTTATAGAAATTAAGAGCAAGTCTGGGATATGATGCTGCAGTTTCCTTTTTGTCTTCACCTGGATTTGTTGAGTCTAGGAAAGTTGTATTTTTTACTAGTGGAATTCAAAGTGAAAGGAAAACTATTTATGAATTTGTTGTTGAGTTGTATGTCCCTCACAAACAAGAAATTGAGAATGTTGTTACAAACAACAATACTATTGATGTGCAAGGTTGTTCCACTTCTATCAGTGAACCAGAACCTGAGCTGGCCTATTCTATTCAACCATAACAAAACTATGTGCCATATAGATATCCTCATATGAATCGAAGAAATGTGCCCAAGAAACAAATTTCTTGGAAGGATGGCAACTCTACTTTTCAAAATTTCCAGAAAATATGTGAAAGACAAAACCGTGGACTAGTGTCAACTCTAGTTTGTGGTTGGATTCATGAATGGTCGTGGAGTCATTTACATAGATGCTTGAGGACTTCATATTGATGTGTCTCTTTGACTGTACAATCGTACAGTGTTCCTGTTACCGATGATTCCCTTTGAGTGGGTCCACTGATATTCAACCGCTTGTGACAGTCCACTAAATTTTGGTTGGTTTGTTTGGTCGACTGAGATTCGTTTGATGTCTATTGCACTGCATTTTTCTATCGGTGATTTATTTATCCCTCAATTATGTTTAATTGGGGGGGAGAATTAGAGATTTGGAGGTTTTTAAGCATAACTTTCTTTTGCCAATTTGTTGTATTCAAGGGTTATTGGTCGTATGTTTTCCATCACTCCTCTTGGAGTCTTCATTTTATTGCCTTTGTTTGCATCATTGTGATGATCTCTCCGCTCTCTTTCTAAAAAGTGGTTGCACACCATATTGTTTTGGCTCTTTGAAATTGTTTAAATCTCATCAAAGCTCAATGAACTATATCGATTCCTCACTTGTAAATGGATATCTAAAATGGATTTGTTTGGCGGAACAAGGATTGTTGTCCATGATGGCATTTATTGATGGTACCTCTCATTCTGCACTTTTGGGTAATGGATTTCGGGCCACTTGTGTAGATAGTTCATTGGAGTGTCACCAGGGATTTGTCTCCCTATACTGCCTTGTTTCTCAGTGTCTTGGATCTTACCACTTTGGAGTGGTTTTGCATGGTTGTTGGACCTCATTGCTGTCTTTAGCTAGCACCTTCATGCTTTTTCCATCTCTTGTGACATCCATTGTCACCACCTTTTCCACTCAGTTCAGCATTTTGGGGGGGTGGTATGTAATGCTTCCTTGGGTGTCACCATGTTCAATCGATATCACGTATCTTCAAAGTGAGCCTCGTACACAACACCAGTTCCTATCACGTGGCATGTGATACCATTCTCTATTCTTGACATTCATTTTTGAGGATCAGTTTATTTTGATGGGTGTGCATTAACAGGTCGGTGTGCCTTCCAGCTTCAGGTGTCTGAAATTGGCTACTTGGATTTCTACATGTATCTTTGATGGCATTGCATCTTGAAGTTTCCTTGCCCTCCTTGGAGTTTCAGCCATACATCTTGTTTGGATCTTGTTGTGTCCACAAGCCTCATTGTTTGTTTGATGGTTTTTCATGGTGTTCGCTTATGTTTCAAGCCTTGTTTAATTTGTAACCAACACCTATTTCTTTGGAGGATTCATGTGGTGGTTATTAGTGTTTTCCATTTTCATGGCTCTGCCACCTATCCACTTCTTCAAAGTTCAACCATGAGGTTATTTGGCTATCTTCTTTAAGTTTTGACGAGTTTACTGCTCCTTCCATTCATTGCATCATTGTGGGATCTTCATCAATTTCGGCTCCATTGCCTTTTTCGACATGTGTGATTTTCTCTCTTTTGGGGAGGAGTTTTTCCCATGAGGTTTTCTCATTTTCTTCATTTATGAGAGTAGTTTTTACATGGGAACCTCATTAGGCCTAGTTGTTGGGACCCATCCTTGTTTTATTTTGTTTCCTCCCTATATTTCGCTTATGGGCAGTGTTGGTGTTGGTATTTCCAACGTTGCCAGCTATTGTGAGTTGTAAGCTCACATAGGAACTCTCATTTTCCCAGTTATTCTTGGTTGTAGTTGGGCTTCTCCATTGCTATAAATGGTGAGTCTCTCTTGTAATAATAATCACATATTAATAAAATTTCTTCAACTACATAGCTTCTTTTGTGGTTGTAAACTTGGAAGACGACCTCTATGAACATCGAAACCCTTTGTTTCTCCTTTTCCATGTCGACTTCCTCGTCTTCCTCTTCTATAAGCCCAACCTTCTCACTTTGTCTTTCACTCACTCTATTTCACTTCAAATATCAAAATTAAGATTTTATACTCCATGATCTCCTACATCGCCTAACTCTCGTGGTACAATATAAGCTAGCTAACACCACCAAAGAGTCCATTATATAGTTATGGTCCCTCTAGCTTACAAGCGTCCTCATCAGTTATCAAATTTGAAGGGTGGGTCTTAATTTTTATTGGAAGGGCATTTGTTCTTGGATCCCTTCAAAGATAAAAGGCAATTTAAATAATTGTACTTCAATTGACAATTATAAATTAACTAAACCCTTCCCCCAAAAAAATGCAAAAAACAAATATTGTCCATCCAAACTTTTACAATCTTAAACAATTGAGCACTCCTTAATATCTACATGATAAAATGGTATCTTTTCAATAAAACCGATTTTGAACACATTAATTTGACATATATGTAACATTAAGTTTACAGATCATTAAAATAACAACTATTTTGTTGTATTTTTTTGGGATAGACCACACTTCATAATATAGAACAAATAATTAGACTATGCAATAACCATATTGGGGCATCTACATGATCTTATGCATCGTGCAAGACATTGTAACTAGATATAGTCTTAAAATAAAACTAGAACCATGAGAAAATTACTTATTGTTAACTATGTACAAAAAGAAGCCAATAAGCAAAACGAGGCTATAATAAACCTACAACCAAAATATACATATAAAACCAACCAAAACCTTAGTTGTCACATCCCCTTCCGTCGATCCGGTGCAAGGGAGGAAACATGACTAACCATTCCGGGCTTATTTGTCAAACTCAGCCCCGTTCATTACTAACAAAATTCATAAAAAATTAAAACTTATGCGTGCAAATTCATACTCAATATAAACACAGAGGAAATAAACATTATCCACGCACAACTACATCTTGCATCCAACATATCCATAACAGACATCAATTAAAAACATGGCAAGACACAAAATTAACATAATTCAAACCACAGAGAATACTTATCTTTAAGATGAAACTGTCCAACAACAGGCTCTGTGAGAGCAACGTTCCACCCAACCATAGGTCTCTGTCTAGCCTGTATTCTTTCAGCTGAGAGACCACCCCTGAGCTGGGATGTGTATCCACTATGGAGGAACTAAACAGACTCACTCACAGCCATGGTTTCACACAACCATCATGCTAAGCCAACACACAATTGGGTTTATCAAGCATGCCAAAATCAAAGGAGTAGGATGCTAAGCCAGTGAGCTCAACCACAGAGCTACAGACATCTCAAGCTAAATTCAAACAGTCATGGCACCCACAATACCTACCACACCCAACACAAGGAAGGTCCCCTTCTTTGCTGCAAAGTCCCTCAGGCGTCCCTTCGCTCCAGTGCTCTTCAGGGTGGGCATAGAAAGGTCCAAGCTGCTAAATCCTTGAGATTCCAACCTTCACTGGGTATATCAAGTAATCCCAACCTCTGTTCTCTCATTCACGCCTGGATTTTCACAATTCGGTGACCAAATAACTCCATCCCATAATTGGATTTTCGGGCTATCAAAATTGGGTTTTCCTATGGATTTATGGGCATCTAACACTCTCAAATTCGCCCCAAGCTTGAGAGATGTAAGAATGATGTACATTAGGATCCTAAGAAAAAATAATACATAGCTCAAAAAAACATTAAAAAAATCCTCCATACCAAGCAAGTTAGCAACGCTAGCATCATAGGGGCATGGGCATCAAATTTTGTTGTTCAACACTTGTCGCGACAACAAACAGGTATGGAATGGAGGGGAAATGGAATCAAGCCTAAGTCAAGTGGATCCTTGCGACTCGCTGCATGTTTGAGTATCGACAATCTACCTTTTAAATTGAACCATAACAACAAAAGAAGTTTGTTAATGGCTCGATTTGCGAAAATTCTAGATACATGAGTAATTAAGAGCTAGAGGCTCTAAAATTTGATGTGTTTTTTACCAATCCACAATTCGGTGAATTCGTATTCATTGGCATGAAATTTAAGTTATTTAATGAAATAATTAATGTATCTACCTCTATGTCGAAATAGTTTTCCAAGCTGATGCGGGCCACTGCCCTCCTTATTGTCTTACCAAAAGGCATGAGAATAAGGAAGAAGACTTAAAATTATGGACTTCACCATCAAAGAAGCCTTGCGATCACATTGGTAAGGAGTGATAAGACGATCACAACAATCCAACTTGTCAAATCTCAGATGATAGTGCCAATTAAAGACTTATATGGTAAAATTTAATATAAGACTTACTTATAGTTGTCTCTTACTCTTTGCGTCTTGACACATTTGATAATTTATGGTTGCCTTTTCGCCTTGACCCAATTGATATTATAAGGTGAGGGTGTGAATGCATAATAATCCTTAGTTATGACTATGCGATGATGATTTAAATGGAAGAGAATGTAAAGACATGCAATTTTTATACATATTTTGGTGGCGAGTGTCGAAGACAAACGTGGTGAGAAACCACATATGTTTGGAAGGACGGAGGGAGATTACATGATCATGATCATGTCACCCATCAAATTGAAGACAATTCCTGAGCCAAAAACTGTTTTCTTAAATTTTATTAATAACCATTGTGGTACTTTGGTCCAAATGTTTTTTCTAACTCATTGTTTCTCCATATTGTGTGCCTAGTGCCATCTCTCTATATCAATGCATAAATCAACCTCTACTTGGTCTGTGGTTCTAGCTGCATGCCATTATTTGTAGTTGCATGCCATTGAGTGTTGTTTAGAGTTGTCATGAGTCTGTGACATTCATGCAAGAAATGAAGTCTTGTAGAGGAGGACTCATCAAAGCCGCAATTTGAATTTCATTTTGACGAAAAACGAGTGGACATTGGTAGCCAGGTTCACATAGGTAGTAGGCACAATGTTTCGGCCTTGTTTCAGGCCTAGTAGTGGTTCTCTATTGTTACAACCATGGTCATTAACACATTGTCACACCTTAGATCTCAGCCCGAAGTGACTCGGGATTCAGAGTCAAATCTCAGTGGCTAGTACCCCGTAGTCGTCAGTCATCACTTGTCACCTTGCAAAGCTAAGCAGTGAGTTCATGACATGAGTGGGTGAATGATTATAATTTATGATATTTCCAGTGTTTTGAATGAATTTTATAGCATAGGAATTTCAACATAGAAATTGAAATTTATATGGATGGGTAATTTCAAATGTTGTCCTTCTTTTGAAATGTTGATATAAATTATGTCCTTATTGGAAGGATAAAATTCAAATTTTAAATTTTTTTGAAGGGCAATTTTAACTTTACACTTCTACAAAGGACTAGAACCCTTAGAACCATTTGGAAGGGCCGGGGCCGGGAAGGGTTCAAATTTGAATAACAATGTGCACTTGGGTTCGAAAGCTCTAATTTCCACGGCTTGTCTTCCTCTCCTTGTGAATATGTGAAATGACTTGCTGCTGAACTTATCACGCCCATTTCTATGTGCACGGACTGCTTGTCCCGTGCCATTGTCACCACCACAAGGTGGCCATCAAGACCAGCGGATTGTCGTACACGATGTACTTTACTCCGTGACAGTGCCCATCCGGCTGAATTAGATATTAAACATGAATTACTATAAAATACGAGAATAATTTTCAAATTAAGAAACAAAAAAACATTTATTAAGAACTCATATACAGAAAGTAAATTATTTGCCATAGAATTAAGAGATAAAAGACCAACGGAGAATGTCGGTCAGGGATTAAATTGACAAAGAAAGGCAGTGCAGGGACATCAACGGGTCCTGAAGAGTCACATGAAATCTCTCTTTCGACATGAGAGTTTATTCCAGAATATCACAAAACTATGATAATTATATCAGTTGCATGGCTGAAAATATTTCCCCGAAGGAAATATTCACAGGATATGGAATGAATAACATACAAGGAACCCTCGACAAATTGTTACAAATCAAGGCGATGGTGTTGTGCTGGGCTCAATAACTAGGCTCCTATACAGTAGCTCATTCCAAATATCAGGTAAGCCTGGTAAACACCAATGACTGCAATCTCCCCAGTCGTCAGGATTATTGCGCTGCTCCTGCGTTAGCTTCTTGTTCCTTCTCAGAGTATACACAGATGGATGTGCGTCCTTCCTAAAATCTGACAACTTAGTTATGTTCAGGAAAGAGACGGGGAATTTCATGTGACGGAGCACCTTGTCCACCAGCCGCAGCATTACAGGAGAAGGTTTCATGACCATCGACTCCTTAAAGATTGGCTGAGTCTCAAAATTACACTTATGGGTGCCCGAGTTGTGCCACTGCTCTGAACTGCAATACACCATTTGTGCAAAACAAAATTTAGACATCCAGATATCTTTTCTAAATCCAGGGAAGAAAACAGGACGCTGTTAACCTTACCTGAAATGCATGGGAGAAAATCCACGAAAGAACACTCTGGTTTTTGCAGGATCGATATTATGATCTATCCATTTCGCCCACGTAGTCAACCCTTTTTCAAAGGCAACCAACGGATCCAATTCAGGGTGAAGGTAGTCGTCCTCTTTAAAGAAATCTCTTCTGTAAAAAGTCCAATTAAACAAAACAGTAACGTATGAATGAACTTGATGGTAGTGAGTAGTTTTACAAACTCAAATTTAATATATATAAAATTGGAGTTATTTGAATGTGCAGTTCATTTATTCATCAACTTAAAAGAAGAAGAAAAATTGCAATTTCACCAAGAATTGTATAACCAGATTGATTATATATACATATATATATATATATATATATATATATATATAACATTTTATTCACAGGTAATGTATTTCAAATAAACAAATCATATAACATTTTTTGAGATTAATGTAAGTCATGACTAATCCCATTAAAAGCTCACGTTGCAGCTTTATTCCCATGTGTCCACCAATGCCCTGAATTGAAGACGAGGATATCAACATCTTTCCAGTCAGTTCCGTGTTTTTCAATTGCGTCGAGCTGAAGTATTTCTTTGCTTTTATTCCCAACATTAACACTGCCTTGCTCAACTAAGAAGGGTGCCCAAAATAACTCCACGGTACAGTTATAATCCTGCAGCACAAATTCGTTTCGTTGCAACTTCATTACTACTTAGCCTATATAAATACAATGGAGAATTTGTTTATGTGAAATAGCTTGCCTTAGCCAGGAATATAGTTCTGACGCCTTTGGATCCCAACTTCTTTCTGTTTTCAGGGATTACAGTATTGAGAATGCAGAGCAAGGATTCCCATTGATTACGATTGATGGAATCCCCAATGAACATGAGTCTCTTTCCTCTCAACTTTTCCAGCATGTTTGTAGCATTCAACCTTCAAACCAAAACTTGTGCTAAATTAAACATTGTCTAGATATCATTACTCTAAGTTAAACATTGTCCAGAGAATTCATGGATGTAAGAAGTAGTGTTGCATACCTGGGAAGATTACAATCTCTGGGTTGCCATCTCCATTGTGTATAGCCTGAATCCGGCCGGCCGTTCCTTTTGCAGTCAAATGCGCCGCTCATATAAGAGCATTCTCCAGCAGGATAAAGAGGATATGAATCATCCCGAACCCATTTCCCGGAATATATATCACACTGAATTGGTGGGTTTTCCTTCTCTCTGACCGTATATACTTTTCCATCAGTCCTCCTGTCAACTACTGCACCGAATGCAGAGATGTTTTGAGATTGATAAACTGAGTTAGATTCTTTTTCCTCAACCCGGTCTGGATATCTCTTCAGGGGTCCCTTCTCAGAGGCCAAATTTTCACCACTGTAACTCTGGTTTACACTGTGAATTGGTGGGTTTTCCTTCTCTCTGACCGTATATACTTTTCCATCAGTCCTGTCAACTACTGCGCCGAATGCAGAGATGTTTTGAGATTGATAAACTGAGTTAGATTCGTTTTCCTCAACCTGGTCTGGATATCTCTTCGTGGGTCCCTTCTCAGAGGCCAAATTTTCACCATCGTAACTCTGGTTTACACTGTGACCGTTAACTTCATAACCATCAAGGCCTGCGGTAGGACTAATGCCGTCCCAGATTTCTGGAGAAATACTATTTTTATCTCCGTGATTTACTGTGACAGTAATATTTTGTAAAGAAGAAGCCAAACTCTCGACAGCTTGGGAGCTCTGACGAAAACTAAAATTTATCCAAAGCCTGGGATTCTCCGCTGTTTCTTCTCCGTTTGATAGTTGAGAGGAGCAATAAACAAGAAACGACACTGCGCTTGCAGCAACAAGAATACAAACAACCCTGTTATTTCTAACTTGCTTCGTCCATGAATCCCTATAGCCCATGGTGAATTCTTTGGTAAAGCCAAAATCATCAAGGGGAGTGAGTCAATCAAAAAGTATATAGAGAAAAGGACTCAACCTATCTGCAACTTTCAGGTGATGCAGATTAGACATAAATCTGTGCATCGAAATAGCAGTAGAGCGAGCTTGATCACTATTTCTAAGAATCAATGCTCTAGATGAAAGTGACACTTGTCAAATTTATTATAAACAGCACAACCATATTTAAATACATCTAAATTGCGTTGGTGAACACTATTGAAACCAAAGCCAGGGATACCGAATGAGTCTGCAATTCTGCAACGAACAGTGGAAAACGATAGAAAATTAAATTGACGGTTTCAACCTAACATCTAGCTGACGAGTGTACTGGTAAACAACGTACTTTATTTTCTTTTCAAAATGTATACTGAACCTACGTAAGCATTATCAATGACTCTTAGAATCTCGCTCATTAATCATTATTTTCTCCTTAATCAAATTATGCCAAATTTGACAATGAAATCGGTTGAATAGGTAGAATGTCGTCGGTAATCACAGACAGATTAATTGGTCGCTTTGAAAATTATTGTTAGGCACAAATTATATACTAGCACAACCATATAATTTGTGGTTAGTGAACATCAATAGGTCACAAGTTAAGTGTTATGAATTAATATATACATTAAATTAATTAATATAAACATAAAACAAATATCATTTAATGAATATATCCCTCTTTTATCTATCACTTAACTGAAGTTTATTTAAATCTTTATCAAGATGCATTTAAGCATAACAATATAGGACTAAATACACTTGTTACACTTCAATTATTCTTGTTGATCGGTTCAAGGAAATCCAAAATCTCAAATAATATAAACACATATCAATGTAATCAGAAAACTTAATAACAACATCAAAATATAAGAAAAGGACAAATAAATTTTACTACCTAGCAATGACATTACCTCGCAATGACATGACATGACATAACATAAGCAATGACATAAAAATATCAGAGTAAGGACAAGTGAATAACTGAGTTGAGTGGTGTATTGAAGAAGACAGACATGGGCAGAAGGCATTGGAAACGATTTGAAAATGAAAACCAATTCAGTACTGTTTCGATCAAATGACACTAATCTCGCAAATACTTGTAAAATGCAATAAACTTGAAACGTATATAAATATCAACCGCCCTCTGATCCAAAATAATTTTAATCATTCTAATGACTTAAAATTTGGTATAAACGTAATTAAATATCAACCACCCTCTATTCCAAAATAATTTTAATCATTCTAATGACTTAAAATTTGGTATAATATTTTGAACCAGATATAATACATTTAAATGCCATTAAAAAATGAGTTGTACACACTACTGCTATATATAGGGAGGTTTGGAGACAATACTTGAGACAATGTTTTTTAAATTGTCTCAACTCAAGAAAAAATAAAAGAATGATGTATTGTTTTTAAGTTAATGTATTCAATTATTTTGAACTAGATATAATATATTTAAAAACATTAAATATGAGTTACATATATTATTATATATATATATATATGAAGTTTGAAGGGAATATTTAAAATGATATTTTTGTAAATTGTTTAAAATTAATAAAAAAAGTTTTATATTATCTTAAATATTGTTTTTAAATTAGTGTCTTAAATTATTGTTTTGTAAAAATAATATAAAATACAATTATTAATGTCAAACTTATTATCTTTATTATTATCTCAATCAATTAATGTTTCTTATTGTCTTAATTAGTGGCTCAAATCATTGTTTCTATTAAAACAATATATAATACAATTAATTTTTGTCTCTTTAAAACAATATATAATACAATTAATTTTTGTTTCTTTAGGAACTATAAAGAGTATTAAAAACTAGTTATGATCTCTTTAAAATAATATAAAAAAAAATTGTTAAAATTTTTTTTTTATTTTAAATGTTATTGAATATGGTTTTAAACATTCAAAGTTTCAAAGTTTACAGATAATACATATTTAAAAAGAAAAAATAATGCACCATAATAAATATATAATTTGTTAGCATTATAATATTACTATAATTATTTTTAATGTTTTTTTTTTCTATAAAATGATTGGATAATTCCTCGATAACTAAAACTAGTTATCATTAATATATTACAGTCATTATTAAATATTGACACTACATCCTTAAGAATTTTTTAATGATATGATAAAAAGCTCCTATAATTTAATTAGGAAATAAAATTTTTGATTTTCAATTTATTTTAAAAGAATAATTCTATCAAATTTCCTAAAATAATAGGTTTCAAGGCGAGACAAAAATTATATTACAATATAGTTATAGAACTCAATGTTATGAAATGTTGTATAGTTATATGGAAATATGACAAAGTTCAAAGAGAGGAGTTATAAAAAGATTGAAATTTATTTATCATATAAATTTTTTATATATTAAATTGTTATCAAGGCTTACATTTTTAGGTTACATACATTATATCATCAAATTGATTTAGGTTTCATACATTATATCATCAAATTGATTTGAGAAATATATTATATAATTTGATTTGATTCCATAGCTACATAAAGGCTTTGATTGGATCTTCTAGCTTCTTTTTTATCATGGACACTTTTAGCAATATTGTCACCATACCCTCGAAGAGCAATATATTTACCATAGGGGTAGTAGTAATTTCTGCAAAATCACTGGATAACCATATAAGATTGAATAAATTTAATACATATTATTGTGTATTTAGTTTATTCCATTAACCATTAAATATGTAGAACGATCTTGCAATTATAATTGATTAAATATTCTTCAAATAAAAATGGCCAAGTGAATCGAAATGGTTTATTTTCATGTTGAAGAAAACTATTAAAAAAATAAATAAAATAAATACTTCAAATAAAAATGGCCAAGTGAATCGAAATGGTTTATTTTCATGTTGAAGAAAACTATTAAAAAAATAAATAAAATAAATACATTGAAAATTAAATAAAAGGACAGGTCCACTACCACCAAAAAGGCATCCATTGCAGTGAGCACGATTTGACATGCAAATTTTAATTGAATGCATCTTTGGGTAGTAGGATATATGTAATTTGGTCAACCATGAACTAATACATGGTCAATGGATTATTGAATGCAATATAATTGTCATGAGAAGGGATAAGCAATAAAATGTGGAGATGGATTGGAAATTTTTAGGATCTATGGTTTGGGATGTTGTAATAAGATGTATCTAATTTAAGATGGTGTAAGAAAATACATGTAATTTAAGTTATATCCAAGATGATAAAATATTTTTATATGTGGTTTATTCTTTAAAAATGTCAAGTATACAAATCTTATATATTTAAATTAAGTTTTTTTTTTAATTATTTTGATATTAATTTAATGTCTTTAAATATATAATGGAAAAAATGTATTATCTAGTAGAGTTTTATACATTTTATTTGTAAATCAGCGTGTTCCAAAGCATAATCGCCAAAAAAATTTGAAATGTTCATATTTTTATTTTTCTTTGTTATATAGCTTTGGAGCCAAACCACCTTGTAAAAAAGAAAGCAATGTTGAACTTAATATGAAGTCCAAAACCTTGATTTTCCATAGAGACCACCTCATGTAGGCACCATGAAATGAAACAACATCAATCAATGCAAATTTATCATCTTCTTATCATAAACTAGGATATATTGAGCTAGAGGCAAACTCGGGGATTTCTTAATGCTTCTCCCGCATCATCAAATTGTAGAGGCAAATTTACTGATTTCCTCTTTGATATTGTTGATTCAAATAATTGGTGTGTTTTTTTTGTTTCTTAATAATAATCCTCTATAATGGCTAAAACTGTATGTGAAAAGGTTTAAGCTATAGGTTTAGAGATACTCTTAGGGGACTAGGTTACTTCCCTCAAAAGATGATGATTAAGGACATGGGGAATCTCACTTAAGTCTATAGATGAAACTAGGAAGTTATTTTCATGTAGGACATAACTAACATGGAAGGTCTTGAGGTATCATAGAAAACAAGTTTAAATAGATAATAATACTCAGTAAAAGTAGGATATATATATATAGAGAGAGAGAGAGAGAGTTAATATATGGGCAAAAATTTTCTTGAATATATAGTGATGTACAATGCCATTATAAATGGTCTCTACAAATAGGGTAGTGTCGAGGAAGCATAAATTTGGTTCAACAAATATTAAATGATGGTTGCACTCCCAATGCTATTACATACAACTCTTGGATTCATGGCTCGTGTAAACTAGGAAAGATGGACAATGCAATCAAAATATTGAAGGATATGGACAATAAAATGCAAACTAATCTTGATATAACTATGTATAATACAATTCTAGATACATTTTGCAAGGAATGGAAACTAGATGAAGCATTTAAGCTTATGAAGCACATGATGAGTAATTGGCATTCCTGTAATGTGGTGTCCTACAACATTCTTTTAAGTGGATTGGCCAAGCTAGGAAGAATTTCTCATGGAATTTTTTAGGCTCGTAATCTCTTAGAAGAAATTATGGAAACTAACATCACTCTTGATGTGATTTCCTATAATGTATTTATTGATAACATGTGTAGGGAGGTGATGCAAGGGAATCCCAGCCCAAGAGGAATAGTCAGGCATGACCGGAAAAAGATGCCCAAAGGACGATCGACGGCCTCTAGGATCAAGGGAGATAGTTGACAAAAGCTTGGTAATTGAGTTATGGGGTTTTCGATCGACTGAGATCGATGGCCGACAATCACACAATGTAACGAAATGGTCGAGAGTGATATCGACTAAAGGGAGAAAGTAGTCGGGAGTCGACAACGACCGACGGAGACTATTGGAAGGCCGAGAAGAATAGTCGACAGCAGACAATCAATGAGAATTGGTCGAGATGGAGGCTAGGGAGAGTGACAAGGTGAGTCACTTATAGAGGATGGATTCCTTTTGGAAGAAGAGAGGGGAAGTTGGACCAAATGGTCAACAAACGACCAAGAGCAGACTTCGATCGAAGGACCAAGTTGTATCGAAGTTGAGGCTGGTCAGGGGACTAGGCGGGTCAGTGACGACGCCGACGTAAAGGATGTCGACTACATCAGAGTGGTCGAAGGATGAAGACAACGAAGACCAAAAGGGATCAGAGGGATCGACGGTTGAGTCGCTGAGCTGGTTTGATGCAAGAAGAAGACCAACGAGAGGAATGATTGAGTACATAAGAGAAAGGAGCCGACGTAGCATGGCGATGATTGAGTTACAGTCAAGGATGATATCAGCTACGGTTGGGAAAGAAAGAAGTGAAGTCCAGTCGTTGGATCAAATGCGACTGAAGGAAAGGCGACGGAAATTGAAGTCGTAGAAGAAATGTCGATAAGAGGATCGACGTGGTTGGCTGAGTGCAAGTAGACAGGTCAGAGTATAGTTTGGTCGACAGAATACCGACTGATCATAGGAGGACGATTCGAAGATGATCGACAAGGGAAGGACAACCAAGGGGATTTCCAATGACCGTTGGTGTGGGAATACTAACAGTTGAAGCCAGGCAGTCGAGCAGGATGCTGTCGAAGTGTGATCGATAGGAGAGGAGTCGATGAAGTCGAAAGTCGACAAGATGGTCGAGAGGCGACATCAGCAGAGAAGCGGAAGAAGCCAAGCGTGGAGGATGGGGAGGACTGACAGCCGTGGAGACTAAGTGAAGTCGACAAGTTAAGTTGAGGACCGACGAGGTAAAATGGTCTACATGTTGAAGTGCAGACCAGTCAGAGGAGGACATTGATAAGACCGACAATTGTAGCAAATTCAGAGAGGTGTATAGGTCGAGGCAACGTACCTACAGTTGTTGTGGGTTGTTGAGGATGTTAATGGCAGTTAAGAAGGTTGTGCAGGCACGGAGGAGCACTGACAACTATAGGTATGCAGGATTAGGGAGAATTCGGCGGACATAGTAAGGACACCTCGGGGAATCCATACAGGGTGGATCTCGGGAACAATAGTGGGGCAAAGTAGAAGACCAGTGCAAAGGAACACATAGAGGGGATCGATGATCAAGTGATCGAGAGGATCAGAGGATCGGAGGATCACACACAGAGGGGAAAACACTGACAGAGTAGATATTTATTTATGTAGATTGTAATAGGCTAAGGCCGACTTGTTTATTTGTTTGCATGTAATTTTGTAAATGATTCAAGTAATAGAATCCAACTTCATGGTATTCCAGTTCACGTCTAGTCTATGTGACCATTTGTGTGTTTACTGTGTGTTATAGTTAAGCAAGAGGGTCCGACCAACCCTCCCTTGTGCCAGGTGGTATCAGAGCCGCAACATCTTAAAGGTAGGAGGAATCCTGATACTGACTTAGATAGCGTCAAGTGGTAGTAGAACAGGAAAAGTTCTGTGAGCGATAGAAGAAGCCCGAGAACAGGAAGAGCTTGCGTATGCGTGAACAACTCTAGCTGTGGTTGGGTAGAGTTGTGTGCAGTGGTGAAAGTCCAGTTGCAATTGGGAGAAGGAGAGAAACTCCAGCTGTGGTTCGGTAGAGTTGTAGACCAAGAATCCGAAGAGTGGAAAAACACTAACCATGGGATGCTTGGTGGAATGCCTACTGGAGAGAAGCAAATCCCAATTAAAATATGGGAGACTAAACAACAACAAAAAAGCTTTTTTTGAGCTTGTAGAAGACAATAGTTCCAATAGACAAGCTGGATAAAATTGTTGAAGGAAGGAGGAAGAGAGATGAACTCAGTCGAGGGATCCAGAAGAAATCCACACAGTGCAAAGGTGCAAAAGTCCCAAGGTCGAGGGAATATATGACATTGATAAGGATATGTGATGTACTGAGAGAGGAAGTGCTCAAAGTGGAAGCGTGGGAGGCTGCAGAAGGCATTGAAGAACCTTCCAACCCAGACAAGTTGATGAAGACCCCGATGACAGGGAAGAGAGTCATCTCGGTCAAAGAGATAAATGAGGTTTGACAGTAGGTCGAGCAAAGAATGGAAGTGTTGAATAGGGTACTAATTGATGGGTGCAAAGAGGAGTCTTCACAAGAAGAGGAGTTCAGTCAGGCCCCTATAAGAGAGAACGGGGACGCATAATGTTCTCCAGATGAACAGTCAAACAAGAATAGAACCGATGAGAGGGAAGTGCAGCTGGATGAAAGGACTGCTGAGAAAGCGATGATTTCGGTCAAGGAAGCGATCGACGAGGTGAAGGAGAATGATGACCTTCACATAAGAGGGTATGAAGCAGAAGACAAAACTATCGACGAGGTTATCGATGTGAATACCGACGAGACTCAGGCAGAAAGCGGTAGGAATTTTGCTACCGACTTGGACGAAGACAGTGCAGCAACCGTTGTGAAGAAAGGTAGGAAGAAGGAAAGTTTTCCAGCGAGCCTCATAGAGGAAAGGACTTCGATTTACAAGTCAGAAGAGTACTTATGCATGAACGCAGAGGAAAGGGTTGGAAAGAGTGCCATGAAGATCCTAGACGAGGAAGCAACTGGTGTGGACGGGAATCGATATCCATTGTCGGAGGAGGAGAAGCAAGTCGTAGACAAACTTGCAGTGGAAAGTAATTCCACGATGACAGTATTAAGTATGTTGCAAATGGAGGAAGGACTTGCAGTCGATATGCAAGCCACTGAGTTCGATTCGATAGGAGAAGTGGGAAGAAGAGCCCAAGAGAAATTCAAGACAATCGAGGAGATGTTGACAAGGTTTCCAAGGAGAAGCAACACCCCGAACAAGTCGACTCTAGGAATGAGTCTGCGAAACATGTTGTTGCGCCAGACAATGTTGACCGCAAGGACCAGATGGAACCGACGAGTTCTGGAATGGTCAAACATAAGTTCAACAAGGGAAAGAAGACAAAGGGTGAGTGCCGAGTTGAGGGCCATCCGTGAAATTGGAATTGGACATCATGGGTTCCTAGTAGAGAAGACAGTTAGCTGGAACAACTGTTGGAGTGGAGTTGTACGCTTCGTCAAGATTGGCGAAAGGAATGGATGTCACCAATTTTGGAGCAGGAATGATACCATGGTCAAAGCCATGAGGAAGATTCCAAGAAGGGAGAAATGGATGAAAGATGAAGTGGATGGACCAATTTGTATTTGGTACCAAGTATGGCATCAAAGCCGATGAAAATGGGGAAGAATGAAACCCAGATGGAAGATCAGAATCGAGGACGCAGTTATTTTTGTACCCCGGGAGACTGATGCAGGGGCATCCCAGCCCAAGAGGAACAATCGGTCATGACCGACAAAAGACACCTAGAGGACGGTCGACGACCTCTAGGATAAAGGGAGATAGTTGACATAAGGTAGTTGAGTCGTGGGGTTTTCGATCGACAAAGATCGATGGCCGACAATCACACAATGTAACGAAATGGTTGAGAGTGATATTGACTAAAGGGAGAAAGTAGTCGGGAGTCGACAGCGACCGATAGAGACCATTGGAAGGCCGAGAAGAACAAACGACAATAGATAGTCGACGACAATTGGTCAATATGGAGGCCGGGGAGAGTGACAACGTGAGCCACTTATAGAGGATGAATTCCTTTTTGCAAAAGAGAGGGGAAATTGGCCCAAATGGTCAATGAATGGCCAAGAGAAGACTTCGATTGAAGGACCAAGTTGTATCGGAGTCGAGGCTAGTCAGGGGACTAGGCAAGTTGGTGATGACACCAACGTAAAGGATGCTGAATACATCAGAGTGGTCAAAGGATGAAGACGATGAAGACCAAAAGGGATCAATAGGATCGAAGGTTGAGTCGCTGAGCTAGTTTGATGCAAGAAGAAGACCAACAAGAGGAATGATTGAGTACATAAGATAAAGGATCTGGTGTAGCATGGCAACGATTGAGTTACAGCTCCTGACGAGATCAACTATGGTTGGGAAAAAAAGAAGTGAATTCGAGTCATTGGATCAAATGCGACTAAAGGAAAGGCGACAAAAACTAAAGTTGCAGAAGAAATTTCGATAAGAGGATTGACATGGTTCGTTGAGTGCAAGGAGACAGGTCAGAGTATAGTTCGGTCGACAGAATACCAACTGATCACAAGAGGACAATTCGAAGATGATCGACAAGGGAAGTTCAACCAGGGATATTTTTGACGACCAATGGTGCAGGAAGACTCACAGTTGAAGCCACACAATCGAGCAGGAAGTTGTTTAAGCGTGGTCGACAGGAGAGGAGTCAATGAAGTCGAAAGTCAACAAGATGGTTGAGAGGTCATCGACAGAGAAGCGACAGAAGCCAAGCGTGGAGGATGGGGCAGACCGAAAACCGTAGAGACTAAGTGAATTCGATGAGTTAAGTCGAGGACCGAAGAGGTAAAATGGTCTACGTGTTGAAGTGCAGACCAGTCGAAGGAGGACAATGATAAGACTGAAAATTGTAGCAAATTCAGAGAGGTGCAGAGGTCGAGGAAACGTACCTACAGCCGTTGTGGGTTGTTGAGGAAGTTAGTGGCAATTAAGAAGGTTGTGCATGCATGGAGGGGCGTTGAAAACTGTATGTTTGCAGGATCAGGGGGAATTCAATGGACAAAGTAAGGACACCTCGGGGAAGCCATACAGTGTGGACCTCGGGAACAACAGTGGGGAAAATTAGAAGACCGATGTAAAGGCACACATAGAGGAGATTGATGATCAAGTTATCGAGAGGATCGGAGGATCACACACAGTGGGGAAAACACCGACAGAGTAGAGATTTATTTTTGTAAATTGTAACAAGCTAAGGCCGACTTGTTTATTTGTTTGCATGCCAAATTTTTTAAATGATTCAAGTAATAGAATCCAACCTCATGGAATTCCATTTCACGTCTAGTTTATGTGAGCATTCATGTGTTTACTTTGTGTTATAGTTAAGCAAGAGGGTCTGACTGACCCGCCCTTGTGCCAGGAAGCTCGTTTTATTTGATGCAAAGAGGATCTCGAATGTGATAGCTAGAAATGGAGTTACACTAGACAACATAACATGCACCACACCTCTTCATGGGTTTTGCATAGGAGGTAATGTTGAATGAGCAAATCCATTGCTTGGAGAAATGTTGTGCAAAAGTTATCTTCCTAATACAGATTATGTGCAACATTTTGGTACAATATGCCATGTCTATTAACTTTTGACTTGACAGATATTCACTCTTGCATCAAATTTATTTATCACACAATACATGTCTGAAGGACGATCTATAATGGGATTTTCCAAGAGGATTTTGCTAAATTATACAACCTCATGACTTAAGGATAGTGAGCCTTTGGAATGATATAAGTCTTAGGATTTATATCTAGAGCTAGACTTATGCATTATTTCCCTATCTTCAAAACACTCTAAAGGCTTAGCTTCCCTATAGTAGCCATTATCAATTTCATATTAAGATGGCATGAGTATATCTTTGGTTGTTTGGATGACATCCTATTCATATTCCCTACAGAATTGCAATGCATTCATAGTGGATCGCAGTTGAAGGCATTGTTAGAGTCAAAATCAGGGTATAATGCTACCAATGTTATTTTGATTGGTAGTTTTAATAGGGATACAATGTCATCAAGGAATGGCATTCGAATCCTTTGCATTTTTGTTGGGTCGAGTTAAAATACACAGAGCATGTCACATTAAGAATGTGGTGCATGTATTTCCTCAGAGCATATGTCGTTTGATTTTGAATGAAAACAAATATATGTATCCTGCCTTCTAGTCGAATTGAGATGCTATTTGATCTTACTATAGAAGAGTATGAGGTTGTACTTACCATGGTAAATTGTTGCTTGCATAGGGTTGTTATCATGTTGTTGGGATTTATAGAGTGGATTAGATATCATCAACAAGCTATCACTGCAAAATATTAAAACTCTTCATATTACATACATGTGGAAAATTGTGGAGGGGGGCAAGTTATAGTGATTGGGAAGACAACATAAAAAATGGTATAAAAACCAAGCGATGCAAATAATAACACTAACAAGCTAACTTATTAAAAAATTGAATGACCTTAACTATTGTGACCCTAGAAACGTAATGAAAAGAATTAATTGATGCGGTCTAAAATTGTCACCTTTTATCAAAAACTATAGTGACGACCACATGGAATCATCAAAAGCATTACAATTATCTATGGTGAAATATATACTTTTTTACTGTCACCAAAAGCATCACCAAAAAAGTATTGTTGAAGGCCCTTCAAGGATCATCACCAAAAAGATAATTAGCAATGGGATTTTAACAACCCTAAACATAAGTGTCACCAAAGAGAGAATTGGCAATGGGATTTTAATGACCCTCACTAAAAGTGTCATTGAAAAGAGATTTGGTGATGGGATTTAAAGAACGGTTGCCAAAAGCACTTACGGCAACAGTTTTTCATAGACCATCACCATAAGTGACTTTGGTGATGACTAGTAAAGGTCTGTCACATGCATGACTGTCACCAAAGGCCTTTTTGTAGTAGAGAAACAAGTGTTCTTAGTCCGTCATAGTTTTGACAAGTTAGAAGGTTAGGGAGGTTTGTATTGTAGCAACGATTATGAAACCGCGATCTAATGTGGGTGTATACAAAGCATTCTAAGAGAAAATGGTTTTCATCCTCAATGCTCGAAGTCTCACAGATATGACAAATCCTTTCCACCCACAGTGTTTTAGGAATTGTCCAGTGTCCAGATTCACTATGAAGATCATGAGAGTTCATTCATATCTTGGCTATATTAATTTTCTTCTTTGAACTAGTTAAAACAAAGAGATATGTTTGACCTTCCAAATGAGGGTTAATGACCTCCTTATAATATATTAATTTCCGCTTAACCTCTAATTCTTTCTTGCCCCACATTTTCTCTTTAAACTTAGATGTGATAATATTTTTAATGTTATTGATATCTTGCAAAGTGGCATTTTCATCAATCCCTTAATGGTTTAACCAAGCCATGACATCTTTATACCAGCCTCTCTTGAGTTGAAATTGGTCTTGACTGGATTTTAGACAATTGTAGGAAATCTCTAGTCTCCCATGTTATTTATCATGTACTTTTTTTTTTCACAAGAAAAAGACTATACCTTATTACAAGTATAAGTGGTACAGGAGGTGTATATGTCGAGCAATACATACAATAGTAAGCCAACCATGAACCGAATCCATACCAAGATTCCAACTTCAGTAGCAAAACAAAAATAAACCAGGATATAACCATCCTCCAATAAAGTATATGTACAAACCAACAGTCCTAAGTGTTCAATAGTAGAAAGTAAATAAGAAAAATAAAGATAAAGCCGGAAAATAGAGTCGAACTATAAAATCAAATTAAACGTCAAAAAGCTTCCAGAAACCCCTCGAGGGAATGAAGGAACCCTCAAAGATTTCATAGTAGATCCTACCAGCCAACGCATCAAGTCCAAGACGAGACAGATGATCAGCCATAGTGTTATGCTCCCGGAAAATATGGACAATAGAAGTCGACGAAAAGTTACGTAGAAGTAACCTCGTTTGATCCAGCCATGAAGAAAGGGCCAGTGCATTGATGGGCACATTAGAGTTTGCCCAGTCAACTATGAGCAACGAATCACCTGCAATTTGATCCAGATGAATATTGGCCAATACAGAAAAATGTAAAACAAGCCATAAAGCAACAAGTTCCCCCTCCGTGTTGGTCCCATCACCACCATGCATCCAAAGATTGATCACATCCCCATTATGAAGCTCAATAGATGCCCCAGCCCGGCATAGACCAGTCGAATGCAGTGCAACCCCATCAAATCTGGCCCTGTTGCCCCGGCCAAGGAGATTAGATGGTCTATGTAAACGATCATGGTTCACTAGGGATACAATCTGAGAGCATCCATATTCTATAAAAAGGTTTTGTACCTCACAAGCCACCTTACTAACCACCAGAAATTTATTTTCAAATATAAACAGGTTCCTCGATTTCCAAATGATCCAAGCTAATATGCACGCCCTCAGGATTAATTGCTTGTTTTGTGTATATATACTATGGAACCAATTATGAATAGTCAAGTCATTTTCAAATATGATTTTTTGAAATGGATAATCCAGAAATTTGCATACCTGTTGGGTGAAAGGGCATAAGACAAAAAGATGTAGTAGTGATTCTGGAGCATTGGAACACAGAGGGCATAAACCCGAGCCCTGGATACCGCGTTTCTAAAGATTACTCCATATCAAAATTCTCTCCTCCATTAATAACCAAATAAAAATTCTGACCCAAGGAGGAATGTCCCATCTCCAAACCTGAACATGCCACCAACGAGCAAAGGAAATACACCCTACCATATTCTCCTTCTAGAATTGGGTTCCCCCTTATTGAGAGCATCGCTATGACTAGGTACTTGTTGTACATCAAGTACCTAGTCATAGCGATGCTCTCAATAAGGGGGAACCCTATTCTAGAAGGAGAATATGGTAGGGTGTATTTCCTTTAATTTTGAGGTTATGCATTATGAAACACTTCTAGATTTGTTCAATCTTTATCCAAGAATCTCTAGAGATGTTGCAACCCCAAACTTCACAACAAAGAAATCTTTCTCCAAGAATCTCTAGAGATGTTGCAACCCCAAACTTCACAACAAAGAAACTTACTTTTATCCCACATCACCAAGTTTGGCTCCCACCCTCCATTAATCCTTTTCTCAATGCTATAATTCCTAGATACTTGTAGAAAGACACTTCCTCCAAATTGCTATTATTCTATATAATTTTAAAATAATATAAAATTTATATTAAAATAAATAAATATACTACTAAATAATGTAAATCAAATTATTAATATATATAATTAAAAAACTCACTATCATAAAAAAAAAAATATTATAATTATTATTTTTAATTATATAAAATTATTTAAATAAATTTCAAAAGCAATTACATAAAAATCAATATAACATTATTTAAAAAAAAATCATTATTCACAAAAGCAAAAGCATTAGCCGAGCAGGGTACATGAGCTCCTATTTAAAAACTTTATGATCCCATGGCAAATCACTAAGGTTAAACATTTCAAGCCTGATATGAACCTTGCTTCCACGTGCTCTTTATTAGTGATTAAGAAGAATATAGTATATAAAAGGGCAGTTGAAAACAAATTCTGATTATCCTTAGATTCATTATGCGAAGACTAAGCTTCTTCAATATTATGAATATGAATATTTGGAGACTGGGAAAATGAATATAAAGATGTTTTTATATTTCATTTATAATTATACATGGTATTGGAGCAATTTGTCAATCCAGGTTACTGAAATTGCAAAATTATAGCAATTTCCAGTAAGAATTTCAACCGGGTTTTGCCCAAAATTCGTCGAAAAAGCGGGGCGTTTTGGTTCCTATCTTTTATCCTACGCCCTCCAGCTCGAGCTCCAGCTTCCAGTTCCTGGGCCTGTCACCATATTTTTAGCAGTCCAATGACGACAATGATAGTAAAGGGCCGGGTCACCTGTCTTCCTGAAGGATTCAGATGCTTGGTGACGAGTGTCTAATAAATTATAAGCTAATTAAGTCCTTTGCCTAACCACAAATTAAAAACAGTGAATGGTGTTGCCACGTGCATAAAGTCGGAGCCAAATGCATGCAATGTGTGCAAGTTGCAGCAGTGTGCCATACATCTCTGCAGACTGGCAGAACCTGAAGGGTTAGAGATGGTAAACTTGGAAGTTGGAATTCGATTCTATGGGAGCCAGGCCATTTGGTAGCTGGTTTCTTAAACATGCCTGAATCAATAATAATGTAAGTCAAATCATGCAGGTACTGTTAGGATAATGTGAGTCAAATCCTGCAGGTACTGGTAATTTGCTCCGTGCTGGGAGAGTTAATATGCTCATTAACCACCACCACATATCCCAACAAAAGAATCTTGACAGCTACGTGGAAATAGGGAACGTTATTAATTGGTAAGAGAAATCCACTTTGCTTCAGTATGGATGGCATTTAATATGTATCTAGCCTCTATACATGCCTCTATTTTCTAAACCACAGGAAAATATGTATCTGGCATTTAGTGATGTTTGTCTAAACCACAGGAAAATATGCCTCTATTTTCGGGCTATTGCAATGGTTCAATTTAGGCTAGATTTTCTATTATCTATCTTGTTTCTCCATAAAATTGTTTATCTGTTGTCCCGTTGGTGCCGCAGCCATGATGGTGGCCTTGGGATATACCTCACTTTAGCACTACAACAAAATATAAATGATGCTAATTTGTGGTGTTAAAAGATGGATTTTCTTGTTGTGGATTTAGACTAGGGGTATTTGGTGTTGGGAGAAGTCAGCATGTTTTGAAGCCTGGTAAACTGGTGCAAGATTGATTGATGTCCATTCATGAGCTAGAGGCCATATGCGGATTGAGGCACCTGTGCTATAATTTTCATGGAGTCTACTCCTTCATCACCTTTGTCATTTGTTTTCCTACGCTGTTATTTGGATATCTAGTTCTGACGTTTTTCTCTTTCGTCACCTGTTTGCAATCGTGGTTTGAGGGTGTCAATGTGGTAAGGGTTTTTGACTTGTCTGCTCGCGCCTGCTTCCACCACAGTATTCCTCTGTCGCTGGGCTTCTATAATGGAATGAGGGCGATTTCAGTCTGCGACAAGCAGAGAGGTTTTGTCCTGGGTTTTTTATTCACCACCCTGGCTTCTTTGTAGTGGTGACGTAACGGTGGTTTTGCAGACTCTTTGCAGCAAGGTTTTAGCATGTTTAGTTGTGTGCATGGAGATTTGGATGCTCAGGTATCGACACTGCATGGATAATGCAGCTCTTAATCGCTCTATGTTGGTGATTTAATACCCTTATGAAAATGGTAGTTAGGGTTTTACTTTGGGCCTATTGGGTTTTGTCTTTAATTCTCTTATGAAAATGGTAGTTAGGGTTGTTTTACTTTGGGCTTATTGGGTTTTGTCTTTAATTCTCTTATGAAAATGGTAGTTAGGGTTTTACTTTGGGCCTATTGGGTTTTGTCTCACTATTATTCACTATTATTTATGATGACGTTTAAGTGGTAGTTTCTACATGCATGGTTGCCCTTTGCATGGAGCGTGCTAGGTCATTCTAGTTGGTTGCCCTTTGCATGGAGCGTGCTAGGTCATGACTCGTCAAGTTTATAGGTAATTTTTGTCATTGTTGCACTAGCCAAGAATTGAATCGTGTGTAATAAGTTTCTTGGTAATTTTGGTCATTATTGCACTAACCAGGAATTGAACTCTTGTATGTAAAGTGCGAGGGAACTAATCTAGTGTATAAAGCGCCAGGGAACTAATCTAGTGTAGATATGTCATCATGGTTATCAACTAGCATTTTCCCCTTGAGGGGCAAAAATGAGCCGGTAGGAAAAGAGGAAAGGTAGAAGGAACATAAACATAGGCACACGAAGTGAAAGATACTAGTAGGAAAAAGAGCAAAGTTTGTAATAGTGTCAGATTACAAAGACATAGACACTCAATCCATAACAAAAAATAATGTTAAGTTCATCAACACAGTGAGCCAACTACAATTGGTTTTCTCACAATCTCTGTAGTAGTAATCTCAACACTATAGTTTACTACTATATATGTAATATATAAACAATTTGCAAAAATAATTATGCAATGATATCAATGAAAACAATGATTATAATAGCTCCTAAATTGCACAAACTACTTGTGAACAAAAGTTTGCTTTCATGCCATGTGTTGTAGCAATAAATTTAAGAATCTCCATATACAAGTATAGGTGTAGAACTCTTTCATGGACCAGCTCTTGATAGTGCCACAGTCTAAGTTGTAAATGAATCTTCAATATAGCATCGGGCATGTCTTGTAATTGATGTACAAGTTCTAAGATGGTTGCAGGCAATGTATCTTCAATGTTCCGTTTGACAAATACGGAAGCAGTAGAATGGCTACGGTGGCGCATGAGGTTATATATGTAATAAGGAAACAGAGGATGTTGGCCAAATCTATTGTCATGATATCGAAGAAGGTGCAATGCATAATTGTCCATCCCAACCTCTTGAATGTGTGGTTGTTTAAGCATGACAACTCCAGTGGGAAACAAGGTTGGGAAGGCCATGGAGAAGAGGCCTATTGTGTTGTACTCATTGATAGGGGAAGCATCTATTGGCGTCTAGTCAATGCAAGGTGGAGTTGGTGCATTTCGTGTGGCTAAGAAGCATTTGATTTCATCAACCTTAGTTCCACAATTTGTTTGTGTAGACATAAAGGAGGAGGACTGTACTTCATGGGGTGCAAGGAAGCTAGGTGGTTGAATAGTAGAAGATGAGGTATGGTCAACAAATGGGGTTTCATCAGGTGTGACATGATGAAGGAGGGATGAAATGTCTGTTGGTTCAAGAGGCAAAGAAGATAATGCAATTGGGTTAACTTGAACATCTTTGTAGTATGGGTCATTTGATAGTTTGTATTCAAGAGCAGCAAGAACACGTGCTCGACTAACAAAGAATTCATAAGGCTTGTTTGTACAGTTGCATTTGAGAACAATAAGGATGTCAATGTTTGCAAGTAAACGAGGGAGGGAAGTGGCAATGCTAGAAATGTTTTGCGGGAAGCTAATAGTGTGGCCATAATATGTATATTGTCTGCCACGGGCATGAGTGACTTGTAAGATTGGGTTAACATAAGAAAGGAGCATTTCTTCAACTTCAATAATCCTTGCAAGTACAAATGGTGGTATGCTAGAATCCATGTTGTTTTCCAAGGAAAAGCGGTGGACATGTTTTCCTGCGATACAACGAGAACATGCATATGCACCACAAAAGTGGTTTGTTTTAATTCCAGGATAAGATTACATGCATATAGAGCATACATTCATGGGAGATAGTTTGTCCAATCGTGTATGGAATCGTTGCTATGCACCATCGAAGCTAGAGGTTGTTGAATGGGGTGTTGCAGATGTGGATGGTGGAGAGGGTGTTAGGGAATGTTGGACAACGTGAAATGGGGAAGGGATATTAACAAGTTGACAAGCATATCTATATAGAAGGTGTTGACAGTTTTTTTTTTTTTTTGCGTATAGAACTCTTCTGCGTGCATTGATTTGATCAGTGTGAAGATTTGTCGACATGCCTACAAAAAAAATGGTGTGGTGGTTATGATCTTGATGGTGCCTTTGGCGAAAGAGAAACATATTATATATTTAACCATTGGAAGAGTGAACAAAGGTAGATTGTAAAAGATAAGGGGAGCATGCATAAATGATGAAAAGTTGTTGCAAGAAATAAATATAGGCGCTTTTGAACATGGTTTATAAAGAAATGAAGTATAAAATAAGAGCATATATAATATTGCCTATGAAGGTTAGAAATAGTGCTTGATAAAACAATGTTAATTTTAGGCTGTTAATTACTAACTAAGAGAAAGACAACATATTAGAAAGTGGCAAGATAGGTTAAAATAAATCTGTTGGTAAACGCAATGTTATAACAAAATAGAAATAATATAAAAGTTGTAGTTGCTAAGTATGAGAAGAATGTAAACAAAGTTGGGACTGAAAAGCAGTCAAACTTGGAAAAAGTAAATGTAAATGTAAAGTTCAAAGCTTGCGGACAATTGGACGCTTATTGAGCACAATGTTGTCGCTTGCATCAAGTGGGTCAATTGTTGCCAATGATGGTGAAATCTCTTCGGACATGACAACGAGCACCTTCAAGCAAATATTTGAATTAAAAGTTTTTGTCTTCACTGATAAGGTCAAAAGGTACTCTCGAGCACAAACACGTTGAACAATTTCCATGAGAGATGTTGGATCGTTTGCTAAAAGGCACAAATCTTTTGCAGAGACCCCCACGAGTTGTTTCGCAGCATCATCAAAGGCTATAATACCATATAGTTGTCCAGTAGCATCTGTTAGGTCGATTTTGAGTATGTATCGGTAATCACACTTAGTAAACTCCCCATCACATTTTTCACAATGCCAAGTATTGCCAACTTCGTGGGAAATTTTTTTCATGCATTGTATCCCATTGACAAATAGAGGGCATGCAAGGAAATGAAAGTCATCGACGTTAATATGGGTGATTGTAGCAACAAATGAATACCAAGCTTCCTTCTTAGAGTGTTGGACAAACTGGAGTGCAGAGATGGAAATCCATTTGGATGAGTTGGAAGCAGAGTAGTTGTATTTTATGCTTAATGATGGCGAGGCTGAACGGAATCCATTGTCATAAAACCATGATTGGAGAATTTTAGCTTCTTCAACGGATGGGTTTATAAGGAGGTTGGTATTGGAAATGGTTCCAATGGTTTTTCCATTGAACTCTAGACGGTTTCCACCTTTGATTGCAAGGATTGGGGGAGTAGCTAAACTTCGAAGGTTGACAAGTTGGGCACCCTCAATTGTGTAGTGCTCCCCCCAAAGTGTGATGTTTATGCTAAACCCGGACATGTTCCTCATGCCAACTGTTCGGCGAATGGTTTCAGAGCCATCTCTTTTGCGTATAGTTGATGCAGGTGAAACAGAAATGACAATTCCAGTAAGGTCAACCATGGAATTCAGGGGTGTAGTTTGGATGTCATGGATAGATTTAAAGTGGAAGCAATGAAAATGGATCAATGGGCACTCCTCTAAATATGGTTGAATTGTTGATGAGGGGTTAAGGAAAATCTCAAAAGCACTTTTCAAATGGTTGTATGTTGGGTTGACTAGTTTGACTGTTCCATTTGAGATCGTGTATACTACACCAATTTGTAGTGTGTCGTAGAAGGATGTGGCTAAGTCATTAAAAGTAGAGATATGAATCTCATCTTTGGTAGCACTAACAAGGTCAAACCCAAAGAGTAGGCCTGGCCCATTTTGATTGGTGTAGGCATTCATATTTTTCTTGGCAGTTACTTGCCCTTGGATGGTCCAAATTTTGTTGGAAGGGTTGAGCAATGTGAATTGAAAAGTAGTTGCAACAAGGGTTCGGGTTGGATTTGACGAGGAAGGTATGGCAAGCGAAGGGTTTTGGGGATTAAGGGCGATGTTTTCTGGAATAGATGAACTACTATGAGAGGTAAAGTTAGGGGTGAAGTTGAAAGGGGATGGTTCTCCAATAATTGTTGCTTCCAATGTGACAACTTCAAATGTGGCCAATGCGATAGTCCTAGAAACAAGGATTAAGGTAAGTGAAAAAAAAATGTTAAAATAAAGTGAAGTAAGGAGTACAAAACTAAATAAGTGAAAATGAAGGTGTGGAAATGAAAAAATACGTTGTATTGTGTATAGTGTTGCATGTACACTTGTTGATTTTGATGATTGAACCTTCTCGGAGTTGGTGGATTTCCACAATGTGATTGTAGCTAGTTGGAAGCAATGTTTCGTGCTTATGAATTCCATCAGAGATAGAGATTTGGAATCGGGCTGTTGCCGAGTTAAGAGAGCTTACTCGTTTGAGAGCAAGAACTTGTACAAGTGGGCATAGGTCAACCACACCATTTAGTAGAAGTGAAACAACATTTTCGGTCAACTGATTGTCCATAGTGTGGTAGTGCAAATAGATGGATTATAAGAGTATGCTGGAAATAGGGAAATATTGATATTAAGTGTAAAGATAAAATAAAACAAGGGTATATATGTAGGAGAACATGGAAGAAGATAATTTGATATCTCAAGCAATACAAATAAATATTTTTGGAAAAAAACCTGATTTTGAATATAAAGCATGTTGATCAACAAGTGAGGCATGAACTTTAGATCAGCAGAGAATCTAAAAAGGTGAAACCCCATCGCAGCTTCAGATCCTTCCTATTGAAACAAAGATATCCGCTTTCTGTTGAGGAAGAAGAATATGGTTCTCCTAGGGGAGAAAGAGGCCGAAGCTGCAATAAAAAAACTTGTGCAGAGATGTGTATGAAACAACTAGACCGGAAATAAAAAAAAAGAAACTCCCTTCTCCCATGTGGACTCTGGACCTTCGGAAACTGAGTATGAAATTAACGAGGAGTGTAAAAAGGTCCGAGAGAGGTAAGAACAAGCTATGTAGGAGCTTTTGTTGCGAACGCATGCTTATGTATTGGCAGTACCTTACGTGCATGCTCATCTTCATCATCTGAACGAACCTATTACCCTGTTCAGTGAGAGTGAGATGGAGAGGCGTGATCGGCTCAGAGCGCTCATGGGGGAGCTTGATGCGGAGGAACAACTTGAGAAGCTCATGAACGTTCAGGAAGAAGAAGAAGCAGCTGCCAATGTTGATGCTGGAGAGAGTTAGGAATCGTTGGATCCAATAACCGATGGTGGCGATTAATTCAATGATTGGGAGTATTGAAAAACTTGTAGAATAAAACCTTGACGCAAGTGGAAAAAACCTTCACGACGACACCATCCACGTGGCAGCATTCCATTCGCTCTATGAGCGAGGAATCTAGCCAGCGTGGATGGTTATGCTTCTCGTTGGTGAAACTCCTACGATGTAAATAGGTTTGACGTCACCGTGTCATTTCTTTTTTCAATTTTTTCCTTGAGTTCTACATAATTTGTGTTGACTTTTTCATTAAGCTGGTCCAATCTAGCGTTGATATCTCCCATTCCGGCAAGTGGTGGATTTTTTTCTACACTAAATCTTGATTTATTTTTATTGGTTGTTTGTTCCCAACCAACCATGATTTTATTGGGTAAGGAAAACTTCGAAAATGCGTTCCATAAAATCAAGGTTATTATCCTACTGGCCTTCGATTCTTGCTTTCCTATTTTATGTCCCCATCTTGACTCATTCTTTCCCAGCTAATAGAATGGATAGATTCACATCGCTTTATTCACTTTCTTCTTCAGATAGGTGTCAACTATTATTTCAGCAAGAGAATTAGGTGCTTCAGAGCAAGAAAAAGAAGTCAGTTAAAAAGAAGAGATATCTCCATTCCTCTCTGTCCGGTAAATACCAAAAGAAAGGCGTGCAAATTTGTGCTAAGAATGATAGAAAGCAAGACAAAGAATTATATACCACTTCCTTACCTTCGACTGGCATTAAGGAGTAGTGTGAAATACTGTGATAATAATATTGCTAAATAATGATGGCACATTTTATATACATATCGAATCGGTTTTGATCTGCCACCCCACCCCTCTCCTCCTCATCGCGCAGCACGCGGAAGCCCACATCTCAGCCTATCATCCACCCTACCTACCTCTTCCTGTCTCCCATGCGTAGCCAACTCCCACTACCAGCCATCCCCTGTTGCTCCTCCACATGTCAGCCCTGCTACCCACCTCGCCTCCCTTCCAGTCGCGTAAGGGATCCCACAAGGATGCGTTCTGCATGGCTACCATGCGTCTCCTGGCATGCCACCAGATGGTTATCCTCCAGAGCCTGGGATGAGGGCAGTCTACCTTATTTAATAATCCCTCCTCCTCCCTGCGCACGAATGTGAGTCCCCCAAACATATGGCATCCAACTCCCTATGTTAAGCTCATCCATCATTTTCCTGCGTTTAGAAGAGACATCCGAGGCCCTCTGGTGTTCCCTACTCAGCCTTTCGTCCCTCAGGCGCACAAATTTATCAAAGGCCTTGCGGGCGGTCTCATCGGTGACGAGCTCGTAGGCCATCTGAATCTTCTGGGAGAGAGCGACCGCATTGGGGTCATCGACCATTTTTTGGGATGGCGGACGAGGGCTCAGGATGTGTAGGCCTTTAAATGCATAAATTATTATATTACGATGTACCCTGCTGCTAAAGTTCCAGCCTTCCCACAGCTGTTTCTGCAGTTTTTGAACCTAAGATCGTACAAGTTTACTTTTGATCGTTTCTTGGAAGCTCCTCTACTCTCGCCTACCGATCAGTCATTACATCACTGACAAGCGGAGCCGAATAGAATAGTGTACAGTGTAAGGAGAGCACTGAACCGATTGATCAAGCGAACAATGCAGAACGATGCAGAACGGTGTAATGTAATGAGACCGCTGACTAGATGGGGGAAGCGACGCTGGGTGGAGCAGTAGTGAGGGAAGAGATGGGGGTGGCGATGGGAGTGGAGGTGGGGAGGGCCGATGGGAGTGGAGGGGAAGTGGCTACGTGGGGAGGAGCAGCAGCAGTAGCGGAGGACGCGGGGAGGAGAAGCAACAGATTTCCTATAATGGGTTTCCCTAGTGTATTGCCTTTATGTTGTCCAATGCCCCTCCCATTATTATATGGAAGAACTGGGAGCCCTTGTAGTCTCAGACTACATTTTGAACCTCATTCATATTTCTCATGTACTTCTAACCATTCCCATGGGATCTCCAACCTTTATAATTGGTTTGTTTTTCATTTTTTGTGCTTCTCGCTACACATGTTATTTTTCCTAATACATTGTTGTAGTCTTCCACATTATGTTTACCACCTTTGCATTAATAATTTCCTCTTATATTTTCATTATTTGCTTCTACATTTAGACCTACCCTACCATGGAGGAGATACGATAATGAATGTCCACACCTTACACTTTTATTTTATTATTATTTTTGCATAGGTCTATTTTGTGCTCTCAGAATTGTTGAACTTTGGTTGTCATTGATGTCAACTAATGTCAAAGACGCCGTCAACTCATTCATCTTGAGTTATTGATGTCAACTAATGTCAAAGAGGACATCAACTTATTCAGCTTGAGTTATTGATGTCAACTGATGTCAAAGTGGATATAACATTCCTATAGTAGTTTCAAGAAGTATATGGAAGCCACTTTGAAGAAGTATATGTGCAATATGGTGAAGGTGATAGATATGGATGCCATTCTGAAAAAATATATATGTTGCATCAAATATGAAGATGTGTTTCCAAGGATACATCACGCATGATGAGTTTGAAGAAGTACATAAGGAAGGTATATCATGAAATGCATCATACTTCAAGCAATACTTGCGCAAAAGCCAAGTCCACCATGCCATACTCTCTCACAGTAGTAGTCAAAGAACTGGTTGGATAAAGGTACATGTGCACAAGCATCCAAGGAGTTGGTTAAGAATTGGTACAAGTGTGCAAACATGTTGAAAGACGATTCTGGAATGTGCAATCATTACTTGGTCAAAGATCAGGGGTGCACAAACAACTTATGGTCAGACAATCTTGAAAGCGCACAAGTTTTTTCCAAATCAGAAGATGCTTTCAGTTGTAAAGGGAGAACTGTTGAACCCTAGGATGTGCTGGAAGTACCCCAAGCAACAACGTAAGGGAGATAGCCCAGCTGAATGCTTCGAATAATCCTACGCAAGGATTACCCTATCCTCAAGTTGTTTGGTATAACTAACTCCGACGGGTTTTACGACTCCGTTAGCCGCTAAGCGATGGTTGCTCCTCAAAGAGGAGACTTTGAATCATGAATGAAACTAAATCCTAAATGCAAACCTAACTTAATGTGTAATTTATTAAATGTGATTGTGATAATCAGTTCATGTCATTCTGCCAATCTATGATAAATGATAAAAATAATTATCTAATAGAACTAACAGAATGGAAACAAAAATGCTTCTTCATAAACTGATCAACAAGGGAAAAAATAGTTTAATTAGTATTCAATTGATTATCAAGCTGACAAATCAGATTCATATCAATTGGTGTATTATAAAATATTAAAGGTTATGCAATGAACGGAAATGAGGGCAAATCAAGAATTCTACTCATCACGGATTGAAAATGATTCATGTTGCAATTGAAAGTAGCTTCTGAGATCTAAACATAAGGTGAATATAAGATGACAATCAACATATTCTGAAAATAAATTGCAGAAAACAAACCAAATTCAATTATTAAATGAATTGATGAAAACCTTACAGAAGATCTCCAGATCCAATGAACTAGCTTGCTGAAAAATCAGAGTACCATCCACTAATCTGAATAAAAAACTGTATGCAGAACAACTGTATATTACAGAGAAAGAAAGAATTTTGTCTCTCCTGAGACCCCCCCCCCCTCTCCTCTCAGAGCATAGAAGGTAGGTATTTATACAAAATAAATGACAGGATAAGATAAGATCAGTTTCCCCAATTGTTGAGCTAAGTAGCTGAGTTGTTCCATTTAGCAAATCCGTCCATGAGAAAAATCTGGGAAATTCCATTTTGAAAAACTAGTTGGACATTAAAAATGAATAACTTTCTAAGCATTCTGCATGTTAATAAACTAACAGGCATATTCTGCACAAAACCCGCGTCTCGGATTTTCCAGATTCATCTTCATCACTCCATAAATCGCATCCAAATATCACTGCTTTCCACTTGGCACGTTTTGACCACTCCAAATTTGAGATGTAAATCTTTCAGTTTGACTCTTCCAAATCCAAATCCACACCTGTACAATTCAAAAGAGAAATTAAAACATCATTCCAAAGCTAATGAAAGAAACCCAAATTAATAAATTCCATCAGGCAGATTTTCGGGGTGTTTAAGCTATTCAATTTGAAAAAATAATCATTTGAAATCATTCATCATCCTTCTAGCTTTCCAACGAGCTATCTCGGGCTTGATTTGGATTTATAAATCTCAAGATATTGCTCTCGGCAGTTAAGGCTCAACAACCGTTGATTTCATTATTGGGTGAATCATGGCCACCAAAATTAAAAACTCTAAGTAAAAATGAAATTACCAAAATTTACTGACCCGAAATTAAATTGAAACATAGCATAAGAGAAACTTAGGGTCGAACCATTGTATTTACCCTTGGTGCATTGCACATTGTGGATTGGGAAAAAATGCATAAAATGATCTAAAAGTTTGGAAAAAAAATGCAATTTTTTATTATTATTTTTGTTTAATGTTGAATGAGGTAGATTAAAAAAACAATAATGGAGAAAAGATTAAAAATCTAAAAATATTTACAAGGTGAAAGAAAATATAAAAACCAAAACAATTTACAAGTTAATTCTTAAGAAAATAAATGTTGAAAATAAGTTAAGTATATAGAGAAAGAATCTCTCCTATAATATAGGAGAATTAATGAATTCCATAAATAAGTTTCTAACATAATCATTTTCCAAGAATAGAATAGCAAGAAGAGAATATTTAAATTGCAAAAGGGAAAAATAGAAATTGTATTTCAAGATCGAATTAGTTTATTGAAAAGGAAATATTTATCCATGATCAAACTAATTTTACATTTGTGAATATTGAACTTTAATCCCACTAATTCTCAAATAATCATAAAACAAAAAACTCATAGTAATTAGAGAAATCAGAACTCACTAAAACATGTGTGTTTTTTTTTAATTTTCATAAAATCAAATTGTGTATAAATATATGGATTTAATAAAAACAAATTAATTTAATGAAAGTCAAAGCATGACCATGAATATTTAAAAGATTTAAATAAGTTTAATTTAAACACTAAAAATGTTAAACTAATATAAGCAAACAAACCCAAAATACTAAGGTTATTTACAATATTTATATTATGATTCTAGGCATGCAAAAGTGAAAATAAAACTCCATCAAACTCAAATATCAAACTAATGCAATATCTAAACTCATGAGAGAAGAAATCATAAGATCAATGAAAATCCCAGAATGAAGGTAATAACCAACTATCATCTCGAATAATCAGTTTATGCAGTGAAGACCAAATCTAGTTGGGTAATGTGAAGGACAACATGGTAAGTTAACCACCAAGATCATGGAACCAACTCAAATGAATCAAAAAGTAAATATAAGCTAGAGATTACTAAAAATGGAAACAATCCAAATAATTTAAGAGACCTAGGAAGATGATCAAGTGAATGGTGAACTACAAAAAATAGAAATTCAGACAAATAGGAAATGGAAGGGGCTCCCATCTTATGTTTAAGATGGAATTTGTTGTGCATACAACAAATGGTGACTGGCTGGGCGAAGCAGTTATCTTTTCCTGAAAAGATAGCAGTTGTACATTTATAAGGAGATGAAAGATGAGGCTTTTAACAAGAAGAAATTTTTTCCTAAAACATGTGTACCACATTATCAAGTCAATCTTTTAAATATTTTCCTAACTGCAATTGATTTTTAATGATGCTTGTTAAAATTTGAGCATTAATTCACAATACTCTTGGATCTTTACTAAGAGAATAACATATACAGTATATCAATGCATAACAATCACAATAAGCATCACAAGCATCACAAGAATCAAAAGCATGAGAGACAAGAGACACAGAGTTTCCGTGGGGAAAACCCTAAGGTGAAAAACCCCACAACTTCCTCAGAAATAGAGAGAGCAATGGCTCAACCAAAGTACAACCAAAATACACTTGAGATAGTCTCCTAGAGCAGATGATCCTCCTCCTCACTAGTGCGCCACTTTCTGAGTGAGAGAAGTGTGTCTTTCCGAATGATCCAAATAGATATCTCCCAATCTCTATTTATACTTAACCTGTTTGCCCAGTGACCTTATGGGGCCGACTTGTCTATCTAGATACATCCACAATATAATATATATTTTAGGTCCGACCCCACACATGGTGGTCTAATAACCCATCGGCAAGTACACACACTTGTGACACTTGTCAATCCACATGATGACACTTCCTTATAGAGGAATAACACATCTCTTATAAGGGTACAATAAATATATATGAAATACATAGATGAAATACATTCCGAAGTTACATATACATCAACACTCCCTCTTAACTAGGAAGGTATTTCTCGACGCAGTTCTGCTAGACAAGTCTTCTTCTTGGGATCATCGTCATCGATGCATCGTCATCATCATTGTCACTGCTGCTGCTGTCTCAACCAATCTCTGACTCTTCTCGTCATAGGAAGTTCTACAGAGCCAGTCCTTTTTCATACTAGATGTAGACCCACCACCTGCAGGTCTTCATCATCTGTGCGAACGGTCTGATAGAGGTGGCCTCTCAGGACTAATTTTATGTGCAGATGCAATACTGGAAAGAGTATCCCAGGAACATCTATGTGCCTAAGCATGACCGACAAGATCTCCCAGGACTGATTACATGCATCTCCTCCACAATACCTTTAAAGAGCATCCCAAGAACATTTATGTGCCGCAGCACGACCGGCAAGATCTCTAAAGAGCATCCCAGGACTTATTACGAGCATATAGCTCAACCTCTCGGATCTCCAGGACTGATTACATGTGGATAGACAAAACCTTTAAAGAGCATCCCAGGAACATTTATGTGCCGCAGCACAACCGGCAAGATCTCTAAAGAGCATCCCAAGACTAATTACGACCACACATCTCAACCTCTCGGATCTCCAGGACTGATTACATGTCTCTGCAGTAATACCTCATCCCAGGAATGATTACGAACACACAGCTCAACCTATCGGATATCTGAGGACTGATTACATACTACATAGCAATACCGGAAAGAGTACCCCAGGAACATTTATGTGCCGCAGCACGACCGGCAAGATCTCCCAGGACTGATTACATGTTATTTGCACAACCTGCCACATATCATTTCTGACCTCCAAGTATCAACCTGATACTCATGATCCAACGGATCATCATCGCATGAGACATCATCCTGATGCCCATGATCATACTAATCATCATCACTTGTAACATCCTGGTACATATCATCTGGAGAAACATCCTGAAGCTCATCATCATGATCAACCTGATCATATAATGCATCCACCTAATGCACACCAAGTATCTACCTGATACATATCATCATACATGATCCACCTAATCATACAGTGTATCCACCTAATACAAATACAAATACATGATACATATCAACATACATGATCTACCTAATCATACAATGTATCCACCTGATACAGATACATGGTCCAAGCATCCAACATTATGCATATTCAAATACATACAAATGATCCAACCGATCATATCCAGCATCCAACATGATGCGTAGATACATATAAATGATCCAACTGATCATATCCAGCATCAACACGATGCGTACATACATACAAATATAAATGATCCAACTGATCATATCCAACATCAACACGATGCATACATACATACAAATATAAATGATCCAACTGATCATATCCAGCATCCAACATGATGCATATACAGAGCAATAACTAGAGCATCGTCCTGATACTCATCATCCAGCGCTTACATCCACAGCCATGTGAAGGATCCTCCTTCCAACATGCTTGGGATGGCTTCAGCAAATGTGTCCATCACTTCTTCCTTGAAGTGTCGTCGATCTGAATAAAACCAAGCCTCTCCCTGAAGTACTCGAACTTCACCCTGGCTAGTGGCTTCGTTAGCACATCTGCAATCTGCTCATCCATCACAACATACAGGAGCTTCACGGCTCCTCTCTGCACCATATCCCTGATATAGTGATATTTGATCTCTATGTGTTTTGACCTGTCATGAAACAATGGGTTCTCAGACAGCTTCACACAACTCTGGTTATCGCAGAATATACCAGTAGCATCCAATGGGAGATAAAATAACTCAGACAGTAGCTTCCATAGCCATACTGCCTCACAACTAGCTGAACAGGCTGCAACATACTCTGCCTCAGCTGTACTCAGTGCTACGCAGGATTGCTTCCTGCTGAACCAAGAGATCACACCTGATCCCATACGGAAGCAACACCCAGATGTGCTCTTCCTATCTACAGCACTACCAGCCCAATCTGAATCAACATAACCTTGCAGGTTAAACTTTTGATTCGCTTCATACTTGAGCCCATAATCCACTGTACCCTTCAGGTACCTCAGAACATGATTTACAACAACTAGATGAACACTCCTCGGATCCGTCAAGAACTGACTCAATGTGTTCACTGCAAAGAAAATATATAGTCTCGTGTTCGTCAGGTACATCAAGGACCCAATCATCTGATGATACATAGAGACATCAACCGGCTCAGATGAAGCATCACATAGAAGCTTTAGATTTGATGCCATGGGTGTGGCCATGGCCTTGCAATCCATCATCCCAAATCTCTTCAGAATATCTACTGTGTACTTCCCTTGACCAAGGAAGATCCCACCTGAATTCTGCCACACCTCCATACCTAGGAAATAATGCATCATTCCCAAATCTTTCATATCGAACTCAGTAGCAAGCTTCCTCTTAGTATCTGCAATCAATCTGTCATCTCCTATTACAAATAAGTCATCCACATACAAGAGTAGAATCACAGGATTCCCTTCCTCAACCTTGTAGTAGAGGTTGGAATCCGCTTTACTCTTGGTAAAGCCCAAGCTAGATAGGAAACTGTCCATCCTACCATACCAAGTTCTGGGAGCTTGCTTCAAGCCATACAAGGCTTTCTTCAATCTGCACACATATGACTCCCTGTCGTGTATTTCAAAACCAAGTGGCTGCTCCACGTATACTTCCTCTTCAACTACACCATTCAAGAAAGCAGTCTTGACATCCATCTGGTGTATTTTCCATTTCATTGCTGCAGCCAGGGCAAGTACTGTTCTGATGGAAGTATACCTGGCTAGAGGTGCAAAAGTTTCTTCATAATCTATTCCCTCTTTCTGAGAGAAGCCACAAGCTAAGAATCTTACTTTGTATTTCTCTACACTGCCATCTGCAGCATGCTTGATTTTGTAGATCCATTTGGAAGTCACAACAGACTTCTCTTTAGGTCTTGGGACAACATCCCAAGCATCATTCTTCATTATTGATTGGTATTCCTCAACCATGGCATCCTTCCATTCTTTCTTTTCCGCTGCTTCTTCATAACTGGAAGGTTTTTTGTTCATAATGTCACAGAGTAAAGCAACATAGCTGGTATGTGATCCGGTTCTCTTCTTTGCTCTGTGTTCTTCTTCTGGAATGCCAAATCTTTCTGCATCTTGAATGAGCTCTCTAGCCCATGCAGGTTTCCTCTTGTGAGAGTTATCCTCGCGGGGTGGATCTACAGGTTCTTGCGGATCTTCAAACTCACGAACAACTTCTGGAATTGCTTCAGTCATGGTAGTGTCTTGAAATCTAGTTTCCTTAGGTTCTTCATAAACTTCAATAGGTGCCTTCCTTGATTTGATGAATGCTAAGTTTTCATGAAATGTTACATCCCTGCTGACATCAATCTTCTTGAACCCTGGAAAGTATATTCTGTAAGCCTTCGAGCTTTCACTGTAACCCACAAAGATACCCTTCTTTCCTAAAGGATCTAGTTTGGTCCTCTTTTCCTTTGGGACATGAGTGTATACTGGACAACCAAATATTCTGAGATGGCTGACTTCAGGTTTCTTACCAGAAAAGACCTCTTCTGGTGTCTTGTTGTCCAATATCTTGTGGGGTGTTCTGTTCTGCACATATACAGCTATTCTAGCTGCTTCTGCCCATAGATGCATAGGTAGATCCTGGTCATGCAACATTGCCCTTGCTGCTTCCATGATTGTTCTGTTCTTCCTTTCTGCAACTCCATTCTGTTGAGGATTATAAGGAGCAGTCAACTCCCTCTTAATCCCTGAATCACTGCAAATCTTCTTGAAGTCACCTGAGGTGAATTCTCCACCATTGTTGGATCTGAATGTTTTGATCTTTTTTTCAGTTTGATTCTCCATCAAGGTTTTGAATTCCTTGAACTTATCAAACACCTCATCTTTGTTTTTCAAGAAGTATACCCAAGTCTTCTTGGAGAAGTCATCAATAAATGAGACATAATAAACATACCCACTTAGAGAACTGGATGACATAGGACCACATACATCTGAGTGGATGATTTCCAGGATATCTTTTGCCTTGTTTTCACTGCTTGGGAAAGCCTTCTTAATATTCTTACCTTTTGCACATCCTTTGCAAACACCTTCATGTTTGGTCTTGATTTCAGGAAGACCCTCTATAGCCTTGCTTGCAATTGGAAGTGCCCTATAGTGCATATGAGCAAGTCTTCTATGCCAAAGTTCACTTGGCTCCATGGATTCATGCACCATGGCATGTTCAGGTTGTCCTTTTAATTTATACAAACCTCCCTCTTGCTCTCCAATCACAACTGCATCATCTATGGTCTTTCCCTTTGGCCACATTAGGACTTGGCCATCCACAAATGCAACCCTCATATCTTTTGTATCCAATGCAGAGATGGAGAGTAAGTTCTTCTTGAGCCCAGGGACATAAAGGACTTCTTTCATCTTCAAAGATTTTCCAGAATCTAGGTTATAGGAGGCTTCACCACTTCTTTTGATGGGATATTGATAATCATCCTCAAGTTTCACTTTATGGGGTGATTCATGTTCAGACAGATTTACAAAGGATTCTTTAAACCCAGTCATGTGTTTGGAAGCCCCACTGTCAATTAACCAATCATTACAACCATGAGAGATAGTACCTGCGAGAGCAGAGATTAGAACATACTCTTCTTCACTTGATGAGTCATCATTACTATCATCACTTTATGCCCTAGCCTTCTTATTTGGAGGTTCATCATCTTCGGCGGCATGAGCATGGTACCTTCTTTTGTTACCCTTCTTCTTCTTGCTGGAGTTGTTGTTGTTGTGTTTTTCCCTTTTGTTCTTGGGACATTCAGAAGCAAAGTGACCCTTCTCATTACAAGTGAAACACCTTAGATCTTTCTTGTCTTTGTGAAAATGATGAGAAGATTTCTTCTTGTGATGGGATGGCTCCCTCTTGAACTTGCCCTTCTTAGTGTGAGCTGTGAAAGCTTGATCTTCATTTTCTATCTTCTCTTCTCTTGCCACAAGCCTTGCTTCTTCTTGAGAACATTCCTCCCATAATCTGCTAAAGGAGATTAACTTCTTTCTAGCACAGATCCCCTAGATAAAAGAGTCCCATGACCTAGGTAGGCCATTCAAAGTAGTCATAATAATTTCACCATTCTCCACCATTTCATCTACAGCTTCAAGTTGTTCCTTGATATGAGAGACCTTGGAGAAATAGGATTGAATGGTTTCTCCATTCGACATCTTGACCCCTTTCAATTGATTCCGCAGGGTCATCTTCCGATTTATGTTCTTTCCTTCAAATAGCTTGGTCAAAGAGTCAAGCATAGCCTTGGGTGTCTTTAGAGAAGACGCATGGGGTATGAGATGGTCTTTGATAGAATCAGCAATGATTCTCTTTGGCTTGACCAAGTTCTTCTTATGCAATACCTTAGCCTCTTCATCCTCTGGGATAGGGATGTCTTCTTTTATATATGAGTCCAACTCATTCTCTTCCAGGATTAACCCAATCCTATACTTCCAAGCTCGGAAGTTATCAGCCCCTTCAAGCTTATCCTCAAGCTTGGTGTGGTGAGACATCTTAAAGAGTACTTCAAATGAAATAGAAAAGATTTAAGTCTTACCACTTGAAATGCTGAAAACTGGATCTGGTCCTGGATTAGGGTTTGTCGGAAAAACCCTAAAAATTCAAAATGTGAATTTCAACTTTCTGAAAGGATAGAAAGATGCGCCTTGATGAGTTGATCAGCCTAGTGTATTCAGAATTTGAGATCAGTAAAGCTTTACCCTTCAGATTTTCCTTTTTGTCCCCCCGGGTTCACTAGGGAGAGCCCTAAATTAGGGTTTGCGTTTCCCGGAGATCTACCCAACCAAAAATCTCGATCCAAAGCTCTAAAATTCGATTGTTGCAAGGAGCTTCCAGCTATGGCTTCAGATTTCAGAAATTCCTATTTTTGTGGAAACCCTAATTTTTAGGGCTAAATCTCAAAATGCTCAGAATTGAATTCTGATTGGACAGATAGATTCTCCTTGATGAGTAGAGTCAATCTACTATACTGCTTTTCCAAAAACTGTGGAGAGAAACCCAATAAACAAGAAACTCAAGTTTCCGTCACCGCAAAATGTCTTCTTCTCAGGTTAGCTCTGATACCATGTTAAAATTTGAGCATTAATTCACAATACTCTTGGATCTTTATTGAGAGAATAACATATACAGTATATCAATGCATAACAATCACAATAAGCATCACAAGCATCACAAGAATAAAAAACATGAGAGACAAGAGACACAGAGTTTCCGTGGGGAAAATCCTAAGGTGAAAAACCCCACAACTTCCTCAAAGATAGAGAGAGAAATGGCTCAACCAAAGTACAACCAAAATACACTTGAGATAGTCTCCTAGAGCAGATGATCCTCCTCCTCACTAGTGCGCCACTTTCTGAGTGAGAGAAGTGTGTCTTTCCGAATGATCCAAATAGAGATCTCCCAATCTCTATTTATACTTAACATGTTTTCCTAATGACCTTATGGGGACGACTTGTCTATCTAGATACATCCACAATATAATATATATTTTAGGTCCGACCCCACACATGGTGGTCTAATAACCCATCGGAAAGTACACACACTTGCGACACTTGTCAATCCACATGACGACACTTCCTTATAGAGGAATAACACATCTCTTATAAGGGTACAATAATTATATATATATTACATAGATGAAATACATTTCGAAGTTACATATACATCAACAATGCTCTTCTAACTATCAGTTGGAATGCAAAGAAAAATACTATTTGATTAGATTTCAACAAAATACGTTCTTCATTGAAACATGCTCTAAATGAACAGTTTGTGATGACAAGAAGATGTTATCTTAATGTTTTACCTCTAATACCACAGGCATGGCCCTGTTTCCAGCAGGCGTCTATAGCCTCGATAGGGTTACCTTTTAACCCAATAAATTGCTTTTATATCATCCACTTGTTAAATATGCAAAGCTTATCAGTCCTTGTTAAAGATTTGTATCCTTGAAAATAAGTTGGAAACCACTGTCCTGACTTGGTGATCAGGTTGTGACAGTGTCATTCACACCAACTTATAGATAATGAGCTGGTTGTCTCGTGATGAGACCCCCTGTCTTGCAACCGTTTTTATGGCTACAAGCCAGTATCCTGGCCTGGTGACCAGATATTGATAAAGTCATTCCATAAGAAGGTATGATCATGAACAGGTCGGCTTATAATAAGACCTCATTTTTCCCAACTCAGTCCCAGAGATGTTAAAGAAGAGGATTGGGATACGTTTAATGTTAATCTTATAAGAGATTACTTAATGGATGAGGAAGAGACTATAATCCTTAAGAGAGTGGGATGGCGTTAAGAGATTTCAGATGATAACAATGCAATCCCCACTCATTTGCTCCTAAAGGAGGATCCATTTAGAACATAATGTAGAATTTAGTTAAAAACAAAGCTTTGTGTATTGATTTGCGATAATTAAAAGGAGAAAGATAATCAATGCAGCTAAGTCTATGTATGAAGGTAAAACTTGGAAAGTGTTCCACCACGGGAAAATGGATAGTCTCTTCTTGAAAATCACCTTGAAAATATTCCTTCATATACAAGACTGCAAAAGATGTAGGATTGGAATGACTAACTTTCCCCAAAGTATTATTAACTAAGGATCAACAATCCCCTATCAATGAATTTTTAGAAAATGTTTGATAAATAAAACATGATTCAAAATAAAGAATTGTAAAATAATTGGAATCGATTTTTCGATAATTAACATTTCAACCTTTCGCCCCGATGCAAATGATTATCAAACTAAGAAATCCAAGCCTAATCAAACAATTTGAAAATTAAACGAAAAGTGATTTAATCAAAATAAAATTAAAGCAAACAAGGCTTAACAATTATGACTAACATCTCATGTGGGAGAATATGCGTTTAAGGTTTTGTTGTAGAAAATAATTTTTGATTGTAATAGGGGTGATAAATAGTGGATTAGATTGTATCAATTCATAAATTGTACATAAATATTTGAATTGATTACAGTTGTATTTCTAAAAGAACCCCTTAAATGTAATTACAGATTCTTTTACTTTAAAGATTCGATTGATAGTATTATTCACCACATGAGTTATTGAGCTAATGGAAGTTATTTTATTTAGAAAACTAAATTAAAATGTAAATTATTGTAAAAATAGGCCTTAAAAAATTGTCTTATGCAAACAAAAGTGGGATTTGTTGTCGTGTTTGTAAAACCAATGGAATTTGTTATTGTAAGAGAGTAATTATATCAATTCATAAATTGTAAATGTATTGAATCGATTAATTGAATTGATTATAATAAAACTCTTAAAATAAACTCATTCTCCTTTGGTTGAAGAATTACAATCAACATTGTTATTTGTCGCATAAAGTTGTTTAGGACAATGAGGCCTTTCTTTAAAGATTATGTACATAAAGAAATAAAAATGAAATAATACTATACTAAATTATGTGCAATTTGCGACAACAAAACATATAAAAACCTATTTTTCAAGTGCGAATCCAGGAAAGATCAAAATTTGTGTGTAGTAAATATTGTTCTAATTTTAACTACTTTGTCTCATATCATAATATTCTTGCTCTTAAAACTTGGAAAATAATTAATTCAAAACATTTCATGACAAGATCATTATAGTTTAAAACTAAATACATAATTCAAACATGAATGCATTGAACCAATAACATAATAAGCGAGAGCATGAATAACAAAAAGTGAAAGAGGATAAAAATACTTCCCTTAATGCATCTGAAGAAGCGTCGTTTCCAACTTGGACTTTGCTTGTCGTCGCAAATTATATTTTTTTGAAGAAAACCAAAAGAGTAATCTAATTATTAAAGAAATGATCAAAACTAATCTACTCTACACCTACTCCTACACTACTAGATAAAAGTAAACAAAAAGTAAGTGTAATCAAATTTCCAATGGAGCCAATCTAGTAACTTGGAACCTGCAAAAAAAAAACAAATGATGCATCAACAATAAAAAATTTAATCCAAAAATTGGAAAAACTAAATTAACCCTCTTATTTACAACGAAATGAAAATGACATGGGAAATGGTTCAAAAATGATTGTTCCAACCATAAATAAATTGGATCATAAAAAGTGGGTTGAAAATTATTAAGATCATGATTCAAAAGAATTTCATTAAAATGGAAAGTGGAGAATATTTCCTTTAGCAATATATCATCGTTATTACATTGAAAGAAAATATCGGAATTTGAATCTTATGAATGATCAAATTCATCTTCTTGATTTTTATTTAGATATTCATTCTTGTCATGTGCATCAGGTTTATTTAATTTCAAATTATTTGACCGAAATGACTTTTCATTTAAAATTTGATTTGTAGAAAAGGTATATTTGGAACAAATATTTTGAAATTCAATCTCAATTTCATCCAACTCATCCTCTAAAGACTTACGGATCTCATTTTGTTCATAACAATCAGAATTGAAGGACGAAGAAAAAGAATTTTCAGATATCGTAAAATGAATAGAATCAACATGTTCTTCAAAATCTGAAGTGTAATTAGTATCTTCAAAACTTTCTATTCTAAGATCCATCGTTTGATAAAATGAAGAAGAATGGATATCACTTATAAATGAAGGACTTTTAAATCATTAGAAATAGATGAAAAATCCACTTCATAATTTTCGAAATCTTCATTTTCATTGATAGTTGGGTCATTATGTTCAAATCGCTAAAAAAACAAATGTTCAAAATTTGATTGAACAAATTGTTCATTACATAGATTGGAAGTATTGGGATTAATATTTTCTTCAACAATTTCAGATTGAGATTCCAAACAATGAAGGGAAGATGTGAAACACTCATCGTACTCACATTCATTTGAAAGAGAAAAATACTGATTGGAATTTGCAAGTAATTTTCTTTTTGTATCTAAGGAAGATGGACTTTTAGATGCAAAAACTATTTTTTTCAAATCATGTAAAGTATTTTGAATATTTATTTCATTTTTAACAGACATAACTTCATTGTAAAAATCATTAATTTGATTACTTAATTGAACCATTTGTGAAACCTTTGATTCTTCTTCAACATATTCAAGATCATATGAAATAGAAGGATGAAAAATATCTAAAGGATACCTCTTCAAGTCTTTCTCAATATTTTGAGCCTCTTTGCATGCTTCATGGAAATCTGTCATTCCTTCACGTAAGTTAAACATAGCCATAGTCTTAGGAAGAGATCTAACATACCAGCGAAAAGTGAGTTGTGTTGAAGGTCTACTTCTTCGTGTAAGCTATAATACACTTGTCGAAAACGTGTATTAAAATCTCGAATTGATTCTCCATCATGTACCTACATTTGACTCGAATTTTGATGAATTTCAGTCATATCATAATCTTCAAAAGAATCTCTAAAAAAATTCTTAAATTCTAACCAACTAGAAATTGAATTCAAAGGTAAAAAATAAAACCAAAGAGAAACCTTACCTTTGAATGTAAATGGGAACAATCTGCAAGCAACATCTTCATGTATGACATTAAATAAACGCAAAATAGATTCATACCTTCTAATATGCTCGGTGACAAAAACGTTACCTTCGCCATCGAACTTTGGCAAGATATCAACTGCCTTTTTAGGGAGCTCATGTAAAGGCCCTTGTAGGATCAACACAGTATTAGACTCCCATGTAGGGATTTGGGAAAGAGACATGAAAACATAATAAATAAAATTTAGCTCTTATTATGGGCAATGTGCCAGTTTAGGCCCTCCTTCTAGCGCCATTTGTTGAAGCGTCGAATGTGCTGGAAGTACCCCAGGCAACAATGTAAGGGAGATAGCCCATTCGAAGGCTTTGAATAATCCTATGCAAGGTTTACCCTATCCTCAAGATGTTTGGTATAACTAACTCCGACGGGTTTTACGTCTCTGTTAGCCACTAAGCGATGGTTGCTCCTCAAAGAGGAGACTTTGAATCATGAATGAAACTAAATCCTAAATGCAAACCTAACTTAATGTGTAATTTATTAAATGTGATTGTGATAATCAGTTCATGTCATTCTGCCAATCTATGATAAATGATAAAAATAATCATCTAATATAACTAACAGAATGGAAACAAAAATGCTTCTTCATAAACTGATCAACAAGGAAAAAAAAAGTTTTCATTAGTATTCAATTGATTATCAAGATGACAAATCAGATTCATATCAATTGGTGTATTAGAAAATATTAAAGTTTATGCAATGAACGAAAATGAGGACAAATCAAGAATTCTGCTCATCACAGATTGAAAATGATTCATGCTGCAATTGAAAGTAGCTTTTGAGATCTAAACATAGGAAACATAAGGTGAATATAAGATGACAATCAACATATTCTAAAAATAAATTGCAGAAAACAAACCAAATTCAATTTATTAAATGAATTGATGAAAACCTTACAGAAGATCCCTAGATCCAATGAACTAGCTTGCTGAAAAATCAAAGTACCATCCATTGATATGAATAATAAATTGTATGCATAACAATTGTATATTACAGAGAAAAAAAAGAAATTTGTCTCTCCTGAGATTCTCCCCTCTCCTCTTAGAGCATAGAAAGTAGGTATTTATACAAAATAAATGATAGGAGAAGATAAGATCAGTTTCCCTAATTGTTGAGCTAAGTAGTTGAGTTGTTCAATTTAACAAATCCATCCATGAGAAAAATCAGGGAAATTCCGTTTTGAAAAACTAGTCGGATCTCCCAAATGAATAACTTTCTGAGGATTTTTCTCACTAGAAAGCTAATAGGGCATATTCTGCACAAAACCTGCGTCTCGGATTTTCCAGATTTATCTTCATCACTCCAGAAATCGCATCCAAATATCACTGCTTTCCACTTGGCACGTTTTGACCGCTCCAAATTTGAGATGTAAATATTTCACTTTGACTCTTCCAATTCCAAATCCACGCATTTACAATTCAAAAGAGAAATTAAAACATCATTCCAAAGTTAATGAAAGAAATCCAAATTAATAAAATCCATTTTCAAACCAAAATATAATGAAAATAAACAATTCTGATCGAAATCCGAAATTAACTGTTCAGACATATTTTCGGGGTGTTTAGACATGGTAGCCAGCATGCACGACGAGAATAACGAGTTTTTGTCCTTCAGTGCATAGTTGAGAGCGACATTCCACCCAGATCTCTGAAACCAATCTTTCCACTTGCCCTCATAGAGGAGAGGCCCCCCGATAAATCAGTGTCAACCATGCTAATTAAAGAGGATTTTGGGTCCCTAAATGACAACAACTATGTCTCAAATGTACGTGACAAAGGGGGTGTTGTTTGGATGCCTAACACTAATGTCCTACCTAGCTACCAAGTTGTTTTTGGGTCCCCAAGTGAGGTTAAATGTGTGTTCAATTAAACCAATTTTAATCTCACTTGGAACTTAGGGAGTGAGTGGGTGCACAAGTGGTGTGAACAACCCCGATATATGTTGAAAGTAAATATTGAAATAAAGAACTAAAACTGAAATAAACTTTTTCCTTTTACTTTTCAAATGAAAGGACTAACTGCTAGAACATGCAAGCAAATGGTGCATCTTAATGAACTTGTTGAAATGTAGATGCAAGAGATAACAATGCATTAAGTAAACATGAATGCATGGAAAGTGGTATTTATCAAATGCTACAGAAAGAGAACAACAAAAAAGTACCAGTTGTAATGGGAGGAAGCAAAAGTGGGGCTGGAAATGCAGACAAAGTGAGTGTGGAATTCAAAAACAAGTGCAAGGCACATCTGTCTAAGGAACATTCGTGCTCTGGGAGCTGTAGACTGCATAACAGTTGCGTTAGGGGATGTAAAAAGACCACAGAAGACAAAGTGCGCTTTTGGGAAGGACAAGTGCACTTGGAGCGTGCTTCTAGGATGGATAAGCGTGCTTGGAGTGCGCTTCTAGGATGGATAAGCGCACTTGGAACATGCTTCTGGGATGGATAAGTGCACTTGGACTGCGCTTCTCAGGATGAAAGTCACACTCTAGGTGCGCTTTAATAACCGAAAGCCACACTTTGGATGAGAATTATAGAGCGTGCTTTGCAAAGGAAAACCTGCGATCCGGAGTGCGGAAATGGCAATGGTAGTCGAGGCCCAGACCATAAAAACAGAAAATTAAAAAGGTACTTTGTTGGCAAGAGCCAAACCTGCAAGTATGCGGTGGAATGCTATGTCAATACTGCCCTAAAGAGGGAGACATCTAGAAAAAATGAAGTAAACAACAATGCAAGAAGAAAATAACAAATTCAAAAAACACAGCTACTTCTCTTACAAAACCATAGATCGATGGGAATCAACTAGGTTGGAGTCCCCAAAAACTGTAGCTAGGATATTCACACTAGCTAGTGCAGAAATGCACTTACTAACAGTTCATGAATGTGATGGTGTGTGCATGCAAATAAAAATAGTAAAACGTAAAAATGCTTGAAGTTACTGCAGTAAAATAAAATCTAAACTAAAGCATTAAGCACCCATGAATCAAATAGTAGTAGTGTGAGTCAAATAATGCTTTATATTATAGTAAAAATGGATTTACACCATGGGTTTACCTCAAAATGGTGAGAATTTTGGGGGCCCTTGCAGCCATAGAAATGGTGGTGTTGCGGGTCTCCAATGTCTCTTGCTCACCTCTGAATGCTCAAGGTTATCCAAAACTCAACTATAGGGGAACACAAGCTCAAATATGGGGTCTAGGGTTCAATAGGAATTTCGGTAGAGTTTCGGTAAGGAAGAGTGAATATGTGTGAAATGAGGGCCTCCACCACCTTTTTGTAACAATTTTTGGCAATGGTATTTTGTCCCATGGTTTTGGGAAACCACTAGTGTTGGTTAGTGGTATTTTGACCTTTTCCCTATTTTTTGAATATTTTGAATATTTCCCCTTTTTTATTTTTCTTTTATTTTATTTTTGGGGATTTTGCCTTTTTTGGAGGATTTTTCTTTACTTTAACGAGGGAAATAATTATTTTTTTCCCATTTGCTTGTAACCTTAGGGATTTTGGGTTTGTGGAGCCCAAATGTGTAGGAAAAAGGGATAAATGGATTATGTGACTAGGTGGATGAGCTAGGTGGTCAAATTTTTGGTGTTAACAATGTATAAATAATATTCATAGATAATTTACATTGTAGTAATACTATTAAGTCATGTATTTTATGAAAGGACATGACTTATCCATTTGCATGTATTTATGCATGTCTAATGTAACTATTTTGACATTAATTGGCTAATAAGTGTTAATATAATTTATATATATAATTGTTGGTTGCTTCCAGTTGGTATCAAATCCTGTGGTGTCCTAATCGTGAGTCTATGTCAATGTGCAACCTAGGCGTGAAACTCCCTACGAATGACTTGGGTGTGAAATTTACAACCCAAGCGTGAACTCTGTGACCAAGATGTGGCTCCTACCTCCCACTGCCAATGTTCATTCTTCCACCATTCCATTGCATAACACCTCATTGTATTTCCCGAAGTCAAATGAAATCTAACCTATGCTGAAGTTTTTGGTGGAAGAAATACGTAGTATCCTACACATTTACTTGTGTAGAAGATAATTTGGCGTGGATTGGAATAATTCTAAGTGTGGAAGCTTTGTGTGTGAAGAAAAAATATGTGCCTTCATTTAAAAGAGAGGAATCACACCCCTCATCTTAATTGAAATATTTTATTATATTAATATATTTCACTACATATTTCTTAATCAGATCACTAACGATCCATATAATCCTCCTAACTTGGGAATGAACTGAATACGAGAAACATCAATAGGAAACCTTAGGGACCTCCTGAAGGAAATGAGTCAGCAAAAAGAGCAGACATCGAAATGGATAGAATTACAAGTATTGTTTCAAGCGTACTACAAGAATTCAACCAAGAAAACGATAAACTATATGAAGAAATGATGGAACTCAAGAATGAATTTGAAAGCTAAAAAAAACAAGTCAATAAATGAGCAGTCCTAATCCTTCCATATTATTCATTAAATATTGGTTCACACAATAACATTATGCACAAAATAAAAATATATGTACCAAAATTTGATGGCAAGTACAACCGGTAGGCACAAGATGGATTAATAAAGTTAATAACTACCTTAGTATGCATCGTATATATGATGACAATGACAAAATCAACATTGCATCAATGTACCTAGAGGAAATATCTTGTGATTATTTCATATGTTGGGACTCTAAATGTCGGGGAGGATTGGTTATAGATTGGGATATCTTTAAGAAAAAAAAATTCAAACGATTTCAGGATATAGAAGAAGAAAAACTCTTCATCAAGCTCACACGCTTGCAACAAACATGGACAATGGATGAATTATTTAATGAGTTCCATGTATTAGCCACCTATGTGGATAACATATCTAATAAACACCTACATGTTTCCATAGCTAGGTTGAAACCAAGCATACATATTAATGAAGTTAAAGTATTAGAACCCAAGGATGTTAAATCAATGCATCAAAAAGTCAAACTCATTGAAGAAACGCAGATGTTTCATAAACAAACTCCTTATCTTTAGTTGGAAAATCAAGCTCGAAGTATATTCCTCCTCACCAAAGGATCTCATCATAGGATGCAAAGAAGGATAAGAATCAACATTTTAAATGTAACACTCATAATTGGCCTTGAGGTCATAGATGTAAGGACACCAATTTCTACCTATGTAAGAAACATAATAATAATGAAAATGATAATGATGAATTATGGAATGTCTCTTCTAACACAGAAGCAGACACCAATGAATCCAACTTCCAGAAGTCCAATGATACTCCAACACTTTCACTGGCTGCAATGATAGGTATTTCTCAAACAGAAATTCTTAAATTCTATGGCTTAATTAGGAAAACTAAAGTGACAATGATCATACATAGCAATAGTTCACACATCTTTATAGATACAAATGTAGCAAGGAAATCAAACATATTCATTTATCCTACCTCGGAATTTCAAGTCTCAATTTTGGGAAACAAGGCTACTTCATGTGACGAAAAATGTCATAAGGTAGAATTATCCATTAATGACTACAAATTAAAGTCTCTTATGTATGCTATGCCAATTTGAGGTGTAGACATTGTCTTGCGAGGCCAATGGTTAGACACACTTGGTACTATTGGGTTAAACTTACAAGAATATTTTATAAGTTTTTATGAAAATGGGAAAAAGTACAAGTTGTAGGGAATCATGAACTATCCTCCTCCACAAATATTGTCATCCAATAGAATGACAAAAATGATTAAGAAGGGATCCTAAGCCTATTTTTTGAACTACTATTCAATGGAGGTAACTACTAATGAGAAAAAGAATGATGACCCTGAGAATCTAGATAAAATTCTTGAAAAATATAGTACCATTTTTCAATAACCTCATTCTATAGATTACATCATAGAATTGGTCTTCCCCCACCTCATTATATAGATTAGACCATAGAATCAATCCCAGATTCTAATCCAATTAGAAGAAAGTCCGATAGGTTGTCTCTCCAACATAAGATATAAATTGAATGATTAGTTCAAGAATTATTGAATTATGGTGTTATTACCCAAAGTAAGAGTCCCTTCTCAGCTCTGGTTATACTTGTTAGAAAAAAGGATGGCTCATATGGACTTTTCATCGATTATCGAGCATTGAAAAAAAACACCATAAAGGATGAATTTCCATTTCTATTTGTGGATGAATTATTGGAAAAGGTCCATGGAGCTAAACATTTCTCCAAGTTGGACCTAAAATAAAGATCTTACCAAATAAGCATTCAAGAGGAGGATATTCCCAAATTTTCCTTTTGTACCCTTGAAGTTTTGTATGAGTTTCGGGTGATTCCCTTTGGTCTATCCAATGATCTCGCTACCTTCCAAGAGGTAATGAATTATTTATCACACCCATACCTATGAAAGTTTTTACTTGTCTTCTTCGATGATATCCTTGTTTATAGAAAAAATCAGAATTCACACCTCAAGCATGTAGAGACAATATTAAAGCTCCTAGAAGAGAATAAGTTCTATGCTAGCAAATCTAAATGCAGCTTTGGAGAAAGAGAGATAGTATTTTTGGGTCCAAAAAATTTTGTGACAATTATGGAGTGGCTTAGCCCCAAAACAATCACACCACTAAGAGGATTCCTAGGCATTACTTGTTATTACATAACATTTATTCGAAACTACGCACATATTGTGGCCCCATTAACAACATTATTGAAAAAATATGCTTTTAAATGGAATGAAGAGGATGAAGCTTGTTTTAAAAATATGAAGGTCCTAGTTACATCTACCCCTGTTTTGACAACCCCACATTTCTACAAAACATTTTTCCTTGAATGTGATGCCTTAGCAATAGGATTAGGTGATGTCCTTATGCAAGATAATCGACCCATTGCTTTCAAAAGTTGAAAATTAAAACCAAGGGAGAAATCAAAATCTACATATGATAAAGAAGTGTTGGCAATAATGCATGACATGGTTAAATGGAAACAATACTCACTGGGAACCAATTTGTCGTGAAAATAAACCACAACAGTTTGAAATATTTTCTAATTAATAAGGATATTTTATTAGAACAACAAAAATGGGTGAGCAACATCCGGGTCTTTGATTTCGATATTCTTTATAAAAAAGGAAGAGAATATTTGGTTATGGATGGTTTATCAATAAAATATGATAGTAATGCCACACTAGGCACTATTTATATCGTCATTACGAATGGACCCCAAAAGTTCAAACTAAGTATGTCAAAAATCCATAGATAAGGAAGATAATAGAAGAAGTTGAAAGTAACCCAACAACAAATCATAAATTTACTTGGGAGAATGACATACCGTGGAACAAAAAAAAAGGATATATTTATCTAACTCTTCTAAATTTAAACTCCAATTTTTAAAAGAGAATCATGATTCTTCGACGGCATGGCATGTGGGGTTTTTTAAAACGTACTACAATAAATGCCATTCCTTCTTTTGGAAGGGCATAAAGTCCAACATGAGTTGGATACGTTAATGCAATAAGGAAGGCCCATTTCCTTTTAAATATTCCAAATTAAAGGAAAAACTTTACTCAAACCAATTAATAAAAAGGGAATGCTAGCCATACTATATGCAATTAAGAAATGGCACCCTTACCTAATAAGAAGACACTTCAAGGTAAGAATGGATCATGGTAGTCTGAAGTACTTCTTGGAACGACAATTATCTTTAGAAGAGAAACCAAAATGAGTTACAAAGATGTTAGGTTTTGGTTTTGAAATTATCTACAAAAAAGGAAAACAAAATGTGTTCGAAGCACTTTCAAGGAAAGAAGACACAAAGGGTTTACTTTGTGATATTTCCATTCTGTAATATGATTGGGTGGAATAAGTAAGGATATATAGAAGCAAGATTAAAAGGCATGCACGCTAATTTACTAACTGCAAGAGGAACCTAGCACATTAGATACATGTGTGTGGAAGAATGATTCACTATGGTATCAAGATCACCTATATTTATGTAAGAATTACCAACTCAAACAAAATGTCCTTTGGGAGTTGCACGTGTGTCCTAGAGGAGGATATTCAGGGTTCTTGAAAACCTACAACATGATCAAGAATGATTTTTGGGGGGAAGGTATTAAGACTAATGTTCAAAATTTTACGGTAGAATATTTGGTTTGTCAAAATAATAATAGAGAGACAACCATTAGCCATGCCAATTCAACATTGGTAAGATGTGTCAATGGATTTTATCACAAGTATACCAATGTCTAAAGGAAATAATGTCATCATGGTAGTGGTGGATCGACTCACAAAGCATACCCATTTTTTCTATCTTTCTCATCCTTTTAAAGAAATTGCAATAGTTACAACATTCATGGAAACACTTTAGAAGCTACATGAACTCCTCGGTATTATTGTAAGTGATAGAGATCCAATTTTCACTGGTAATTTTTGGATTGAAATATTTTTTGTTTGGGTACTCAATTGGGTCATAGTGCATCTTATCATACTCAATCCAATGTGAAAAATTACGTTGTGAAAATGTCTAACATTGTATCTCATTTCTTTGCATCTAATAAAAAAACACAATGGGTCAAGTGGTTTCCCTTGGTAGAATGGTGGTACAACACGTTCTTCCATACTTCATAAAAAAATGTCCCCATTTATGGCACTTTATTGCTATCATCATCTATCTATCACATCACTATTGAAACAAAAACATAGAGCACCAACAAGAGGTTCTCTAATTATTGAAATAAAACTTGGCTATATCACAAAATAGGATGAATCAACAAGCATATCAACATCGTAGTAAAGGAAATTTGAAGTGGGGGATTGGGAATTGTTGGCGCCCAATTTTTTAGGAAAATGGTTGGGTACCAAGGAGTACAGTTGGAAACAAGGGGTGCACCAAGGACACTAGCATGCGGGAATCTCATGACATACGTCAACAGTAACACACGCATGGAATTTTGCATGCTACTAAGGCCACTCATGGACTAGCGACCTAGAAGGGAGCACAAGCCTATGTATAGGCATCTTTTTGTAATGGGTTGGGTTCAACTTTATTGGGTTTTTGTTATGTTCTATTGTTTATGAGTTTTGATGTATTCATGCGAAACACATAAGATATTGAGATGAATAAGAACTCTTCTAATGTGCCCATTTGAGGTTGTAGAACGTATCCATCTCTTCTTATTTATTAATAGAAATTATGTTCCCTTTTATTATGCACAGTTTGTTTATGGTTATGCATTGCAATGAATTCCCGATCTATAGTAAGAGATTAATGTTAAGATGTTTATGGCCTGGAATGCATGAACAAGTAGATGAATGATTAGATAAATGGAGAGTAAACCCCCATCCTCCTATGCACACCCTATATCAGGGTCCTTATGATTCTTTCACACATCTTGGGTGAGAATTTATCATATATTCAGGATATCAAAAATTCTGATTCTTGTAGGGTACTTGTTGGCATAGCCATTCAAATCCTAGGTCTAACTGACACCAGCCAACAATTGGTCTCGTTCCTAGGACCTGCATTGGGATTATGGAGGAGGGATGAAGGAATGACGTCGAAACCCACCAAAGGTAATATTGAGGAATGATTGGAGATCAAATAGGATGAGTTTGCATAGAAGGAGACCAAAGGCCTGTCAATCAATCAAAATGAATGGAAATGAAGGTACATATATTCCAATCTACATGAAATTTCCTTTGGTGAATTTCCCAATTTATTACATGAGTGGGTAAAAAGAAAAACTGAAATCAAAAGTACCTGGAGAACACCTAATCCAATAGTCTACACTCAAGATAGGGTATAAGAAGTGAAGAATCTAGACAATAAATGGTTTAGGGTGTTGGATTTCTAGTTTCAAAGTGTTAAGGAAGGGTACATAGTAAATTTCACCATAGAGTGCAGTGAATCCTACAAATGTCAAGAGGCTAGGTTTGAAGAGGGTCCCAAAAAAAGGTTTCCGGAAAAAATACCCACGTGGATCAAGATGTTGTTTATTAAGAAAGGGTTGATGACCATGGAACCTGACACTATGGTAGGGTAAACCCCACGCTAAGTGGGTATGGCATGAAGAAGTGGGAGAGTAGGTAGTACAGTGATGGATCCATAAGAGCAAAGAATCCAGAGGGAAGAGAGGTATGAAAGAAAGGTCAAAATAAGTAAATCCATTAGAAGATAAAGATGAGGAAAGAAACCACAGGGGGAGAATAGTCATGATAGGAGAGGAAAGAATAACGTTAGAGAAGAGACTACACCAAGAGAGTGCGTAGGAGGGTTGGATGTGCCATAAGGTTGCACAATGCCTATGCAATAAGAGTGCACAACAGACAAAATACCCCCCAAAGAGGTGTTTGATAAAAGACAACGAAATTTCAGAAGAGGACAATGAGATCGACCCATGGAGGTAGAGTAGAGGAAGAAACCCATAGGACATAGAAGAAAAGGAAGTACAACTAGATGGAGGCAATGATATGAATGCTATAGAGGCTAGATCCCTGGAACTGTCATCTCCTAGATTCAACACCATGAGAATAAACATGAATAGAAAAAACCCACTCTTCATCTCAACCCCCTTGCGCCCTTTAGATGATCAAGAAGTCAGTTTGATAACCTACTATGAGAGGGAATTAAGCCCCAAAGAAGAAAGAAAAGAAACCAGAGGAATAGAATCCAGTTCTACCACATAAGTTCAGACCTCAAAAGAAAATGCTATAGTACCCGCCCCACCAATTTCGACAACAAGAGTTAGTTCTCCAGTACATAGCTAAATGGTGATGACATCAGATTCCACCTTTAGACTGCCTGTCCATCAGAGCAAATTTGGGGTCTAAAATGGGCCTCATAAGAATACAAGCCACCTCGTAAGAAAATGATCCACCTCATAACAAAAAGAGCCATTGAATTCAAGAACCAATAGAATTTCAAGAAAAGAGTCAACCATAATGGTTAACATGACATATTTGACATTAAAAAAAAAGTTTTTTCATTCGTATTTTCAACATATATCCCTATCATTTTACTCAAATTTCGAGCACAGGCACTTGTTGTATGCATAAATGAATTCCACATCCGATGAGCACCCACGCTGCATACTTTTGAAGTACCCCACCCCATGAAAAATGAGAAATACATAAAAAAATTGTGTTACTTTCAAGTAACACGGTTTTTTATGTATATGTCATTTTTTGTGGGGTGGGGTGCCTCAAAAGTATGTAATGTGGGTTCTCGTTGTTATGTATATGTCATTTTTTGTGGGGTGGGGTACCTCAAAAATATGCAATGTGGGTGCTCGTTGGATGCGGAATTCAATTCCGCATCTAGTGAGTGCTGCCGCTCAAAAGTTGAGTGAAATGACAGGGAGATATGTTGAAAATACAAAGAAAAAAGGTAATTTTTTCTCTTTTCCTCCAAAAATTCATAAATATTATTTTATTCTTTTAACTATTATTTTATTCTTTTCCTGAGGAGGCCCATTTTAGACCTCAATTTTTCTCTAATGTTCGATTGTATAGGAAAAATATGATTTCAAGAAACAATGGTTCACCTGCGAGGCTATTTGGTCAGTGAAGCATATCACTAACGAGGCTGCAAAGATTGTGCAACTAGAGATTACGTTCAAAGACTAGGATTTGATTTGGTATATGAATTACAAGACCACGCTAGCCTTGGGACAAATAAAACTACTAGCGACCATTAAGAAGGATCTTCTAAAGGAGTTTCAGAAGCTAAAGTCAGATTCTAAGTGAATCACTACGATAAATGAAATCAAGTAAAGAGTTGGTGAGTCTGTATGGAATTATGACCAAAGATTCAAGATCATGTTGGATCGTTTTAGATTTTAGATTCAATATGTGTATCACCAAGAGTGGTTCATTGCAGGTCTGTTGTCACACATCAGAGTCCCCCTTACACAATAGAAGGTGGACACCTAGTTAGAATATTTGGAGATTGCAATGCACTTAGAATCTATTTGAGGAGGAGTGTCATAAACCGAAATGGCGCAGGTGCAGTTGTAGCTTGTTGTGCTAGCTGTGCAGTTACAGTTGTTGTCAACAGGGAAAGCGGTTCACGAGAATATGTGGTGCAGATTCTGTAGGATAGAAGGCCACCACAAGAATGAGTGTCCGACCTTGAACAATTACATGGATATTGGTGCACTGAGCCCATTCCCTTCAAGACCCAAAGTGGAATGGTGTGATATCTACAAAACATGAGGCCACTACTTGGTAAAGTGTCAACTATGAATTTTATGGATTTCAATATTCAAGATGTGGATAGTTTTCCAAGCCTACAACTCTCAACATATGCAAATATCATTGAGGAACAAGATAAAACATAGAAGGTTATTACGAATAAATGGGTGAAGAAATTGTTTAGGAATGGTATCATGAAATTGTTAGATGTTCCTCAATTTGGGTGCAGACCAAGCATCATGGACTGCATAAGGTTTTTGTTGAGTTGACTACATGGAGGCTACCTATGGTTAGATCAACCATATCCAATTAATGAGGAGGTGATTCAGAAGGTATCAAATCTTATACACACATGTGAATACCCCACCGAAGCCATAGTAGTGTGTGACATGAAAGTAGATGAGGACTATCGAAATTATGGTACACATAGACGGACTAGAGGAGCAATGATCTCTACTATCACCGACCGTGAGATAAGGTTTGCAATGCAAGTTATAGCAAGAAAATTTCTCCAAAAATACATAAAGGATGAGTTCCATGTGGGGGTGCTATTCATAGTTTACCGGTGCACCGAAGGCATCCAGATGAACTGGGACAAGTACCTACTACAAGGATTCATTGAAGATCATCTGGAGACGTAAAATCTAAATAAGGATTTCCCAATACCAAAGTTTAATGTGAAGAAGCATAGTATAGAAAAGGAGGTCCAACAGACAACAAACAAGGAATTCCAATGCTGGTATACTGAGATTATTTAGGGAACAACTAAATCATATCACATTCGAGTCTCATTGATAGATAAATACAATTTTGCAGTATGTTTTGCAGTTGACACACACAATGTATTTATTTCACCGTACACAACTCTAAAGAACATGACAGAGGTGTTGCATTCTACATTAATAAAGATGATCTTAAAGAAGCCATGGAGGATTGAACTACGGAATTTCAAACACAACCATATTCTGATACGAAAGTGTTAACTATCCCTAAGGATAAATCGAAGAAGAAAACAAATATTAAAGGCTAGACTATGGTGAATGGTTCCCTGAGTTTGAGTGAAAATAAGAAGAAAATGGAATAGGAATTGAAAGCGAAAGGCTCATGGCCACAAAATAATAAGCACACAACTGTGTTTCATTCTTACACCTCCGATCAAGAAGAGAATGAACCACAAGAGGAACATGCAGAGGAGAAATCTAGGTTTCCAGATCACAATCCATCACCAAAAGGTCAAAGGATCAAGCAACATCTGTTTCCTAAGAAGAAAGGAGTGGAAAAACAAGAGTTGTTTCTCCAAGAGATCATCAGCACAATTGAAGTTAACCTAGATTCCCAATAGGTACTTCAATTAGATTCGACTAAACAATTGTCAAAGATGAAAATCAAAGTTGTAGTTCGGAAGTCCAAGCCAATAGGGTTCAAACATGGAAGGAGATGACATTGTGTGATATTCTTCACTAGGTACCAAGTAGCATGGTAAAAAAATTATAGAGAAGAGGTTTCTAAGTTTATATCATTGGGTAGTCATCATCAAGGAAGTAGAGACTTCTTCATCCTTAGCACTGAGTTACTTTGGAATTTAGGTAGATATTTCATAGGTACCATTTCAACAACTACAAGAGTATGTGGTCACATTGACACAAGAAATGGGAGCATGCCATTTGGAACTTAGTATATCCTGCAACGATAGTCAACAGAAACATGCTAAATAAGTCATCGAGCAGAATTTATTGGCAGCAACAGTAGAGTATGTGTATATGGTAGCACGCAAGGAAAAACAAGAATAACATGCGCATGAGTCAGTGGAAGTGCAGTGCAAAGAAACCAAGACACTAATCCAAGGACTATGTGCATAGAATGTAGTTCTGAAAGAACATTTGGAGATAAATGAGACTCCAAAACATGTAGAGTTGAAGCAACAGAGAGCACAAGCATAATTTGTTTTTGAGAAAGATAAGAATTAGGTACAAGGAAGGTCAAAACTAGTCAATATGAGCTTTCAATTATGGATCTATTTGGAAGAAGCACCAAAATTCACTAAAAAAGAAGAGAAAATAAAGGCATATCGAGAGTAGGTGAAGAAAAAAAAACAATCTTTTACAAATTTACTCATGTCTACACGGATGGAGGCCATGAAAGAAATCTCAGCCTTAACCAAAAATATAGTGTCGACTAGTGTAGAGTAGCACCAGGTAACCAATCAAATTATGCAATTTCAAGGATAAGCAGAGTAGCAATACATGAAAGTTACAGAAGTACATTAGAAGTCGAAGAAAGTTGTCGCATTAGGGGAGACCGAGTGACCTCATCCATAGTCTGCTACATTGGAATAGATTGCCAAATTCCATAATATTTTGATAGATTAATATAGGTCATGGTGTAGTTGGATGACAAGATGACTGATTTCACCGAGCATATCACTCAAGTGTTACCTTCATTCCGACAATCTATTTTTAAAGACTGAATACTAGCCTGAGGGTGATTCAAACATAGTGTTTGTATCTTGTTGGTGCCCAATTTTTCAGGCAAGCGGTTGGGCACCAAGGAGTACAGTTTGGGAACAAGGGGCAGTCTATGGAGACCAATGCGTAGGAATATCATGACACGCGTCAAAATCAACGAATTTTGCATGCTATTGAGGCCACACATGGACTAGTGACCTATAAGGGAGCATGATCCTGTGTATAGAAGTCTTTTCTAATGGGTTGGGTTTGTTTCTATTGGATTTTTTATGTTATGTTTTTTATTTTTTTTGATATATTCACGAGAAACACTTAAGTTTTTTAGCTGAATAGGAAGTCTTCTGATGTGCCCAACTGAGGATGTAGAATGTATCCAGTTCTGGTTAATGATTAATAGAAAGTTTGTTCCCTTCTATTATGTGTAGTCTAGTTATGGTTATGCATTGCAATGAATGCATAATCTATATTAAGAGATTAATATCAAGATATTTATGGTCTGGAATGCATGAACAAGTAGATGAATGATGAAATAAATGGAGAGTAAACCCCCATCCTCCTTTGCGCACCCCATATGAGGGTCCTTGTGATTCCTATGTGCATCTTGGGTGAGACCTTATCCTCTCTTCAAGATATTGAAAATGATGGCACATGTAGGGCACTTGTTGGCATAGCCATTCAAAACCTGGGTCTGACTGACACCAACCAACCTGAATTTTTGAGGTTAGAACCATACAAATATATTTCCCACAAGCAATAATAGAAGGACAATAGATTACCACCCATGACACAGTGGTCCCTATAAGGTGTTGTAAAGGAATGAAAGTATGGTTTGCAAATTGTAGTTGCCTCCATCTTCACATGTCCATCCAATATTCCACGTTTCTTACTTAGAAAAGGTAATCTATGACAAGATACAATTCAAACTATTTTACCATAAATCGATGAAGAAGGGAAAACCATACTAGAACCTAAAATAATCCTTGAAAAATAGATCAAGCAATTGTGAAATTGCTCAATTTCAGATTACCCCATCTAGTGGAAGAACTTGACAATAGAAGATGCGACATGGGAAGATGAGTTATTCATACAAAAACATTCACAATTAATAAGTAGTTGAGGACAAAACTTGTTTAAAGGAAAGGGGCATGCTAATCCCTGGACATTGTGATGTTACATTTCTATTATTATATTATTGTTGTCTTTATTGGTCGGCTAGGAACTTAATTGTAATTGTATCACTTGTTTGTTGTATATACCAAGGGGATCTAGATTTAGAGATCATCTCATCTTATGCATTGGATACATTGTAAAAGGAGCTTTCTACCTTAAAGAGGCTCACTATTCATTAACACTTTATCATTCTCAAAGTGTGGAGCTAATTTACTTTTCGTTATTATGCTATTTGGAGAATTTGGTACATAACAAGTTAGGTTTTTGGATATTGAGAAACTAGATTTAAGAAACTAGGAGGCCATGGGATGTTTTGTTGAGTATTGTTGTACTGAGATTTGTTCTCCGTGCAAGGTCACCCCAACTTAAGAGGCAAGTGAACATTGATTTATTTCTTCTTATTATCATAATACAAGGGTATATTTCACGTCTTTCATATTATTTTTCTCTTGTATATGGTTTTATGCATTTATATCTCTATATACTTAGTTTTTGCTTCAAGTTTAAGTGCTAAGGAACACTACACACATTGCCATTAAATTCACAAATAAGGTTTAAACACCATCTCGTACTATTCTTTAATACTCACACATTTGAGATGGGATATGAGTTAAAGGACACTAGCTATTAATCCTTCATGATTTCAATGCTTTGTCTCCTATATTTCCAAGTAGATGGCATGTTTTGCATAGACATTGCTAACGTTATATCATGGGAGGGGTGCGTTGCACTCCCAACTTTTGATGTGCATGCTCCTAAAGGTAACATTGTCCCTTAATTTAGGGGTGGAAAGTGTTGAAGGGGGGATCCTTTGTGTGGGGCTTGGGAGTAATGACGAATAACCATGCAGATGTTTTGGCTTTGTATCAAGGTCTTTAGCTATACACATAATCTAAAAAATTAAACAATCACTATCTTAGGAGACTCCATACTGGTTATAAGACAATTGATCAACCCAAAACCTAAGTTGTCATCTTCCTTAGTCGGGTACATGATTCAAATTCAACATTTTGTGTTAATTTTATTATCATATTCTTAGAGGATTAAATTCTCACGCCAATAAACGTGCTAACATGGCATAGACCTTCATGGAAGGATGGATTTTAAAAAGTAGGGGGGGATCCTTCATCATGTATCATTCCTTGAAATTAATATAGGTAGTATGAGTCACAACCTAACTTGAAAGGTGGCAACTAGTTGCCAAAATTGTTCATCTTTACGCTGTAGAAATTCAAGAAAGGAGGATATTGTGCTCTTGAATGGAGCATCCCTCGACTGGCTTCGATCCTCAAGCAATGATCACCTTTAGGAGGAAGATTGTTGAATGAGAGAAGAGAAAAGGGGGCTGGATAAATATAGATTGAATTAAAGGATAATTACACCGACAAAGATGAAAAATATCTTAATAATAAGAATCTAGATTTTTTTTTTTCTAAAAGTGTAGAACCTTGGTGAATCTTACTAATTCTTAAATTTGCAACATAAAATGTTTGGTGAATTTTTTGTAAAAAATTCAGATTTCTAAAGACTTTATATAGTTTTGGACAATTTTGGCTATTTTTAGAGTAAAAAACAAATATCCTACGGAATTTGGGTGAATATTTAAAAAAAAATGCAATTGGTGAATCTTTTGGGGGGAAAACATCGAAACATAACCCATGGGCTTAATTTTGCCCCTAAAATTTTCCATGTTGAGAATTATGAGGACAAGGCATTTACAACCTCCATGTGTGTAGTACACCCTTCAAGAATACCAACACTTGAAGGCATTGAAGTTATCATTTCTAATGAGATGGGAGAGCCCTTCAATGGTGGTATAAGACTTGGATGCTAGGGGCCAATTCAACACGAATTTTGTGGAAATTGTTTAGGCATTGGTGTTGAGCACATATTCATCCCACTCCTTGGTTCAATTTGGAATGGTGTGGTGATGATGTGAGATGAAGGTGTTTTAGGTATATTGCATCTCTCTATGTTTTATGTGAGGACTAGATGTGTTCAAGAAATTTTTCTTTCCTTCTTCTTTATCCTTACTATCTCTATAGTAGTCTGTGGATATGCATTTTTTGGTGAAGTTTCGTTTGAGTGGTAGGTTGGTTAGCTCAGTTCTATCACAAATGAGGAACTATTAAAGTAGGTTGGTTAGCTCAGTTCTATCACGAATGAGGAACTATTAAAGTTTTCTCTTCCGTGGTTTCTAATTCCTTTGCTATCTTTGTTTCATGTGGACAAAGCAAAGTCATTTCAACCTTCTGAGACAAGAAACCATTGTGCATTGTTTGTGGAAGTTCACATACAAAAAAGAAAATGTCTAGTGTACAAAGGAATGGACCCGAGGAAGGTCTTGCGCCATTAGTAAGGAAAATAGATGCTCTTGAAAATCTTTATTTAAACCAAAATATTGGTAATCCAAGAGAAGCCCAAAATGTTCGTTACGATGACTTAAAAACAAGAATGGAAGGAAAGGATAGAAGAATGGATAAATTGTCTTTAGATGTGGATATGCAATACAATACACTAGTGAGTTTCGCTAGGAGTTCTCAATAAATGGTGAAAAAACTTGGATTCTATTAAATCATGGAATGTTCCATGGAAGATGATACTATGCAATAAGAAATTGAAGTCCATGATAGTAAAGGAACATCAAAGATGGTTGTCAAGCCTTATAGAATCTTCAACAAAAGATACCCATCGTGGGCCTAGTCTAGCATTATAGTTGTAGGTTTCTAATGTTTTGTTTTGTCATGTTATATTGCTATGTAGTCAATTTGTCAAGATGTACAATCATCAAGTATTAAGTTTTAGTCATTTCATCATAGGCCAAAACACTCGATAGATTTTCTTTTGAACATAACTTTGCAATTTTTGACGTATTTCTCTTTGAAATTTGGGACTCTATTTACTCCTTTGGCCATCTATTAGGCCACAATCCTTTTTTATTATATAAGTTTAATTAATCCAATTAAAAAAAACAATCGTTCCTTTATTTGCTTGTTGATCTATGGATATGTTTTGGATTCAAAAACATGAAAACGATGCAATTGATCAAGATTTTGGAAAAGCCAAGCATTTTGGTTGCTTTTATCCCATGGTCATTTAGTGCACATGTTTCGATATGCCGGAAGCCACTTCAATGAAATACAGCGTCAAAAATACAGTGAGGCTAAATCAAATTCAAATTTAAAGTTATTTGTAATTTAAATAGCTTAAAATTCTATCGGATATCAACATTGATTTCGATCTTGATTTTCTATAATTTCTGTCAGTGGGCTGAGCTAGAACTGCACCAGTGCACCCTGACCTAAAGCTGCGCCCAGTTTCGAAGGAGAGTCCTCATAATTAGACTTAAGTTCGCTCGGAACGCCGCGAAGGCTACGGAAATTGTGCAGTGTGAATGAAATGGGCATTCAATAAAGTCTGACTATAACGTACACAGACTGTAAATGAAATGACATTAGAGCTGACTATACTTCCAAATAACGTACACGCTTTTTCCCATTACTGTGAAATTCAATGAAACACTATTAAATCTGACACTACTCTTAAATCACGTATCTTTTTCCGCAGTCTCAATCTTGATCGATGAAGACCGAAATAATCTCAACCATTTATAATTGTATAACTGGTATTCCAATTTCCAGCCCCAGGCATCTCATTGTAATAGTTGCCATTTTCACAGACGACGAAAGTAAAAGAAATAGATAATAGAACAACAATAAAGAAGCGAATGGAAGTGGGTACTTCCAAGTTCCAGCCAGCACATCAAGATGTGAAGGATTCATGTAGATTCAAAGCAATGACATCAAAACAACGGACAAATAAATGTCAAGAACCAACTTTATGCGACGAGAGAGGAGATTGTGATAGCGAACCGACTTCAGGGAATGTCCAAAGCGAACAGATGGAACAGCTAGAACCTACACAAGCCAAGCAACATTTCATGTCGGAGATCTTAGGAGTAGGCTGGAAGTATATGTAACTAGCACAACCATTTAACTTGTGGACTGTGAACATCTATAGATCACAAGTTAAGTGCCATGAACAAGTTATTTGTAATCACCTATTGTCTAAGCCTTAGCTACATGTTACCTTTTTTCGTTAAATGGATTCTCTCACAAAATCAATTTGGAGAATACATTTGTCCCATCCTCCTTCAATCTAGAAAAAACAAAGATGGTAGCCCACCCTAAATTATAAGATATAAACACATATCAATGCAACAAAGTAATATAAGGAATAATGACTACCCTATAAATTAAGTTATACACAGCTGGTTTTCAAATGTTTCAATTCCAGCTATGTAACAGATTTATCTTAAAGCAATACAATACATTTTGGTGAATGCACATTGTTATTAATGAATGTGAAAAACATAAGTTTAAAATTCAACAATGTATAACATTCATTGCCAACAAAACATTTAAATATTGTTTGTGAATTTATTTTGTCCTTGATGAATAAAGCACGAGTTTAATATGTTTTAAATCAAACAAGGGAAATAGAAGCAAAGCTTCAAGTCCCTGCCAAGTTGCTAAGATGAAATATTGGTTCGGCGTGCAAATTCAAGCTTTTGCGTGCCAAGGGAATGCGTAAATATTACTGCTACACACGAAGAGACGACTTTAAAATTCAAGAGAAATATAGAAGCAAAGCTTCAAGTCCCTGCCAAGTTGCTAAGATGAAATATTGGTTCGACATGCAAATTCAGGCTTTTGCGTGCCAAGGGCCAATGCATAAATATTACTGCTACACACGAAGAGATGACTTTAAAATTCAAGAGAAATATAGCAATGTGATTATTGTGAACATTGTAGGGAAGTAAACTCCATCTCCATTGAAAAGCGAGGGCACGAGTTGCATTCAAATTGTAAGGGTTCACTTATGTGCACGCCGTTTTCCTGTGGTCATTCAACATCCACATGATAAAGCGTTGAACAATATGAAAATCATAGGAAAACAAAAGAATGGTGTGAGAAAGTTACAGTTTACGATAAGTATACAGCAATGGAAGAGCACACTACCAAATACTTACGCAAGAGGAACTGGGTAAGCTTGAATGAGTTGCCTCTCTCCATGGCTTCTAGTCCCTGCATATACAATTATATGTTGATGGTGAAAGGATTCTTTTAAATGTTTTCATTAACCCAAAAACTAAGTACAAAAATAAACATGTAAAAAAAAAATACCAACATTCGAAGTGGTTGCAAACAATCGAATCGCGTAAGAACGACATTGGAAACCAGCAAGGATGGTCTATGTCGACATGGGAGGTGAACTACAACTTTCAAACCCTTGGAAAATACTGTGGAAAAATCAAACCCAAACGAACACGAGACCTTCTCCTATACACCACACCTCAATCTTCCCATCAACTTTTTTTCTCATAGGTCCAACCAGAGGATAGCAGTAAACTAGTGATCTGAGAGTGTCAGATAACGTGGGTTGGATCTATATGTTTTGTTGAACAAGAACCATAAACATGCAAGGTTTGACAGGTGACTCTAATGCCAAACATATTGTTTATGTTGGACAAGCAAAGTACTTCCTTGGGCTTATTCTCCATAGGAGCTCTTGAATTTTTGTCTGTTATTTACATGCACATAGCTGCAGTAGTAGTATGGTTCAACCACTGGCTCAACAGCTCCTTTAGGGGACTATGTATGTAACTATACTTTTTCTCCTCCATGTTTTCCTTCTATACAATAGCTCCCTCCTGCTCGTGGCGGGGCTTGCAGTATCGTGGAATAATTCAAAATTGTAATTTACTTATAGAATATTAATATAGGGTTCTCTTTGGAAAGTTTTATATCAACCATTATATACTGGATAGCTGATGCTCTTGTTGTAAGCTATTCTATGGGCAATGTTGTGACTCTTCATAGACAATCATTTTTTTTATCTTTCTACAACAGAAAGAAGGCTGCTAGTTTTATTAAATGAGGTCTAGATCAAAAGTATCATGCGTCCTTGAGACATTTGCATAATGTAACACTGGCATTTCATTCTCTGGAATAAGAATGTTATGTCTTTTTCTTTGGAAAAGAGATTTTCCATACATAATGTCAAAATGAGTAACATAATTTAGAGGCTTAGAAGAAAAGTGGGAGTCTTTCGATCCGTCAATATAAAAAAGAAAAAAAGGTGGTTGTTACTGTTTATTGGTGGGAAGTTGGTCCCATTGTAGGTGACACCTGAACATTTCATCCCTTGCTTTCTGGGGACAGTAGGGGTTGTTTGCAAACTATTCCTTGCATTTCAGGAACAACAATGAATGTCCCCAAGACATCCCTTGCACCCAATGTGTAGAGCACATAGGTGATGCACAAAGGTTCAAGAATCAAAATATACAATAATTGCCAATCAGAAAAACAATTATGTCAAGGGATTTTCTCAATCAATTTTATATCTTAAATGTTCACAATTTGTTATTGCTTGCAAAGAAGCATGAAGGTCAAACACAGAGCAGCAATTAGGGGGTATAATATAAAGTATAAGGTATAAGATATAATAAATTGAAATAATATAAGATATAAGGTATAATAAATTTAAATGTGTTGTGTACATAATAACTTTAAGATAAATATGGTTCCACCACTTTGTCCTTATTTACTCTTAATTTATCCTAGATTGCCTCTCTAACTAACCGACAAGGATGGTTAGAATTTGCCTTCCTTCAAATGTAATTTTGTTAATTAAATATATTACCAGAATAGCAGGGCATTCTTTCCATTTTTGTATCTCCCATGTCGTGATATTACCAGAATAGCGAGGCATTCATTCCATTTCTCTATCTCATGTGCCCTGATCAAGATACCAAATATACGGTACGCCCATTGAAAGATAATCTTCGTCGTGCATAGACATTAATATCGAGGGAATGTATTAAAATCAAACTCAAATTAGGGTTGAGCAAAAAGTATTAAACTTGAACTAAGTTACTATTATTCATATTAAACGGTTGTTAATGGTAACATCGTGTTGTTGAGAATAGGGCACATGCATTATGCATCAATTTTCTGCGGTTAAACGAGAGTTTCAGAAGAACACAAATATGAAGGAAGGAGCTGAAGATTTCAGTGATCGCTTAGAGAACTCGCTAGGCTTTGTTGTTTTTCTTACTATTGAAGATTTGGCGTAGCCTTTCTTTCTTAATATCATGAGATTGGTGCATATAGTCTTGGTTATATATTTGTTTATTTTGCTTAAAAGACAAAGTAACGGTACATTTACTCAATAGAAAATGTACAGAATCTACAGAGTTAGATAAAAAAATGTGCAGAATTTAGAGAGTTACATTTACATTTACTTATAAAAATCTAGTCATATCATGCACAATAGTGGCTGACCTAAATAGTTATATCTTGACAAATAATATCAAACCTATTGGTTGTTTGTCAAACGTGTGATTGTTTGTCAAACATGTTTACACCATCTGTGGGTGTGTTGATACAATACTATGTGCGACCTATCCTTGCTAGATGGGAATCCAATCTCTATTGAAGATAAAAGCAAGGATGGGAATCCCATCTCTGTTGAAGATCAATTTTCATTTATTTTCCCTTGACAAAAGTGGAAAGTGGCTTAATTTCTCAAGCCTTTTTTCCATGTACTCATGCCATAGACAGATTATTTTTTCCATGTACTCATGCCATAGACAAATTCCATGGAAATATTACCTATAGAATGCAAGGAATCTAGTCAGAATAAAGTAATGGTTGTATAAAGAAGCGACAAGGAGCTCACTAAAATTTACACTAAATCCTTATTAAGTATCAAGTATGGTGATATTCGTAGATACAAACTATGAATGAAACAATGGTGAAACAATTATTAAGTTAAAAGTAACTAAGGAAATATCAATATTATGTTAAACTCGATGGAATACAATAGATAAGAGAGCGTTATGGTAACTGAAATTTTAAATGTTTGCAAGCAAATTATCCAAAGGGCCTAGGAAGCATAACTTCAACAAGTAACTATCTTGTAAAATACAAAATTCTTTAAACCTTTGTTTACCAGCATGAAGAAAAAAAAATCATTCCACAAATCTTTGTCATAGTCTTCGCCATTACGACCGAGCAGACAGAGGGTTCAAACAATTAATCCTTTTCAAATAAATGAATATTAAATGAATCATTTAGTATCCCCATCACAAATAAGAAGAATATCAGAGACTTTAAATTACAAGTTCTCCTCAGACTAGAATCGAGATTAACCCCGAATCTATGCCTAGGAGAAACCCTGAGAAAATAAATAAATGAAGCCGTGAATAATAATCAGTGTTATCATTCAGATTGGCACTTCTCTATCCATGACCATACCGCATTGTCGGTCACACAAAAGGACCTTATGGATGGAAGAGCCTAATTGACTATAGATGCTTTGTCCCCAATCTTACAATGTCATCCTAAGAATAACTATTTTTTGTGACATATTTTGATCCATAACTACAACTCTCCTATTGGTCAACTCATGGGTTAACCATGGGAGTCTATACTAACAACCCGTGGGTAACAACTAAAAATTTGCACTCTCTTGTTGTTGGACACTAAACTTGCGAATCACTCACTTGTTGTCTAAAAACACACCTGCTGGTATCTCTAAATCACAAAAAAAATATTAAAATACTGATTAGGGATTAGTTATGGCAGTTATTCTAACTACCATAACCTCCCCAACCAATTACCTTTCGAACCTATCCTCTTAGCCTTGCTATAAATACAAGGAGAGGGCCTTGAGAAAGAGAGAACCAATTTTGATAAGGAAATGCTGGAGAAATATCCATTGAAAAGAGAGGAGCAAGGATCCCAGGGTCAGGTTTCAACGATGTAGGTTATAGAGCAGGTATAGCTTGTTTCCATTAATGCAAGTAATACAAGAGATTTTCCTTCCTATAATATGTGTCTATTATATGAATCTAGTTCATTGAATCTTTCATATTTTTTATATATGAGTTCCATGCTAAGTTATTCATATTTGTTTAGCCAAAATATTTGAGAAGGGTATCTTGTTTATTGCAAGTTCTTCATCTGGAACAATGGAGCAGAGGATTAAAGCTTAAAGCTCGGATCAAACTTCAGTTATTCAGGTATGTGTTTTAACTTTAAACCCTAGTTCTTTTTTTATTAAAAGAAGTATTGCATGATGTGCTTATTTACCGTTCAGTCTCTATACCTTAAATAAACGTATGTTTATGATCTCTGAACTTCCCAATCATAGGTAGATTTACCAAACAACTGAACTGGCAACTCCGCTGGGGAGTTCTTGTTGTTGCTCTGGAATCCTGGGGTAGTTTTCTTCAGTTTAATCAGTCATTTAGGTCTTTGGGAGAGTTTATAGGGTGTCTACACCCTTGTTTGTGACGCAGACTTGGTCTGGCTTGGGATTTTCTGTCTTTTTTAATTTTTATCAAAGCAGACCGGCGAATTGTACTTAGTTACAGTCGCGGATTTTCCACTTACCCGCGAGTTGCTTACATCTATACCCACGGGTCACTCGCGTGATGCTGCACTAACATTCGCAGTTTTTTCTGGAGAATTTTTTATTTTCTCCTAGGGTTTAAGCTTTGGATCTTTTCTTTGTTGATGAAATATTTATCTATTCAGTTTTGGATCATTTGGACCTGTTTGTGGGTTTATACTAAGTCCTCTTGGCTCGTTTTGAGATTTTCTTCGTTTTCGTTTACTTGTTGAGCGTACCTAGGTATTTCAAATCCATTTTTTGTGTTTGGTGGACACTTCGATTTTACCTTTATGGTCACTCGTTTGTGGAAGGGCAGTATGATATCTTGATTGATTATTTGCTTTCTTCTTTATGTCAGTTGATTACATAGTATCTCTATACCATACTTAATTACTTCTTGCTTGGTGGAAGAAACTTTTTGGGTTTGTTATCTTTAGATTCTTTTGAGGGTAGATTTTTGAGTTTTATAGGTTGAGGTACAGTCATCTTATACTTGCATTTCATAGTGTTCTTGTCTTGTTTATATTTATTTGTCATTTCTTTCATTAAAAAGAAAAACCAAAAAGAGTAAGTACTTTCTTTTTAGCAAGAGCATTTATTTTTCAAATTAGGTTTTAGTTGTATATGCTAACTATTTGAAAAAAGTAAAAAACATTTTAAGTTAATTTTAGGTTTACTTTGCAAACATTTGATTTTGAAAGATAAGCAAAAAGAAAAATTGTGAAAGGAACTTGCATTTTTATGTATACGCTTTGCTTTTCAGTTTAACCATCTAGCACACACACTCACTCCCTTTTGAGTAAATAAATCCCTAAAAAGAACATTTAAGTTAAAATTTAATAACAACTTTTTGTTGGCAGGCGGTTTGATGAGGAAAGATCGCGGTACTACTGATGCCGCGACACATTGGATGAAGGTGCGAAAGGAGTATCTTGTGCCAAAGGATACCGCACTTGGCGGGTTTTGGGTCACTTGGACCATGTATTTTGTAATATTGAGTCAAGTATACCGCAGTTGGTGGGTTTTGGGTCATGTATTTTGTAATATCGAGTCAATTGTACCGTGGTATGCGGGTTTTTGGGTCATTAGATCAAGTCAGTTAGTCGATTGCCCACAAATGTCGGTTAGGTAAGTGGACAAGTATTGTAATTGGCGGAAGCCTATAAATAGATGAGAATTGTAAGTGTTAGAAGGGAGAGTCGATGGATAGAGGAGAGTGAGATAGAGCTATATGCAGAGGTTGACAGAGAGATAATGCGGGTGTTACGCAGAGATGTATGTACTACTTTTGGTTTGCCACAGTAACATAAGGATGATGATTTGGTGCAATCTGTGTGTAATGTTGTTCGATGCCTATGTTATTGCCTGTTCTTAATGCAGTTATCTGTTTCTATGATGTAATGCCGCAATAATGTGTTATAGTTATCTGTCTACTGTAATGTGGAAATGTTGCGATTAAAGTAATATGCGATCTCTGTCTATGGTAATTTTAAATGCTGTGATTAAAGTGATACGCTATAACTTCATGATGAATACGTAGAATTGTTGTCGGTATCATACTTCCGCAACGTGCCTCCTCCCTCGGCGGAAACATGGTTTCGTCTGCTCTTCCTGGATGCCTCGGGTGAGACCTCATTCACTCTGCGGGTGTTGCTGGGTGGGCTCAAACCTACCCGGGCCGAAGCCTAGGGAAATTGTGGTGTGTGTCGACAGTTGATGGATCCCTGTCGACTGTGAGGTCACGACTTGGTCAACAAATGGTTCTGTTTCCGGGACCGTGTGCAGAGTAAGAGGAGGCCATGTTGTGGCACCCGACGACGTCGGAGATACAGAGCTGGTTTGATCAGATATTGCGGGAATTTGTTGAAAAGGAAAGTCGTAACATGCGACTAACGGTAGATCACTGGTTGGGAAGATATATTCACGACGGTCCGCACGAGTGGTTCTTCTCTGAATTCCCGGTCGTTCTGTATGAGTGGTTGTCAAAGCTGACCTTCCAGAAGGGAAATTTCCAAGGTGGTGAACCGACGAGTTGGACCCTAGAGTTGATCAAGGAGCTGCAAGAAGTCGATAATAAGGCATCGCGAGCTGTTGAAGTTTGGCTTGATAACATCTTGGAAGGATATATCACTGAATTTGTGGTCGACACGAAGAAATCCTATAGTGAAGCTGAAAGATACTTCTTTGATGGACCGAGGGGAAGGTTTTTGTTGTCACTCCAACTGTCGATTAAGATGCTAATCTGCGAGAAAGGTATATTGAAGATGCACCTTTATCAGTAAGAAGCCTGGTGGGTGGAGGACGTGGGTATCGCGACTGTCGGGGGGCGGTCGAAGGAATGGTAAAGGGGTAGATGGGTGCAGACCATGAGGAGACTGTGAGCGAAGCCGAGGAAGAAAGTGGCCTTATGAGGGGAGGAGCAAGGTTCCGACAGGAAAAGAGGCAGAGGATAGGAGAAGGTCCTGTTTTGATTGGACTACAAGACCGTTAAGGAAGGCCACACAGGACGAAGCAACCTCACAGTCTTGACAGGGAAAACCAGGCTACGCCTAGGATAGAGGCAGGACCAAACCCCGACACAAACATACCCACCCCTCCGCTCACTGACTCTCAACCAGCAAGAAATAATACTTCGACACCGCCAAGTTCGTCAATACCGCAGAAGTTAATTGGTAGTAGCGCAACGATAGGAGGAAGGAAGCCCAAGATGGCGGGTGATGATGCTAAGCTACCGTTGTTCCATGGAAGTGTGACAGACAACCCAGAACAGTATTGGTTTTTGTGTGAAGCGGTCTGGACCGTGAAACAGATCACTGATGACAATACTAAGAAAGGACAGTTAGCCACGACTCTGTGAGGTCGTGCCTTAGATTGGTTCATGAAGTCCCTGGATGAGATTCGGGATGGGTTGATTACTGAATTTAGATGGCCAAAATCGGAGGCTCAATATATTACTGAACTGAAGGAAATTAAGCAGTATCCCAATGAGACACTGTGGAATTTCGACTAGCGATTCAAGACACTGATGGCAAATGTTAGTTTCGATATGAGCGTTGTCCAACATAAAGAATGGTTCATTGCGGCATTGTTACCCCACATTCAACTGCCGCTGATGCAGCAAAACATATCGACGCCTAGCGAAGCTCTAGAGATTGCAATGCAATTGGAGGCATCGCCGATTGGAGATAATGCAGCCGGGATGTCATAGATTCAGATGCAGCTTGCCAACCTGACTATACAGTTGCAAGATTTAAACAAGAACAAGGAACAACGTGATGAGGTATGGTGTATGCGATGTCGACGAGAGGGACATACGAAAGATGATTGCCCAGATTTTCATAATTATTTGGTCTCCGGTGCGCCCAATCCATTGAATGGCAGCAGTATGCCGTGGTGTTGCGTTTGTTCGGTATTTGGGAATGGTCATGATAGTTTCCCATATATGCAGAAAATGGTGACAACCCCACGAAATCTCTACTGCACATTTTGCAAATTGGTGGGTCATGACAACAAGGATTGTCGTGCATATGGGTTGCTACAAGAAAGGATGTGCGATGCATTCTACGTCAAGGATGATCAACGTGTGGTGCAACAACCACAGATGCAACCGCAGGTAGCTCAGCCGATACCATAGCAGCAGATGCAGTTTGTACTGCAGCAGCAGCAACCGCAGCAGTTCGTACCGCAATATACATCGGTGAACCCCCCACAGTCTCAGTACGTTCAACCACCACAGTATGTACCACAAGGGCAAGGGATGCCGCCACCACACATGCAGCAGCAGTTTAACCAACCTCAGTATCAGTAGCAGGGTGACTATCAGGGAGTCTATAGGGGTGGACGCGATGGTGGATTTGGTCATGGAGGAGGAGGCCGAGGTGGTCATGGACCTGTTCAATGTTACCACTGTGCGGTATGGGGACATTATCAGCGTGACTGCCCACTGCTACAGAATCAGTGTACGTTTTGTTGCGGTAATAATCATACAGTAGAGAATTGTCCACAGTTGTTTGCAAGGTGGCAGGCTGGGAACACTCCGCAACTACAAAACCCGATACAACAACCGATACAGAACCCAGTGCAGCAACCAGTACAGAACTAGCCCCCGTGACCACCTCCGAACGCTAATCCTAACGTAAATCAACCAGGGAACCTGCAGCAGAACCAAACACAGGGTGCCAATATTGCGACTATTTCTGCAGAACCACGACCACAAGATGCTTCGGTGGCTATTGTCAGTCGTGGAGGCAAGACGACTGGGGAAGATGGTTCGTGACCACTCATTCGCTTGGCTAGTCAAAAGACGATAAATTTTGACATTGATGCAGAGTAGGAGACGTTCCTGGAAGCACGTCGCACTTTGGAGAAAGATCGTGGTAAGGCTGTTGTTTGCGATATGCCACCTGTCTTTGATGCCACATCAGACGACGATCGACCACCACTAGGGATATTGCTGAAGTTCCTTGAAAGTTGTATGTCATTGGCACGAGACCCCGGCTGCCCTGGTTGAGATTGAAGGATGGTTGCAACGATTTTTGAAAGGACGGCAGGAGTTGGCAGTAAACTCCTTACAGTGACGGAAGACTAGCAAGGAAATGCAAATGAATATTCAAATTGGTGACTATGATGTTGACTTTGTGATTCTTGACCTTGGTTTGGATTTTAACATCTTAACCAAGCAGGCATGGCAAAAGATGGGGAGTCCCCCATTGAGCTGGTCTCCTATGCAGCTCCGGTTGGCTAACCATGCGAAGGTTACACTGATTGGTCGGGTTTTGCGGCTCATGATTGATATTAGGGCATGAAGACTTATGTTGATTTTGACGTCATTGAAGTAGTTGATGGAGGAAGATCCTATCCTGCACTATTGGGGATAGGATGGGCTAACGATAGTGGAGCTGTAATCAACTTCAAGAAGCGCATGATGACTTTTGAGAATCACGATTTTTGAGTCATTGCTCCGTTGGATCCGACCGAAGGACGTCGATATGTTGAGCCTGTCAAAGATGACGATTACACTGTCTGGGATCATGCATTTAATATTTCTGAGGACTATATTCATCCCACGATCCACGGTGAGCTCTAGTGGCGCAGCAAGAGTTCTGCGTCTTCTGACTCTGATGATGCATTAGAGCACTGGAGAACCGGATGCATGAAGTGCCATTTCGCAAATGTGGCTTAGTTACGCAATCCATATGTCAGGTTATGACAGAAACAATCACACTGCCTGTTTATGACGGGTTGCCTGACCTCACTAACTTTTTGGTGAAATTTGAAGAACGGGTCTCAGAACCCCAGTGATTGCTGGCCTTGGAGGAAGCACTGAAGACTGCTCCAGCATGCTGGTGGGAGACACATAAGAAATTCATTAAAGATTGGTCACAGTGTCAAAGGTTGATAATGGTTCGATTTGGAAATACTGAGGTTTATCACACCGGCAAGTATGATGGTCAAACTAATCCCAGTGATCATGTAATGGAGTGCCTACGATTGTGGGTAGCGCGACCCAGAGATGAGTGGGTTCATGCTTTTGTCCATACTTTGGAGGAGATACTACGCTCGTGGTACACTATAGCCGAGTTGCGCCATGACATTACAACATCGGGGGAGTTGACGATCTGTTTCACTCATACCTTCACAGTTGTGGATGCCAACCCTGATGTCCATAACGCCCTGCAGCTCATCCGTGATGTGATATTTCAAGTTGTTCCGGTGACCTGTCCTGTTGACCCGCACACCCACAGTCAGTTGCTTCAATGTCAGTGAAGGGATAGAGGACGATGATGATCCCCGGAATATCAACATTCCTGAATCTGAAGGAAGTCGCGATGTGGTACCACCTCTTGCGCCAAGTAATTTGTTCAATCAGCCATTGCAACTTTGAAAAACGAATATCGGCACTGAGGCTACTCCCAAGTTTGCTAATGTTGGGGATTATTGGGATGACGAGATGATGAGTAAGGTTACCGAATTATTGCATGAGTTTCAGGACGTGTTTTCCGAAATGAAGGGAATCTTGGGTGATTTAGGAGAGATGAGGATTCCATTGAAACCAGATGGTAAGCTAGTCCGACAGCGACCTTATCAGCTAAATCCGCGACATAAAGAAAAGGTCAAGGAGGAACTTGATTGGATGCTGGATGCTGGTATTATCAAACCTATGGAAGAGTCAGAATGGATCAGTCCTATGGTGGTGTAGGACAAGAAAACAGGCGAAGTGCATATTTGTGTCGATTTGTGGAAGTTGAACAATGCCTACTTGCATGACCCCTTTCCGACCCCATTTATTGATGAAGTACTTGAAGGATTGGGTGTCCATGAGATGTACTCTTTCACTGATGGATTCTCTGGCTACCATCAGATTCGCATTGCCAAGGAAGATCGCCATAAGACAACCTTTGTTACTGAGTGGGGTTGCTTTCAGTACACGGTCATGTCGTTTGGTTTGAAGAATGCACCTGCGATATTTTCTTGGGTCATTGTTGCTGCATTCAAAGATTTTATTCAGAAGTTTATGCAGGTATATATGGATGATTGGACTGTTTATGGGTTGATTCGCGATCATTTGGCCAATCTGCAGTTGATGCTTGAGCGATGCCGACAACACCAGATATTGCTGAACTTGAAGAAATGTATTTTTTGTGTGTTGTTTGGGATATTGCTGGGTCATATTGTGTGTAAGCAGGGATTGTTGGTCGATCCAGCCAAAATTGCGCTTATTTTGGGGTTGCAACCGCTGACCACTATTAAGCAGTTGCGTGCCACCTTGGGTCATACAGGATATTATCGCAAGTTCATTAGGGGATATGCTGCGATTACGGCCCCTATGGAGAAGTTGTTGAAAAAGGGTGCGGCATTCCAGTGGAACTCGGAATACCAAGCTAGTTTTGAAACGCTCAAGGCGAAGATGGCGTCAACACCGATCTTGGTCTTTCCATACTGGAGTAAGGAATTCCATGTCCATGTTGATGCTTCATCGGTTGCTTTAGGGATTATATTGGCTCAACCAGGAGAAGGCGACATTGATCATCCCATTGCTTTTTCCAGTCAGAAGCTGTCCTCTGCAGAACGTAATTACACTACTATAGAACGCGAAGGTCTGGCCATGGTTTACGCGCTACAGAAATTCAGGCACTATTTGTTGGGTGGCCACTTTAAAATGTTCACTGATCATTCTGCATTGAAATACTTGGTCAATAAGCCTATGTTGGGGGGGAAGATCTGTCGGTGGCTACTATTGTTTTAGGAGTTTGATTTTGAGGTTGTTGTGAAGCCGAGGTGGTTGAATGCTGGACCATATCATTTGTCACAGATTGATACAAGGGAGGAACTGACTAATATCGACGATGAGTTGCCAGATGCCCAACTATTTCATGTTGCCGCTGCTGATCACTACTTCGATGACATCCTTCATTTTCTGGTGACCGGCACCGCGCCTGATGACTTTACCACTACTCAGAAAAAGCAATTGGTTGTCAAGGCTATTGACTTTCAACTGATCACGGGAGAGTTGTATAAATTGGGTGTCGATGAGATATTGCGCAGATATGTCTTGCTGCATCAGCAGGCGCAGATATTGGTTGAGGCACATGGTGGAGTTACGGGAGGACATTATGGCGGTCAGGCGACTTCCAGGAAAATACTACGCGCGGGTCTTTGGTGGCCTACATTACATAACGATGCGACAGACTATGCATAATCTTGCGATGTTTGTCAATGAACTGGCAAGCCGTCCAGATGAGACGAGATGTCGTTGCTACCTCAGGTAACATTGCAACCGTTCGAGAAATGGGCTGTGGATTTTGTTGGACCGATCAATCCCACTAGGGAAACGTACGGGTGCGCGATACATCATTACAGCGACAAAGTATTTGACCCGATGGGCTTAGGCAGCACCTGTAGTTGATTGCTCTGCCGCAACAGCCACTCGATTTTTGTTTGATCACATTATCACTCGTTTCGGTTACCCCAAGTTATTGCTGAGTGATCAAGGCAACCACTTTCTTAATCGCACTATCACCGCATTGACGGAGGAATTGCAGATACAACATAACAAGAGTACACCCTATCACCCACAGGCGAATGGGACGGTAGAGGCGTTTAACAAGGTATTGGAGCATGCATTAACAAAAGTGTGCAATACAAACCGCGACGATTGGGATTTGAAAATTCCAGCGGTGTTGTGGGCCTATCAGACCACATGTAAAATATTGACTGGTCAGACACCTTTTAGGCTGGTATATGGGAAGGAAGCCATTATGCCTATGGAGTACATTGTTCCCAGTTTATGAATTGTGGCTGTTACAGGTATGGATGATGTTGCAGCATTAGATGAGCGTCTAGCACAATTGGTGGCACTAGAAGAGGATTGATTTATCGCTGGCTTTCATCAAGGGGTGGAGAAGGATCGCCATAAGGCATAGCATGATCGCCACATCAAAATCAAACAGTTTCAACAAGGTGACTTGGTGCTATTGTATAACAGTAAGTTTATGAAACATCCAGGCAAGTTGCAGATGCATTGGCTGGGTCCCTACCGCATCAATAGTATTACTTCCGGAGGAGCGGTTCAGTTGCAGCGATTGGATGGGGGGATGCTCCCCAAGATGGTAAATGGTCACAGGTTGAAGCCCTATCACGCGAGCTTAGAGCAGTGCGATGTCTGAGCCGCATTGGGTGAAAAAAAAATGATGATGATTGTTGCAGGTTGATTGATGGCAGATGATGCACCAACAGCGGGCGGCATGCGCAAGCGGGAGAAACTTGTGCCGCCAGTCAGAGACTCATGACGGTATTTGCACTCAGGCTCGCTGACAGATTTTGTACGACGAATTTAGGAGGGTACGGTGAAGTGGTGTGATTCCTGGCCACCCTCTCTACATATGATTTCCCTTGACTGATTTGGCTGGGTTCACACATGACGACGGCATGTTTTGCACATGGCACACTGGGCCAGGACAATCAGTGGGGTTGTTCACGTGGTGGCACGTGGGATCTTTGTTGGCAGCATGGTCGCCCCCTCCACTGTGACAGTCGGCTGGCTCTTACACACAAATAAGAGGTACCGGGGCATCATTCCCCCCATTGTGACAAGGGAGAGCCCGGCTATAAGTAACCGAGGAAGTTGGTAGTTCACCATACTGAAGTTGTTCCGACATAGAGTGGTTATGCTGGTTAATCAATCTAAAAGTTTAGTTGTGAGGAATTCCAAGGAGGCTGTGGAAATTCTTCACTTCGTTTCCCGTGGGAGCACCCCAAGGGCCCTGCGGGCCCGCACGACGAGTGTCCCTAAGTGCCTCGATATGGTCGGTGCATTTCCCCTACGTATGCCCAGGCTAGTGCCAGGGCACCTGCGGTACGCGTCGACAGTGAGATGGACCCCTGGCCGGTCCCGCATGATTCGGTATGCAGTAGTTATTCGAAGAGTTGTGCTATTTTTTATTAGAATGCTGGTTGGGGAGGTTGCTCCTTGACTTCAGTCGAAGACGGGTGCTGGCGCGAAACAGATGTGCCAGAGTCATCCACCATTATCAACCCTTGGTACTGTTCGTCCTCTTTTCTTTTCAGTCTACACTCTTCCATGCGACTGGAAGATGAGTTCGCGACGTACCTGACAGCGAGTCAAGGGTTTCCTACTCTCGTGGAGGGCTTACAGAATTGGTAGCCAAGGATCTGTACAGCCGAAAGAAGGAAACAACATTGCATGATCCAGATAGCAAGAACAGATGCAGTTGACGTGACTCGAGGGTGAGCCACAAGATTGTTTTGGGGGCCTGTTGGCAAGTGGTTTGATGAGGAAAGATCGCAGTACTGTTGATGCCGTGACATGTTGGATGAAGGCGCGAAAGGAGTATCTTGTGCCAAAGGATACAGCACTTGGCGGGTTTTGGGTCACTTTGACCATGTATTTTGTAATATTGAGTCAAGTATACCACAGTTGGCGGGTTTTGGGTCATGTATTTTGTAATATCGAGTCAATTGTACCGCGGTATGCAGGTTTTTGGATCATTAGATCAAGTCAATTAGTGGATTGTCCACAAATATCAGTGATTGTCCACAAATATCGGTTAGGTAAGTGGACAAGTATTGTAATTGGCGGAATCCTATAAATAGATGAGAATTGTAAGTGTTAGAAGGGAGAGTCGATGGATAGAGGAGAGTGAGATAGAGTTATATGCGGAGGTTGACAGAGAGATAATGCGGGTGTTACGCAGAGATGTATGTACTACTTTTGGTTTGCCACAGTAATATAAGGATGATGATTTGGTGCAATCTGTGTGTAATGTTGTTTGATACCTATGTTATTGCCTGTTCTTAATGCAATTATTTGTTACTATGATGTAATGCCGCAATAATGTGTTATAGTTATCTGTCTACTGTAATGTGGAAATGTTGCGATTAAAGTAATATGCGATCTCTGTCTATGGTAATGTTAAATGCTGCGATTAAAGTGATACACTATAACTTCATGATGAATACATAGAATTGTTGTTGGTATCATACTGCCACAACGTGCCTCCTCCCTCGGCGGAAACATGGTTTCGTCTGCTCTTCCTGGACGCCTCGGGTGAGACCTCATCCACTCTACGGGTGTTGCTGGGTGGGCTCAAACCTGCCCGAGCCGATGCCCAGGGAGATTGCAGTGTGTGTCGACAGTTGGTGGACCCCTATCGACTGTGAGGTCGTGACTTGGTCAACACTTTTCTTTTTAGGGAACACATACCAACTAGCTTAAGATATGGCTTTGGACTAGGTTCTTTTAGCTGTCCAAAACCATTTAAACTAAAAATCATAGTGGACTATCATTAGGTAAATCCACCTTTGTGGAAGGTGTGTCGGGAAGCTCCACTCAAACCGGATTCAAGCAAGAGGCCGTGTGAGTTTGATTAGTTGGGGGTACCCCTCCACTTTTCAATTGAGCATCTACTAGGACTGATATGCATACGGGGATCCACCAGTACCTTGTGTGCTCTTGGATTTTGGGCTTAGTTACCCTACCCATGCGTGTTAGTAAGACCTGTGATTGTCCCCTCAGACTCTTTCTAGATTGTTGGTAGCTTTATTATCTTGACCATTAGGTCTCTACACAGGTGAGAGTGAAAGGATATTTTCACTTTACCTAGGACAGATATGGGCGGAAATCCTCTTCAACTCTTTGGGAAGGTGGTTGGGTGATTCTAGCACTTGGACCCGTCATGACTATACCGTGGATCCCAGATAATTGTTCTTCATTAATCCACTAGTTTGTTCTGGTCCCTAATCATCCTAGACTTTCCTTTGGGAGACTATCTGTTTGCTTTGTCTGGATTACTATAGGAATTTTGTAGCGATGTGATGTGTGTTTACTGTTGTTCTAGTGGCCCCTAGGTTTATTACATAGAATGTTTTTGTTGAAATTGTGGAGGAACAACCTCCTCGTAGGTCAAGAAGGTTGAGGAACCTTCCTCCACTCACTATGGAGCCTCCACCACCACCTCAATGGCATAGAAGAGATTCAAGAGGTTCTTTTGAACTAACTAGCACAACTGAGACCCATAGAGAACCCCAACTCATCTCTCAAACTTCATTGGTCCCAAAAACCATTGAGGTTGAATATTTTCAAACGGAAGACTTTTCAAGACACTTCAACCCTCCGCTAACTGGACCGGACGATCCATTGTTAGAAAGAGTTGTTTCTTTAGGTTTACCCGAGTTAAGTGTATATAGATTTACACCTGGACTTAATATGTACAATATAGGGGATGGATCGAGAGTCCCACACATTCCCACATCGGCTATCAATTCGGGAGGTTTGTCTCCCCCACACATAAATACATCGATAGCGAGTTCGTTGCATATGTCTTCTGCTCCAAGCACTTCTTTTAGTTTTAATGTTGGATCCTTAGGATCGTCTAGCACTCAGGTTTTGCTGACATCTACTCCTTTTGGATCTACTATTGGTTCATCCAATGTACCTTTTTCAAGGATACCCGAGGTATATTTTACATCTTCCCCTTTCATCCAACAGTTCTAGGTCAACCCTAGATCATCTCCTTTCACACAAGGATTCCCTTGGCATGCAGGGCATATTGCTCCTTTTGCACCATTTGTAGGCTCAACGCCTACCCCTTCCATTGCACAAATGTCGAGTTTCAATCCCTTTACAGGATTTAATGTACATTCTTCAAATGTTCAAACTTCCAATGTGCTTGTAGGGAGTACTCCCTTCTCACTTTTCGGTGGAGGAGGAAGTAATACTTTTACTCATACTCTGTTTGGAAGTACTTACACTCAGCCACAATGGATTGGGCCACAAGGAAGTAATCCACTGGCTTATGGATGGAGCAATTTTCAAAACTCATTTTCATCGCAACCGATGGCTGGGGGAAACCCAAACCAACTTTATGTGAGTCATGGTTTGAGTGGTTCTCCTTACTAAATTCCTCAAAATCATATAACATCGGCATGGCCTTGCTTACCTTTTCTAGCAACTTTGAATCTGCCAAATATTTCAAAGTTAATGAATGACCCAGTGTGACATAATCCTGCTTAGGATGGAACATTGTACAAGCTATTAGGAAGAAAATATACCAATGGTTGTGCGAGCATAGTCTTTCCTAAATCCAACAACATTTCTTCTTGTCTAGTCATCGCAACCAAGTTGTGGCATCAGTGGATGGGACATATTTGTGAGAAAGGTGTTCATTCTATGCACAATAAAGGTATGGTTGAAGGTATCCCTAATTGTTCTTTAGAGGTATAGTTATGTAAACAATGTATGTATGGTAAATATAGTCACGTAAAACTCCCATCTTGGGCCACAAGGACCATATAAATACTATAGCTAATACATAGTGATATATTTGGACCAATACCAATCCCTTTACTGGGAGGTTCCTAGTATTATGTTTATTTCATAGATGATTCCTATAGAATGACATGGTTATATTTTCCGAGGAAGAAATATGATTTTTTTGAAAGGTTCCAAGAGTTCAAAGCTCTTGTATAAAATCACATGGGTAGAAATAACAAGGTTCTAATAATTGATAATAGAGAAGAATTATGTGGTAAGGTGTTTGACCATTTTTGTAGACAACACAGTATATCTAAACAAAACACTACTCCATACACATCTCAACAGAACATAGTTGTTGAAAGAATGAATAGAACATTGATGGAAAAAGTAAGGATCATGCTCAGTGGTGTAGCTATCACATAAGAAATATGGGTGGAGGTAGTCGACATGGCATGTTACCTAGTGAATAGGTCATCATCGACACTTCTAGTCAACATGAATCCATATGAAGCATGGGATAGGGAAATTCACTTTCTTGCACATCTCATAGATTTTGGGTGTGATTCCTTTGTGCATGTCCCAAAGGAGAAAAGAAGCAAAGTTAACTTGACAACAAGTCTCAGAAATGCATATTCATTGGCTAGAGAGATGGAGTGAAAGAGTATAAGCTATTGAATCTGGTCACATCGAAGGAAATTTATAGTAGATATGTATTCTTCAGAGAAGTTGGAGGTACTTCTAGGATTGAAGATGATAAACAAGAAAAGGAACCATAAAATCTAGAGCTTGAATGGAATAACGAAAGTCATGATTCAGATTAGTTAATCGAATCTAATGAAGAGGTGAAACTATAGAATTTGATCATCATAAGGTTTGGTCAAGCAAATAAATAACCTGAAAGGTGCAGTCTACTATATTTATGATCTAATTTTGCATTAATTTCCGTAGAATAGGATCCCAAGTTGGTAAAGAAAATGATCGACTCAACAAAGGGTAAACTCCAGAAAAAGGCCATGGAAGAAGAAATGGAGTCCTTTCAAAAGAATGAAACATAGGAATTGATTGTGTTTCGAAATGGAAGGAAACCTAACAGTAGTAAGTGGGTATTTAAGAAAACGATAAATGTAGCAGGCCAGGTTGAGAATTAGAAATCTTGACTGGTAGCGAAGGGATATTCCCAAGTCGAGGGAGTCAACTTTGGTGAGATCTTCTCTCCCATTACAAAGTTAACTTCCATTAGAGTACTAATGATTTTATCTGCAACATTTGATCTTGAAATATAACAGGTGGATGTGAAGACAACATTTCTTCATGGTGATATTTAAGAAGAATTTTTTATGAAGAAACCTGGAGAATTGAAAATTAAAGGGGAAAATGACTTGGTTTGCAAGTTCAGGAATTTCCTCTATGGTCTAAAGCAATCACCCAGAATGTGGTACCAAAAGTTTGTTTTGTATATCCATCAACTAGGTTTTGTGAGAATTCAAGATGTTCAATCTATATGTAGCAAGAAAGGCAATGATCATTTTATATATGTAATTTTGTATGTTGACAATATTTTGTTGGTTAGAAACAACATGTATCTGATCAAGGAGGTAAAATTGCAGTTTTCCTCCAAGTTCAAAATGAAGGATCTTGGTTCAACTCATTTCATTCTTGGACTGAAAATTAAAAGAGATTGAGCAGGTATAAGGCTCGAGTTAAAACAAAGTAAATATGTTGAGACAATTTTGAAATGCTTCAACATGTAGGACTACAAACCGGTTAAGGTCCCTATTCCTATAGGATTTAAATTATCTATTGAAAAATGTTTTAATACATAGGAAGAGGTAGAGTGCATGGCACATGTCCTTTAGGCTAGTGTTGTAGGTAGTCTGATGTATTCAATGTTATGTACTCAACCTAATATTTCCCATGTAGTGGGAGTATTTCGCGGGTACATGTCGATACTTGGAAAAAAGTGGTGGACTATTGTTAGAAGAGTTTCCAGGTATTTGTGTAGCACAATAGATTATGCAATCTTCTATAAAGGAAAACCTGAAAATAATAAAACAATAATTGTTGACTCCAACTGATCTGTATATCTCAACCATAGAAGGTCAACTAGTGGATATGTTCTCAAATTATTGTTGGGCATAGCCCAAGTGGAAGAAGTTTTGATGGTGAAAGTACAACTTAGGTGAGGCCTAACATTGACCAGTTTTGGGAGAAGCAACTCCGCGATTCCCGGGAGCAGGGTATGGAGCCACATGAAGTTGTATGGAAAGGATTCGACCCCTTAGTAAATTCAAAGTACTAAGGAAGGGCTAGGTATTTGGAGCAGTTATGAATGAAGCGACGGAGTTTCAGCTACAGAAGCGAAGAGTAAAGAAGCGGAATGGTGCAAAGGACATGCCACTGTAGCGTTAGAGTTGTGAATTCATAACTACGACTATCAAGAGAATCATCAAAGCAAGAGAAGTGGCGCAAAAGGAAAATATACCTCCAACGAAGTAAAGACAGAGCATGGTCAATAGGAGAACCATGCCATTTTGGGTTTAAGGGTACTATGGGGGTTGGGCAATATTTATTGTAAAGATGTGACCTTCGGGCACAATCTATATAAAGGGAAATTTTGTATAAGGAAGGGTTAGATATTGTTAGATTATGTTAGCTCTCGAAAGATATAGACTAAGGGAGATCTAAGAGAGGAAAAGACTCTGCAATTGTGTGGACGGATATATATTGTAGAGAAGAGTTTGCAGCTAAGTACGCATACTAGAACTATTACCCCTTCCAAGTAATACAAGAACAGTTCCCGTGGACGTAGCTCCCATCTGGGGGGTGAACCACGTAAATATCTATGTTATGTGTGTGAATCTATGTTATATTTTATGTCCATGTATGATTATGCTTATATATTTTTTTTCATATGAATGTGAATGAGAATAATATGTTAATTAAGCGGAACACACATGTATGAGCATTGCGAAGTCATATTAGTTATGATAAATGTGTAGTTATAAGAGTAAAGATAGCAACGATTCAACGGAGTCTGTAGGTTGTTGATAACTGTGAAGTGCGCAGTTACATATTGGTAATAATATGTTAAGTAGATGTTGAGTGAGAACCGCATAACAAGCTCACATAACATAGCTACGTGTCACCAGGTTGCAGAAACCTGATTCTGTAACCACCCATCTTCGCTTCGGGTGAGACTTCATCCTATTCGCAGGTTGATGATGAAATGGGTAGTGAAAGGGATTTTGTTGGGTCTCATTGAGAAACTTCGCCGAACCTGGGTCAACCCAAGAGGGAGAGAGAAATTCCTAGCTCAACAAATGGTTCCATTGTCATGCTAGAACTTGTGAATGTGTTATGTGGACATGAAGAAGAAGTGAATCAGCGAATGGTCCTATTTCCTTGAGACTTGTTATGCGAGATTGATGTGGTATCTGGAAAAGACAGAAATACAGAACTGGGTAAGCTAGACAGAACTTGATTTTGCGCAGAAAGAAAACATACATCTGCATCTCAACACTATGAGTTACATGAGTTACTTGGAAAAAAGTGGTGGACATTCTTCGCATCTTTTTCTACTGAGTTACATGAGTGGATATTGAGGATAACAGAACGTAAAAACTGTTTCCAGGGTGGATAACCTATAGTTTGGGCTCTAGAGTTGATTTAGAGGCTTAAAGGGATTGACAACCACATTTCAAGAGAAGTAGAATTTTGGTTGGATATCTTACTGCAAGGATACGTTACGGAGTTCGTTGTGGACACTTTGAAGTATTACAGCGTAGTAGAAGGATATTTCTTTCAAGGATTTAGAGGGAAGTACTTGAAAAACCTCAATTTATACATTAAAATGCTACTAGCTGAAAAAGAGTCTTAAGAATGCAATCTGATTCCTAGGGTTTGAGTTTGTCATGTTCAGTAACACAGATAGTGATACAGATGAAGATATTGGCATTTTGTGAAGTGGAAAAAGATATAAAGTTAGCACTAGAAAGAGGTCTCGTGAAGCTACACCTCGCACATTCCTGGAAACTGAGTTAGGAAGTGATAGAAACTCATATCAAGTTGAATCTGATAGAGAAACAGAACCTAGACGCATTGGCTATCAGCCTATTACTCCGCAGAAACCCATAGTTGAGGAAATAAATATTTCTAGTTCGCAGAACACTAGTGGTAGTAATACTGTAGGAACATGTACTCAGAATCAGGCAAGTATTGGTATACCTTCATCGTTTTAGAACACTAAACCTCCTAGAAGAAGAATGACAGATGACATTAAGCTACCTATTTTTAAAGGAACCGTTCTAGAAGACCCAGAGAAACATTGGTTTCTCTGTGAAGCTCTATGGAACGTTAAGCAAGTATAGGACGATGCTATAAAAAAATCCCAACTAGTTACTACATTCAGAGATAGAGCGTTAACATGGTTCATGAAATATTTTGTTGGACAGAACAGAAGGCTAGTGGATATCAAAACTGCACTGATTAGAGAATTTAAGAAACCTAAGTCAGAATCTCAGTGCATTATAGAGCTAAAATAAATCAAACAGAAACCTGATGAGACTGTGTGGGAGTTTGATAAAAAATTCAAAGCCTTGTTAGATCTAGTTAGCTTTGAAATAGCACCGCAATAGCATCAAGAATGGTTCATAGCTGCGTCGTTGCACCACATTAGATTACCACTGATGCAACAAAAAGTAGCATCGAAAACATAAGCATTAAAAATTGCGATGAACATAGAAGACTCTCCCATAGGAGAAACTAGCACAAGAATGGTACAGATACAGACATAGCTAGAAAACTTGAAATTACAACTACAAGAAATGAAGAAAGGAAAAGAAATAAGAGAAGAGGTTTGGTGCACTAAATGTAAAGCAGAAGGACATTCCAAGGAACACTGCCCTGTATTCAGAGATTACATCGCTAGTGGAGCATCGAACCCATTGAATCAACAACAAGGACCATGGTGTGAAATTTGTCGATGTAGAGGACATCGCCCAAAGGACTGTTACCTACTTATGAAGTATGTACATACACTAAAGAACCTTTACTGCACATTTTGTAAATCAATTGGCCATGATGATACCAACTACAGAGCATATGATCTCATTATAGAAAGAAAGCATGATGTCTACAGAGTCCAAGGAGAAACACCGCACAATAATGAAAATGCCCAATATGATCAAGGCACATATAGAGGACGTGGTGGATTCATAGGAAGAGGATGTCACACTAGCCAAGGAAGAGGAAGAGGTCATATTGTCTGTTATAACTGCCCACAACCTGGACATTTAGCGAGAGATTGTCAGAACCCTTGCACTACTTGTAAGCACTGTAACTCATTTGACCATGTCATTGAAGCATGCCCTATTTTGCAAGGAAAATTGCAAGAGAAAAGACCAGAAGGACAAAACCAGAATATTCAGATGATCGCAGCTAAGAAAATAAACACAGATCGCAACATCCATGTTGTGACGTGAAGTGGAGCTGTGACAAGAAATGATAGGACAAACGAAGCTTCGACTTCTGAAGATCACAGAAACATACCAACACCTACTGATGGGCCTTGGGTAAGAAAAAAAACTGGAAAAATGCCTGCATTTAACCCTAACCAGGAGAAAAAGGTATTCATGGAAGCAAGAAAAAGCTTTCATGACTTGGAACCTTCGACCACAAGGACCCAATTTTGAAGTGATCAGACACCGGTACTAGACATGCCTATCTTGTATGATGGATCACGAACTTCACTAGAACATATAAGTCCTATTACGCAGTTTCTACAGAGTTGCATAAAGCTACTAAGGTGTTGAAACGCCTTAGGAGAAAAACATAACCTATTGGTACATTACGAACAACGTAATACAGTGAATGATGCACACAAAGCAGTTCATCATATCAAGAACCATAGAAGGACAAGAAGAGAAATGAGGCTAAATGCGCAGATCATAGATTTGAATGAACCGGGTCATTCTCGACCTAGGCTCATAGGTGAATGTCTTGACAAAACAAACATGGGAACACATGGGAAAGCCAAGGTTATCTTGTTCTCCTATATAGTTGAGGTTAGCTAAGCAACAAAAGGTTATACCTTTTGGGATATTATCAAGTGTTCTTGTTGACATTGATGGAGTGCGAAGTAAAGTAGACTTCGAGGTTATTGAGATCATAGATGACAGCAATCCTTATCCTGCATTATTGGGGATTGATTGGGAAATTGATAACTTCGCAATTATAAATCTAAAGAAAAAACAAATGATATTTGAAGGACAGGATATCAGGGTCATCGCACCATTGGATCCTTCACAAGGACCTAGGTATGTTGAACCAGTATGAGAAGAATGCAGAGCTAAATAAATTGATAATATATATAAGATGATAGTGAATCAAGCAAATTACATTAATCCTATAGGTGATGGAACATTGAGTTGGAGATGTGACAATTCTTGTGTATCAGAATCAGACACAGGAATGGAGAACTGGTAGAGCCGAATGCATGAAGTATCAACAAGATGATGTGCGAAGATAACAAAGTCACTACGCTGGATTGGAACAGAGGTAAGTCCAACTCTTACTTATGATGGTTTAGGAAATATCCACACATTTCTTCATGAATATCTAGTATCAGTTTCAGATGAACATAAGCTAGCATCTTTGGATATAGTATTGTGAGCTACACCTGCTATATGGTGGGATTGTTGTAGAAATTTCTCCCTACGAATAGGTAGAAACTCTCTTATAATAAAGCATGATGCACTGAATCTATGCTAAGACAAAAAGGAAACAAATGCTACCTTGAGTTCCTAAACTAATCTTCACAACAAGATTAAATGCATTCATAAGAGATGAAATACGTAACTCACCTTCCAATTCGACGTTTGTCCCGCTTCTAGCTCTTGATCCCGAAGCTCCAATGTAGAACCTATTGAAATCAAACAAAGGACAAACATACAAGATTCCAAATACCTTGAAGCAAAGATTAAGTTCAAATCCAAAATAGATACATTTCATATCAAATATGTATACAATACACATGAAATGGGAAAAACAAGACAAGTTATCTTTTATTACAAACTTGAAGAGTACTTACAAAGGTTGCTTGATATCCAAGCCAATCCTCCAGCTCCAAGTGCTTCCTCTAGCTATCTCTGCAGAAGTCTGAAGATCATAGGTTTGATGCCCCAAAAGTACTCCCTTTGGCCCATGGAAAGCTTCTCTCTTATAGCACATGGGAAGGTTAACCAAAGAGAGAAGTGTGGATCTATGGAGCGTTTAGTGGATCAGGCCAGCTAAACAAAGAAGGAGTTAAGATCGAACCAAAGGTGGTAATCCCAACAAAATATCCTTGAAGGTTGAGATCCCAAAGTCCAAGGAAAAAAGGCTAATTTCAGACTACCACGCTCCTAACACTGAGCATAATGCGGTAGTACCGTGCCCCAGAGAAGGAGCAATGCGCGGTAATAATGACTACCGTGCCCTTGTAGATGTGTAGGAAGTGGTAGTGCTCACAAACAGGGCTAAGTTGGGTTGGAAGATGGCAGAAAAAGGTTTTGCTTTCAGTGTTCAATCAATGTTTTTCACTCTGGATGTTCAGATGATCTTTAAGGGAAACTATCGTTTAGATCGCTAGTGCAAGGATGTGACACTAATACATAATGTGTAATATTGAGGTATAACAGATGCCCCCTAAAGTGTGAGGTCAGAAGAGACTGGTGGTCGAAAGACTTTACAAATATGGTTCAGAGATAGCATCGAGGGGAGCAACAAGGAGCTGAAACAGAAACAAAATGTCAGATATACCACCGAGGTAGGCATTCCCATGCTCGGAAACAAATGACTCAAAGCATGGTTGCCGACCAATACATTGTAGATTCATGAGTACTGAGATGATATAGACTGTAGAAAAATCATGGATACTATGAACAAACGTAGATCCATGAGACAATAATGGCACAGCCACGACTAATACATAAGTGGATCTGTGTGACAATACATAAAAACCTCCATTGCAACCTGGAGGTAATCAAAATACAAAAAGGTGTCCAGGGTCTTCTACCCGATCGCAAACGATACGAATCTAGCCATATGATTACAAGGTGTTGAAGTCAAACATGGTAGAAACCATTTGATTACCAGTCAATCATGTGAACCGTTAACAAATGCGAGGGAAATCACCAATGATGACATTGATTCCCAAGGTATCTATAGTACATCTCAACGAAATGCGAATAAACGATTTGATGTCGAGCATCCAAGAGATCATTCAATCAGAGGTCAATGATGAAAACCTACTGTCGAACACAAGGAAACTTGCCATTGAGGCATGTAGGTACCAAGGTACTAGTGGTTGACTCCTAAGCCTAATTCCTAGATAGTGATTTGGTGTCGACAAGAATAGACTCATCGAAGGTGGTCCATAATGATTCCCACATCATCGACACGAAATCAGAACAAGAGATAGTATGGACCAATGAAACAATAGAATATGTACTGACACAAAGGGAAGGTTTGACATGAAGTGGAGGTGGACTCAAAGTAATAACCCTTTGAACATATAACGACATGAAACAGAGCTTGGCAGTAGGGACTACTTGAACAAACAGAACCACAAGAAGTGTGAGCTCATAGCAATAATGAGGACGCATGATCATAATGATGACACTATCAGCAAGACTGAATACCCAAAACAAACAAGGTGAGGATGCATGCCATGTTCAAAGGTGACGACTCACAAGCTGCCAACAAGGTAAACTTGACTTATTTTTCCATTTTCCCCCGACATGATGGACGAGTACCTCTTTGTTGTTTTACGAGCTTGAGGAGGATGACAGATGCTCAGTATAGCTCATCTCATAGATGAGTCCAATATCACATGTTTTTCGAACCTGATAAAGGAGGGGTTTGTCCCAAAGTGGGCCCTTCGATGTTGAATTTTAACGAGTCCAAGGAAGGAAAACTCGGTCGTCATTTCATCTTTAGAGAGTCTGAAAAAAACTAAAGAAGACTCCAACGATCCTTTTTCGTAAAGTTATCCTCATCGCACGAAAAAGGGAAAACAACACGAGAGAGGACTCTTCCAGTCATGATTGGATGGAGTATTCCTTTGTCGTAAGTAGTGCCCCCTAGTCCGAAAAAGGGGTAAACTATCACCATGGAGACGATCATTCAAATCCTTTTACAAGCGTGAATGAATCAATTTCACTTGGCCATCTTTTCCTATTTTAGGAGTCTGAAAAGAGCCTAAAGGGGACTCCATGTACAACTTTGTCATGGTTGATGACCGAGTACGACAAAGGAAAAGTAAACTCGGCACAGTTCCTTTTCCGTAAATAGTCTAGCAAGGCCGGATAAAGTGATAAACCTATACTCATTAGACACACCTTTTTACTCCAATTGTTTAATGAGCACGATAATGGTATCAAAAGCACTCGGAATCTTTTTCATGTTTGGATCCAAAGCACGAAAAAGGAAAAATAAGCTCAAACCACTTTTCATGTTTTAACCAGAGCACGAAAAAAGTGAAAAGTAAGCTCAAACACCATCTTACTGTTTTTAACGAGCTCGAAGATAGGTTGGAAGAATGCTCATGATGTTTGCTCCATTTTTTAACGAGCTTGTAACAAAAAATGAACTATGCTCAGGATAATTTTCATGGTTTAATGAGCTCGAAACCTAAAAAGGAAAGTATGCTCGAAAATGTTCCCAATGGTGAACTTCCTCCCGTCATGAAATCCAAAGGTTTGTACATGCCCCCAGCATGATTGCTAGAAGTAAGTGACTTAGCTCCAACGTGGCGTGGAGAGGTGATCGAGTTGACTTCAACGTAACTTCCATAGGTTGAAGACATGCCCCCAAGCTTCATTTCATTTGCCTAAAGTATAGGTGGTTGAAAAGAAGGTTCAGGTACTAAGTCTATGAGAAGACTCGACTCAAAGGGAAAGGATATGTTTCATTTTTTAACGAGCTTGACACAGGAGTAGAACTTTGCTCAGAATACTAGTTTCACTTTTTAATGAGCTTGAAGCCAATGGTAAACTCTGCTCACAGTTAAGGCCCATTGATGGGTTCCTTCCCAACATGATGACCAGAGGTTGGTAAATGCCCCCAGCATGATTACTAACGGCTAAACATGTCCCCCAAGCTTTGTTTCGTCTAACTACTCTTCTTTCTTACCCAAAAATCCTGGCTACTAATCCAAATGTGTTCACCAAGGGGGGTAGGGAGAACCAAGACCAAGTGACCTAGGCAGATGAAATGAAGGTTCAAATCCTAACTCTAGCGAGAGACTCAAACAAATGGAAGGGAGATCTATTTCATTTTTACACAAGCTTGAAAATAGATAATAACAATGCTTGAAAGGGTCCTTTTTATTTTTTAATGAGCTTAAAACAAAAAGAAATTATGCTCGAAGGTAGTTTCATTTTTATGCAAGCTTGAAACTGAACGTAAACTATGCTTGGGATTGGTTTCGTTTTTACACAAGCTTAAAACCAAAAGTAAACTGTGCTTGAGGGTCGGTTTCATTTTTTAATGAGCTTGAAACAAAGAATAAATTATGCTTGTAGGAAACTATTTCATTTTTTAATGAACTTGACATAGAAAGGGAACTATGCTCTTGATGGATTTCATTTTTACACAAGCTTGAAACTGAAAGTAAACTATGCTTGTAGGGGCCTATTTTATTTTTTAACGAGCTTGAAACAGAATGAACTATGCTCGAAAATGTTGGTTGGTTTCATTTTTACACAAGCTTAAAACCAAAAGTAAACTATGCTTGGGAAAATAGTTTCATTTTTTAATGAGCTTGACACCGAAATAGAACTTTGCTCTAAATGATGGTTGGTTTCATTTTTACACAAGCTTAAAACCAAAAGTAAACTATGCTTGGGATGATGGTTGGTTTCATTTTTACACAAGCTTAAAACCAAAAGTAAATTATGCTTGAAATGATGGTTGGTTTCATTTTTACACAAGCTTAAAACCAAAAGTAAACTATGCTTGAGAAAATGGTTTCATTTTTTAACGAGATTGACACCGGAATAGAACTTTGCTCCAACGCCCCCCCTCTTAGGGGGAAGAAACCACTAAAACATGTGGAACATTTAGGGAATTCTGGTGACTAGGAGTCATGCGATGAGTGGGCGTCACAAAGGAAAGCTAATCGATGGTCACAACATTCCCATGATGGGGAAAATACATCACTCGAAAGAGTGAGGACACTACAGCCTTCATAGCATGGACATAATCACATCCAATGAGCATATTAAAATCTAAGGGACCTTGGACTACCATAATATCAATACAGACAGTTTTCCCTCCCATAGTGATAACTAACTGAGGAAGGGACCCTAAAGGTCTAGTAGGCCTTCTATTGAAATCCAATATCTGGTCAGTGACGGGCACAAGCCGAGGAGAACCTAAGGCTTTCCAAGCAGTTGAGGATAGAATACTGACAAAAGCTCCTTCATCAACTATCGTACGAAAAATTTATTTATCGGAAACTCCTACAGATATTTGAAAAGGAACACTCGAAGGAAGATGAGATTCTGTTAGACCATTCCAATCAAAGGAAATGACCTCAGTACTTGGAGGGGATCTCGCAGAAACGGACAGGGTTTCCCCTTGCCGAGGACATTCTGAACCGATAAGGAAAACATCAGAGGTTTCCAATTCACTCTCGCTTGGAAGATAAGAATGAGATGAAGATTGTGTCAAGATGACTGCTTCAGTCTGGACTTTCTTCAATGAAAGAGTGGGATCGAGGGGAGATGACAGCGACTCAATCACTTCACTCTCAGAAGGGAGAGTGGGATCAATTGTAGATGAAACTGAATTGATCGCTTAGCCAACCAGTGGGGGGTCGAGGGGCAACTTACTATCGTTTGTTGGAAGCACTGGTTGAGAACTAGTAATATCTTCCAACCACCGCGAAGCTTCATCCATGCTTGGACAAAGGAAAGTACGATGCATACCCTTGCATATCAAACAGGGATATAGGAATTTACCCTTCTGACCCTTCACCAAGGGGTCACTGGTTGAGGGAGTGTCATCGACATGATGGTCAGAGGTCGACGATACAAGTGGTTTGGGTTTTTAAACCACACTTTGGATACACGAGAAAGATCGGGTCAATCCTTGAGAAGGTGATCACCCTTACAAAGTTTGCAAGGGAACTTGGGCGTACGGGGTGTTTTCATAAAATGAGTGACATTAGAGGCAACTGGTTTACGCTTGGTCTCTTCCTTATCCTTCTTCTTCTTAACTTTCATTTTCTTATTCTTCTTATCCTCCCGATTACTAACACTATTGCTTTTATTAGGAGAGGAAGAAGGAATGGAAGAAGATTCATCCAATGAATAAGGGGAAGGATTAGTTTGGGATTGACTCTCTCGTGGTGTAGAATTAACATTCGAAACATTGGGCGCAATTAGAATTACCGGATTGAATAACCATACCGGTAATCCTATGGTTAATCTAGGAAGATTTAACGTGGCAATAAAGGGAGGACCAATATCTCCAACTGGAAGGTACCCCTTGAAAAGGGGTCTCCGGATTGGTAGTCCCAGAAGGAGCATGGGTGCATGGAGGTAGATTCTCCATGGAACAAAACTAAGTGATGTGGACGAAGTCTTGTTAAAAAGAACTCAAAAACCCCCAGGCAACCGAGCGTGCGAAAGGGGAGCTAGGAAAAGACAAGGCTCACAGGCCAAAAAAGCAAGTTCAAAAAACTATACTGAGGCCACTTCCATAGTAAGCGAGTTGTACAACAAAACGGCCAGAATGCCAACAAGCAGCCTTACAAAGAAAAAGACCCTCTACAAGATAGCAAGCAAAACCTCCTAACTAAGAGCCGGAGACCTCAACAAATTGTATCCTTCGCAAGGTGATGAATACAAGTCGAACAATACAAAATGAGAGACCAATAATGGAAGAATATCCCTCTACCAAAAGGGATCCTGGGTAAAGAGCCCTAAAAGAAAAGTCACTAAGCTACCTCGTTCATGACACGTTGGAAAAGGTTTTCGGCACTTCTGCCTTATCACCCTTGCATTACTATGAATACAAGGAAGACAATGATTGATGGTGCCTTAGGGCTAAGTGGAGTGCGACATTCCACAGAGTCCGTCCAGTTCTCAATCTCGCGATGGTTTAACCCATGAAAGTTTAAAATAGTCAAGAGGCCCCTCCACAAACTGGTGTATGACCGTGTCAACAAATACTAGAGGATTTTAGTTCCCTAAAGACAACGACTATGTCTCAGATGAAAAATAACAAGGGGGAACTATTTTGATTCCTATCCCTGGTGTCCTACCTAACTACCAAATTCTTTTGATTTCCTCAAGTGAGGTTAATGTTGGTTTAGTTAGGGAGATTAATTTTAGAGGTTGTCTTACACAATCGAGTTATGGAAGTTCAACTTGATGGTGTTGTGACGACTCAAACCATGCAAATGAAGATGAATCGAAATGATCCTTTCTCTTCGATGAACACTAGCTAAAGTAAGGAAGAATTATTTTTGTTCTCAATATGCAGAACTCAATGCACATGCAATTTTATTTCTTTTCAAAATGATAGAAAGAAGTAAAATATGTACCCAAAATTAACCCAAAGCAATGAAAAAGTTCTTCATATGAACACCAAACGTAATGATTCTAATCCATTTCTTATATTTTCACACTTGAAAAAGACACATCCAAGCTACGGAAAGAAAGATTCTACAAACGTTTCCAGTTAGATGGAAGACAAAGAAAAGCACTCAAATTCTATTTTTACCTCGAATGTACACGAATCTGAAACAAGCCTTTCTTCTTCTTATGAATTTGAGACCAAGAATTGCAAATGATCAAATTAAAGAAAAAAGAACATATATTTTTTCCAATTTCGTGAATATAGCAAAAGAGTGACAAAACCAAGCTTCTCTTTGGACTAAAGCGGAGACAAGGAATCAATCTTTCCCAACAATCATTAGATAGGATGTAAAGGAAATAAGATGCCAAGAAATCCAAACACACCAAACCAAAAATGATCTCAAAACCTTAATATAGGCCAAAACGACTGTAGGGCCAACATGGATCCAAATCTCGAAAAGACCAAAAAAAACCAAACAAACCAAATAAACACACTTTCCAGGAACTACCGCGGGCCTACAGGCAACCTGGGAGCAGCACTGATAGACTACCGCTCTCTAGACAACGGTTAAGGCACGGTACTGATAGACTACCATGCTCTAGAGAGTGGTTAAGGCGCGGTACTACCACTCTGTAGGCAGTTGTGGGGGCGCGATAGTGTGTGAACAGGGGGAAAGAGGCAGAATTTTGAGAAAAGATTTTGAATTTTCAAGGGTTTCCAACCCAGAGGACTTACTAATCTGTAACAGAAGTCTAATGCAGAGAACATGGAAGTGAATGAGGGTAAAAGAACCCAATTCTTACAATCAATGAGTGAAATCAAACTTCACAAGCAAAGAAAATGGATTCAAGCTCGTCCCCAGTATGGTCGCCAGTTTTTGTTGTAGAAATTTCTCCCTACGGATAGGTAGAAACTCTCTTAGAATAAAGCAGGATGCACTGAATCTATGCTAAGACAAAAAGGAAACAAATGCTACCTTGAGTTCCTGGACTAATCTTCACAACAAGATTAAATGCATTCAGAAGAGATGAAAGACGTAACTCACCTTCCAATTCGATGTTTGTCCCGCTTCTAGCTCTTGATCCTAAAGCTCCAATGTAGAACCTATTGAAATCAAACAAAGGACAAACATAAAAGCTTCCAAATACCTTGAAGCAAAGATTAAGTTCAAATCTAAAATAGATACATTTCATATCAAAGATTTATACAATACACGTGAAATGGGAAAAACAAGACAAGTTATCTTTTATTACAAACTTGAAGAGTACTTACAAAGGTTGCTTGCTATCCAAGCCAATCCTCCAGCTCCAAGTGCTTCCTCTAGCTATCTCTGCAGAAGTCGTAAGATCATAGGTTTGATGCCCCAAAAGTCCTCCCTTTGGCCCATGGAAAGCTTCTCTCTTATAGCACATGGGAATGTTAACCAAAGAGAGAAGTGTGGATCTATGGAGGGTTTAGTGGATCAGGCCAGCTAAACAAAGAAGGAGTTAGGATCGAGCCAAAGGTGGTAATCCCAACAAAATCTCCTCGAAGGTTGAGATCCCAAAGTCCAAGGAAAAAAGGCTAATTTCAGACTATCGCGCCCCTAACACTGAGCATAACGCAGTAGTACCACGCCCCAGAGAAGGAGCAACGCGCAGTAGTGATGACTACCACGCCCCTGTAGATGTGCAAGGAATGGTATTGCAAACAAACAGGGCTAAGTTGGGTTGTAAGATGGCAGAAAAAGGTTTTGCTTTCAGTGTTCAGTCAGTGTTTTTCACTCTGGATGTTCAGATGATCTTTAAGGGAAATTATCGTTTAGGTCGCTAGTGCAAGGATGCAACACTAATACATAATGTGTAATATTGAGGTATAACAGGGATGCGCATAAAGACAACCTGAACACATGGGAAGAATGTAAGCACATGATGGAAGTCATATTTGCAGAGAAAACTGAGATTGTAAAAGCAAAATATAATGGACAAACTGATCCTAGAGATCATATAGAGTTTTGCTTGAAATCGTGGATGCATATACCTAAGAAAGAATGGGTTCATATGTTTGTGCACACATTGGATCAAATACCAAAGAACGGGTATACCGAAGAAGAACTTCGCAGAGGTACAACAGATTGGCACATAATGATAAACGACTTTCAATCCACTTTCAGTTTTGAGGATGATTGTCTAGGTGTCAATGAGGCCTTACAGATCATTAAAAATAAGATATTTAATGATGTCCCGTTGCCTGTATATAAAAAACCATATTGGAAAATGCAGTTGGAGCATTCCCTTGAATGTTATAACTTCACCTAGACAAAGATGAAGATGAATACCCCCACGATGTGAATATACCTAAGTCTAACGGAAAACACGATGTAGAAAGACCTGATTTAGAAATCCCAAACCCGAGTAATCCTGTGAATACTAGAAAGATCAATATTGGTACCAATGATCAACCGAAGAATTAGAATGGATAATTCCCATGGTAATTCAAGACAACAAAGCTAAAGGTGAAATCATAATTTATGTGGACCTCTGGAAATTGAATGATGCATCTCTACATGACCCATTTCCTACTCCATTCACAAACGAAGTGCTAGATAACGTAGGTGGACAGGAGGCATAATCTTTCACTGGTTGATTTTCTGGATACCATCATATCAGAATTGCTACAGAAGACAAACATAAGACTACATTTGCTACTAAATGGGGATCATATCAGTAGACTGTTATGCCTAATTTAGATTGAAGAACTCACCTGCTATCTTTTCAAGAGTTGTTGTAGCTTTATTTAAGGATTATATTCATAAATCCTTAGAAGTTTACTTTGATGACTAGACAATATTTGGACTTTTGAAGAACCATCATGCAAAATTAAGAATGATGTTAGCGAAGTGTAGATAGTATCTGATTTCCTTAAACCTGAAGAAGTGCATCTTCTATGTGCCTTATGGTATTTGATTGGGACACATAGTGTGTAAGCAAGGATTTATGGTTGATCCATCAAAGATAAAAATCATTGTAAAACTCCCACCGCCTATTTTAGTTAAAAAGCTACGCACTACATTCGGGCACACAGGATAATGCAGAAAATCCATCAAAGGATATGTGCAGATCACTGCGCCTATGGAGAAACTGTTGAAGAATGAAGCGGAGTACAGTTGGATTGAATATTGTCAAAAAGGATTGGACACATTGAAAGATAAAATGGTTATAGCACCTATTCTAATCTTTCCTCGCTGGAATAAACCATTTCATGTACATGTAGATGCTTCATCTATAGCACTTGGCATTGTTTTAGCTCAACCAGGTGAGGGAGGCATCGATCACCCCATCGCATTTTCAAGCAGAAAGCTATCTTTAGCAAAAAAGAATTATACCATGACAGAAAGGGAAGGCTTAGCTATGGTGTATGCATTGCAGAAGTTTAGACACTATCTGCTAGGTTCGCATTTATGTATGTTTACTGACCATTCAGATTTGAAGTACTTGGTCAATAAACCAATTTTAGGGGGGAGAATATGCAGATGGTTGTTACTGTTTCGGGAATATTATTTTGAAATCATTGTAAAACCGGGAAGATTGAATGCAGGACCTCACCATTTCACACAACGTGTTAGGTGAAGAACCTAGTAATTTGGAGGATAAACTACCAGATGCGTAATTGTTTTCTATCCATATAGCATATGACTATTTCAGAGATATCATAGAATTTATGACTACAGGATTATCACCTACAAAATTTACTACGCAACAGAAGAAACAATTAATGGTAAGAGAAGTTGACTTTACTCTAATTGTGAGACAGTTATACAAATTGGGACTAGATGTGTTGAATATTGTAACTTCAAAGAATATTATATTTGTACTTTATTATTCCGGAGATGGTTCATTCCTCCGAGGTAACCCTATCATGTATCTGGAGATGTTTATTCCTCCAGGGGTTTGTATTAACTAGGGTTATTAGACCCACCATGTGTGGGTCGGCCCGGAAGTTATATTTTAGGGGTTATTAGACTTCTCCAGGTGAGGTCGGCCCCATTAGTCTTTTAGTCAGTTGGGAGTCAAGTATAAATAGAGGAGGTGAACTCCTCATTAGATCATTCACTCACTTGTGGAAGAGTGCGCACTAGTTGAGGAGATCTGCTAAGGAGTCAAGGAGAAGGAGCACATCTTGTTTTTTGGTTGATCATCTTATTGAGGAAAGCTTTGCTGGGTTTTCTACCCCATGAGGGTTTCCCAGGGTATATTGTGTGTCTATCTTGTGATTGTGTTTCTTTCAGAGATCTTGTTTGTCTATTTGGTTTAAACTTAACATGGTATCAGAGCTAGACTGAATAGGACATCTTTCACAAGGTAAGAATACCTCTTTCTCTCTCTTTGGTGAAGTTAGGGTTTTCAGCCCAAAGTTGGTATTATTGATTTTTGGTTGCATGGCTGGATAGCTCTCATAAATACCTTTCTTTTGAGCCATAGATCGAACTTTTTGGTTGGGTAGAACTTCGGGAAAGTCAAACCCTAATTCTACCAAAAGTGCGATACGTCAGATTTTGGTTTCAGAAAAAAGTTATAATTTTTGATTTCTGATTACATGGCTGGATAGATCTTCTCAAGAGCATTCTTTTGAGCTATAGATCGAACTTTTTGGTTGGATAGAACTCCGGGAAAGTCAAACCCTAATTCTACCAAAAGTGCGATAAAATTCTGTTCCAGATTCCGGAAAAGTGAAAAGTAACTTCCCAGGTAAGTCTGCTCTGTCTCTTGGACTCCCCCAAGAGAAGATGGCTCTAAATACTAAGCTTGAAGACAAGCTAGAAGGCATAGAGAATTTCCGGGCATGGAAATACAGAATTGGTCTCATTCTTGAGGAGAATGATCTTGCTCATTATATCAAGGAGGAAGTTGCAGAACCAGAAGATGATGAAGCCAAAGAAAAACACAGGAAGGACCTGATTAGGGCAAAGAGAATCATAGCTGATTCCATTAAAGACCACTTGATTCCCCAAGTGTCTTCCAAGAAGACTCCAAAGGAAATGTATGATGCCCTAGGAAGAATGTATGAAGGAAAGAACATCAACAGGAAGATGAATCTAAGGACTCAGTTGAAAAGTACCAAGATGCACAAAGGAGAATCCATTCAAGACTACTTCTCAAGAGTCTCTCTAATCAAAGAACAACTAGATGCCATTGGTGATACTCTTGATGAAGATGAACTTGTGATGACAGCTCTAAATGGTCTCACTAGACCTTGGGAGTCATTCATTCAAACTATGTGTGCCAGAAAAGAAAGTATGAAGTTTGATGTAGTATGGGAAGATTGTGTTCAAGAGGAGGCTAGGGTTGCCAACAGAGAAGCACTTCTCAAAGAGGATGACCAAGCTTTGGCCACCCACACCAAAAGAGGAAAGAGAGGCTACTTCAAGAAAGTGAACCACAAAAGGCCTCAACCCTCTCATAGATTCAAAAAGAAAGGGGGAGACATCTCCACAGTCCAATGCTTCAATTGTCTCAAGCTAGGACACTATGCCAGAGACTGTACCCTACCAGAGAAGAAGAAGAAAAGGTTTGTTCACAAAAGACATCATGCTCATATGGCAGAAGATGACAGTGAAGAAGAAGAAGAAGAAGAAGAAGAAGTGGAGGAAAGGCCTCAAAAGAAAAGATCTAAAGTAAAGAAAGAAGAACCAGAAGAATATGTACTATTTTCTGCTCTCTCTGGATCTGTGTCCCCTGGTGAAGGCACTTGGCTCATTGACAGTGGTGCTTCAAAGCACATGACAGGTCATAAGGAAACTCTCTCCAAGATTGAAGAGAAGTCTTCACCACAGAAGGTATCTCTAGGAGATGATTATCAATATCCCATCAAGGGAATTGGTGAAGCAAGCTACAAGCTTGATTCAGGAACACCTTTGAAGATGAAAGAAATTTTATATGTCCCAGGTTTAAAGAAGAATCTACTTTCTATCTCTGCACTAGACAAGAAAGGCTTTAGAGTAGCCTTCATAGATGGTCAAGTACTCATGTGGACCAAAGGAAAATCAATCAAAGATGCAATTGTCATTGGTGAAGAAGAAGGAGGACTTTATAAACTCAAGGGTCATCCAGAATCTGCCCTTGCTCATGAAGTTTCTAGTCCCAGTGAGCTATGGCATAGAAGACTAGCTCACATTAACTATAAAGCTTTACCATATGTGAGTAAGATGGTTATAGGTTTGCCAAACTTGAAGGTTGATCATGATGGCTCATGTAAAGGATGCAAGAAAGGGAAGAATATCAAGAATCCCTTTCCGAAAAGTGAAACAAAGACTAAGGGTTCTCTAGAGCTAATACACTCAGATGTATGTGGACCTATGCCTACCACATCTCTAAGTGGGTTTGAATACTATCTCTCTTTCATTGATGACTATTCAAGAAAAACTTGGATATACTTCCTAAAGGGTAAGAATGAAGTCTTTGGAAAATTCAAAGAGTTCAAGGCTCTAATAGAAAACCTCTCAGACAAGAAAATCAAGATTCTCAGAACAGATAATGGTGGAGAATATACTTCCAAGGAATTTGAAGAGTTCTGTAAAGAAGCTGGAATCAAAAGGGAACTAACCACTCCTTACAATCCCCAACAAAATGGGGTAGCTGAGAGGAAAAATAGAACCATCATGGAAGCTGTAAAGACTATGATACATGATCAAGACCTTCCCATGTATCTATGGGCTGAAGCAGCCAAGACAGCAGTATATGTTCAAAATAGACTATCTCATAGTGCTCTTGACTTCAAAACTCCAGAAGAAGTCTTTACAGGAAAGAAGCCTGAGGTAAGTCATCTCAAAATATTTGGGTGTCCTGTGTACATACACATTCCAAAAGAAAAGAGATCCAAATTGGATCCCTCAGGTAAGAAGGGAATATTTGTTGGTTATTGTGAAACCTCCAAAGCCTTCAGAATCTACATACCAGGTTTCCATCATATAGAAATAAGTAGAGATGTTACCTTCGATGAGGAAGCAGCCCTCAAGAAATCTAGAAAGTGTCAACTTGAAGAAGTTTATGAAGAAGATACATCTCCCAGAATCTCAGAGAATGCTCACATTCCTGAAGAGGACACACCAGAGGATCATGACATGCTGGAACCACAAGAACCTCCTGTTACAGAATTGTCAAGGAAAAGAAGACCAGCATGGGCTAGAGACATTATTCAAGGAGCAGAAAGATATGGTGCTCCTGAAGGCTCCACTAGAGAAAGAAAGAAACCAAAGTTAGTATCCAACTATATGGCCCTGATGTGTGATCTAGTGGATCAACTACCTACCAGCTATGAAGAGGCAGCTCAAAAGAAAGAATGGGTAGAAGCAATGACTGAAGAATATCAGTCAATAATGAAAAATGATGTTTGGGAAATAGTTCCCAAACCAAAAGACAAAAGTGTGGTTTCTTCCAAATGGATCTTTAAAATAAAACATGCTGCGGATGGAAGTATTGAAAAATACAAAGCAAGATTTGTAGCCAGAGGTTTCTCTCAGAAGGAGGGAATTGACTATGAAGAAACATTTGCACCAGTTGCTAGGTACACTTCAATTAGAACTATCATGGCTCTTGCATCCATGATGAAGTGGAAACTACATCAAATGGATGTTAAGACAGCTTTTCTGAATGGTGTAATTGAAGAAGAAGTATACATAGATCAACCACAAGGGTTTGAGGTAAATGACGGAAGGACTCATGTATGCAAACTGAAAAAGGCATTATATGGGTTGAAACAAGCTCCCAGAGCTTGGTACGGAAGGATTGATAATTTCTTAACTAGCATGGGCTTTACCAAAAGTAAAGCTGACCCAAACCTTTATCTCAAGGTGATGGATGATGAACCAGTTATACTTTTATTATATGTAGATGATCTATTTCTAACTGGAAATGAGAAACAAATCATTGAAAGCAAGAAGAAGCTTTCTTCAGAATTCGAGATGAAAGATCTCGGATTGATGCACTACTTCTTAGGATTAGAAGTGTGGCAAGAACCAAGAGGAATCTTTCTGAATCAAGGTAAGTATACTGTGGAAATTCTGAAGAGATTTGATATGTTGGAGTGTAAACCCATGGCCACTCCCATGGACTCCAACTTAAAGATTTTGGTTAATGACTCATTAGAATTAGTGGACCTAACTTTATATAGACAGATCATTGGGTCACTAATGTACTTAACAAATACTAGACCAGATATATGCTTTGCTATAAATACCCTAAGTCAGTATCTAGTAGAACCCAGAAAGGTTCATCTAATAGCTGCAAAGCATGTAATGAGGTACTTAAAAGGTACATTAGATTTTGGTTTACTCTATGATGGAAGTCATGAACTCAAGTTGCATGGTTACTCAGACTCTGATTGGGCAGGCAGTGTCTCAGACAGAAAAAGTACTTCAGGTGGATGTTATAGCCTTGGATCTGCCATGATCTCTTGGTTCAGCAAGAAACAATCCAGTGTAGCCCTCAGTTCTGCTGAGGCAGAATACATAGCTGCTTGCTCTGCCAGCTGTGAAGCTGTATGGCTTCGGAAACTGTTATCTGGGGTGTTTGACTTAGAAATGGATCCCACTATGATTATGTGTGATAATCAAAGCTGCATCAAGATGACAGAAAATCCTGTGTTCCATGATAAGTCAAAACACATAGAGATCCGATACTTCTATATTCGAGATATGGTGCAGAAAGGAGCTATCAAGCTTGAGTACGTGAGCACTGAAGATCAAATTGCTGATATCCTTACCAAACCACTGTCTCGTGTGAAATTTGAATACTTTCGAGACAAGCTTGGTGTAGTTCAAAAGGACTCTCCTAGAAAGGGGGAGTAGCATGGTTCCTGATGACAAGCAAGTCTCATCAACAATGAGACTTCACCTAGTCACTTAGAAATAGTTAGATTTAGGACTATTTTATTTTCATTTAGTTTCACTTATACATGATTTGATGATAGATGTATTAGTGAGAATACATGCTAGATATATCCATGCTTTTGATGTTAGATGTATATATGATTTTGATGATAGATGTATTAGTGAGAATACATGCTAGATGTATACATGCTTTTGATGTTAGATGTATACATGATTTTGATGATAGATGTATTAGTGAGAATACATGCTAGATGTATACATGCTTTTGATGTTAGATGTATACATGATTTTGATGATAGATGTATTAGTGAGAATACATGCTAGATGTATACATGCTTTTGATGTTAGATGTATACATGATTTTGATGATAGATGTATTAGTGAGAATACATGCTAGATGTATACATGCTTTTGATGTTAGATGTATACATGATTTTGATGATAGATGTATTAGTGAGAATACATGCTAGATGTATACATGCTTTTGATGTTAGATGTATATATGATTTTGATGATAGATGTATTAGTGAGAATACATGCTTTTGATGACAGATGTATACATGCTTTTAGATGTATTAGTAAGAATACATGCTTTTGATATATGACGTATACATGCTGTTGATGCTAGATATTGATTATGTACTTGTATGGATGAGGATACTTGTACTTGTATTGATGAGAATACAGATTGAGGGGATTGAATCATCCCTGGACTTTCAGTCCTAAAGAGAGCCGTAGACGTGAGGTCTCCGAGAATGAAGTCCTTAGTGGACAGTTGAGGGGATTGAATCATCCCTGGACTTTCAGTCCTAAAGAGAGCCGTAGACGTGAGGTCTCCGAGAATGAAGTCCTTAGTGGACAGTTGAGGGGATTGAATCATCCCTGGACTTTCAGTCCTAAAGAGAGCCGTAGACGTGAGGTCTCCGAGAATGAAGTCCTTAGTGGACAGTTGAGGGGATTGAATCATCCCTGGACTTTCAGTCCTAAAGAGAGCCGTAGACGTGAGGTCTCTGAGAATGAAGTCCTTAGTGGACAGTTGAGGGGATTGGATCATCCCTGGACTTTCAGTCCTAAAGAGAGCCGTAGACATGAGGTCTCCGAGAATGAAGTCCTTAGCGGACAGTTGAGGGGATTGGATCATCCCTGGACTTTCAGTCCTAAAGAGAGCCGTAGACTGGGTCTCCGATAATGAAATCCTGAATGAACAGGTAGGGGATTGTATCGTCCCCGGACTGAGGTCCCAGAATAGAACCGTAGACTGGGTCTCCGATAATGAAATCCTGAATGAACAGGTAGGGGATTGTATCGTCCCCGGACTGAGGTCCCAGAATAGAACCGTAGACTGGGTCTCCGATAATGAAATCCTGAATGAACAGGTAGGGGATTGTATCATCCCCGGACTGAGGTCCCAGAATAGAACCGTAGACTGGGTCTCCGATAATGAAATCCTGAATGAACAGGTAGGGGATTGTATCGTCCCCGGACTGAGGTCCCAGAATAGAACCGTAGACTGGGTCTCCGATAAATGAAGTCCTGAATGAACAGGAAGGGGATTGCATCGTCCCCGGACTGAGGTCCCAGAATTGATCCGTAGACTGAAGTCTCCGAGAACTGGAGATTGGATTGTATCATCCATGGACCTATGTCCTAAAAGGAGCAGGATTGATCATCCTAGGAATATGATCGTGTGACGACGATGCTGATGATCGTGTGACGACGATGCTGATGATCGTGTGACGACGATGCTGATGATCGTGTGATGACGATGCTGATGATCGTGTGATGACGATGCTGATGATCATGTGATGACGATGCTGATGATCGTGTGATGACGATGCTGATGATCGTGTGATGACGATGCTGATGATCGTGTGATGACGATGCTGATGATCGTGTGATGACGATGCTGATGATCATGTGATGATGATGCTGACGATCGTGTGATGACGATGCTGATGATCGTGTGATGACGATGCTGATGATCATGTGATGATGATGCTGACGATCGTGTGACGACGATACTGATGATCATGTGATGACGATGCTGATGATCGTGTGACAACGATGCTGATGATCGTGTGATGACGATGCTGATGACGATGCTGATGATCGTATGATGGCGATGTTGATGATCGTATGATGACGATGCTGATGACGATGCCGATGATCGGATTGATATCGACACTGTTCCAGTAACTGGTTGAGTTACTGATGAAGATGAATTGAAGAAAGCTTCCGATGATTTGTAGATGTATCATATATGATGACTCCTTGCTCTTGCAGATGTTGTTATAATATCCTTCTTGTTAAGGGGGAGTGTTGAATATTGTAACTTCAAAGAATATTATATTTGTACTTTATTATTCCGGAGATGGTTCATTCCTCCGAGGTAACCCTATCATGTATCTGGAGATGTTTATTCCTCCAGGGGTTTGTATTAACTAGGGTTATTAGACCCACCATGTGTGGGTCGGCCCGGAAGTTATATTTTAGGGGTTATTAGACTTCTCCAGGTGAGGTCGGCCCCATTAGTCTTTTAGTCAGTTGGGAGTCAAGTATAAATAGAGGAGGTGAACTCCTCATTAGATCATTCACTCACTTGTGGAAGAGTGCGCACTAGTTGAGGAGATCTGCTAAGGAGTCAAGGAGAAGGAGCACATCTTGTTTTTTGGTTGATCATCTTATTGAGGAAAGCTTTGCTGGGTTTTCTACCCCATGAGGGTTTCCCAGGGTATATTGTGTGTCTATCTTGTGATTGTGTTTCTTTCAGAGATCTTGTTTGTCTATTTGGTTTAAACTTAACAAGATGAAGTATTGCGAAGATGCGTACTAGAACATGAAAGACCTATTATACTGATCGAAACACATTCAGGTGTATCCAGAGGACACTACGCAGGAAGAGCTATTGCGCATAAAATTTTGAGATCGGGACTATGGTGGCCTACGATACACAAAGACTCAAAAGAACATTGTCGAAATCGTGATGTATTCCAAAGAACAGGGAAGCCCTCTCGTAGAGATGAGATGCCATTGATTCCACAATTGACATTGCAAGCCTTCGATAAATGGGCTATTGACTTCGTGGGACCTATTAACCCACTAGGAAATCGAACTGGTTCAATATATATCATCATAGCTACATATTATCTAACCAAATGGGCAGAGGAAAATACAGTGAAGGACTGTAGCACAGTTACCATCACGCAGTTCATTTTTTAGAACATTTTGACAAGGTTTGGATGTCCAAAGATTCTAATGAGCGATCAGGGAACCCATTTCCTGAATAGAACTATTGCATCCTTAATAGAAGAATTTCAAATCTACCATCCGAAGAGCACACAATATCATCCACAAGCTAACGACACTATAGAAGCCTTTAACAAAGTATCGGAGAATTGATTGACCAAGGTATGCAACACAAACAGGGATGATTGGGATCTTAGAGTACGAGCAGTATTATAGGCATATAGAACAACTTGTAAGAAGTTGACAGGTCATACACCTTTCATATTAGCGTATAAATAGGAAGTTTTCATGCCCACGGAATACATAGTACCCAGTTTGAGAATTGCATCATTCACAGATATGGTTGATGATCAAAAAATGGATGAACGATTACTACACTTGGTTGGATTGGAGGAAGATTGCTTCATTGCAGGTTTTCACCAACAAGTGCAGAAAGACGGAGAAAAGGTATGGCATGATAGACACATCAATAATAAATTATTCTAGGTAGGAGACCTTGTCCTCCTCTATGATAGAAAATTTATGAAATTTCCTCGAAAATTCAAAATGCATTGGTTAGGACCATACATTGTTAAGCATGTCACTAATTGTTGCACAGTTCAGTTAGCCACATTACTTGGAGAAAATTTGCAAGGACTTGTTAATGGGAGTAGACTAAAGCCTTATAGGGATCGCCCTACTCTTCCAGGTATGAGTTAAGCAATGCAAGAAAATGTTAAGTGTCAAGTGCAGTTGAAATTGGACACTAAAAATAAAGGGTAGAGTCTACACATAGTTTTGGTCAAATGTGAAGTTTCACAAAATGGAAAGATGTGCTGCGAAGCACACATCGCAAGCTAAGTTGTGAAGTAAAAGAAGGGAGTCACGTTGCAAAGTTAAAGTTGAAAAGGGGGAAATGCGCAGTGAACCTCACGATTCTCCTAACCGTCGACGAAGTAAAAGATGTTGATGTATATATAACTTTGGAATGTATTTCACATATATGTATATTGTATTTTTATAGAGATGGTATTATTCCTCTATACGGAAGTGTTGTCATTTATATTGTAAATGTCGTAACTTATACTTGATGGGTTATTAGACCACCTTGTTGGGGTCGGCCCTGTATAAGTCATGTGGGTCAAAGGGTTATTAGACCACCCTATTGGGGGTCGGCCATGTGGGTCGAAGGGTTATTAGACCACCCTATTGGGGGTCGGCCCAGTCAGCATTATGTTATGTGGTTAAGTTCGAGCCTACATGATTTATGTAAAAGGCAAGTCAAGTCAAGTATAAATAGAGTGCGGGAGGCACTCTATTTGATCACTCACTTCTCACTCATGCACTAAAGGAGGAGTGGCGCACTTATGGAGGAGGAGGATCTGCTGCTAGGATATGTCTATCTCTTATGTTTGGGTTGTATCATTGCTCTATCTATCTCTGAGGAAGTTATTGGGGTTTTTCACCTTTATGGTCTTCCCCAAGTAAATATTTGTGTCTCTTGTGTGCTTGCATTATTGTCTCCATGATTGATATGCTGTAGATATGCTGTACATGTTGTTCTCTCAGTTAAGATCCTAGATCAGATTGAAGTAAATTCTGAAAAATTTAACAAAAGAAAACTAGCCGTTACAACTTTTTGGTCGGAAAGTAGCCGTTATACAGTATTTTCGGGAACCAAATGTTTCCTCATTTAAGGCATATTCGTTCGTTGAAGGCACATTAAATGAAGGGAAAGGACCAAAATATAAGCAATATTTGGCCAACGAACATGGCTTTTAATGCTAAGTTATCTGTTTTTGGGCGTCCCTTAGTGCTGCTGTGCCTATAAATAGTAAAGACCACATACTTATCGTTTTTACCACGAATTTTAATTTTTACTACCTGTAATTTCCAAGTTTTTACCAGTCAAGAACAAGAGTAATCCGACAGTGTATGTCTGAGCAGTCAACCTTAGACGAAATCTTAAGAGACTTCCAAAATTCTAGTTTAGAAGGAGTCATGAAGATGCCCATAAAGCAAGCAGTCCGAGAATGAGGTGGATCATCTATAAATTCACTGCGGAATGTATCACATCAAAAGAAGAAAGACAAGCAGAAGGCCACTAAACAAGAAAAGTCGAAGGCTGCGAGTATTCCAAAGTGATTTCCACCATAACTTCCTCACGACAGGGTGATCCTGCTTGTTCCAGAGTACATCCCTCCAAGGAAAAGCGATGCGCCAGAGGTGCTTCTCATGAAGAATCCACAGTATGATATTCCACTACCACTCATGTCAAGTCATGTGTGAATTAAGGAGAATTCGCGGACCATGATTTGCTGCAAGAAGCAAAGTACCCACAGTTTCAACCCGACCAGTACATGTGTAGGAAATATGATGAAGCCAACAAGCAGAAAACCATTCAAGCGGAAGACTGGATTGCGTCGTTGCATCCATCAGGGTTGTTGAACTTGCTACACATTATGCACTTTTACAGGAGTCCATATCTCATGGCGGTTGTGCGCACATTGCTTTCATGCACACACTAGGGATACTTGTGGTTAGACTGCAGGATATACATCAACATATATCGCATTTACTAGATCACGCACTTGAGCAAGAGAGGTGAATATACCGCAGTTGAGTTTGTAGGAAAGAAAAAGGACAAAGAGATTTCCAAGAGAATGAAGATCGAATTTGGTTTGCTCAAGGGAAACTGCGGATATACAACAGCTAGAATCAAGGATAAAGCTACGCGTTTCACAGTCCAACTCCTTGCAGGAAAAATCCTAAGGAAATGCAGACCGAATGAGGTGTCGGCTGCTGCAATATCCCTAGCTATGAAGGCCAAGGATGGACTTCAATACAATTGGGCGAGCTATCTACTGAACGAATACCTAGATGATATTCGAGATACACAAAATGGTGGACATCAGTTCCACTACAGTTGGTTGCTAGTGTTGATTGCCTTCGTAGGATGGAAAGAGCCTAGCTATCAACATAATTTCTTGGTATTCATTGGAGATTGTCAAGGACCGAATTTTGCGAACATGTGGGCAAACTCAAATCCATACAGACAAAGGCTAAACAACATACAGTTGTTTACGTATTATGAGAAATTATGAGAAGTCATCCAAAGGACTCCGTATATCACCAAAGAAGTAACAACTCTCTATATTTGTAAGATGACTTTCAAAGCTGGACTTCACTTCATCTACATTCAGTCGAGAGCACAGCTAAAGAATCCGCAATGGTTTGAAGGCCTATATTAGTTATATGGACATAAAATTGATCTGATCATAGAAGACTGGGCACCAAAGTGGAAGCCCGATGCACCAGCAATGCTGATCACCACATCAGAGGAAAGCGCAACTGAAAACATGCAGAACCAAGACGATGAGACAACAGGCGTGCAAAATCCAGAGTCGTATTAGGGAGAAGAACAACAACAAGCTGCTAGTCTTCCAGTAGGAGAGAAAAGGAAGGAACCCGACACAACCGTGCCGGTAGGACAATGAAGAAATAAACAAAAAACAAACAAGGCACCACTTGATGCGCAGTTGCACGATGATGATTATGACTGCATCGCAACCCGAGTGAATGAGCATATTGAAGAGACACTTGCATTGAAGGAAAGCAAGCAAGAAGCAGTCCAAGCGGGCATGATGGAGAGCATCACATAACTAAAGAGTCTGGTAGCAAGACTTGAACAAGTCTAGCGAGAATTGGCAAGGGAATCAAATTCTGAAGATAAGACAGGTGAGTCAAGCCAAAGGAAAACACAAGTGCCTTCCTTGATGATGAGACCTCGGTTAGTCAGAATAGAACCAATGAATGTCATATTCCCTATTGACGAGATTACTGAAGGTGCGAAGCAACTCACACATCTATACATTAATGTTGGGATGTTTCCCATCGAAGGATTACATAATCTTCATTTGTAGGTTGTGGAAGAAATCTGAGATAGAGACATGGTCTCTTATAACCAGCATCTGAAGCTGGAAGATAGCTAGAAAGAGCTGAAGAATGAATGTGCACTGAAGACCAATGGGTTAGCCTATGCGCACGAGAAGCAAAAAAAGTTGGAGAAAGTTGTCGTTGAAGTCTGTGCGAAGATCCTAGACTGTGCAGAAGAGCCTGAAGTAGAAGCCATCATCCTGAAGATTGGTGCGGCTGTAGACAATATCAAAGCTAAGATGGAAGATATGGAGATTGGATACAAGGAGCAAATTGCTGACATAGAATATCGGCAGCTACCTGGCACTCTGTAAGATGTGAAAGAAGCAAGAACCGAGGAGTTGAGCGCTTCAACAGTAAACATCTCCGCAAAAGTGGCGGGATGTCAGGACCTACTTGAAGAAATCACCAAGGTATGGGCTATGCTATAGGAAGACCCTAAATTACAGAAAATTCAGGATAAAGTTTAGAAAACGAAGAAAGATCTTGATTCTTGTGAACACAACTATGAAGGATTTTCCGCCAAGTCAAAGGATCCAGAAGTTCATAGAGATGAAAGAAATTCAAAAGGAGATGAAAGCGCTAAGGATGAAGGAAGTTGAAAGTTCGTCGAAGTTACAGCCGATGCAGGAAGAAGCACTGGCACTTTCTAAAGAGATTGAGGAGAAGTTACAAGAACTCTGGACAACAGAGAATACAGTGAAGGAGCAACTCCAAGAACCCTTCTTAGAGGAGATGGTCGAAATGATTAAGGAGTTTGAGTAAGAGACTAAGGAAACAATTGCGAGGTTGAGCACAACTTTTCAAGAATTCCCTACGAAGTCGAACATCCCAGGGGATGTGCAGTCGAAGCAGCCCAGTGAAAGTGCCTCGGGGGTGAGCCACAAGTAAGTGTTAGGGGCATGTTGGGCACAGCCCAAGTGGAAGAAGTTTTGATGGTGAAAGTACAAGTTATGCAAGGCCTAACATCGGCCAGTTTTGGGAGAAGCAACTCCGCAATTCCCGGGAGCATAGTATGGAGCGAAAGGAAGTTGGCAGGAAAGGACTTATCCCCTTAGTAAAGACAAAGTACTAAGGACGATCAAGGAAGTTGGAGCAGTTATGAATGAAGCAACGGATTTTCAGCTACAAAAGCGACACGTAAAGAAGCAAAATGGTGCAAAGGACATGCCAATGTAGCATCAGAGCCACGCGGTCAGAACTGTGACTATCATGAGAAGCGTCAAAGCCAGAGAAGTGGCACAAAATGACAGCAGAGCTCCAGCGAAGTAAAGATAGAGTGTGGTCAACATGACATTTTGGGTTTAAGGGTACTATGGGGGTTGGCCCATAGTTATTGTAAATATGTGACCTTAGGGAATAACCTATATAAAGGGAAATTTTGTATAAGGAAGGGTTATATATTGTTGGATCATGTTAGCTATCGAAAGATCTAGACTGAGGGATATCTAAAATAGGAAAAGACTCTGCAGTTGTGTGCGCAAAGATCTATTGTACACAAGAGTCTGCAGCTGAGTTTGCAAACTAGAAATCTTACCCCTTCCAAGTAATATAAGAACAATTCTCGTGGACGTAGCTCCCATCTGGGGGGTGAACCACGTAAATATCTGTGTTATGTGTGTGAATATATGTTATATTTTGTGTTAATGTATGATTATGCTTATATATTTGTTTTCATATGCATATGAACGAGAATAATATGTTAAGTAATCGGGACACACATGTATGATCATTGTAAAGTCATATTAGTTATGATAAATGCGTAGTTATAAGAGTAAAGATAGCAACGATTCAGTGAAGTCTGTAGGTTGTTGATAACTGCAAAGTGTGCAGTTACATATTGGTAATAATATGTTAAGTAGATGTTGAGTGAGAAGCACATAACAAGCTCGCATAACATAGCCGTGCGTCACTAGGTTGCAGAAACTTGATTCTATAACCACCCATCTCCGCTTCGGGTGAGACTTCATCCTATTCGCAGGTTGATGCCGAAAGGGACAGTGAAAGAGATTTTTTTGGGTCTCATCAAGAAACTTCGCCGATCCCGGGTTAGCCCAAGAGGAAGAGAGAAATTCTAGGCTAAAAAATTATTCAATGGGTTAGTCAATTGGATGAGTAGGAGGATGTTGGTTGTTTCACTATAGACTACTGAGGTTGAATACATAATATCTACTCAAGCAAGCAAAGTGGAATTTTGGTTGTAGATATTGTGTTCATAGGTTGGGTTTAAAAAACAAGATGTTAGAGTGAATTGTGACAGTCAACGTATAATATTCCTAGTAAAGAACCCAACATACGATTCAAAGACAAAGCATATTGATGTACAATACTATTTTGTGAGAGAAATGGTGGATAACTAGAAAGCGTTGTTGGAAACAGTAGACATGGTGAAGAATACTGCAGACTCACCAACCAAGTCTATGAGCACTCATAAGTATACTTGTTGTAGGGAATCAATGGGCTTGTCAGGCCTAGTCCAGTGAATTAAAGTTCTGAAATATCTTATATCTGCAAGGAAAATAATAATTGGGAGAATGTTGATAATGTTATAGTATTTTTATGTTAATCGACGGCCAAATTCGATTGTCGACTGATCAAAAAATTGATTGGAATTAAATTTGATAGATGGTGGAAGTATGGTCGATTGGATTGCTATAATAGTCAACCAGAATTGAAGTCGAAAAATGGTGGTAGTGTAGTTGATTGTCTAACTAGAATAGTCGACTCATCAATAACAACAATTGGTCGACGAACATAAAGAGGGAAATAATTTGATGAACACTTGGACGATGATGAGCTCAAGTGGCGTTCGACCAAGGTTAACTCAGTCAATTCGACTGTAACTAAATATTTGAAAGTTGTTAGGAAGTTATGTATCACCATTAATGGAGCAGTTAATTGTAACTCGAGTATCATGAGCCAGTGTGTATTGCATCTACAAATATGATGTAATGTGAAAGACTAATTAAGAACTTGTGAGAGAACTTGCATGCGTTGTAAGTAAATTCAAGTGAATTCATGCTTGAGATATTGCGATATTGTAAATCACTATTGTAAACACTGATTAAAAGTGTTGTTATTAGATGAGTGGTTATAAAAATCATTGGTTTGTTTGTTTTTCCTTGTTAATGGTTTTCCGGGCTAAATTTCTATGTATTATGTGACTATGTCTTTTTTTCCATTGTTAAGTTATGTTATATATATAACTATTAGAATCATTATGTTAATTTTTCAGAATTTACTTCAATCTGATCTAGGATCTTAACTAAGAGAACAACATGTACATCATATCTACAGCGTATCAATCATGGACATAATAATGCAAGCACACAAGAGACAATAGACACACAGAGTTTCACTGGGGAAAACCATAAAGGTGAAAAATCCCACAACTTCCTCAGAGATAGATAGAGCAATGATACAACCCAAGCATAAGAGATAGTCTTCTCCTAGTAGCAGCTTCTCCTCCTCCACAAGTGCACCACTCTCCAATGAGAGTATGAGTGAGAAAGTGAATGATCAGATAGAGTGCCTCATGCACTCTATTTATACTTGACTTGACTTGCCTAATAACCTTTACTAGGTCGGCCTTAACTTAACCACATAACATGATGCTGATAGGGCCGACCCCCAATAGGGTGGTCTAATAACCCTTTAACCCACATGACTTATACAGGGCTGTGTTGATGCCTCGGATGTGCAGGGTAAGTGCGAGATGCTGGAAAGGGTTGCAAGGCACACAACAGGGGATGAAAACCCAGCCAAAGGCTTCAGTTAACCCTACGCAAGAGTTACCCTATCCTCGAGCTTTTTGGTGTGGTAATCACCCACGGATATTAGGCCTCCGCCGGTACTCCAAGAGTAATTGGTTTTGATCTATAAGATCAGTTTCCCAATTTGGGGAAACTAAAGTGTGGAAAACAGCTAGTAATTCTAATTATGCCTATTCGGAAGAGATCCTAATCTTAAGCCTAATCTATTATAAAAGTGAAAGCTGAGTATTCATGCAGATCAACCTTGAAGTGTATAAAAGCAAACAATGTATCACCCTTAATAGAAATGCCTTTGGATGAAATACTTGCCAACTTAAATTAAGGTTTATTTAATGAAAATTAAACAAAATAATCCAAGCTTAGTGACCATCAAGATGTAATCTTTTATCCTTTTGTTGAATGAAAAATCAACAATGATAAAATATATATATACGTGATCAATTGCAGAAATCGATAAAGAAAGTATTTAACCAAAGAAATTTAATCAAATATTTTCATACACACATCCATTATACAGAAAAACTTATACAAAAGATCTATGTATCATTATATATTCAACAAGAGACCATATGCATAAAAGATGACAATCTGGAACATAAAATCAAGAATCCTCAAAGAAATTTAAGTGATGACCAAAAGATGGATCCGAAAATAACATTGTTGTATTAAGATGTCCTGTACCAAAATTACAGTGACTCCGACCACAGAGTATCTTCAGCCATATCTCCTGCCGAATTCTAATTCCAAAATCCCCAACCCCTTTGCTAATGGAAACATTCCTCCTTAAATACTAAATTTACATCAGAGTTCTAAAAGGAGAGATTCTACAAAACAGGGATTACAAAATCAGATCTAATTTAAAGATCCAGAAAATCCTGCCATTCCTCATAAATATCTAATAGCTCATCTATATTTGGAAAAACCACTGATTCGAGGGACAACTGAGCATTATAGGCATTGTTCTCCATATCATGCTTTGCTAAATTATGCCAAATACGCAGTTACATGAACGCAGGTACATGAGAATCCTTCCTTCCATGATGACCAGTTCTTTAACCAAGCGATCCACATCTTGGATGCTGATTTGTTCCAAGTCCTGAATCTTCTGTGCGAATTCTTCACATCTATTGTCAAGTTCTTCAATTCTACACTTTGGTGGGAGAGCCTCCAAAAAAGGATTCATGAGTGGCAAACCTAAGTCATTCATGATATTATCAGCGGCATACCATCGTCTAGTGCAGGTGTCTTGAGACTTATTAATGATTTCCTCAGCTGATTCATTCAAATCAAGCCACGAGTTCAGAGATGCCTTAACTTTCTTCATCTAGAAAGTATTAAGGATTGGGATGTCCTCTGGAACATTCTTGATATACAATTTCCACTGCTTTACAATCTTGGAGTCTCTTTGCCTTCTGTTCTTCAAGAGTAGAAGACATCTTAGAAAAACTGATGAAATTTTCCCTGATCTCATCTAGGGCAATATATAACTTCTTCAGTAATTCATGCTGACTCCGATTCAATTCAAGGGATAAATTTTTGAGGTCACAGGGTGTAAATTTGAGAACATTGGAGGAAGCTGCACTTGCAATTGCATCCTCAACCTGCTTTTCTAAAGATGCTATCTTTACGAGATCAGCAGAATGTTGAAACTGCAAAAGGTTAAATTCAGTAAGAAGAGTAGCATTCTTCTATTCTAGGTCCTGTACTTTGTCTGCCCAAGTTTGTCTGAGGTCAGCCACATCAACAGAATGTTGTTCCCTTGTTTTAGCTAACTCTTCTTTCAGGTTTCTAATTTCTTCCTCCCTGATGTCAACTTCTTTGTCCAAGACCTGGACCGAATCCCAGTTAGCAGAGGAAAAATCCCCTAAGGCTGCTGCTGTTTCAATCGCTTCAATTCTTGGGTTGTTAGTTCTAGGGGGCCATATCACCTAATCTGGTTCATGTGCTTCCAAACCACCTTGGCCTTGACCCTTCTTCCTGCTTCTTTTAACTATCGCCTTGTCATCTTGATGATAGAAGATATCTCCAAGAGGAACCACATCTGTGTCCATATACTCGGTAATGGACTGTATAGGAACAGAAGTGATGCTAATTGTGGAAACCAGAGAAGGTGTGTGAGTGACAACAAAGGTAGGGATAGGTAGAGTAACTTGAGTAGCAGCTAGAGGTATACTGATGACTTCCGGAGTTAACACACCTTTTTCTGAGGAGGAAATTAAGACCAAAGCTTCAGAAAGTGGAACCTGAACATGATTACTGACTTCGGGGAGAGGAAGTGGACTCTAAGCTTTACTAGGTGAGTGCATAGGGGAAACCTTTGAAGGTGCATCGATGGAGGTTATTAATGGATCAACTGCAGATGATTGCAGAGGGATAGCCAAAGGATGGGATTCTACAATAACAGATGGTGAAATGGAAAAAGGGACTAAATGTTCTGGCAATGAAGTGGTGGTGTTATTGAGGGTATTAAACATGTGGGATAATGTAAATGGAAGTGTTCCTCCGAGAGGCATAGTAGAATTTGGTTGAACAGATGGCAACACAATTACTGATGATGTGATGCCAGGGGAAACATTAAAATCCAACACTGACTGTTCATGAAAAGACTGATCCATATCAATGTTGTCCAGCAATTCACCATCAGACTTAGTATCTCCAGTGACTTCTTCAACTACTGGTACAAAGGAAGATGAAATTATTTCTTCATCACAGTCGATTACATCTATAGTGGAAATTTGTGATGAGGAAGGCATAACCTTCTGTCTTTTAGCTGGGTTAGCCTTGGTTATGACCAATTCATCATCTTCTGGAGTGTTTGGAGTAGAGAGATGATCATCTAGTGTACCCAGTGGCTGAATTTTTTCTGCAGGCCTTGGGGGTTCTAGCAACTGAGTCTGTAACATTGATGACAACTGTGCCATTTGCTATTTGGATTCACGGGTTGTCTACAACATGATTTTAGCTTCTTCATTAGCTTTCTCTTTAGATAGTTCACCTTGAATAGCTTTACCTTTGTCTCCAACATGACTCGTGGCCAAAGGAGAAGCGTTATATTTATGAGCCTCTTTCTCTTCCCTGTCCTTTCTTGTTTGTTCGACAAGATTCAACTACATGGCCCTGTAACTTAGGATTTTGTCCTTTAATTATTTTTTATACTTCAGAATGTCATGTTATCTTGAGAGTCCTTTTTTTTTACCAAGACTTGAGAGAACATGTCTACCCCCTGATATATGGAATCATCAGGGATCGTCTCATGGGTATAATCGATCTTCATGTGAACTTGCTTGAGATGTGAATCCAAGAAATTCTTAGGATCATGTTTCCTTTTCGGGGCAACACCTAGTCTAAGAGCAGCTATCTGATCACCCAGAATTACAACCCAGGTTGATGTTGGGATGATCAACTGACCCAGATTTAGAGGAAACTTGGGCCAATTTTTCTTCTTGGGTCTTACGAGTCTCTTGTACATACCATCAGCGGCGGTTTGAAAAAAACCTCCTACATTACCATCATGTCTGGAACTATCCTGGGCAGCAAATGAACTATTTCGCTCCCCCAGATTCTGATGTACGAAAAGTACTCACCTACATACCAGTCCCCCATTGTGTTGATAAAAGCTTTGGCATCCTCTAAGAATGTAGGTGGTTGCTACTGGAAGATCTTGAAATAGATGGTACCAACAAAACAATCACAGATGTCATATATCATAGGTGAAAAATTCCCTTCCCATAGTGTTGAATCATAGATGTGTACAGGTGGATCTGAAGGGGTCCAATGCCAACCCAAATTAGGGTACTGGAACTTTGAGCAGAAAACATCTAGAACATATGCAGATAGAAATAAGGGTGTCTTCTTATGAGTTGGTGCATTCTGGTATTCATGGATGGAATTTTTAAGTTCCGCTGACAAGATAGAGGCCCATGGAAAAGACTCACCTGTAAGTAATACATGATGTGCTATGGGTGCCCATTCTGCTTTAAAATGAGAACAATTGGGTTGACCAAAAAGCCGGCAAAGCATGGCTGCGAGTAGGGAAAAGGGTTCCTTAAACCAGCTAATAGGATAAAGGTTATCTAACTTAGGTACAAAGGCATTAGGCTTGTGCATCCAAGACTTAATCATTTGCTCGAAATTATACCGAGATTTGGACAATTGTATGAACTCAACAGAGAGGGTTTGTACATAGGGTTTCAGAGCAAAAGCTCGAACAAAAACCTCTGGATGAAAAGTGGTCAATTGACAACCTATACTATCATTAAAAGAACATTCTTTAATATCAGCATTCTCAATTATCCACTTGATAGCATCTGTGCAGGGTAAGACAACAGGGCATGTAGCGATGGCGTGAATTTGAGAAGCCCTAATTTTCTCATAGACTGGTCTATCATTCTCGATATGGGACAGGTCGTCTTTATCAAAAATGGCTTATATCTTAGACCAATCCATATGGTATGTTTCAGTAACTCGTTCACTGGTGTCAAAGAGAAAACCAAAATTTGGGTCTTTGATTAGGGGGTCTTTGTACGACGATTTAGACCGTGTATTTCTTGACATGGTGGAAGAGCTTTGCAATATCTGATTAATACATAAAATCAAATGAAATTCAAACCAGAAATAGCAAAATTGCAGGTTAACAGCGTAAGGATACCAGTGGACTTAACTGAAATAACGAACAAACTTAAAAATGGCACCTGACACGCAATCCAGAGTAAAACGATAATGCGACATCGTAATTTATTCAACAATTAAAATGTAAAAATAAGAGGTAAAAAACCCTATTAAATACATTTACCAAAATAAAACCAACCGTGCGATCATAATGAATGTACGACTGAGATTCACCGCGGCAAGCGCGGAATTGGGTTCAGTTATGTCAATGAAACTCTTATTCAAAGGCTCTGCAAGCCGAAACCCAAAAGTACGGATTTGCGGGTTGCAGGTTTACAAAAATGGAAGTGGGAAAAAGATTTTTGAAATCCGAAAACCGACCATGCAGCTGGCGGGTTTCGGGAACGTGAAATTGTGAGGAGGGATCGATAACCATTCCGAAAGCCAAAAAAATGACCATCCCGAAAGCCACATCCTGAAATTACGGGTTGCGGGCTTCGGGAAGACACACAAAATAAATGAAAAATCACAATCCCGAAAACCGAATGCCGCCGTTGCAGAGTTTGGGTTTCAGGGTGATTATTTCTTAATGTTATCAAAGGATGATTCCGTGATCCGCAGCTGTCAGGTTGCAGGTTTCGGAATTAGCAAAACCAAAACTCAAAAAAAAATAGCAACCTCGCAATCCGCACCTGTCAACTTGCGGGTTTCGGGATGATGATGACAGTCAACAAAATGCTCAAAATTTTAGCTTTGTTCACACTGAAACACTGTGGAAGAAATAATCAAACCCTTTGACAAAAGACCAAAGGCATGGGTGAAGAATTTATAGAGGTAAGACCAAAATCGAGTATTTTTAAGATAATTCACCCAAATACCTTTGCATTTATTACAATTGGGGTTCCCTTGCTTAAGTGAAGCATGGGATCTGTTGTGCCTTCAACAGGCCGACCCCATCAAGGTGGTCTAATAACCCATCAAGTATAATTTATGACACTTACAATATAAATGATGACACTTCCGTATAGAGGAATAATAACATCTCTATAGGAATACAATATACATATATGTGAAATACATTCTGAAGTTACAATTACATCAACACTCCCTCTTAACTAGGAAGGTATTTCTCGACACAGATCTGTTAGCACAAGTCTTCTTCTCTGGATCATCGTCACCAAATCATCATCATCGAATCATCGTCATCGTCACTGCTGCTGCTATCTCAATCAATATCCGATCTACTCGTCATAGGAAGTTCTACAGAGCCAGTCGTTTTTCATATTGGATGTAGGCCCACCACCTGCAGGTCTTCATCATCACTAGCCATATTGTGGAATCCTCAGGACTTATTACGTGTGTCACAATGCCTTGAAAGAGTATCCCAGGATCCTTTATGTGCCGAAGCACGACTGCAAGATTTCCCAGGTCCACTTACATGTGACTGTCACAAAACCTTAAAAGAGTGTCTAGCATAGAAAGAACTCTAAAGAGCATCTGAGGCCTTTTACGTGACTAGCGCAACCTGTCCGGATCTCCAGGACATATTACATGTGACCCCGACCACAAAACCTTAAAAGAGTGTCAATCAAGAACTCTAAAGAGCATCTAAGGCCTTTTACGTGACTAACACAACCTGTCCAGATCTACAGGACTTATTACATGTGGCCATGGCATTGCTTCGAAAGAGAATCCCAGGACTTATTACGGGCACACATCCCAACCTATCGGATCTCCCAGGTCTACTTATATGCCATAGGACAATGCCTCGAAAGAGCATCCCAGGATGTTACGAGCACACAACTCTACCTGTCGGATCTCCCAGGTCTACTTATATGTCCTCCCAAAGCAATGCCTCGAAATAGAATCCCATGACTTATTACGGGCACGCAGCCCAACCTATCAAATCTCCCAGGTCTACTTATATGCCCATCTGCACAACCTGTCCACGGCCACAGAGTATCAACCTGATACTCACCATACATCATCCTAATTTACATCATCACATGATCATCCCGATCATCATCACAGCATCATCCTGATACATATCATCTGGAGCAACATCCTGAAGCTCATCATCCTGATCATACAATGCATCCACCTGATGCATACCAAGTATATACCTAATACATATCATCATACATGATCTACCTGATCATACAATGTATCCACCTGATGCATATCATCATACATGATCTACCTGATCATACAATGTATCCACCTGATACATATCATTATACATGATCTACCTGATCACACAATGTATCTACCTAATACATATCATCATTCATGATCTACCTAATACATATATATACATGATCCACCTAATCATACAATGTATCCACCTGATACATATATAAATACATGATCCAACTGATAATATCAAGCATCCAACATGATGCATATACAAATGTATGATCCAACTGATCATATCAAACATCCAACATGATGCATATACATATACATGATCCAATTGATCATAACAAGCATCCAAAATGATGCATAAACATATGCATGATCCAACTGATCAAAGCATCTGACTGATGCATATACAAAGCAGTAACTGGAGCATCGTCCTGATGCTCATCACACATCGCTTACATCCACAACCATGGGAAGGATTCTCCTCTCGCCATGCTCGGAATGGCTCCTGCAAATGTGTCCATCACTTCTTCCATGAAGTGTCATTAATCTGGAGAACACCAAGCCTCCCTTTGAAGTACTCAAACTTCACTCTGGCTAGTGGTTTCATCAACACATCCGCAACTTGCTCATCCGTCGCAACATACATGAGCTTCACTACTCCTCTCTGCACCATATCCCTGATATAGTGATATTTGATCTCAATGTGTTTTGACCTATCATGTAACACTGGTTTCTCAGAAAGCTTCACACAACTCTGGTTGTCACAAAAGATACCAGTAGCATCCAATGGGAGATCAAATAACTTAGACAGTAGCTTCCGGAGCCATACTACCTCACAACTAACCGAACAAGCTGCATCATAATCTGCCTCGACTGTACTCAGTGCTACGTAGACTACTTCCTTCTAAACCAAGAGATCACACCTGATCCCATACTGAAGCAGCACCCAGAAGTGTTGTTCCTATCTGCAACACTGCTTGCCCAGTCTGAATCAACATAACCCTGCAGGTTGAACTTTTGATTCGCATCATACTTGAGCCCATAATCAACTGTACCCTTCAGGTACCTCAGAATATGCTTTACAGCAATGAGTTGAACACTCCTCGGATCTATCAGGAACTAGCTCAATGTGTTCACCGCAAAGCAAATATATGGTCTCGTGTTCATCAGGTACATCAAGGACCCAATCATCTGACGATACATAGTGACATCAACCTTCTCAGATGAAGCATCACATAGAAGCTTCAGGTTCAATGCCATAGGTGTGGCCATGGCTTTGTAGTCCATCATCCCATACCTTTTCAAGATGTCTACTGCATACTTCCCTTGTCCAAGGAAGATCCCATCTGTACTCTGCCACACCTCCATGCCTAGAAAATAGTGCATCATCCCCAAGTCCTTCATCTCGAACTCGGCAGCAAGCTTCCTCTTGGTGTCGGAAATCAACCCATCCTCACCTGTAACAAACAGGTCATCCACATACAAAAGTAGTATCACAGGATTTCCTTCCTCAACCTTGTAGTAAAGGTTGGAATCTGCTTTACTCTTGGTAAATCCCAAACTGGATAGAAAGATGTCTATCCTACCATACCAAGTCCTAGGAGCTTGATTCAATCCATACAAGGCGTTCTTCAACCTGCACACATATGACTCTCTATCATGTGTCTCAAAACCAAGGGGCTGCTCCACATACACTTCCTCTTCGACTACACCATTCAAGAAAGCTGTCTTGACATCCATCTGGTGTATCTTCCACTTCATCACTTGCTTTATATTTCTCTATGCTGCCATCTGCAGCATGCTCGAACCTATAGATACACTTGGAAGTCACAACAGACTTCCCTTCAGGTCTTGGGACCGCATCCCAAACATCATTCTTCATGATCGACTATTATTCCTCGATCATGGCATTCTTCCATTACTTCATCCCGAATCCTGGGAACTTTAGATTTCTTCAATAGATAGGTTTGTTGCTGGAACAAATGTTGTAGTCCTTCTTTTGTAGGTGATGGTATACGATCTTTCCTACAAGACAAGTTAAATTGCATGATTAGAAACATCTCATAGTTTTCAGAACAAATTCATACATAAAGAAATATGTCATACAGTCATGCAATTATTTTAGCCAATGCTTCAATACAACATTTATCCATATCCCGTAACTTTCTATATGCCTTTCAATCTCTACCAGAACATTGTTAAGAGTGTGCACAACTCTCAACATGTCAGCAAAGAGGTTTCATTCTAGATAAGTAGCAATGGAATGTTGTACAATGCCATAGGCCACTTACCCATTACATGCATATTAGTAGTATATTGTTCATTAGTGCAATTATTCTAATATGTATAATACACAACCTAAGTCTAGCAACATAGGTATATACATTATTGAACAATATTATTTAAACAATAAGAAATGAAAATTCAAATACTTATCTTTGTTTGTTGTTGGGTAGACTCCCTCTCAATCTTTGCTTCCTTGCAAGAACTACTGGAGTGTGCTCCCTTTTGATCTTTGCTTCCTGGATTACCTATCCTTGAACTTATATCCATCCTCGATCACTATGCATACTTACTAGTATCATCATTGTGTTATCCTCGAGGTCTCATACATACATTCATTAATATAATCTCAATACTATCAAAACACAATAATCTTAAAAATGTATAGTCATGATCATTTCAAACACAGATAATAAACATTAGTATTCAAGGTTTCAGGGAATACTTCTTTTACTCATGCATATTCTTTATTTGACCAAAGGACTTTTCTGGTTAGTCATATCATCAATCAAGGTAAGAGATATAATATGCATAAAACTTTGATTACTTACATTTCTAACTTCATGAATAATCATTATCAACCATACAACAATATAAGATCCTAACACAATGTATGATTCTAACTTGATATAGGAAAAATATACCTAGTTATCATATTTGCTAGTTATGTCTAGCAATGTCTTCTTATTCTCTTCAATGACTTGTGCTAGTAACCTGCATATCTCATAGGTTAAGCATTGTACCAAATTATACATACCTCGTAAGTAAAGCTTCTATGTGATCCATGACAATGGATGAATCTTTGTCTTCATGTCACCATGGTCATATGTTCTTGAACTAGAACATGATTTGTCTTTCTTGATGTACCTTTCACGTTAGCGGACAACATCAACCTCATACAACACCACAATGCATTAGTACAATCATAAGTGTCAAAACCCTAATCAATGAATATCTACATTCATAATTTTATTAAGGTGATATGACAAGTCTAAATTTAATCAAGATTGTACTAACCTTAATGAAGACAAACATACCATAAACTTAATCATGAACAGATTTCAAAACATACCTATAAGTCATACCTATCGAGATTGCTTGTAATCTTCTTATGTAAGGCCTTAGCCTCATCTCCCTCTGAAACAGGAACTTCTTCACTTATGCAAGTGACCAATCCATTCTCTTCTAGGATTAACCCAATCCACTTGAATTGCAGAAACTGGATCTGGAGCTCGATTAGGGTTTGTTAGAGAAACCCTAAAAATTCAAACTTTAAATTGCAAACATATGAAAGCATAGAAAGATGCGCCTTGATGAGCTGATCAACCTGGTATACTCAGAATTTGAAAACTGCAAAGTTTCACCCCTCAAAATGGTCTTTTAGATTTTCGGATTCACTAGGGAGGACCCTGAATTAGGGTTTGAGTTTCCCGGAGCTTCACCCAACCAAACAGTTTGATCCAAATCTCTAAACTTCAATTTTTCCAAGGAGCTTCCAGCTATGGTCACAGATTTCAAAATTTCCTATTTTTGCAGAAGCCCTAATTTTTCACTTTTCCGATCAAAGTCCCGAACTAGGGTTTGATCAAGCCCAACCTTCTACCCAACCAAAAAATTTGATATTGGTCTCTAAATTTCGATTTTGATGAGGAGCATCCATCCGTGGTCTCCGATTACAAAAATTCCAACTTTCTTCGAAACCCTAAATTCCTGTAGCCATGAATGGAGGTGCTCAAAATCCAATTCCGTTTTGACAGAAATATGCACCTGATTGTTTCTGGTGTAACTCAGAAATTTCGGATCTACAGGGTCTGAAATTTTTTCCTGTGGTATCCTGACATGTTATATTTCCAACCCCACAGGTCTGGCCTCAAATGGATTCTCTGAGATAGATTTATGCCAAGTGTCGCAACGTGACCTGTTTATGGGATAAAACAGGAGAGCAAACTTGTACGGAGTGCCACGTGTCACTGGTTCAATTTCAGCCTCTCAGAATCATACCTGTGAAAGTACAGTCCATGCCCTACCTGTCAAGTTTTACGAAATTTCATTTGGATCTTCCTAGCTCAAGTTGTGACATTTTTTCCTAGGTCACCTGTTTATGACTGAGATCTGGAAGAGGCAGCAACCCTTTATTGTACAGATCATAAATATGAAAGTACAACGAATTAGAGGCTCTCCTTTGAACACACAGTACATGGGGATCTTATCTTCAACCTGTACGATTTTCAAATCCTGAAACCGCGCCGAAATGAATTTATAGCGAACGTTCTATGATGACTGTTTTTTTTCTATATCAAGCCCTAGAGGAATAATAACATCTCTATAGGAATACAATATACATATATGTGAAATACATTCCGAAGTTACAATTACATCAACACATTATGCATACTCACTCTGATATGTAGTAGAACCCAACAATTGATTCATGTTTGAACATAAATAGGTTGAATGTTTGTGCATGGGTTACCACCTTCTGATTATATTCTTCTTATGTGACATGATTGATGGTTTTCTCCATGTTAATGTGTTCCTCTATTGTTTTGATGAATGTTCACACAACCCTTTCTTTTGTCTACAATATAATGCTATATTAATTGCTTTTCAATTTGAACATGTTACATGGACAAAGTTAATTTATTTTATTATTTCATTAGGTGAAGGTCTGAAAATGACAGGTCATTATTGATGTGCATCAATCTTTATTCCTGCAAATGAGGCTTCCAGTAATCAATAAACTTAGCATTTTACCCTTAAATCCTAATAAGAAGAATCAACATTTTAGAAAGATATAATCATTCCCCCTTAAATCGTAATCAATGAAATTTGCGTTTTACAATGCACATTGATCAAATGAAGTTCAATGCACATCAATTTTACATAAATCATAAACTTTATTTGCTCTATTAGAAGGTAAATTTTGAACTCAATCTACACCCTAGATATTGTTTTTCTAAAGGTGAGAAACCTTACAATATTGTGACAACAAATGACATCATTCATTCAAATCCACCTTGCGGTATTGTCCTCATATAAGTGCCTCACATATAAGGTCCTTATGGGCTATACCTAGCATCCCCATTTTAGGGTCCCCATATAAAACATGCCCCAAAGGGTTAGGTATGTTCACCCGTGTTCCATTGTAATTTTCTTTATACTATTTGATTAAAGTTCAGACAACTAATTCCTTTGGTTGCTACCTTGTGCAACGTGTTTAGACAACATATCATATCATGGGAACTTTGGATTGTTGTTCCCACATACATGTGGAATCAACATTAATAAAATCATTGTTTTAATCATGGGAACTTTGTATTGTTGTTCCCACACACGTGCATAATCAACATTTAAAACCAATTATTAATTTTATTGGTCTTGTCCATCTTGGTGACATTGGAAAATGCATAGTTTATACATTTCTTGCCACATCGACTGGATTCAAGATTGCTTCAACATTATTTGTAAATTTGTTTTTCTTGTATTTTATTTTCTCACTCTAGCTCATTTTTCTCCCTTTAGCATTGCTACCCATTGCATGTTTTCTGTATTTGGTAACTTTTAATAGATTTATGGTTTATAATTTTCGCTTTTATATTTCTGTTGGTGAACTTGTCAAAATACAAAGTCGCATGTACTTTTCAAAGTTTGATTGTATTTATTTTTTTCCACCCAGTGCGATTAGATCATATGAGAATGTGCTTGATGAAATTCACGTGACTCCTATTGGAAAAGCATATGTTTGTTTCATTGGCAGTAGGGTTGTCTATGTTGTGGTTTTTATTCAATTCTATCATAGTTTAGAAACTCTCTCTCAGGCCACTCAAGTTCTATTGTTGGCATTACAATTGTCTACATTATGTTTTTGATTAATTCTGTCATAGTCGAGCTACTATTGCTTGAGCCACTCAATCGGCTAGTGTAGTTATTTGATTACTATACAAACACCAAAAGATGGTATGTTTCTCCATGTTTCCTTGTTTCTTGCTTTCCCTTTTATGGAGTGTTTTCTCTTCCCTTTTATTATTTCTTTACAGTTATTTAGAATTAAAAGAATGCCATCTGAATTTTATTGCAATTAATTGTTCAATACTCTTTATTTATTTTGTTAACTTTTGCATTACTGTGTATGTTCATAAACCTTTATATTTAAGTTAAGTGCTTCTAGGGCATGGCATAGGTTGTATTTTTTTATTCTGGTGGCTTAATTCTAATCAAATTAAAACATGAAACAATTAAATTTATTCAACCTTTGGATATTGTATTAAAAATTTAGTTCCGCCTTGCATATCTTAAACATCTTGTTCAAATTATTCTTTCTCTTTGACAAGATGACCATTGTTTCAAACAAGCATTGGAAGTCAAGAACCCAAAACACAGGTTAAAAAAAGGTTTGGATTGTTGTAAAAATAAAACAAAATGTGTGGTTGGATATGTGATTGGAGAGGATCAAGGCCGAACGATGGTGATCAAGAGGTTAAGAAGAAGCACCATGGAGGTTTTGGTGCTTAACAACCCCATATATCCATTGATGGCACAAAAATAATCTATTTTCTCAACTCTATGTGGGTTTTAAATGTTTTCAAGTGAATAACTAATGAATCGTTCCAAATGTTGGGCTTGAATCCAAAATATGCTCACCTGGATTGGATGATTTTGCAAGTTCTCCCAATTCCCCCTCCTCCTATTAGACCTTCTATTTTAATGGACACTGCACGTACAATCCTAACTTCCCAAATTTTCTCTATCCATGTCACTCTTTAGTGGCATGTTTTTTACAAGAATAACACAACAAGACACTTATTAAAATCACACACTTAATCAATTGACCCTCTAAGGATGAAACCTTGTAGATTTCACATATCATGACATGAATTTTGTGCAATAAATTATCTTTGGTTGGTCTATTGCACTTGTCGTCCTTTATTGCGATAACAACATTTGGGCCTCCTTTTGTACGTTTGTCTATATATACTGTGGTAACAATGGAATCATTGGAATTGCTTAGATGATAGAAAAGAACAACCTTCTAAGTTTTCAAAGGGATGGATCTTAGCCACATTTTTCTTCATAGCAAAATTCAATGGGATTTTGCTTCTACGGTGGGTTATAGCTATCTATATTTGATTTAGTTCCTAGATGCATCTAATGTGGTAAACTTGTTATTCAGTTCCCAATTCCCAATTGCATATAGTTTTATATTGAGTTACAACATAGATGTGTAAACCCTATTCTATGTAATAATGATGCTACCTGTATTGAATATGAATGGAATGATTCCCCCATTTCAAAATTTGTTTATTTTTATTATGCTATATTCTGATGATGTCTTCTTCGTTGTGAGGGATACTTTCATTGCTATTTCTACTTATGTATTGTAATGGATTGTTTCATCTATGGTATATTTTGATTAATTAGGTATCTATGGTATCTAAGTCCAATGGTGAATGTAATGAATGGGTACACTATTAATTAGGTGATGGAGAAATATATAGTTGCTATTGTTACTTGTTAGCTTTTTTCTATAAACCTTAAGTCTTGTTACGACATCTCAGGCGAGACCTTTCATATTTCCAAGGATTGATATGGTGATTTTAGCAACAAAATATTTGGTGGGTAACCCTATGGACATCAATATGCTAATTTGATCCAACAAATGGTTCTATTCTTGAAACATCAATGAAAATTGGGAAATTGTGAAAAAATGACAATGAGTCTCACAAGGAGGATCTTTATGACTAATTTGACAAAAAGATAAATCACTTTGAAAGATAGAAAGCTCATATCACTGGATGAACACCACACGATTGCAAAGAATAGAAACTATTCACCAACCTTTATGAGATATTTTGCATCATTAGATTATTTAAGTGGATACAAAGACTTAAGGAGAACCCCAAATATTGATAGTGGAGAAAAGGAATATTTGTAACTTGGAATGTTCAAAACGTTTTTGCATTGCCGTGTTGTAATCACACTACAACAAGAACTGTATATTTTGGGGTTAAAAATACATTGGAGGCCTATGCTATAGAATTTAAAGTGGATTAGTGTATACCATATTGGATTAAGGCAAGGGATGTCAATACGAATTATTCCACACAAAAAAAAAAATCCAAAGTAGCATTCAACACATGACAAAATTTGGTTGTGTGACAATTTATCAAACATAATGAAATGAAAAAAAATAATTCTTCCATAATATATACGCTTAGACTTATAAAGAAACCACTTGGGATGTTTTTTTCATAGCCTTGGTCTTCCCTAAGTTAGTAGATGAAGACATGAATGAAAACCTATCAAGTCCAATTAAAATGGGGGAACTAAACCAAATTCTCGATATTCTTCAAAAAGAAAATAGCTTAAGCCCATATGGGTTCCCTGATGGAGTCCTTCAAATGGTCCATTGATATTACAAGTGAGGACATCGTTAAGGTCATTTACGAATCTAGGTAAAACTATAAAATACTACAAGCATTCAACTTAGTGTTCATCATTACAATACCAAGAGAAATTTATCCCACATATTTTTATTATTACATATAGACATCACTTTGTAATATACAAGAGCAATGTTCAAACAATCTCAACAAATACTTAATGCCCATATTGTTTGGAGTCATATCTAAATAACAAATTGGTTTTATAGAAGGAATAAATACGCAAGATGCAATTGGTATGACTCAAGAGGTCATGCAGTTAGTTTATAAAATGGTTTACAACAAAACCTTCAAAACCAAAGTAGACTTATCCAAATATTTTCATAGAATTAGTTGAATCTATCTTCATCTAATCTTGATGCAAGTTGGATTCTCTCCCTCCCATATTAATTGGATAGAATTATGTTATAATTTTTCTTGATATGCATTTATGATAAATTGATAAACTGTTGAGTATTTCTAGCCCTCCATAGGATCAAGGTAGGGATGCCCCCCTAACCCCCCTCCTCTTCCTTTTGGTTGTAAAATTTATAAGCCAATTGATACACAATAGACTTACATCAAGGACCATAAGGAGCATAAAAGTGGTATAAAGGGACAAAACATCACATATAATGTTCTCAAATGACTTGCTATTGTTTGGTAATGGTTTTGTGATAGAGACTCAAGAATATGGGAGTGTACTTAATCTTTTCTGCAATGCAATCAACCTGTAAATAATTTGAGGAAACCCTCCATCCACTTCAACAAAGATAATCAATAGCAAAGAGGGATGATATTGGGATATCTACCATTCATGATTTAAACATTTTGAGGATAGCCTAATGTACCTAGGATTCTATTTGAATCCAAATAACTACAAGAACATAGATTGGCCTTGTAATTTGAACAAAATCCAAGTGAGAATCTCCCTTTGGACTGATTGTTGGATATCAATGATAGGCATAGTTTTTCTCATTAAATAACATATTAAATGTGATACTTGTATTTTGGCTCTCACTTGCAAGTACCCACAAAATAATCATCAATGGAATTAGGAAAATCATATTGAAGTATCCATGGAGAGAAAATCAAGATTATCTCAGTATCCCAATAATCAATTGGGAGGAGGTGGCAAACAAGTATTCACAAAATAATCCTTAATGGATTAAGGAAAATCATATTGAAGCTTCCATAGAGATAAAAACATGAGCATCTAAATATCCCTATAATCAATTGGGAAGAGGTTGCAAATCCTAAGGATAATGGAGGTTGGGGCATCAAACATATTTACATATTCTCAAGAGCACTGGTGGTGAAGACGGGATGTAATATCTTTTCAATCAATGACTTTGGAGACACATCATCTATAATAAGTATATATAACCCAAGAAAATCAAGGAATGGGTGTGATACCCCAGCAAGTGGGGAGAGGCTTGAATTTCTAGAAGGACATCATAGATTCATTCAACATTATACAAGTGTTCCCACGAAGATGGGTAACACTTTTTGGCAATGCACATAAAAATATTGCAAAAAATAGGAGCTTAGTCGAGGTTTGGTTAAGCCCTTAATTGAGCCTTGGATATCGATTGAAGGTTATCTAAACTGTCGATCAAGGTAATATGCAAAGGAAAAATATGTAGAAAGTATCTCAATCGATCGAGCTATTACCGACGAAAATATGCAAAAAATGAACATGTAGAAAGTAGCTCAATTGAGCTATTTTCTTAACTGCATCTAAACCCTTGATCGAGTTATTTGAAAAATAACTCAAAACCTCGTTCAATGATTTTGAAGATCTCGATCAAGCTAATAGCTTGATCAAGGGATTCAAAAACATGCCTCTAACCTATTTTTGTGTAGATTTAATTTTACTAGGCTCTTTGAAAGACATAAATCCTATCATTAATTGCACCTTAGGTGTCAGACTTGATGCTGATGGATTTATCAACGGATCATCTATCCATTGGAATATAATTTATGCATTTTTGAGTTCATATGATAGTTTTTATTTTCTTTTAAAACTTTCACTTAAAACCATGTCTACAACTTCGAAGTAACTCAAAGAAAAATCAATAACATAAAAAGTACACCACCAAAAAATTTAAAAAAATATATACGCCCCACATCAACACGTCTTCTTCAAAAGGGTATTTCTTGTTTTTCAATTTTTGTATGCAATAAACAAAAATTTACATGCACACAACTATGTAGAAAATGCGATTCAAATATTCATTGGTCAGTTTCAAAAATTAATAAAAAAATATAATTTTCCAGAATAAATTAAAAATATATATATATGTACACCCCAATGCATTATGTGTGGATTATGTTCATATATTTTTTTTCTAAAAATTATGCATTTAGCATTAAATTATTTTATGTGCACACATGCCACTTGTTAACTTTTCCTGAAATTTGCAAGGACAAACAATTCATTAAATCCAATTTTGACACATGAAATGATACTAGTATTTTTTTTAAATATCATTGGAAAGGCAACATAATTCCATACAATTTGTTTTTTATTGCATGTTGAAATTCACAAGGCATAGATGAGTTTCAAGGGCTTCGATTTAATAAATGAGTAAAATATAAAATTTTCACCATAACTTGTGTCAATTTTCGTTTGGTTTTGAAAGGATGAATGGATAAGGATGGAAAAAGCCTACAAAATGTCGTGTGGTGCTAAGGGACTTGTTTGGTCTATAGGGAATGTTGTGACAATTGATTAACATGAATGGTGTAATAATGATGGATAGCTTGGGAAGTGAAGGTTTCCTTCCCTCTCCTTTCCATTAATAGCCATGTGGTGGCCTATTACCTTGTCAATTAGGTGAAACAATCATGGTTGGTGTTGTTGGTGTAACAATCCAACTAACCCTAACCCTCTATTGACCTTATTTGTCACGTAAACCCTAAACCTCTATTGACACAATTGATGGTTAACACATCGAATCTTTTTTCTTAAAATCTATGAACTTTCATTGTAACTTCGATGAACATGTGACGAATGTCATCGCTTTTGTTACAACATGTTTGTCAAAGGATAGTATTTGCATTGGAACTCTAACGAATCTATGATGAAAACATTTTCCACTGTTACATCACGTTTGGAACTCCAACGAATATGTGATGAAAACTTTTGTCGCTATTACAACACATTCATCAGAAAATATTATATTGTGTCAAAAGTTTGATGGACCTACAATGGAAGTTTTGGTAGAAATTCCGGCAAGATGGAAGGATGTGCATTGATTGTGTCTCGGTAGTGCAATGATATCTCATCGGGTTACGACAAAATTCCCAAGAAGTTTTTCATCGATATTTGAGTCAGTTTGTTGAAGTAATGATGATATTTATGTTGTTGAAATTACGATGGAATTCTTGCATTGTCAGAGTTGTGGCGGGATTTGGGAATTGACAGGCTCGACACATGAAAGTTAATAATTGTCAAACTCACAAAAGAAACATAGTGGAGTCGTAAGTCCGATGAAAAGATGATATAGATTTTGTGGAATGATCAACTTGAGTTTGTCGAAATTTTTTCAATAAAATGTTGAAACTTTAACCAAATGAAATACTGTTGGTTTTAGAGATCATCTCGTCTTGTGTATTGGATACATTGTAAAACAAGTTTTCCCCCTTGAAGAGGATCACTATTCATTGACTCTTTATCATTCTCAAGGTGTGAAGCTGCTTTCTTTTTCTTGTTATGCTAATTGCATAATTTGGTATATAGCAAGTTAGGGTTTTGACTATTGAGAATCTATTAAGAATCTAGGAGGCTATGGGATGTTTTGTTGAGTATTGTTGTATTTAGAGCTTTTCTAAGCGAAAGGTCACCCTAGATTAAGAGGTAAGTGAAAATTCATCGATTTCTTCTTATTATCATAATACAAGGGTATATTTCACATATTTCATCTTATTTGTCTGTTGTATATGGTTTTATGCATTTGTATCTTTGTATACTGTCACATACCCAAAATCTGAACATTTTATGTTGTGAGAAAAACATTATGTTATAAGTTATTGTAAAGTTTTTATGATTATTGACCAAGTGGGGTCAAGGATGACTGTAATTAAATACTCTAATATTTTTATTATTAATAAATAAAAGAGGAGACTAATATCCAAAGGAGACTATTAAAGAGTGTTCACTGACGCGCTAGGAGGAATTAACTGGGGTGGAGACAAAACCGACACTTGGAAGCATCATCATTCACTTCTAGTTGTTGCAGGGGGGAACTTCCTTGTACTTATGGTAATGTTCCCCAATAAAGTGGAACAGAGCAGGTGGCTCAATAATTATGAAACTGACCAAAGACCTAGGCACTCTATTACACCCATCGAATTGAGCAGGTGGCTCACCAAGTTTTTCCTCATGACAATTCTGAGGACAGAAAAATAGAATGCACAAGAGATTCAATAAGGGTAAGTCTAGGGAGTGGATGATTGAATTAAGTCTGCATAACTGAGCTAGTACTGCTAAGTGCAGAGTTCAATATTGTTTAATGCAGAAGACATACTACTGAGTATAGAAAACATTGTTGCTGAGTTGCAGAAGGATAATACTTGCCTCCACACAGTATCTTCTTCCTGGTGGTTCAGTTAAAAGGCTCGGGGGTCCTAAGAAAAGTGACATTGGATATCTTTAGGAGAAGGTTGGGTCTAATGGGATCCTTTGGGCATTTGTCCCCCTCTACAGTTATCAGGTTCTTCATTCCTTCAGTTATTTAATTCTATTTTGTTAACCTGTATTCTGAAATTTACTCTCTACTGAATGCTAGATTAGAAATATTGAACTGTTTGTTTATTTCTGAATGAATGAATAAATGATTGAACATAAATTATTCTCTGTATTTTTCCACTCACATATAGTGACATACTCTAGTACAGAGAGATGAGTTTAAATAGATAGATTTCACTGATTTCATTTGATAGTTTGAATAATGTTGATTAGGACAATGATATTCTACTTGAAATCAGATTTAGACATAATAGAAAATGTATACCGATTTACAATTCATGTTCCTTCTACGTTTCATAATGAATACAATGTTTAGATTAAATAATAATTTGTTTTACACTATGTTGGAAAGTCCCAATTGTTCCACAGTCGATATGGATGCTAAGTGGATAATTATAGAAGTAGAATATATTAGTAATAGTATTTATATAAACTATTAATCTATTATAAATTTAAGTATGGACATATAACATCTCGACACTTTATTAACAAAGAAATCTTACTCTGTGTATTTTATTTAAACTAAAATCTAGATTTTCCAAAACATATTATAATATATCCAAAACAGAACTAAAACTTCATAATCATCTATTATAAAAACTCAATAGATGCTTAGAAATCTCTGACAGTCGAAATAAAAATCTTACAGTTCCAAAATTGTTTCCACATAAGCAAATAAGAAGTTTTAATCGTGACTTAGGATTATTCTCAGAAAATCAAATTTAAATATACAAGCTCAGGGCTTTGCCCAACATCACCTAAATAACAAATTCCATCAATTGCATTTAAGACCCATTATTATCAAGTACAATAGAATCATAAATTAATTCGTAATACAAACAGAGTTAAATGATCCAAACACATTATGGAAATTATAACGAATTCCATAAGTATTCAAAATACTATTAAAGTAGTAATATAAACTCAACACATGAATAGTACAAGAACAGCGTCATCGTAGATAAACATTGGAAGTAAATCCATAATTTTTTTAATTATCCGGACTAGAAACTAATTTTAAGGTTATCTCAAATATCCAAATCAGAGCATATAGAGCTTCGGGGCTATGCCCAGATATTTCCTTAACCTACAGAATGCTTATCATTTTAAAACATAAAATGAAACGATTTTTATAGGCATCAAAATTTTGTAACAGGGTTTACGGTTTCAAACCAAAACACAAATAAATACAAGCACATTGTACACTAATGAAAAAACTACGAATTAGGGCTTGGATGAATTCCAAATTCCATAAATCACGACAAGCTCATAACCAGAGGAAGCCAATTAACTAAAAAGAAAATATTATTTCAAAACAGAGTAACCTAAAGAACTGTGGAGTTAGGGCTTATGCCCGAAAACAGAAGTTAAACTAATAGCAAATAACACATAGATTATCAAGTCCTCTAAACCCTGTGCTTAACCCCATTTTACATTATTCAAACAAAAACATTATACGCATTTGCACATAGAGGTAGGGTTTTAAACCCAGAAATTCACATACATTATCACAACTGATATACCAAGCAAAACATACATTTTAAAGGGTAAACAGAATTGTATATTCATTCAATTCATTTAAATTACAAAGAGCCGTGGCTAAGGGTTATAAACCCTCTATTTGTGGCCACTGAGCCAACCAGCACAAATATATAAACTTGAAACAAATGAAAGTATGCAACAACGAGTTGGTGGAGCGAAATTTAGGATCGGCCACAGTGTCAACACATCACCATAACACTTCGAGTAAGAATAGAGTCATGTATAGGAAGTCCAGGGAACTGCCTGAAGCTTACTAGGACTGCGTGCCACCCCTTTAAGGAGAATACCCCATCACTTCACGGCCACGAAGCTCAATCGAAGAGCAACCTTGGCACTCATCAAACGAAGCAAACCCAAAATTTCAGCGGTTAGTTCCAGCATAAAACGAATAAGATACAAACTATAAACTAACTATTTCAACCCAGTTTATGAGCTTACCTTTAAACACAGTTGAATTCAAATTCTTCAGCACCAATCCATGATCAAAACCCTGGCATGATGGTTCCAACCAAACCCTCACTATCTGAAAGCCTGTCTGACTCAATGCCGAGCAAACAATGAAAATAAAAGTGAAATGGGCTAAAACAAAAGTTATTGTTTTCATGACGAGGGTTTTGTCAAAACCCTAAAAGCTTCATGTGATATTGCCACGATGGATAAGCCAACAAGGCTTTCCACTACGCTTTAAAATTTCACCCACAGGCTATAGTGAAACTTGTCAAGTATTCCAAAACACAATTACCACTTTTAACATTTAAACTATATGGATCGAGCACATTCAAAGCCATATTCTATAGATTAGTGTCGGTGGAATTAATAAATTCATAATATCACTATGGTATAGTTATTAGGTTTCCAAAACTCAACATGCACATATGCATTAGGGAAGGGACATAATATAAATCATATTATATACATGCCACCCTTAATACCCATTATTTTCATATGCCATAATATAAATGCTCATTTCCCAAACTGTAGATATGAGTATTGTTTTGGATTCATAGACGTAATGAAAAAAATAAAATTATGTTTATACCCCAAGTCCAATTAAAGAAATTGTGTGCATGACCAGAATGTTAATTTCGAGCCTCGGTGCCACATAGTCCAAATAATGATCGTTCTATTCATCTTGATCTCCAACCTTGAGCGACTAAAAATGAAAACTCTTACCTACGAACCTGGAATAGGAATAGTAAGAGTGTTAGCTATTTGATAGCTAAGTAAGCCTCGGGTCACCCATAGGACCCCTTCCGTAAAAGAACAATAAACAGTCAGCATTCATAATCATAACTAGAAGAGTTGTACATATCAAATTGAGAAGTTGACATATATTAATTAAAACAAGCTTTCTGAAAGTAAATATTAAGATGCATTAATTAGGACATGACATAAATCGCTTCATCAATAATTACGACAAGATAACATATACAGATTGTCGTTACGACACAATAATTACCTTGAGGATTGTGTTTCAAATAAACATGTGCAGACACTATAAGTTTAGTTCATTGATGTTAAAGAGTTAAATGTCTTCTAACATACTCCAATATAGTACATTTTAGTATTTATTAATACATAGACAAATTTAAATTTTTATGAATTTTTGGAGGTGTTACATGTGGTGTCAGAGCGCAAGTTCAAACTCTAGGCCTGAAAGTGGCTCAACTCACGCAATTGAAATCAAAATAGAAAATACAATTATTGATTTATGTCTAAATTGTTTTCTGTTCAGCACATTTTAAATTTAGATTGCAGGTATGGAAGGACCAGAAGAATCAACTGAGGACAGATCCCTTCATAATGAAAAAAAATAATAATGAGCATGATCATACTAATGAATAAAATATCTATGTTGAATTAAATGATAATTCGTCAGAATTACTTAGAAGAGCTAGAGATTTAAAAAATGAAATAAAAACTATTAAGGAAGAGAATGAACAAATTTTAAAGGCACAAGAAGAACTGAATCAAATATTACTCGATAAATTCCATAATAACAAAAAAGATAAAAGAACATAGATAAATTCTAAATCCGGAACCATGTCCTACCAATGTAAGGGTAAGAAACTAAAACTTTTTTATTATGAAAGTAGCTCTTCTTCCAAAATTAATGTAAAAACACGCAGGAAGAAGCACAAGTATTCCAGCGACAATAGTGAAAGTCATCACTATACTAAAAGGAAGAAGTACAAACCATACAAAGAGATTTCAGGGGAATTTAAGAAGATTAAGCCACCAAATTTTAATGGAGAAACAGAAAAAGGAGATTAAGTTGAAGCATGGTTGTCCGGTATGAATAAATATTTTCAAATTTACAACTACTCAAGCCAGTTCAAAACTAAAATGGCAATTTATAATCTGACTGGGAAGGCCGACCAAAGATAATTTTAAGGAGCCATACTTATTAAAAAGTGTATGAACCTTGGCGAATCTTACCAATTCCTAAAATGTCAACTATAAAATATTTGGCGATACGTTTTCTAAAATTATTTCAATTTATAAGGATTTTATATAGTTTATATAATATTTTGGGGATTTTTAGAGTGAAAAACGTTTACCCCATCAAAATTGAGCGAAATGGGGCTTCAAAAAACGCAAATTGACGAATCTTTTTTTGGAAAAAAACATGAAAAAATAGCCCATGGGCTAAATTTAGCCCCTAAAATTATCCTTGAGGCCGACATCTTGTGGCAAGATCTAAAACGTGTAAAAGGCATAAAAGAGAAACACTTAAATTGGAGTATTTTTAAAAAGTATTTTCAAAATAAATTTCCATCAGAACAGTATTATGAGAAACAGGCTAAGGAATTCTACGATTTAAAATTGGGTTCAATGAATATGAAGGAATTTAGCAGCAAGTTTATAAGTCTGTTGAGATACTTACATTACTAATGAAAACCCCAAGGTACAGATATTTTTGAGTTGCCTACCTTTGTCATATAAAGGACAGAATTGAGTATGACGATCCTAAGACTCTTGAAGAGGCCATGAGAAAGGAAAATATATGTTATGAACAGAACATAGAAAGGGAAAGTATACCAAGCTGGAAGGCTAAAAGGCCCAATAATTTTGAACAAAGAAAGAAGAATTTTACATTTAATAGAAATTTTGGAAATAATAACTCTCGTAACTTTCCTAACAGAAAATTTCAAGGAAATAATTCAAGAGGCAATGTACAACAAAATTTTACAGCTACAAGAAACAGAGATCTGCCTAATAATTATGCTAAAAATAACGAACAAAAGGAACCTGTTAAATGTTGGGAATGTCAAGGACCGTATTATGCAAACAACTGTCCTAACAGGAAAATGAACGTCAACAACATGCATACATTGCAAGAGGAAGTAATCGTTGGTGACTTAGCGAGGGAAATGCCTAGGATCAATGCAACCTTGGAAAACAGACAGGATGATCATCAAACTTCAATGGTTGAAGTAGAAGGTATGTTGAAAGATAAACCCATTTCTATTTTAATTGATCCACGATCTAGCTTAAGTTATGTATCTCCTAGAATAGTAGAAAAATGTAAATTGCAAGTGGAAAAGTTTGAAAGGTCTTGGCTGGTTCAACTAGATACAGGGAACAAACTAAAGGTAATTGATTTTGTTAAAGATTGTGATTTGCTTATGAATTAGTTTAGAACACAAGTAAAGTTGAATGTATTACCATTAGGATCTTATGATGTCTTAACGGAATGGATTGGTTGGAAAAGCATAGAGTAGTTCTGAATTGTTTTGAAAAGAATTTTACATGCCTGAATGATAAATGTGAAACGGTAATAGTAAAAGGAATCCCTAGAAAAACTTCATTTAGACAGATTTTTGCTTTGCAAGTGAAAAAGGATGTAAGAAAAGGATGTAAAATGTTTGTTGTAAATGTGATTAATGATAAACACACAACTGATAAAGATAAGTTAAAATTGGAGGACATCCCAATCCTAAGAGACTTTTCAGGTGTATTCTCGGAAGAAATTCCAGGATTACCTCTGAAAAGAGAATTGGACTTCACCATTGAGCTAATATTGGGTGCGGTACCAAACTCAAAAGCTCCTTACCGGATGAACATCCTAGAGATTAACGAATTAAAATCACAGTTAAAAGAATTAATTGATAAAAATTACATAAGACCAAGTGTGTCACCTTAGGGAGCACCTGTCATCTGCGTTAAAAAGAAATACAGTACCTTGCGTTTATGCATAGACTATCGTCAATTAAATAAAATGACGATTAAAAATAGATATCCTTTGCCCCGCATAGATGATCTGTATGATCAAGTACGTGGAGCGACGATATTTTCGAAAATAGACTTGAGATCTGGATATCATCAAGTCAGAATTAAAGACGAAGACATCTTTAAAACTTCTTTTAGAACCCGTTACGGGCATTACGAATTCGTAGTTATGCCTTTTGGGCTAACTAATGCTCCAACAGTTTTCATGTGTCTAATGAATACTGTTTTACATAAGTATTTGGATAAATTTGTAGTGGTATTCATTGATGACATCTTAATTTATTCAAAGACTAAGGAAGAACATGACGAACACTCAAATATAATTTTACAAGTATTAAGAGAACATCAACTGTACGCTAAATTGAGCAAGTATGAATTTTTCAAAGATAAATACAGTATTTAGGTCATGTGATATCCAAGGATGGAATCGAAGTTGACCCTGATAAAGTAAGAGCAATTAATGAATGGCCTGTCCCTAAGGATGTAACCGGTGTACGGTCATTCATTGGAATCACAGGTTACTATCGAAAATTTATTGAAGGATTCTCAAGAATCGCAAATCCCATAACCTCCTTACAAAAAAAGGGAAAAAAATTTGTTTGGGATCAAAAGTGTGAAGAAAGTTTTAAGAAATTGAAAGAATTATTAACTACTACACCTATTTTACAAATTGCAGATCCAAACAAGGACTTTGTTGTATGCATTGATGCATGCAACAACGGCCTTGACGGAGTCTTAACACAAGAAGGTCACGTAATAGCGTATGAGTCAAGAAAACTAAAAATCCATGAAAAGAACTACACTACCTATGATTTAGAGTTGGTTTCCGTGATACATGCTTTAAGATGTGGCGTCATCATCTAATCAAAAGGAAGTTCTCTTTAATGACAGATAATAAAGGTCTAAAATATTTGTTGTATCAACCAAATCTGAACGCAAGGCAAGCTAGGTGGTTAGCTTTCCTTAGCGAATATGATTTCGAGATTCAGCACATAAAAGGTAAAGAAAATAAAGCAGTTGATGCCTTGAGCAGAAATGCAAAATTAAATTTTATGGCAGCAATCAACACTTATAAAACAGATTTAGAAAATCAGCTTGAAGAAAGAATAAAATTGGATGAAAATTATCAGAAATTACAGCAAAAAGTTGTTGATTCAAATAAATCTGAAAATTTAATAACAGATTACAGTCTGAATGAAAAAGGTTTAATGCTGTATAAAAATCGACTGTATGTACTTAATGTACCTGAAGTTAAGTTACTGATTTTAAATGAGATACATAAAACTCCTTATTCGGGTCATCCTGATTACCAAACGATGATAACAATGTTAAGAAAAGATTACTTTTGGCCAAATATGAAGAATGAGGTGGCTGAATGCATAGCTAGGTGCTTTGAATGTCAGCAAGTTAAAGCTGAGCATCAACACCCAGCTGGATTATTACAGCCATTGCCAATTCCATATTGGAAGTGGGAAATAATCAGCATTGATTTTATAACTGGTTTACCTAAAAATTAGAAACATAATGATTCTATAATAGTAGTTGTAGATAAGCTTAGTAAAGCAACCCATTCCATACCTATTAAAACAACTTACAAGGATGCTAAAATTGTTGAAATTTTTATGAAACAAGTTTTTCGTTTGCATGGAATTCCTAAAGTCATAATTTCTAATAGAGACTCTAAGTTTACGGGAAATTTATGGAAGTCTTTGTTTAAAGGTTTGGATACTACATTAAATTTCAGTACATCTTTTCATCCGCAAACTAACAGACAAACAGAAAGAGTAAATCAGATTCTTGAAGATATGTTGAGAATTGTATGTTAGAGATCAACCAAGTAAATGGGAGGATTATCTACACTTGGTTGAATTCGCTTATAATAATCATTATCAAGTTTCAGCTAAACTTAGTCCATTTGAAATTCTGTATGGTAGAAAGTGTAATACTCTTATTTCATGGAGTAATCCGGTTGATAGACTGATGTTAGGACTTGGATTGTTAAAATAGATGGAACTAACAGTGAAACAGGTACAAGGCATCATGAAAATTGCACAAGATAGACAGAAGAGGCATGCAAATCTCAAAAGAACTCAGAAAGAGTTTCAAGTTGGTGATCATGTTTTCATCAAGGTAAAACCCAAAAAGAGCTCCTTAAAGTTAGGAAGTTGTTCTAAACTAGCACCAAGGTAATTGTGGACCTTTGAAATATTGTCAAGGGTTGGACCAGTGGAATACCAATTGGCTTTACCACCGAATCTTAAAGTACATAATGTCTTTCACATTTCTATTTTGAAAAAGTATGTACATGATGTTACTCATGTGATAAATTGGAATGATGTACAGGTAGAACCCAAATGATATATCCGGGGAACTGGATTGTATCCTCGACAAGAGGGAAATTTTACTTCGGAATCGTGCCATTGTATAGGTAAAGGTGCAATGGAAGCACCTTAGTCCAGATGAAGCAACCTGGGAATTGGAGAGTAATATGCGGGTGGCATATCCAATTCTGTTCCAGGAAGGCTCAGAGGATGATGAATAAAGCAACATCGAGGTTGATGTTGAACTTAAGAGGGGGTGTATGTCACATACCCAAAATCTGAACATTTTATGTTGTGAGAAAAACATTATGTTATAAGTTATTGTAAAGTTTTTATGATTATTGACCAAGTGAAGTCAAGGATGACTGTAATTAAATACTCTAATATTTTTATTATTAATAAATAAAAGATGAGACAATCATCCAAAGGAGACTATTAAAGAGTGTTCACTGGCCCAATAGGAGTAATGAACTGGGGTGGAGAGAAAACCGACACTTGGAAGCATCAGCATTCACTTCTAGCTGTTGAAGGGGGAAACTTCCCTATATTTATGGTCATGCTCCCCAAGAAAGTGGAACAAAGCAGGTGGCTCAATAATTATGAAACTGACCAAAGACCTAGGCACTCTATTACACCGATCGAATTGAGTTGGTGGCTCACCAAGTTTTTCCATGTGACAATTTTGAGAACAGAAAAATAGAATGCACAAGAGATTCGATGAGGGGAAGGCTAGGGAGTGGATGATTGAATTAAGTCTGCATGAGCTAGTACTGCTAAGTGTAGAGTTCAATATTACTTAATGCAGAAGACATACTAGTGAGTACAGAAAACATTACTGTTGAGTTGCAAAAGGATAATACTTGCCTCCACACAGTATCTTCTTCCTGGTGGTTCAGTGAACAGGATCGGGGGTCCTAAGGAAAGTGACATCGGCTGTCTTCAGGAGAAGGTTGGGTGGAACGTGATCCTTTGGTTGTTTTTCCCCCTCTACAGTTATAAGGTTCTTCATTGCTTTGGTTATTTAATTCTATTTTGTTAACCTGTATTCTGAAATTTACTCTCTATTGAACTGCTAGATTAGAAATACTAAAGCATTTGTTAATTTATGAATGAATGAATAAATGATTGAACATAAATTCTTCTCTGTATTTTTTCAATCACATATAGTGACGTACTCTAGTATAGAGAGATGAGTTTAGGTAGATAGATTTCACTGATTTCATTTGATAGTTTGAATAATGCTGATTAGGACAATGATATTCTGCTTGAAATAAGATTTAGACATAATAGAAAATGTATATTGATTTACAGTTCATTCCTTCTACGTTTCTAAATGAATGCAATGTTTAGATTAAATAATAATTTGTTTTACACTATGCTGGAAAGTCCCAATTGTTCCACAATCGATATGGATGCTAAGTAGATAATTATAGAAGTAGATTATATCAGTAATATTATTTATATAAACTATTAATCTATTATAAATTTAAGTATGGACATATAACATCTCTACACTTTATTAACAGAGTAATCTTACTCTGTTTTTTTTATTTAAACTAACATCTAGATTTTCCAGAACATATTATAATATATCCAAAGCAGAACTAAAACTTCATAATCATCTATTATAAAAACTCAATAGATGCTTAGAAATATCTTAACGTCGAAATAAAAATCTTACAGTTCCAAAATTGTTTCCACATAAGAAAATAAGAAGTTTTGATCATGATTTAGGATTATTCTCATAAAATCAAATTTAAATATACAAGCTCGAGGCTTTGCCTAGCATCACCTAAATAAAAAATTCCATCAGTTGAATTTAAGACCCATTATTATAAAGTACAATAGCATCATAAATTAATTCATAATACAAACAGATTTAAATAAGCCAAACACATTCTGGAAATTATAACGAGTTCCATAAGTATTCAAAATACTATTAAAGTATTAATATAAACTCAACACATGAATAGTACAAGAACAAGGTCATCGTAGATAAACATTTGAAGTAAATCCATATTCTTTTTAATTATCTGGACAAGAAACTAATCTTAAGGTTATCTCATATATCCAAATCAAAGCATATAGAGGCTCGGGGCTATGCCCAGATATTTCCTTAACCTACAGAATGCTTATCATTTTAAAACATAAAAAGAAACAATTTTTATAGGTATCAAAATTTCGTAACAGGGTTTAGGGTTTCAAACCAAAACACAAACAAATACATGCACATTGTACACTAATGACAAAACTATGAATTAGGGCTTGACCCATTTCCAAACACCATCAATCACAACAGTCTCATAACCAAATGTAGCCAATTAACTAAAAAGAAAATATTATTTCAAAACAGAGTAACCTACAGAACCGTGGAGTTAGGTCTTATGCCCGAAAACAGAAGTTAAACCAATATCAAATAACACAGAGATGATCGAGTCCTCTTAACCCTGTGCTTAACCCCATTTTAAATTATTCAAACAAAAACATTATACGCATTTACACATAGAGGTAGGGTTTTAAACCTAGAAATTCACATACATTATCACAACTGATATATCGAGCAAAACATACATTTTAAAGGGTAAACATAACTGTATATTCATTAAATTCATTGAAATTACAAAGAGTTGTGGCTCAGGGTTATAAACCCTCTGGTGTTGGCCACTGAGCCAACCAACACAAATATATAAACTTGAAACAAACGGAAGTATGCAACAACAAGTTGGTGGAGCGAAATTTAGGACCGGCCACAGCGTCAACACATCACCATAACACTTCGAGTAAGAACAGAGTCACGTATAGGAAGTCCAGGGAACTGTTCTTACCAGGACTGTGTTCCACCCCTTTAAGGAGAAGACCCCATCACTTCACGGCCACGAATCTCAGTCGAAGAGAAACCCTGGCACCCATCAAACGAAGCAAACCCAAAATTTTCAGCAATCAGTTCCAGCATAAAACGAATAAGATACAAATAATAAACTAACTATTTCAACCCAGTTGATGAGCTTACCTTTAAGCACAGTTGAATTCAGAGCCTTCAACACCAAGCTGTTACACCTAAAATCTTACCATCCTGAGATTCAGTGTATACATACCTGAAGTTTCATTGGCTAAGTCATTCACCTGGAAGGGATGCCATTTCATTTATGCTGGGTTTTGATAAGTCTTTGTAGGCTGCACTCATGCAATCTGCGACGTTGCAACTTGCTCTATTGCAGGGTACGACGAAGTCAATTAATGGACAAAAATAGGTCCTTTGAGCTCATTTTCGAAGCCTGCTGACTTGGATCCTTATCCCTGACCTCTTGGGGGAGCTGGCACTCGGTTCCTAACCTCTTGGGGGGATGCCCTATCTCTATCCTACCATATCTCAGCCTACCCTATCCATACCCTATCCACTTAGTCCTATATAAGTGAAGCTCTACCCCTCTCCAAGGAGAGGAAGTTTATAGTGTCTACATGCTGGTGAAATCATATTAGAGATATCTCTAACTCATTCATTGAGAGATTCACACTTCCTTGGGAGGATATGGCAATTGGCTTGGATGGAAAAGGGCTACTACGTTAAGCCTTGGTTGTAGTCTATTCTTATCCATGTACTTTACCGATTTACAATAATGATAAACTCTTTCCACCAATATTGTTTATGTGTAATGATATTATGTAGTTTACCTGCTTAACTGTTTACTTAGATCTCTTATTGTATAGATGCTCTTTACTCATTTGCATTGTTCTATGTGTCTTGATAGGTCTTGCAGCTAAGATCTGACGACCGCGAGACATGGAGCAACATCCAGGAGAAGGGATTGCGAAGTTAAGGTAAGACATCTAGTCACTTGATCCTTAAGTAAATCTAGGAAAGTAGTTTGTAGTCTATATTATTTGTTCTAGACTCACATTGAGCTAGGGAGATCAGGCTCGCGTCCGCTCGAGTGGATTGTCCATTAAACAAATCTGGCGACCATACTAGGGATAAGAACATTGCTTTGTAGTTGTCAATTTGAATGTCGTTTTTTCAATTGATTTCCTGCCAAGCCATTCTATTTTGTCATTTCCTTCTTTAGTTGATTTCACCATTAGATCTTCACTTTGAAGAGTCTGATTGCCTTCCTTTGAGTTTGTACTTATCATTTTCAAACCTATTCATGCTCATTACTTAGAGATTTGGCTCATTTTTTAACTTGGATCTCGCATGTTGCACCTAGTTAGCATACACAGAGCGAAACTGTGTCATTTTTTATCTTTGTTCTCTGCCTGTTAGTCTATCGTCGCAACCCTTCCATTGGTATTATGTGACACCGTCACACTTCTTGTATTGTTGAACTGCGACGTCGCACTGTATATGAGCACAGAGTGTGCCGATCTGCCATTTTTTCCATACAGGCACCCCTTCACCATTTCTGATTTGATTTATGGTTTATGTGCAAAATCCCTCTGTACTATAGCATCCAGTCAGAGACCCCACTTTGATTTGTGTGTTAGTAGTGTTTGGTTCTTTTTGGATTGTTTTTGGGTCCCATCTTGGACAAGTTTGAGATTTGGTAGTGGTGGACACTTTGGTCTTCCCCGACTGCATCCACTCACCCTTGCATCCCCTCCTCTCCTTACCTAATCTGGTCATTGCATTGGATCGGTTTCCAGACCTCGTTTGCATACATCTTTTGGTTTTGCTTGCATCCAGTTAATTTCAGGTCTTTTGGGTTTTAGATCCATGTTTGGCCCCTTGAGTCAGAACTAGTGTTTTGCTTACATTTTTAAGCGAAATGGGTTCCATGAATCCTCCATCCTTTAGTCGTTTTGATCCATCTCAAGGTTTTGAGATCATTTTTGGTTTGGCGTGATCGACTTGTTTTAAAGACTTGAAGAGTGTAGGATATTCATGTCTTTTTTAGCCTCTTTTTCTTGGGTTATGCCTCTTGTTTCCCTTACATGCTGAGCTATTCAATAATTTTTGGGGAAGATTGATTCTTTGTCTCCACTTTAGTTCAAATAGAAGCTTGATTTTGTCACTTTTTTGCTATATTCATAAAGTTGGAAAACATAAGTATTCTTCTTGCTTTAATTTGATTATTTGGCATTTTTTATCTTACACTCATAGGAAGAAGAAAAGGCTTGTTTTAGTTTTGTGTGCATTTGAGTTAGATAAGATTGTTGAGTGCTTTTCTTTGTCTTGCATTTTACTGGAAACATTTGTGGAATCCTTCTTTCCGTAGCTTATATGTGTCTTTTTCAAGTGTAAAAAGATAGGAAATGAGTTATAATTATTGCATTTGGTACATTTTGAGCCTTTCTCGAGTGCCTTTGAGTTGTTTGGGTGCTTGTCATTTTTCTTTGGGAATTTCTGAATGATTAGAGTGTTGTAGATATCCTCTCACTTTCTGTATATAGATATGAAAATCGTTTAGCTATCAAATTCTATTTTCGATACATGCATTTGAAAATTGAAAGTGCTTCATTATTTTGTCTTATGTTATTGTTAAGATTAGTTGCATCTTTCGTTTTCTTTGCGCTTTTTAGCTGATTATTGCAGAAAGTTAGAGTTATTGCACTCTAGGAAGGAATTCTTCTTTTCGCTACTACTTAAGTACTTTTGGTTTGAAAGAAAGAAGAATCTCTCCTTACCTTAAGTAGTTTTCATTGAACAGGAAAGGAAAATGTGCATTATTATGTAGTTGAGGATTGCATTATGCTTACATTTATGTACTCACCTCATGCATCCACCTAACCGTACAAGATATAATTAACGCTAGCTTAGGTTTAAAACTTTTAGCAATTTGTGTGTTAAGTTAGAGACATGTTCCAGCGTCGTTAAGCGTGGCAGCTGTCATTATTTGCCAACACTGTATTCCGGGGGTATTGTAGTCTTCCACGTACTTATTGGTATATCGAAGCTCTTTCACATACCCACCAAGTCCCTTAAGTACTTGGCGTATATCGAAAGGTGTTTCACGTACTCGATAGTATATCGGAAGGTCTCTTGCCGAACGGTTGTGCATTAGACAACACCACTGTGGATTTGATCTCCCACATACCTTGAGTATATCGGAAGACACCATTAGGAATCCTAAAACCATCTGAGTTATCCATTTGGTCGTCTTAACATTGAAATACACCGAGAACAGCACTCGGGGAGATTACTACACACGTACTGTCCAGGTAGTCAGGTATTCAGGAAAGGGTACGGTCCCAATCCTCCTTGTCGTGTTTTACTATTGGACCCTGCGGTATATAGCGATTTGTGATGTTTTGACAATCCTATGAGGTTCCTAACTTTGAATCCACTCTTATTCACACAGTTTGCTTGTTGCTTTTAGAATTGAGTAGTGTTTGATTTGTGTGGTACTTTAGAGACTCTTAGGAAGTTTATATATGGGACACTCTTCTGGGAATACCAACCAAGAGGACCCTTTCCAAGGTATGCCATTTGTTATTCCCCCTTGTGGAACTGTTGGTCCTCCCTTTATGGCTACGTTGAGTCTTCAGGGATTGATGATAGGATTACCAGTATGGTTATTCTCCAATCCAGTTACACCAAATGCACCAATTGTGCTGAACCTAGGTCCTTCATCACATGAGCATCAATCTCATGGTGACCATTCTCCTTCTTCGTCGAAAGTTGAATCGGCTTCCGTCTCTTCTTCTTCTCCTACTGAAAACTCGGATGTTAGTAAGAAGGTGGGTGAGAATAAGAAGAAGAAAAGGAAGATTAAGAAGAAGAAGGATAAGAAAGAGACCAAGCGTCAACCATCTGCCTTTAATGGCACTCATTCTATGAGAACACCTCGTAAGCCCAAGTTCCCTTGCAAACTTTGCAAGGGTGATCACCTTCTCAAGGATTGTCTAGGTTTTTTTTTCGTGTGTCAGAAGTGTGGTCTAGAAACCCCAAACCGGTTGTATCGTCACCCTCTGACCATCATGTTGATGATACTCCCTTGACCAGTGACCCATTGATGAAGGGTCGGAAGGGTAAAGTCCTGTATCCCTGTGTGATATGAAAGGGTATGCACCGTACTTTCCTTTGTCCAAGCATGGATGAAGCTTCACGGTGTTTGGAAGATATTACCAGTCCTCAACAGGTGATTCCAACAAGTGATAGTAAGTTTTCCCTCAACCCCTTGTTGGTTGACAAAGTGATCGATTCAGTTTCATCTCTGTAATCAATCCCACTCTTCCTTCCGAGAGTGAAGTGATCGAGTCGATGTCATCTCCACTCGATCCCGCTCTTTCATTGGAGAAAGTTTAGACTGAAGCAGACACCATGACACAATCTTCATCTCATTCTTATCTTCCAAGTGAGAGTGAATTGGAAACCGTTGATGTTTTCCTAGTCAGTTCAGAATGTCCTATGCAAGGGGAAACCCTGTCCATTCCTATAGGACCCCCCCAAGTACTGAGGTCATTTCCTTTGATTGGAATGGTCTAACAGAATCTCGTCTTCCTTCGAGTATTCCTTTTCAAATATCTGTAGGAGCTTCCGATAAAGAAATATTTCATACGATAGTTGATGAGGGAGCCTCTGTTAGTATTTTATCCTCAATTGCTTGGCAAGCTATAGGTTCCCCTCAGCTTGTGCCAATAACTGACTAGATTTTGGCTTTTAATAGAAGGCCTACCGGACCGTTAGGGATTCTCCCGCAATTACCTGTCACGTTGAGAGGTAAAACTATTTATGTTGATGTCATGGTTGTCCAGGGTCCTTTAGATTTCAATCTACTCCTTGGACGTGATTATGTCTATGCTATGAAAGCCGTTGTGTCCACACTCTTTCAAGTGATGTATTTTCCCTACTATGGGAGGATTGTGACCATTGATCAACTTTCCTTCGTGACACCCATTCATCATATGACTCCTAGTCATCATACTTCCCTGAATGTTCCTCATGTTTTAGTGGTTTCTTCCCCCTGAGGATGGGGGGTACGAGCACAGTTTATGTTATGTTTCAAGCTCGTTAAAAAATGAAACCAAACACTCTAGCATAGTTTCCCTTTGGGTTCAAGCTTGCATAAAAATGAAACCATCCACTCGAGCATAGTTTTATTCCATTTCAAGCTCGTTAAAAAATAAGATGGGCCCCCTCAAGCATAGTTATTGTCTATTTCAAGCTTGTGTAAAAATGAAATAGATCTCCCTCCCATCGGTTCGAGTCTCTCGCTAGAGTTAGAACTTGAACCTTCATTTCATCTGATTCTCGTTTTCCCCCCTCGGTGAACATTTTCATATTAGTAGCCAGGTTGGTAGTTGGGTTAGCAAGCAACATTTTCAGACGAAATGAAGCTTGGGGGGCATGCCACTTGTCATACCGTCAACAATCATGTTGAGGGAACACTACCATGTTAAGCTGCTAGCAATCATGCTGGGGGAATTTACCAACCTCTGGGAATCATGTTGGGAAGGAACCCATCAATGGGCCTTAACCGTGAGCAGAGTTTACCTTTGGCTTCAAGCTCATTAAAAAATGAAACCAGTAGTTTGAGCAGAGTTTACCTTTGGCTTCAAGCTCGTTAAAAAATGAAACCAGTAGTTTGAGCACAGATTAGTCTTTGATTCCAATCTTGTTAAAAAATGGAATAGACCCCCCAAGCATAGTTCACCTTTGGTTTCAAGCTTGCATAAAAATGAGACCAGCTTCATTGAGCAGAGTTATATTCCTATGTCAAGCTCGTTAAAAAATGAAACAACTCTTTTCCCTTTGAGTCGAGTCTCCTTGTAGACTTAGTACCTGAACCTTCTTTTCACCTACCTATGCCTTAGGCGAATGAAATGAAGCTTGGGGGCATATCTTCAACCTCTGGAAGTTATGTTGAAGTCAACTCAATCGCCTCTCCACATCATGTTGGAGCTAAGTCACTTACTTCCAGCAATCATGCTGGGGGCACACACCAACCTCTTGATGCTAGGTTCGGGAAGAGTTTACCATTGGGAACATTTTCGAGCATACTTTCTTTTTTTAGGTTTCAAGCTCATTAAACCATGAAAATTATCCCGATCACAGTTCATTTTCTATTACAAGCTCGTTAAAAAATGAAGCAGACGTCATGAGCATTCTTCCAACCTATCTTCGAGCTCGTTAAAAACAGTAAGATGGCATTTGAACTTACTTTTCACTTTTTTCGTGCTCTAGTTGAAACATGAAAAGTGGTTTGAGCTTACTTTTTACTTTTTCGTGCTCTGGTTCAAATATGAAAAAGATTCTGAGTGCTTTTGATACCATTCTCGTGCTCGTTAAAAAATTGAGTTAAAAAGGTGTGTCTAACGAGTATAGGTTTATCGCTTTATCCGGCCTCGCTAGACTATTTACAGAAAAGGAACTGTGTCGATTTTACTTTTTCCTTTGTTGTACTTGGTCATCAACCATGACAAAGTTGTTCATGGAGTCCTTTTAAGCTCTTTTCAGACTCCCTAAATAGGAAAAGATTGCCAAGCGAACTTGATGCTTTCACGCTTGTAAAAGCATTTGAATGATCGTCTTTTTGGTGATAGTATACCCCTTTTTCGGACCAGGAATCACTATTTACGAAAAAGGAATACTCCAACCAACCATGGCTGGAAGAGTTCTCTCTCGCGTTGTTTTACCCTTTTCTGGCCAAAGAGACTAACTTTACAAGAAAGGACCTTTTGGAGTCTCCTTTAGTTCTTTTCAAACTCTCTAAACATGAAATGACGCTGAGTTTTCCTTCTTTGGACTCGTTAAAATTCAAACATCGACAGGCCCATTTTGGGATGAACCCCTCCTTTCCTAAATTCGTAAAACATTTGGGATTGGACTCATCTATGAGATGAGCTATACCAAGCATCTGGTTACCCTCATCAAGCTCATCAAAAACACATGAGGCCCTCATCAATCATGATGGGGAAAAAGGGAAGATTTTGTGTTACCTCTTAATTACGACAGTACATAGTCACTCTTGAACATGGCACTTGTTTGCATTTTCATTCAGTGCTTAGGTAATCCATTTGTCTTCAAGTCCTATCAATTCTGTGAATCTTGTCACTCCTTTGGGTCGTCCAAAGAATGCTTCCACCATCAGTTGCATTGGGGGTTGGTATCATTCTCGTTATGTCAATACTGCCAAGTCATGCCATGCCCATGTTTAAGAGATGTTTCATTACTCATTATTTGCAGTCAGTATACCTTCGATGATGTTGGTCTACCTTGAGTCATTCTTGAGTCATTCTTGCACATTACTCTACCGTTCGATCTAGACCAAAAATCTGTTATCGAGTTTCATGTCGATGATGGGGGATTCATCATGGCCCTCCTTCGATGGGTTCATCCTTGTCGACTTCAAATCATCATCTGAGGATTGAACTTAGAAACCAACCAAGTACCTTGGGCCTACATGCCTCAATGGCAGGTTATCTCACTTTCAACATGAGTTTACCTCATTGACTCTGGATTGAAAGATTCCATTAGGCGTTCGATTTCAGCTCATTGACTCACACTTGATGGTATGTACTATGATACCTTGGGGATCATTGACATTAATGGTGATTCCCCTCGCACTTGTTAACGGTATACATTAATGACTGGTAATCAAGTGGTTTCTACCATGTTTGACTCCAAAACATTGTAATCACATGGATAGATTCGTATCATTGCGGTTCAGCTTGAAGACCATGGGCAAGTTTTTTGTTGCCTGGGTTGCGATGGAGATTGTTTGAGACGCACAGATCCACTTTGTATTAGTCGTGGTTGTGTTATCAAGTTCAGAGTTACACGGATCCACTTTTGTATTGGTTGTGGCTGTGTTATCATCTCATCATGGATCTACGATTGTGTCTAGTAGCCATGATTGTGTTCAGTCGGTCATTACTACCATAGATCTACAATGTATTGGTCGGAAGCCATGTTGTATGTCATATGAAACAGTGTACTCAGAGTCAGTTGTACTGCAATAGTATCCTTCGTCCGACAAGCCATTGCCATTCTTTCTGTCAAAGCATTTCACCTGTCCAAATTTCAATAGCTTCATGCTTTGGGGGGCATTATGTTACACCTAAAATCTTACCATCCTGAGATTCAGTGTATACATCCCTGAAGTTGCATTGGCTAAGTCATTCACCTAGAAGGGATGCCATTTCATTTATGTTGGGTTTTGAGAAGTCGTCGTAAGCTGCACTCATGCAACCTGCGACATCTCAACTTGCTCTATTGCAAGGTGTGACGAAGTCAGTTAATGGACAAAAATAGGTCCTTCGAGCTCATTCTCGAAGCCTACTGACTTGGATCCTTATCCCTAACCTCTTGGGGGAGCTGGCACTCGGTTCCTAACCTCTTGGGGGAGCTGGCACTCGGTTCCTAACCTCTTGGGGGGATCCCCTATCTCTCTCCTACCATATCTCAACCTACCCTATCCATACCCTATCCACTTAGTCCTATATAAGTGAAGCTCTACCCCTCTCCAAGGAGAGGAAGTCTATAGTGTCTACATGCTAATGAAATCATATTGGAGAGATCTCTAACTCATCCATTGAGAGACTCACACTTCCTTGGGAGGATATGGCAATTGGCTTGGATGGATACGGGCTACTATGTTAAGCCTTGGTTGTAGTCTATTCTTATCCATGTACTTTCCCGATTTACAGTAATATAAACGCTTTCCACCAATGTTGTTTACGTGTAATGATATTGTGTAGTTTACCTTCTTAACTGTTCACTTAGATCTCTTATTGTATAGATGTTGTTTACTCGTCTGCATTGTTCTATGTGTCTTGACAGGTCTTGCAGCTAAGATCTGACGACCGGGAGACGTGGAGCAACATCCAGGAGAAGGGATTGCGAAGTTAAGGTAAGACATCTAGTCACTTGATCCAGGTGGATATTGGTGGCCACCCACCTTTCCAATTGGCTCAAAACAGTTTTATGGCAATTTTGGTATTGTACTATTTTTAGCAGTTTTTTCGGGTCCTGAACTTCTGGGGCCATTTTGAGGCCCTAAACGACCTTTTTTGGAAATTTTGGGGGCCAAACGCTTGCCCCCAGCATACATTTGGCCCCAGTCGAAAGTTGTAAATCTCGGATAGACCTTTCCAACGGGCTACCGAGCGCCCCAAACGGAGATCGTATGCAAAAGTTACGACCCCGGGAAGTTGATGTACTAACTTACCCAAACGGGGCCCACATGACTTTTGGCGCTTCATCTCCTATGGTTAGGTTTTTGGATGTCTAGGGTTTTTGACATTCCTGTTTATTGTAAAAGGCCTTGAGAGCCTCATTGTAACCATCTTCTTGCGAAATGAGAGCAGCCGTCACATCTCTTCTCAGAGATAAGCCGCCACCATTCCAGCAAGCTTGTTTTCCGCTGCATTTTACAGTTCTAGCTTATTTCCTTATTGAATAGAAAACCAGTTTTACTGTATCTCTGTTATTTTGTGTTAAGCATCTGATAATAATCTGTATTCATTTCGTTCTGCTCATAAAATATGGATCAGTGGTATCAGAGCGGTCTGCTCCTTGTCGTCTTAATGCATGTCCCCAACGAGGTCAGGGTACAAAGAATTGGGTCTCGAGCTTGTTTCTCTTGAGGACAAAAGCTCTCGCACGCCCAAGCGACCTCTCATGGCAGGAGAAAAGAAAGATGACGGGACAGGAGATCCTATCAAAATGTTGCTTGAGGAAGCCCTCACGCAGCAGAGGAACGAGATGATAGATAATTTCGCGCAAATCCTTCGGCGACTACCAACAAGCGACGCATCTTCCTCGAGCGGAGGCGCCGCCCCCTTCAAGGTACAAATCAACTTTGATATCCCTATATTTGAAGGACAGATAGACGCAGATGTTGTAGATAAGTGGTTGAATCTAATGGAAGGGTATTTTTCTGTCCATAACTTTTCGAATAAAGAAAAGATTACGTTTGCGCTCCTCAAAGCCGTTCCCCATGTCAAAGATTGGTGGGAAACATTCTGCGAGCAAAAGGACACAGAAGAAGGCTCATTATTTTCAGTCACGGCCACCTGGGAATCCTTCAGGGATTCTATTAAGGAACAATACTACCCTGTTGGAAGTTATGACGATTTGTATACCAAATGGACCACACTGGGACAAGAAATAGACCAAGCAGTGCCAGAGTTCACAAATATCTTCCATACCTTACGCACCAAGCTGGGTATCAAAGATTCAGAGCGACATCTGGTGCTCAAGTATCGCGATGGTTTGCATAGATACATCCAGACCGAAATGGAATTTCTGGACATCTCTTCCTTGGGCGCGGCCTACCGATATGCTGTCAAAATCGAGCAGAAACTCAAACAGAAGACACGGCAATTTGGGCCTGGGAACCCTACACAGCAAAAGACAGGAAAGGGCAGCCCCAACCCACAGAATAAAGGACAGAGCAAAGATGGACAGCATTAGGACAACCAGTCCAAGACACAAGCAAAGAAGGACACCGGAAAAACAAAGAAAGATACCGGGAAGTGGTGCGACTTCCATAAGAGCCCTTGGCATAACAATGCTGATTGTCGCTCAAAGCAGTCGCTGGTGGCCGAATTGAAAGCATCTGAATCAGATGCGGGTTCTGACTCTGAGTCCGAACCAGAAAGGGGAAGACGGATCATTGACGCGGAACCCAGTGCCACCGTTGCCACCACCAAGCTCCAGCCTGATGAACCAGACGAGCCAGAAGAAGGAGAACGCCTCTTCCATTCACAGATGTGGGTAAAAGGCACCCCGCTGCATTTCATCGTTGATAGCGGTAGCCAGAAGAATCTCATCTCAGCAGAGGTCGTCAAGCGCCTGGCCCTACCGACAACGCCGCACCCACAACCCTACACCATTGGATGGCTCCGCAAAGGAAGCGATCTCCGCGTCAGCCAACAGTGTCGACTTCCATACGGCATCAAGCCCTTCAAGGACGAGGTATTGTGTGATGTTGCTCCTCTCGAAGTTTCAGATGTTCTTTTGGGCCAACCTTATTTATGGAAACGTCATGCTGTATATGAGTCTAGGCCTCGTAGTGTTATTATTTCTTTGAACAGGAAATTGTACAGGATACCCGAGGCAGTCCCTCCTAGTGCTATTTCCTTGATCTCTGCCAAGCAATGCAGGAAGGTCATCTCTCAGACCGGGAAATTTGTCTTCTTCGTGATTCGCTCTCAGAGTGAAAGAAAGATCACAGCCACATCCCGGGCCTCCGCGACCGATCTATCCACACAACAGAAGCAAGTGGATAAGGTGGTGGAAGGATACTCAGATATCTTCTCCTCTCCGAACGGGGTACCTCTGCACTGCCAGGTCAAGCATCCCATCGATCTGACCCCAGGCGCAACGCTACCCAATGGGCCAGTCTATCGCCGCTCTCTGTTGGAAAACGAGGAGATCAAGAGGCAGATCCAAGAATTGCTCCACAAGGGGCACATCCATCCCAGTTCATCACCTTGTGGGAGCCCAATCGTGCTGGTGCAGAAGAAAGATGGGACCTGGCGACTCTGCATTGATTATTGGGCCCTGAATAAAATCACAGTCCGTAACCGGTACCCGATTCCCCGAATCGACGACCTCCTTGATCAGCTCACGGGGGCTAAATATTTCAGTAAGATTGATCTGAACTCGGGCTACCACCAGGTCCCAATAGAACAGACAGGTGTATGGAAGACTGCCTTCAAGTCAAAAGAAGGTCTTTTTGAATGGCTGGTCATGCCTTTTGATTTGACAAATGCTCCAGCAACTTTTATGAGGATGATGGACGATATCCTACGACCTTTCACCAACAATTTTGTAGTGGTGTATCTGGATGACATCCTCATCTACAGCAAGACTTGGGAGGAACACTTGCAGCATATTCAGCAGGTTCTGCACACCCTGCGGAAGCACAAACTATATGCAAACTTGGAAAAATGCTCCTTCGGCATGGACAGGGTCCATTACTTAGGCTACATCGTTGATCGACATGGTGTGCATGTGGATCCAGCCAAGATCCAGGTCATCCGTGACTGGCCAGCCCCAACCACACTCACTGAACTTCGGAGCTTCTTGGGCCTCGTCAATTTCTATCGCCGGTTCGTGCTGGGATTCTCTCATATCACATGGGCCCTCAGCCAAGTGACTAGGGGTGGTGGTAAGGCAAAATTTGTGTGGGGCCTGTCCCAACAACAAGCCTTCGATGACTTGAAGAAGCGTTTGTGCTCATCGCCGGTACTCTCATTACCGAACCTGCAACATCCCTTTGAGATCGAGACAGATGCTTCAGATTATGCTGTGGTTGCCGTTCTCACTCAACATGGCCACCCCGTGGCATATCATAGTGAGACACTATCAGATGTTGTTCGCAAGTACCCTACCTATGACAAAGAAATGTACTCCATTGTACAAGCCTGCCGCCAGTGGAGACATTACATTCTTGGGAAGGAGACAGTCATCCACACTAATCACAAGCCACTACAGTTCATGCAGACCCAAGGAAAGTTGCAGAATGACCGCCATCAGAAGTGGTCAACATATTTACAGCAATTCCACCTCAACATCAAATATAAAACAGGGAGTACCAACCGAGTTGCTGACTGCCTCAGTCGACCTCCAGTCGCGGCACTTACCACGGTGCTAGACTCTTGTGGCCACGAGACCTCCGGATGGCCTCACCTCTACGAGACAGACCTTGACTTCTCTGCCACCTATCAAATGTTGGGCACCAACTGAGTGGTTGCTAATTTCCATCTTCAGGACAGGTTGTTGTGTCATCTGGGCCATCTCTGCGTTCCATCAAGCGAGCGTGCGAAGCTGATTTGGGAAGCTCACTATAGTCGGGTGGCAGGACACTTTGGCGTCGAAAAGACAGTGGCAGTGTTGCAGAAACATTTCTACTAGCCGAAACTTCGACAGGATGTCGGCAAGTATATCAGGTCCTGCACCGCTTGCGCTATTGCTAAACCGACCACTAAGAAACAGGGCCTATACACCCCTCTGCCTACTCCTGACAGGCCGTGGGAATCCATCTCAATGGACTACATGTCGAGCCTCCCGTCCACCAAGAGGGGAAACGACTGTGTTTTCGTGGTTGTTGATCGCTTTTCCAAGATGGCGATTCTAGCTGCTTGCAAGAAGAACATCACAGCAGAATCCACTGCCAAGCTCTTCTTTGAACGAGTATGGGTACATTTTGGGATCCCACAGACCATTATCTCAGACCGTGACAGTCGGTTCCTCATCTCATTCTGGTCAAGCCTCTGGTCATTGCTGGATACCAAGCTCACCAAATCCACTGCCTTCCACCCCCAGACCGATGGACAAACGGAGGTCGTCAACCGGATGGTCGTACATATCCTGCGCATGTACAATTCAACACACCCCCGCACATGGGATGAGAGTCTCCCCTATGTCCAACATAGCTACAACCGAGCCTTGCATAGCTCAACTGGCCACATCCCCTTTCAGGTGGGGTTGGGATTCCAACCATTGGGCCCCATGGATGTTGCACTTCCCCTTGCGAGCACCTCGGCCGACTCGTCCCCAGAAGCTGACAAAGCCGCCCGGTTCATTGAACGGATCCATCATATCCGCCAATAGGTTCAGGATATTCTACATAAGTCTAATGCCAAGTACAAGCAGCGCCATGATCAACATCGGGTGCCACATAAGTTTTAGGTGGGCGACAAAGTTTGGTTGCATTTGCAGAAAGAACGCCTTACAGGGCCCCATCGAAAGCTTCTCCCACTTCGTTATGGGCCATACACCATCACCAAGGCGGTGGGTGACAATGCTTTTGAGCTCAACATTCCCCCCTTCCTGGGTCTGCATCCAGTCTTCAACGTGGCTCTCCTTCGGCCATATTTCCCACCACTATTAGACACCTCAGAGATAGCAGAGAAGTTAACACCAACAGAGCTCAACCCTGACTGCCTACAACAAGCATCCAGTGATCATATTGCAGACACACAGATCAAGGGCACTCGACATCAAAGGATCCAGCTTTATCGAGTTGTCAAAGCAGGGCAGCTCCTGCACCAAGGCAAGCGGCTCACCCAAGGCCAAATTCAGCAGAAATTTCCTCATCTGATGGGGGAACTCAACGCAATGGAGACCATTGCTTCCTAAGGACGGAGGATTGATCCAGGTGGATATTGGTGGCCACCCACATTTCCAACTGGCTCAAAACAGTTTTATGGCAATATTGGTATTGTACTATTTTTAGCAGTTTTTTCGGGTCCTGAACTTCCGGGGCCATTTTGAGGCCCTAAACGACCTTTTTTGGCAATTTGGGGGGCCGAATGGTTGCCCCCGACATATTTTTTGCCTCGGTCAAAAGTTGTAAATCTCGGATAGACCTTTCCAACGGGCTACCGAGCGCCCCAAACGGAGATCGTATACAAAAGTTACGACCCCGGGAAGTTGATGTACTAACTTACCCAAACGGGGCCCACATGACTTTTGGCGCTTCATCTCCTAGGGTTAGGTTTTTGGATGTCTAGGGTTTTTGACATTCTTGTTTATTGTAAAAGGCCTTGAGAGCCTCATTGTAACCATCTTCTTGCGAAATGAGAGCAGCCGTCACATCTCTTCTCAGAGATAAGCCGCCACCATTCCAGCAAGCTTGTTTTTCGCTGCATTTTACAGTTCCAGCTTATTTCCTTATTGAATAGAAAACCAGTTTTACTGTATCTCTGTTATTTTGTGTTAAGCATCTGATAATAATCTGTATTCATTTCGTTCTGCTCATAAAATCTGGATCAGTGGTATCAAAGCGGTCTGCTCCTTGTCGTCTTAATGCATGTCCCCAACGAGGTCAGGGTACAAAGAATTGGGTCTCGAGCTTGTTTCTCTTGAGGACAAAAGCTCTCGCACCCCCAAGCGACCTCTCATGGCAGGAGAAAAGAAAGATGACGGGACAAGAGATCCTATCAAAATGTTGCTTGAGGAAGCCCTCACGCAGCAGAGGAACGAGATGATGGATAATTTCACGCAAATCCTTCGGCGACTACCAACAAGCGACGCATCTTCCTCGAGCGGAGGCGCCGCCCCCTTCAAGGTACAAATCAACTTTGATATCCCTATATTTGAAGGACAGATAGACGCAGATGCTGTAGATAAGTGGTTGAATCTACTGGAAGGGTATTTTTCTGTCCATAACTTTTCGAATAAAGAAAAGATTACTTTTGCGCTCCTCAAAGCCGTTCCCCATGTCAAAGATTGGTGGGAAACATTCTGCGAGCAAAAGGACACAAAAGAAGGCTCATTATTTTCAGTCACGACCACCTGGGAATCCTTCAGGGATGCTATTAAGGAACAATACTACCCTGTTGGAAGTTATGACGATTTGTATACCAAATGGACCACACTGCGACAAGAAAGAAACCAAGCAGTGCCAGAGTTCACAAATATCTTCCATACCTTGCGCACCAAGCTGGGTATCAAAGATTCAGAGCCACATCTGGTGCTCAAGTATCGTGATGGTTTGCATAGATACATCCAGACCGAAATGGAATTTCTGGACATCTCTTCCTTGGGCGCGGCCTACCGATATGCTGTCAAAATCGAGCAGAAACTCAAACAGAAGACACAGCAATTTGGGCCTGGGAACCCTTCACAGCAAAAGACAGGAAAGGGCAGCCCCAACCCACAGAATAAAGGATAGAGCAAAGATGGACAACATCAGGACAACCAGTCCAAGCCGCAAGCAAAGAAGGACACCGAAAAAACAAAGAAAGATACCGGGAAGTGGTGCGACTTCCATAAGACCCCTTGGCATAACACTGCTGATTGTCGCTCAAAGCAGTCGCTGGTGGCCGAATTGAAAGCATCTGAATCAAATGCGGGTTCTGACTCTGAGTCCGAACCAGAAAGGGGAAGACGGATCATTGACGCGGAACCCAGTGCCACCGTTGCCACCACCAAGCTCCAGCCTGATGAACCAGACGAGCCAGAAGAAGGAGAACGCCTCTTCCATTCACAAATGTGGGTAAAAGGAACCCCGCTGCATTTCATCATTGATAACGGTAGCCAGAAGAATCTCATCTCAGCAGAGGTCGTCAAGCGCCTGGCCCTACCGACAACGCCGCACCCACAACCCTACACCATTGGATGGCTCCGCAAAGGAAGCGATCTCTGCGTCAGCCAACAGTGCCGACTTCCATACGGCATCAAGCCCTTCAAGGACGAGGTATTGTGCGATGTTGCTCCTCTCGAAGTTTCAGATGTTCTTTTGGGCCAACCTTATTTATGGAAACGTCATGCTGTATATGAGTCTAGGCCTCGTAGTGTTATGATTTCTTTGAACAGGAAATTGTACAGGATACCCGAGGCAGTCCCTCCTAGTGCTATTTCCTTGATCTCTGCCAAGCAATGCAGGAAGGTCATCTCTCAGACCGGGAAATTTGTCTTCTTCGTAATTCGCTCTCAGAGCGAAAGAAAGATCGCAGCCACATCCCGGGCCTCCGCGACCGATCTATCCACACAACAGAAGCAAGTCGATAAGGTGGTGGAAGGATACTCAGATATCTTCTCCTCTCCGACCGGGTTACCTCTGCACTGCCAGGTCAAGCATCCCATCGATCTGACCCCAGGCGCACCGCTACCCAATGGGCCAGTCTATCGCCGCTCTCTATTGGAAAACGAGGAGATCAAGAGGCAGATCCAAGAATTGCTCCACAAGGGGCACATCCGTCCCAGTTCATCACCTTGTGGGAGCCCAATCGTGCTGGTGCAGAAGAAAGATGGGACCTGGCAACTCTGCATTGATTATCGGGCCCTGAATAAAATCACAGTCCGTAACCGGTACCCGATTCCCCGAATCGACGACCTCCTTGATCAGCTCACGGGGGCCAAATATTTCAGTAAGATTGATCTGAAGTCGGGCTACCACCAGGTCCCAATAGAACAGACAGATGTATGGAAGACTGCCTTCAAGTCAAAAGAAGGTCTTTTTGAATGGCTGGTCATGCCTTTTGATTTGACAAATGCTCCAACAACTTTTATGAGGATGATGGACGATATCCTACGACCTTTCACCAATAATTTTGTAGTGGTGTATCTGGATGACATCCTCATCTACAGCAAGACTTGGGAGGAACAGTTGCAGCATATTCAGCAGGTTCTGCACACCCTGCGGAAGCACAAACTATATGCAAACTTGGAAAAATGCTCCTTTGGCATGGACAGGGTCCATTACTTAGGCTACATCGTTGATCGACATGGTGTGCATGTGGATCTAGCCAAGATCCAGGTCATCCGTGACTGGCCAGCCCAAACCACACTCACTGAACTTCGGAGCTTCTTGGGCCTCGCCAATTTCTATCGCCGGTTCGTGCTGGGATTCTCTCATATCACATGGGCCCTCAGCCAAGTGACCAGGGGTGGTGGTAAGGCAAAATTTGTGTGGGGCCTGTCCCAACAACAAGCCTTCGATGACTTGAAGAAGCGTTTGTGCTCATCGCCGGTACTCTCATTACCGAACCTGCAACATCCCTTTGAGATCGAGACAGATGCTTCAGATTATGCTATGGGTGCCGTTCTCACTCAACACGGCCACCCCGTGGCATATCATAGTGAGACACTATCAGATGATGTTCGCAAGTACCCTACCTATGACAAAGAAATGTACTCCATTGTACAAGCCTTCCGCCAGTGGACACATTACATTCTTGGGAAGGAGACAGTCATCAACACTCATCACAAGCCACTACAGTTCATGCAGACCCAAGTAAAGTTGCAGAATGACCGCCATCAGAAGTGGTCAACATATTTACAGCAGTTCCACCTCAACATCAAATATAAAACAGGTTGTACCAACCGAGTTGCTGACTGCCTCAGTCGACCTCCAGTCGTGGCACTTACCACAGTGCTAGACTCTTGTGGCCACGAGACCTCCGGATGGCCTCACCTCTACGAGACAGACCCTGACTTCTCCGCCACCTATCAAATGTTGGGCACCAACTCAGTGGTTGCTAATTTCCATCTTCAGGACGGGTTGTTGTGTCATCTGGGCCATCTCTGCCTTCCATCAAGCGAGCGTGCGAAGTTGATTTGGGAAGCTCACTATAGTCGGGTGGCAGGACACTTTGGCGTCGAAAAGACAGTGGCAGTGTTGCAGAAATATTTCTACTGGCCAAAACTTCGACAGGATGTCGGCAAGTATATCAGGTCCTGCACCGCTTGCGCAATTGCTAAACCGACCACTAAGAAACAGGGCCTATACACCCCTCTGCCTACTCCTGACATAGCATGGGAATCCATCTCAATGGACTACATGTCGGGCCTCCCGTCCACCAAGAGGGGAAACGACTGTGTTTTCATGGTTGTTGATCGCTTTTCCAAGATGGCGATTCTAGCCGCTTGCAAGAAGAACATCACAGCAGAAGCTACTGCCAAGCTCTTCTTTGAACGAATATGGGTACATTTTGGGATCCCACAGACCATTATCTCAGACCGTGACAGTCGGTTCCTCAGCTCATTCTGGTCAAGCCTCTGGTCATTGCTGGATACCAAGCTCACCAAATCCACTGCCTTCCACCCCCAGACCGATGGAAAAACGGAGGTCGTCAACCGGATGGTCGTACATATCCTGCGCATGTACAATTCAACACACCCCTGCACATGGGATGAGATTCTCCCCTATGTCCAACATAGATACAACCGAGCCTTGCATAGCTCAACTGGCCACAGCCCCTTTCAGGTGGGGTTGGGATTCCAACCATTGGGCCCCATGGATGTTCCACTTCCCCTTGCAACTACCTCGACCGACTCGTCCCCAGAAGCTAACAAAGCCGCCCGGTTCATTGAACGGATCCAGCATATCCGCCAACAGGTTCAGGATATTCTACAGAAGTCTAATGCCAAGTACAAGCAGCGCCATGATCAACATCGGGTAACACATAAGTTTCAGGTGGGCGACAAAGTTTGGTTGCATTTGCAGAAAGAACGCCTTACAGGGCCCCATCGAAAGCTTCGCCCACTTCCTTTATGGGCCGTACACCATCACCAAGGCGCTGGGTGACAATGCTTTTGAGCTCAACATTCCCCCCTTCCTGGGTCTGCATCCAGTCTTCAACGTGGCTCTCCTTCGGCCATATTTCCCACCACTATTAGACACCTCAGAGATAGCAGAGAAGTTGACACCAACAGAGCTCAACCCTGACTGCCTACAACAAGCATCCAGTGATCATATTGCAGACACACAGATCAAGGGCACTCGACATCAAAGGATCCAGCTTTATCGAGTTGTCAAAGCAGGGCAGCTCCTGCACCAAGGCAAGTGGCTCACCCAAGGCCAAATTCAGCAGAAATTTCCTCATCTGATGGGGGAACTCAACGCAATGGAGACCATTCCTTCCTAAGGAGGGAGGATTGATCCAGGTGGATATTGGTGGCCACCCACCTTTCCAACTGGCTCAAAATAGTTTTATGGCAATTTTGGTATTGTACTATTTTTAGAAGTTTTTTCGGGTCGTGAACTTCCGAGGCCATTTTGAGGCCCTAAAAGAACTTCGGATAGACCTTTCCAACGGGCTACCGAGCGCCCCAAACGAAGATCGTATGCAAAAGTTACGACCCCGGGAAGTTGATGTACTAACTTACCCAAACGGGGCCCACATGACTTTTGGCGCTTCATCTCCTAGGGTTAGGTTTTTGGATGTCTAGGGTTTTTGACATTCCTGTTTATCGTAAAAGGCCTTGAGAGCCTCATTGTAACCATCTTCTTGCGAAATGAGAGCAGCCGTCACATCTCTTCTCAGAGATAAGCCGCCACCATTCCAGCAAGCTTGTTTTCCGCTGCATTTTACAGTTCTAGCTTATTTCTTTATTGAATAGAAAACCAGTTTTACTGTATCTCTGTTATTTTGTGTTAAGCATCTGATAATAATCTGTATTCATTTCGTTCTGCTCATAAAATTCTGATCAGTGGTATCAGAGCGGTCTGCTCCTTGTCGTCTTAATGCATGTCCCCAACGAGGTCAGGATACAAAGAATTGGGTCTCGAGCTTGTTTCTCTTGAGGACAAAAGCTCTCGCACGCCCAAGCGACCTCTCATGGCAGGAGAAAAGAAAGATGACGGGACAGGAGATCCTATCAAAATGTTGCTTGAGGAATCCCTCACGCAGCAGAGGAACGAGATGATGGATAATTTCGCGCAAATCCTTCGGCGACTACCAACAAGCGACGCATCTTCCTCGAGCGGAGGCGCCGCCCCCTTCAAGGTACAAATCAACTTTGATATCCCTATATTTGAAGGACAGATAGACGCAGATGCTGTAGATAAGTGGTTGAATCTACTGGAAGGGTATTTTTCTGTCCATAACTTTTCGAACAAAGAAAAGATTACTTTTGCGCTCCTCAAAGCCGTTCCCCATGTCAAAGATTGGTGGGAAACATTTTGCGAGCAAAAGGACACAGAAGAAGGCTCATTATTTTCAGTCACGGCCACCTGGGAATCCTTCAGGGATGCTATTAAGGAACAATACTACCCTGTTGGAAGTTATGACGATTTGTATACCAAATGGACCACACTGCGACAAGAAAGAGACCAAGCAGTGCCAGAGTTCACAAATATCTTCCATACCTTGCGCACCAAGCTGGGTATCAAAGATTCAGAGCGACATCTGGTGCTAAGGTATTGCGATGGTTTGCATAGATACATCCAGACCGAAATGGAATTTCTGGACATCTCTTCCTTGGGCGCGGCCTACCGATATGCTGTCAAAATCGAGCAGAAACTCAAACAGAAGACACGGCAATTTGGGCCTGGGAACCCTTCACAGCAAAAGACAGGAAAGGGCAGCCCCAACCCACAGAATAAAGGACAGAGCAAAGATGGACAGCATCAGGACAACCAGTCCAAGCCGCAAGCAAAGAAGGACACCGGAAAAACAAAGAAAGATACCGGGAAGTGGTGCGACTTCCATAAGAGCCCTTGGCATAACACTGTTGATTGTCGCTCAAAGCAGTCGCTGGTGGCCGAATTGAAAGCATCTGAATCAGATGTGGGTTCTGACTCTGAGTCCGAACCAGAAAGGGGAAGACGGATCATTGACGTGGAACCCAGTGCCACCGTTGCCACCACCAAGCTCCAGCCTGATGAACCAGACGAGCCAGAAGAAGGAGAACGCCTCTTCCATTCACAGATGTGGGTAAAAGGCACCCCGCTGCATTTCATCGTTGATAGCGGTAGCCAGAAGAATCTCATCTCAGCAGAGGTCGTCAAGCGCCTGGACCTACCGACAACGCCGCACCCACAACCCTAGACCACTGGATGGCTCTGCAAAGGAAGCGATCTCCGCGTCAGCCAACAGTGCCGACTTCCATACGGCATCAAGCCCTTCAAGGACGAGGTATTGTGTGATGTTGCTCCTCTCGAAGTTTCAGATGTTCTTTTGGGCCAACCTTATTTATGGAAATGTCATGCTGTATATGAGTCTAGGCCTCGTAGTGTTATTATTTCTTTGAACAGGAAATTGTACAGGATACCCGAGGCAGTCCCTCCTAGTGCTATATCCTTGATCTCTGCCAAGCAATGCAAGAAGGTCATCTCTCAGACCGGGAAATTTGTCTTCTTTGTGATTCGCTCTCAAAGTGAAAGAAAGATCACAGCCACATCCCGGGCCTCCGCGACCGATCTATCCACACAACAGAAGCAAGTGGATAAGGTGGTGGATGGATACTCAGATATCTTCTCCTCTCCGACCGGGGTACCTCTGCACTGCCAGGTCAAGCATCCCATCGATCTAACCCCAGGCGCACCGCTACCCAATGGGCCAGTCTATCGCCGCTCTCTGTTGGAAAAAGAGGAGATCAAGAGGCAGATCCAAGAATTGCTCCACAAGGGGCACATCCGTCCCAGTTCATCACCTTGTGGGACCCCAATCGTGCTGGTGCAGAAGAAAGATGGGACCTGGCGACTCTGCATTGATTATCGGGCCCTGAATAAAATCACAGTCTGTAACCGGTACCCGATTCCCCGAATCGACGACCTCCTTGATCAGCTCACGGGGGCCAAATACTTCAGTAATATTGATCTGAAGTCGGGCTACCACCAGGTCCCAATAGAACAGACAGATGTATGGAAGACTGCCTTCAAGTCAAAAGAAGGTCTTTTTGAATGGCTGGTCATGCCTTTTGATTTGACAAATGCTCCATCAACTTTTATGAGGATGATGGACGATATCCTACGACCTTTCACCAACAATTTTTTAGTGGTGTATCTGGATGACATCCTCATCTACAGCAAGACTTGGGAGGAACACTTGCAGCATATTCAGCAGGTTCTGCACACCCTGCGGAAGCACAGACTATATGCAAACTTGGAAAAATGCTCCTTCGGCATGGACAAGGTCCATTACTTAGGCTACATCGTTGATCGACATGGTGTGCATGTGGATCCAGCCAAGATCCAGGTCATCCGTGACTGGCCAGCCCCAACCACACTCACTGAACTTCGGAGCTTCTTGGGCCTCGCCAATTTCTATCGCCGGTTCGTGCTGGGATTCTCTCATATCTCATGGGCCCTCACCCAAGTGACCAGTGGTGGTGGTAAGGCAAAATTTGTGTGGGGCCTGTCCCAACAACAAGCCTTCGATGACTTGAAGAAGCGTTTGTGCTCATCGCTGGTACTCTCATTACCGAACCTGCAACATCCCTTTGAGATCGAGACAGATGCTTCAAATTATGCTGTGGGGGACGTTCTCACTCAACACTGCCACCCCGTGGCATATCATATTGAGACACTATCAGATGTTGTTCGCAAGTACCCTACCTATGACAAAGAAATGTACTCCATTGTACAAGCCTGCCGCCAGTGGAGACATTACATTCTTGGGAAGGAGACAGTCATCCACACTGATCACAAGCCACTACAGTTCATGCAGACCCAAGAAAAGTTGCAGAATGACCGCCATCAGAAGTGGTCAACATATTTACAGCAGTTCCACCTCAACATCAAATATAAAAGAGGGAGTACCAACCGAGTTGCTGACTGCCTCAGTCAACCTCCAGTCGCGGCACTTACCACGGTGCTAGACTCTTGTGGCCACGAGACCTCCGGATGGCCTCACCTCTACGAGACAGACCCTGACTTCTCCGCCACCTATCAAATGTTGGGCACCAACTCAGTGGTTGCTAATTTCCATCTTCAGGACGGGTTGTTGTGTCATCTGGGACATCTCTGCGTTCCATCAAATGAGCGTGCGAAGCTGATTTGGGAAGCTCACTATAGTCGGGTGGCAGGACACTTTGGCGTCGAAAAGACAGTGGCAGTGTTGCAGAAACATTTCTACTCGCCGAAACTTCGACAGGATGTCGACAAGTATATCAGGTCCTGCACCGCTTGCGCTATTGCTAAACCGACCACTAAGAAACAGGGCCTATACACCCCTCTGCCTACTCCTGACAGGCCGTGGGAATCCATCTCAATGGACTACATGTCGGGCCTACCGTCCACCAAGAGGGGAAACGACTGTGTTTTCATGGTTGTTGATCGCTTTTCCAAGATGGCGATTCTAGCCGCTTGCAAGAAGAACATCACAGCAGAAGCCACTGCCAAGCTCTTCTTTGAACGAGTATGGGTACATTTTGGGATCCCACAGACCATTATCTCAGACCGTGACAGTCGGTTCCTCAGCTCATTCTGGTCAAGCCTCTGGTCATTGCTGGATACCAAGCTCACCAAATCCACTGCCTTCCACCCCCAGACCGATGGACAAACGGAGGTCGTCTACCGGATGGTCGTACATATCCTGCGCATGTACAATTCAACACACCCCCGCACATGGGATGAGAGTCTCCCCTATGTCCAACATAGCTACAACCGAGCCTTGCATAGCTCAACTGGCCACAGCCCCTTTCAGGTGGGGTTGGGATTCCAACCATTGGGCCCCATGGATGTTGCACTTCCCCTTGCGACCACCTCGGCCGACTCGTCCCCAGAAGCTGACAAAGCCGCCCGGTTCATTGAACGGATCCAGCATATCAGCCAACAGGTTCAGGATATTCTACAGAAGTCTAATGCCAAGTACAAGCAGTGCCATGATCAACATCGGGTGCCACATAAGTTTCAGGTGGGCGACAAAGTTTGGTTGCATTTGCAGAAAGAACGCCTTACAGGGCCCCATCGAAAGCTTTGCCCACTCCGTTATGGGCCGTACACCATCAGCAAGGCGGTGGGCGACAATGCTTTTGAGCTCAACATTCCCCCCTTCCTGGGTCTGCATCCAGTCTTCAACGTGGCTCTTCTTCGGCCATATTTCCCACCACTATTAGACACCTCAGAGATAGCAGAGAAGTTGACACCAACAGAGCTCAACCCTGACTTCCTACAACAAGCATCCAGTGATCATATTGCAGACACACAGATCAAGGGCACTCGACATCAAAGGATCCAGTTTATCGAGTTGTCAAAGCAGGGCAGCTCCTGCACCAAGGCAAGTGGCTCACCCAAGGCCAAATTCAGGAGAAATTTCCTCATCTGATGGGGGAACTCAACGCAATGGAGACCATTGCTTCCTAAGGAGGGAGGATTGATCCAGGTGGATGTTGGTGGCCACCCACCTTTCCAACTGGCTCAAAACAGTTTTATGGCAATTTTGGTATTGTACTATTTTTAGCAGTTTTTTCGGGTCCTGAACTTCCGGGGCCATTTTGAGGCCCTAAACGACCTTTTTCGGCAATTTGGGGGGCCAAAAGATTGCCCCTGACATACATTTGGCCCCATTCGAAAGTTGTAAATCTCGGATAGACCTTTCCGAAGGGCTACCGAGCGCCCCAAACGGAGATCGTATGCAAAAGTTACGACCCCGGGAAGTTGATGTACTAACTTACCCAAACGGGGCCCACATGACTTTTGGCGCTTCATCTCCTAGGGTTAGGTTTTTGGATGTCTAGGGTTTTTGACATTCCTGTTTATTGTAAAAGGCCTTGAGAGCCTCATTGTAACCATCTTCTTGTGAAATGAGAGCAGCCGTCACATCTCTTCTCAGAGATAAGCCGCCACCATTCCAGCAAGCTTGTTGTCCGCTGCATTTTACAGTTCTAGCTTATTTCCTTATTGAATAGAAAACCAGTTTTACTGTATCTCTGTTATTTTGTGTTAAGCATCTGATAATAATCTGTATTCATTTCGTTCTGCTCATAAAATCTGGATCAGTGGTATCAGAGCGGTCTGCTCCTTGTCATCTTAATGCATGTCCCCAACGAGGTCAGGGTACAAATAATTGGGTCTCGAGCTTGTTTCTCTTGAGGACAAAAGCTCTCGCACGCCCAAGCGACCTCTCATGGAAGGAGAAAAGAAAGATGACGGGACGGGAGATCCTATCAAAATGTTGCTTCAGGAAGCCCTCACGCAGCAGAGGAAGGAGATGATGGATAATTTCGCGCAAATCCTTCGGCGACTACCAACAAGCGACGCATCTTCCTCGAGCGGAGGCGCCGCCCCCTTCAAGGTACAAATCAACTTTGATATCCCTATATTTGAAGGACAGATAGACGCAGATGCTGTAGATAAGTGGTTGAATCTACTGGAAGGGTATTTTTCTGTCCATAACTTTTTGAATAGAGAAAAGATTACTTTTGCGCTCCTCAAAGCCGTTCCCCATGTCAAAGATTGGTGGGAAACATTCTGCGAGCAAAAGGACACAGAAGAAGGCTCATTATTTTCAGTCACGGCCACCTAGGAATCCTTCAGGGATGCTATTAAGGAACATAACTACCCTGTTGGAAGTTATGACAATTTGTATTCCAAATGGACCACACTGCGACAAGAAAGAGACCAAGCAGTGCCAGAGTTCACAAATATCTTCCATACCTTGCGCACCAAGTTGGGTATCAAAGATTTAGAGCGACATCTGGTGCTCAAGTATCGCGATGGTTTGCATAGATACGTCCAGACCGAAATGGAATTTCTAGACATCTCTTCCTTGGGCGCGGCATACCGATATGCTGTCAAAATCGAGCAGAAACTCAAACAGAAGACATGGCAATTTGGTCCTCGGAACCCTTCACAGCAAAAGACAGGAAAGGGCAGCCCCAACCCACAGAATAAAGGACAGAGCAAAGATGGACAGCATCAGGACAACCAGTCCAAGCCGCAAGCAAAGAAGGACACCGAAAAAACAAAGAAAGATACCGGGAAGTGGTGCGACTTCCATAAGAGCCCTTGGCATAACACTGCTGATTGTCGCTCAAAGCAGTCGCTGGTCGCCGAATTGAAAGCATCTAAATCAGATGCGGGTTCTGACTCTGAGTCCAAACCAGAAAGGGGAAGACGGATCATTGACGCGGAACCCAGTGCCACCGTTGCCACCACCAAGCTCCAGCCTGATCAACCAGACGAGCCAGAAGAAGGAGAACGCCTCTTCCATTCACAGATGTGGGTAAAAGGCACCCCGCTGCATTTCATCGTTGATAGCGGTAGCCAGAAGAATCTCATCTCAGCAGAGGTCATCAAGCGCCTGGCCCTACCGACAACGCCGCACCCACAACCCTACACCATTGGATGGCTCCGCAAAGGAAGCGATCTCCGCGTCAGCCAACAGTGCCGACTTCCATACGGCATCAAGCCCTTCAAGGACGAGGTATTGTGTGATGTTGCTCCTCTCGAAGTTTCAGATGTTCTTTTGGGCCAACCTTATTTATGGAAACGTCATGCTGTATATGAGTCTAGGCCTCGTAGTGTCATTATTTCTTTGAACAGGAAATTGTACAGGATACCCGAGGCAGTCCCTCCTAGTGCTATTTCCTTGATCTCTGCCAAGCAATGCAGGAAGGTCATCTCTCAGACCGGGAAATTTGTCTTCTTCGTGACTCGCTCTCAGAGTGAAAGAAATATCGCAACCACATCCCGGGCCTCCGCGACCGATCTATCCACACAACAGAAGCAAGTGGATAAGGTGGTGGAAGGATACTCAGATATCTTCTCCTCTCCGACCGGGGTACCTCTGCACTGCCAGGTCAAGCATCCCATCGATCTGACCCCAGGCGCACCGCTACCCAATGGGCCAGTCTATCGCCGCTCTCTGTTGGAAAACGAGGAGATCAAGAGGCAGATCCAAGAATGGCTCCACAAGGGGCACATCCTTCCCAGTTCATCACCTTGTGGGAGCCCAATCGTGTTGGTGCAGAAGAAAGATGGGACCTGGCGACTCTGCATTGATTATCGGGCCCTGAATAAAATCACAGTCCGTAACCGGTACCCGATTCCCCGAATCGACGACCTCCTTGATCAGCTCTCGGGGGCCAAATACTTCAGTAAGATTGATCTGAAGTCAGGCTACCACCAGGTCCCAATAGAACAGACAAATGTATGGAAGACTGCCTTCAAGTCAAAAGAAGGTCTTTTTGAATGGCTGGTCGTGCCTTTTGATTTGGCAAATGCTCCAGCAACTTTTATGAGGATGATGGACGATATCCTACGACCTTTCACCAACAATTTTGTAGTGGTGTATCTGGATGACATCCTCATCTACAGCAAGACTTGGGAGGAACACTTGCAGCATATTCAGCAGGTTCTGCACACCCTGCGGAAGCACAAACTATATGCAAACTTGGAAAAATGCTCCTTCGGCATGGACAGGGTCCATTACTTAGGCTACATCATTGATCGACATGGTGTGCATGTGGATCCAGCCAAGATCCAGGTCATCCGTGACTGGCCAGCCCCAACCACACTCACTGAGGTTCGGAGCTTCTTGGGCCTCGCCAATTTCTATCGCCGGTTCGTGCTGGGATTCTCTCATATCACATGGGCCCTCAGCCAAGTGACCAGGGGTGGTGGTAAGGTAAAATTTGTGTGGGGCCTGTCCCAACAACAAGCCTTCGATGACTTGAAGAAGCGTTTTTGCTCATCGCCGGTACTCTCATTACCGAACCTGCAACATCCCTTTGAGATCGAGACAGATGCTTCAGATTATGCTGTGGGTGCCGTTCTCACTCAATACGGCCACCCCGTGGCATATCATAGTGAGACACTATCAGATGCTGTTCTCAAGTACCCTACCTATGACAAAGAAATGTACTCCATTGTACAAGCCTGCCGCTAGTGGAGACATTACATTCTTGGGAAGGAGACAGTCATCCACACTGATCACAAGCCACTACAGTTCATGCAGACCCAAGGAAAGTTGTAGAATGACCGCCATCAGAAGTGGTCAACATATTTACAGCAGTTCCACCTCAACATCAAATATAAAACAGGGAGTACCAGCCGAGTTGCTGACTGCCTCAGTCGACCTCCAGTCGCGGCACTTACCACAGTGCTAGACTCTTGTGGCCACGAGTCCTCCGGATGGCCTCACCTCTATGAGACAGACCCTGACTTCTCCGACACCTATCAAATGTTGGGCACCAACTCAGTGGATGCTAATTTCCATCTTCAGGACGGGTTGTTGTGTCATCTGGGCCATCTCTGCATTCCATCAAGCGAGCGTGCGAAGCTGATTTGGGAAGCTAACTATAGTCGGGTGGCAGGACACTTTGGCGTCGAAAAGACAGTGGCAGTGTTGCAGAAACATTTCTACTGGTCGAAACTTCGACAGGATGTCGGCAAGTATATCAGGTCCTGCACCGCTTGCGCTATTGCTAAACCGACCACTAAGAAACAGGGCCTATACACCCCTCTGCCTACTCCTGACAGGCCGTGGGAATCCATCTCAATGGACTACATGTCGGGCCTCCCGTCCACCAAGAGGGGAAACGACTGTGTTTTCGTGGTTGTTGATCGCTTTTCCAAGATGGCGATTCTAGCCGCTTGCAAGAAGAACATCACAGCAGAAGCCACTGCCAAGCTCTTCTTTGAACGATTATGTGTACATTTTGGGATCCCACAGACCATTATCTCAGACCGTGACAGTCGGTTCCTCAGCTCATTCTGGTCAAGCCTCTGGTCATTGCTGGATACCAAGCTCACCAAATCCACTGCCTTCCACCCCCAGACCGATGGACAAACGGAGGTCGCCAACCGGATGGTCGTACATATCCTGCGCATGTACAATTCAACACACCCCCGCACATGGGATGAGAGTCTCCCCTATGTCCAACATAGCTACAACCGAGCCTTGCATAGCTCAACTGGCCACAGCCCCTTTCAGGTGGGGTTGGGATTCCAACCATTGGGCCCCATGGATGTTGCACTTCCCCTTGCGACCACCTCGGCCGACTCATCCCCAGAAGCTGACAAAGCCGCCCGGTTCATTGAACGGATCCAGCATATCCGCCAACAGGTTCAGGATATTCTACAGAAGTCTAATGCCAAGTACAAGCAGTGCCATGATCAACATCGGGTGCCACATAAGTTTCAGGTGGGCGACAAAGTTTGGTTGCATTTGCAGAAAGAACACCTTACAGGGCCCCATCGAAAGCTTCGCCCACTCCGTTATGGGTCGTACACCATCACCAAGGCGGTGGGTGACAATGCTTTTGAGCTCAACATTCCCCCCTTCCTGGGTCTGCATCCAGTCTTCAACGTGGCTCTCCTTCGGCCATATTTCCCACCACTATTAGACACCTCAGAGGTAGCAGAGAAGTTGACACCAACAGAGCTCAACCCTGACTGCCTACAACAAGCATCCAGTGATCATATTGCAGACACACAGATCAAGGGCACTCGACATCAAAGGATCCAGCTTTATCGAGTTGTCAAAGCAGGGCAGCTCCTGCACCAAGGCAAGTGGCTCACCCAAGGCCAAATTCAGCAGAAATTTCCTCATCTGATGGGGGAACTCAACGCAATGGAGACCATTGCTTCCTAAGGAGGGAGGATTGATCCAGGTGGATATTGGTGGCCACCCACCTTTCCAACTGGCTCAAAACAGGTTTATGGCAATTTTGGTATTGTACTATTTTTAGCAGTTTTTTCGGGTCCTGAACTTCCTGGGCCATTTTGAGGCCCTAAACGACCTTTTTTGGCAATTTTTGGGCCAAATGGCTGCCCCCGACAAACATTTGGCTGCATTCAAAACTTGTAAATCTCGGATAGACCTTTCCAACGGGCTACGGAGCGCCCTAAACGGAGATCGTATGCAAAAGTTACGACCCCAGGAAGTTGATGTACTAACTTACCCAAACGGGGCCCACATGACTTTTGGCGCTTCATCTCCTAGGGTTAGGTTTTTGGATGTCTAGGGTTTTTGACATTCCTGTTTATTGTAAAAAGCCTTGAGAGCCTCATTGTAACCATCTTCTTGCGAAATGAGAGCAGCCGTCACATCTCTTCTCAGAGATAAGCCGCCACCATTCCAGCAAGCTTGTTCTCCGCTGCATTTTACAGTTCTAGCTTATTTCCTTATTGAATAGAAAACCAATTTTACTGTATCTCTGTTATTTTGTGTTAAGCATCTGATAATAATCTGTATTCATTTGGTTCTGCTCATAAAATCTGGATCAGTGGTATCAGAGTGGTCTGCTCCTTGTCGTCTTAATGCATGTCCCCAACGAGGTCAGGGTACAAAGAATTGGGTCTCGAGCTTGTTTCTCTTGAGGACAAAAGCTCTCGCACGCCCAAGCGACCTCTCATGGCAGGAGAAAAGAAAGATGACGGGACAGGAGATCCTATCAAAATGTTGCTTGAGGAATCCCTCACGCAGCAGAGGAACGAGATGATGGATAATTTCGCGCAAATCCTTCGGCGACTACCAACAAGCGACGCATCTTCCTCGAGCGGAGGCGCCGCCCCCTTCAAGGTACAAATCAAATTTGATATCCCTATATTTGAAGGAAAGATAGACGCAGATGCTGTAGATAAGTGGTTGAATCTACTGGAAGGGTATTTTTCTGTCCATAACTTTTCGAATAAAGAAAAGATTACTTTTGCGCTCCTCAAAGCCGTTCCCCATGTCAAAGATTGGTGGGAAACATTCTGCGAGCAAAAGGACACAGAAGAAGGCTCATTATTTTCAGTCACGGCCACCTGGGAATCCTTCAGGGATGCTATTAAGGAACAATACTACCCTGTTGGAAGTTATGACGATTTGTATACCAAATGGACCACACTGGGACAAGAAAGAGACCAAGCAGTGCCAGAGTTCACAAATATCTTCCATACCTTGCGTACCAAGCTGGGTATCAAAGATTCAGAGCGACATCTGGTGCTCAAGTATCGCGATGGTTTGCATAGATACATCCAGACCGAAATGGAATTTCTGGACATCTCTTCCTTGGGCGCGGCCTACCGATATGCTGTCAAAATCGAGCAGAAACTCAAACAGAAGACACGACAATTTGGGCCTGGTTCTTCACAGCAAAAGACAGGAAAGGGCAGCCCCAACCCACAGAATAAAGGACAGAGCAAAGATGGACAACATCAGGACAACCAGTCCAAGCCGCAAGCAAAGAAGGACACCGAAAAAACAAAGAAAGATACCGGGAAGTGGTGCGACTTCCATAAGAGCCCTTGGCATAACACTGCTGATTGTCGCTCAAAGCAGTCGCTGGTGGCCGAATTGAAAGCATCTGAATCAGATGCGGGTTCTGACTCTGAGTCCGAACCAGAAAGGGGAAGACAGATCATTGACGCGGAACCCAGTGCCACCATTGCAACCACCAAGCTCCAGCCTAATGAACCAAACGAGCCAGAAGAAGGAGAACGCCTCTTCCATTCACAGATGTGGGTAAAAGGCACCCCGCTGCATTTCATCGTTGATAGCGGTAGCCAGAAGAATCTCATCTCAGCAGAGGTCGTCAAGCGCCTGGCCCTACCGACAACGCCGCACCCACAACCCTACACCATTGGATGGCTCCGCAAAGGAAGCGATCTCCGCGTCAGCCAACAGTGTCGACTTCCATACGGCATCAAGCCCTTCAAGGACGAGGTATTGTGTGATGTTGCTCCTCTCGAAGTTTCAGATGTTCTTTTGGGCCAACCTTATTTATGGAAACGTCATGCTGTATATGAGTCTAGGCCTCGTAGTGTTATTATTTCTTTGAACAGGAAATTTTACAGGATACCCGAGGCAGTCCCTCCTAGTGCTATTTCCTTGATCTCTGCCAAGCAATGCAGGAAGGTCATCTCTCAGACCGAAAAATTTGTCTTCTTCGTGATTCGCTCTCAGAGTGAAAGAAAGATCGCAGCCACATCCCGGGCCTCCGCGACCGATCTATCCACACAACAGAAGCAAGTGGATAAGGTGGTGGAAGGATACTCAGATATCTTCTCCTCTCCGACCGGGGTACCTCTGCACTGCCAGGTCAAGCATCCCATCGATCTGACCCCAGGCGCACCGCTACCCAATGGGCCAGTCTATCGCCGCTCTCTGTTGGAAAACGAGGAGATCAAGAGGCAGATCCAAGAATTGCTCCACAAGGGGCACATCCGTCCCAGTTCATCACCTTGTGGGAGCCCAATCGTGCTGGTGCAGAAGAAATATGGGACCTGGCGACTCTGCATTGATTATCGGGCCCTGAATAAAATCACATTCCGTAACCGGTACTCGATTCCCCGAATCGACGACCTCCTTGATCAGCTCACAGGGGCCAAATACTTCAGTAAGATTGATCTGAAGTCGGGCTACCACCAGGTCCCAATAGAACAGACAGATGTATGGAAGACTGCCTTCAAGTCAAAAGAAGGTCTTTTTGAATGGCTGGTCATGCCTTTTGATTTGACAAATGCTCCAGCAACTTTTATGAGGATGATGGACGATATCCTATGACCTTTCACCAACAATTTTGTAGTGGTGTATCTGGATGACATCCTCATCTACAGCAAGACTTGGGAGGAACACTTGCAGCATATTCAGCAAGTTCTGCACACCCTGCGGAAGCACAAACTATATGCAAACTTCGAAAAATGCTCCTTTGGCATGGACAGGGTCCATTACTTAGGCTACATCGTTGATCGACATGGTGTGCATGTGGATCCAGCCAAGATCCAGGTCATCCGTGACTGGCCAGCCCCAACCACACTCACTGAACTTCGGAGCTTCTTGGGCCTCGCCAATTTCTATCGCCGGTTCGTGCTGGGATTCTCTCATATCACATGGGCGCTCAGCCAAGTGACCAGGGGTGGTGGTAAGGCAAAATTTGTGTGGGGATTGTCCCAACAACAAGCCTTCGATGACTTGAAGAAGCGTTTGTGCTCATCGCCGGTACTCTCATTACCGAACCTGCAACATCCCTTTGAGATCGAGACAGATGCTTCAGTTAATGCTGTGGGTGCCGTTCTCACTCAACACGGCCACCCCGTGGCATATCATAGTGAGACACTATCAGATGTTGTTCGCAAGTACCCTACCTATGACAAATAAATGTACTCCATTGTACAAGCCTGCCGCCAATGGAGACATTACATTCTTGGGAAGGAGACAGTCATCCACACTGATCACAAGCCACTACAGTTCATGCAGACCCAAGGAAAGTTGCAGAATGACCGCCATCAGAAGTGGTCAACATATTTACAGCAGTTCCACCTCGACATCAAATATAAAACAGGGAGTACCAACCGAGTTGCTGACTGCCTCAGTCGACCTCCAGTCGCGGCACTTACCACGGTGCTAGACTCTTGTGGCCACGAGACCTCCGGATGGCCTCACCTTTAGGAGACAGACCCTGACTTCTCCGCCACCTATCAAATGTTGGGCACCAACTCAGTGGTTGCTAATTTCCATCTTCAGGACGGGTTGTTGTGTCATCTGGGCCATCTCTACGTTTCATCAAGCGAGCGTGCAAAGCTGATTTGGGAAGCTCACTATAGTCGGGTGGCAGGACACTTTGGCGTCGAAAAGACAGTGGCAGTGTTGCAGAAACATTTCTACTGGCCGAAACTTCGACAGTATGTCGGCAAGTATATCAGGTCCTGCACCGCTTGTGCTATTGCTAAACCGACCACTAAGAAACAGGGCCTATACACCCCTCTGCCTACTCCTGACAGGCCGTGGGAATCCATCTCAATGGACTACATGTCGGGCCTCCCGTCCACCAAGAGGGGAAATGACTGTGTTTTCGTGGTTATTGATCGCTTTTCCAAGATGGCAATTCTAGCCGCTTGCAAGAAGAACATCACAGCAGAAGCCACTGCCAAGCTCTTCTTTGAACGAGTATGGGTACATTTTGGGATCCCACAGACCATTATCTCAGACCGTGACAGTCGGTTCCTCAGCTCATTCTGGTCAAGCCTCCGGTCATTGCTGGATACCAAGCTCACCAAATCCACTGCCTTCCACCCCCAGACCGATGGACAAACGGAGGTCGTCAACCAAATGGTCGTACATATCCTGCGCATGTACAATTCAACACACCCCCGCACATGGGATGAGAGTCTCCCCTATGTCCAACATAGCTACAACCGAGCCTTGCATAGCTCAACTGGTCACAGCCCCTTTCAGGTGGGGTTGGGATTCCAACCATTGGGCCCCATGGATGTTGCACTTCCCCTTGCGACCACCTTGGTCGACTCGTCCCCAGAAGCTGACAAAGCCGCCCGGTTCATTGAACGGATCCAGCATATCCGCCAACAGGTTCAGGATATTCTACAGAAGTCTAATGCCAAGTACAAGCAGTGCCATGATCAACATCGGGTGCCACATAAGTTTCAGGTGGGCGACAAAGTTTGGTTGCATTTGCAGAAAGAACGCCTTACAGGGCCCCATCGAAAGCTTCGTCCACTCCGTTATGGGCCGTACACCATCACCAAGCCGGTGGGTGACAATGATTTTGAGCTCAACATTCCCCCCTTCCTGGGTCTGCATCCAGTCTTCAACGTGGCTCTCCTTCGGCCATATTTCCCACCACTATTAGACACCTCAGAGATAGCAGAGAAGTTGACACCAACAGAGCTCAACCCTGACTGCCTACAACAAGCATCCAGTTATCATATTGCAGACACACAGATCAAGGGCACTCGACATCAAAGGATCCAGCTTTATCGAGTTGTCAAAGCAGGGCAGCTCCTGCACCAAGGCAAGTGGCTCACCCAAGGCCAAATTCAGCAGAAATTTCCTCATCTGATGGGGGAACTCAACGCAATGGAGACCATTGCTTCCTAAGGAGGGAGGATTGATCCAGGTGGATATTGGTGGCCACCCACCTTTCCAATTGGCTCAAAACAGTTTTATGGCAATTTTGGTATTGTACTATTTTTAGAAGTTTTTTCGGGTCCTGAACTTCCGGGGCCATTTTGAGGCCCTAAACGACCTTTTTTGGCAATTTGGGGGGCCAAATGGATGCCCCCGATATTCATTTGGCCCCATTCAAAAGTTGTAAATCTCGGATAGACCTTTACAACGGGCTACTGAGCGCCCCAAACGGAGATCGTATGCAAAAGTTACGACCCCGGGAAGTTGATGTACTAACTTACCCAAACGGGGCCCACATGACTTTTGGCGCTTCATCTCCTAGGGTTAGGTTTTTGGATGTCTAGGGTTTTTGACATTCCTGTTTATTGTAAAAGGCCTTGAGAGCCTCATTGTAACCATCTTCTTGTGAAATGAGAGCAGCCGTCACATCTCTTCTCAGAGATAAGCCGCCACCATTCCAGCAAGCTTGTTTTCCGCTGCATTTTACAGTTCTAGCTTATTTCCTTATTGAATAGAAAACCAGTTTTACTGTATCTCTGTTATTTTGTGTTAAGCATCTGATAATAATTTGTATTCATTTTGTTCTGCTCATAAAATCTGGATCATCACTTGATCCTTAAGTAGATCTAGGAAAGTAGTTTGTAGTCTGTATTATTTGTTCTAGACTCACATTGAGCTAGGGAGATCCAGCTCACGTCCGCTCGAGTGGATTGTCCGTCAAACACAAGCCACGATCGAAACCCTGGCATGATGGTGCCAACCAAACCCTCACTATCTGGAAGCCTGTTGGCCTCACTGCCGAGCAAACAATGAAAATAAAAGTGAAATGAGCTAAAACAAAAGTTATTGTTTTCACGACGAGGGTTTTGTCAAAACCCTAAAAGCTTCACGTGATATTGCCACGATGGATAAGCCAACAAGGCTTTCCACTATGCTTTAAAATTTCACCCACGGGCTATAGTGAAACCTGTCAAGTATTCCAAAACATAATTGCCACTTTTAACATTTAAACTATATGGATCGAGCGCCTTCATAGTTAATATATATATATATCAAAAAGTCAAAGCCATAGTCTATAGATTAGCATCGGTGGAATTAATTAAATTCATAATATCACTATGGTATAGTTATTAGGTTTCCAAAACTCAACATGCACATATGCATTAGGGTAGGGACATAATATAAATCATATTATATGCATGCCACCCTTAATACCCATTATTTTCATATGCCATAATATAAATGCTCATTTCCCAAACTATAGATATGAGTATTGTTTTGGATTCATAGACATAATGACAAATAAAATTATGTTTATACCCAGGTCCAATTAAACAAATTGTGTGCATGACCAGAATGTTAATTTCTAGCCTTAGTGCCACATAGTCCAAATAATGATCATTATGTTAATCTTGATCTCCAACCTTGAGCAACTTAAAATGAAAACTCTTTCCTGCGAACCTGGAATAGGAATAGTAAGAGCATTATCTATTTGATAGCTAAGTAAGCCTCGGGTCACCCATAGGACCCCTTCCATAAAAGAACAATAAACAGTCAGCATTCATAATCATAACTAGAAGAGTTGTACATATCAAATTGAGAAGTTGACATATATTAATTAAAACAAGCTTTCTGAAAGTAAAGATTAAGATGCATTAATTAGGACACGACATAAATCACTTCAAAAATAATTACGACAAGATAACATATACAGATTGTCGTTAGGACACAATAATTACCTTGAGGACAATGTTTCAAATAAACATGTGCAGACACTATAAGTTTAGTTAACTGATGTTAAAGAGTTAAATGTCTTCTAACATACTCCAATATAGTACATTTTAGTATTATTGCTGCATAGAAAAATTTTAAATTTTTATGAATTTTTGGAGGTGTTACATATACTTAGTTTGTGTTTCAATTTTAAGTATTAGGGAACACTACACACATTCTATTAAATTTGCACACAGTGTCTGACTTGTACCATTTTTTAATACTCACACATTTGAAATGAGAGGTGAGTTAAAGGACACTAGCTATCAATCCTTCATGATTTCAATGCTTTGTCACCTATGTTTCCAAGTGGATGATGTGTTGTCCACAGAAATTGCTAACATTATATCAAGGGAGGGGTTGTATTGCACTCCTCACTTCAATGGTGGGATAAGACTTGGATTCTAGTGGCTAATCCAATGCGAATTTTGTGGAAATTGTTCAGGAGTTAGTGATGAGTACCTATGCACCCCACTCTTTGGTTCATTTGGAATGGTGTGGTGATGACTAGATGAAAGTGATTTAGGTATTTTGCATCTCTCTATTTCACCTCTCTCTATTTTCTATGATGACCGGGTGTGTGATATTTTTTGTTTTCCTTCTTCTTTAGCCTTATTCACTCTCACAAGAGTCCATGGATAGGAATTTTGTGGTGGAATGTTCATTGAGTGGTAGGTTGGTTACAAGCTCAGCTTTAGGTGGTCATGTCAAGACTGAGGACCAGCTAAATTTTTCTCTTTGGTGGTTTCTAATATCTTTGTTAGCTCTATTTCATGTGGACAGAGCAAAGTCATTCCAACCTTCAAAGAAAAGAAATCATTGGGCATTGCTTATGGAAGATCGCATCCACAGATGACAATGTGTAGTGTACAAATAAATGAACCTAAGGAAGGTCGTGTGCGATTAGTAAATAAAATAGATGCTCTTCAGGGAACAAGTATCCAGTTAAACCAAAATATTGGTAATCCAATAGAATCCCAAAAAGTTCGTAATGATGACTTAAAAACAAGAATAAAAGGAACGGGTAGAATAATGGGTAAATTGTCTTCAGATGTGGATATGCAATATAATATAATACCAGGTTTCACTAGGAGTTCTCAATAAATGGTGGAAAATCCTTGGATTCTATTAGAGTTGTTAAGGAATGTTCCATGGAAGATGATACTTATATGCAACAATGAATTGATGGTCGTGATGCTAAAGGAACCTCAAAGATGGTTGTAGAGCCTTAGAATTCTATAGAATCTTCCACAGAAGATGCCTATAGTGGACCTATTGTATCATTCTAGTTGTAATTTTCTCATGTTTTGTCATTTTGTATTGCTATGTAGTCAATTTTTCAAGATATACAGTTATCAAGTATTAAGTTTCAGTCATTTCATCATAGGCTAAGACACTCGATAGCTTTTATTTTGAACATAACTTGGCGATTTCTGATGTATTTTTCTTTGAAATTTGGGACTCTTTGTACTCCCTTGGTTCCAGTTAAAAAAAAAACATCATCCCTTTATTTGCTTGTTGATCTATAGATGTGTTTTGGCTTCACAAAACATCAATGCAATTGATCAAGATCTTGGATTCAATGAGGGTGCACTTCTTTCAAGATGATGATTGAATCTCCAATCACCAAAACATTCCTATCCCATTCCCTTTGATGAAGAAAAATTATCTATACATCATTAAAGCTTCAACTTCGTTATTAGCCACTATCTGAAATCCCTAAGCTAGTTATTCTATTATATTTCTTTGGAAATTTAAGACCCCCATCCCCACCTCTCGCTCCCAATGTTAAAAAATCTAAGACCCCCATCCCCACAAAACTTTTAAAAAAAAATCCTTCCAAGGTAATTGAAAGGAGAAAATTAAACAGCAGGAAAGCTCAACCATTTGTCAATTGAAATTATTCTCCAAATATTGTAAGAATTTTGTTAAAAGATATAGTTCTAGTAGGAATTTTGTTAGAAGTTATAGTTTTATTGATAGAAACTTTGACCATAGAATTTTGTCATTAAATTTTTTATCCCATTTCAAGGAAACCGGAATTATTCTATTTTAAAGAAAATAATAAATTAAAATAAAACTTTACCTTTAAAAAAATATTAAATCAATAAAACACTCTAATTAATCCAATTTTTAGCTTATTAAAGTACACCACACAGACACACATATATTAAATGTGACTAGTCACTATACCACTTAATAGCATACACAATTTTTCCAGCATCATAAATGAAATGACTTTGACTATACTTCTCATAGACTTGGCACAAGGAGCGCCTCTGTACCCTAATTTATAGACAAGAAATAATTGAGCATTTCTTTTGGAAGCTCACATCTACAAATGGAAATGTGTAGTTTACAAAGGAATGGAACTAAGGAAGGTCTTGCGCCATTAATAAAGAAAATGGATTCTCTTTACTAGGGAGAAAATCACAACTAAATCAAAATATTGGTAATTCAATAGAATCCCAAAACATCTGTTATGATGACTTAAAAACAAGAATGGAAGGGATTGATAGAAGAAAGGATAAATTGTCTTCAAATGTGGATATGCAATATAATATAATATTGGGTTTTGCTAGGAACTCTCAATAAATGGTGGAAAACCCCCAAATTCTATTAAATTTGTTAAGGAATGTTTCATGGAAGATGATACTATGCAACAAGAAATTGAAGGTCATGATGCTAAATGAACCTCAAAGATGGTTGTGAAGCATTAGGATTCTATAGAATCTGCCACAGAAGATAGCCATAATGGCCCTAGTCTAGCATGCTAGCTGTAGTTTTCTCATGTTTTGCCATTTTGTATTGATATGTAGTCAATTTGTCAAGATATACAGTCATCAAGTATTAAGTTTCAGTCATTTCTTCATAGGCCAAGGAACTTGATAGGTTTTCTTTTGAACATAACTCCACAACCGTTGATGTATTTCTCTTTGAAATATGGGACTCTATGTACTCATTTGGCCATTTGATTAGGCCACAATCATTTTAATTATATATCTTTAACTGTTCCAATTTAAAAAAACATGATCCCTTTATTTGCTTGTTGATCTATGGATGTGTTTTCGCTTCAAAAAAACATGAAAGCGATGCAATTGATCAAGATCTTGGATGCAATGAGGGGGCACTGCTTTCAAGATGATGATTGAGTCGCCAATCACCACAAATTTTCTATTCCATTCCCATTGATGAAGAAAAATTCTCTATACATCATAAAAGCTTCAACTTTGTTATCAATCACTATCCTAAATCCCCAAGGCAATTCTTCTACTATGTTTTCTTGAGATCTAAGACCCCCACCCCCACCTCTCGCTTTTCAATGTTAAAAAATGTTATTACATCTTAAATGCTTGTAGAAAACTTAAAAAATTTCCTTCGAATTTAATTGAAAGGAGAAAGTAAAAAAGTAGGCAAGCTCAACCATTTGTCATTTGAAATTATTCTCCAAATACTATAAGAAATTTGTTAAAAATTATAGTTCTATTAGGAATTTTGTTAGAAGTTATAGTTTGACTAATAGGAATTTTGACCATGGAATCGTCATTAAAAATTTTAGCCTATTTCAAAATACCCAAAATTATTCTATTTAAAAGAAAATAATAAATTAAAGTAAAACTTTACCATTACAACTTTGTCATTAAAACAATACCTATTAAAAAAAAGTTAAATCAATAAAACACTTCATTAATCCAATTTCTAACTTAACACTTAATTGATGTGTTGTTAAGTTGGATTAGACTTCTAAATAAAGTATACCACTAAATACCATACACAATTTTTTTGGCATCTTAAATGAAATGACTATACCACTAAATAGCATACACAATTTTTTTGGCATCTTAAATGAAATGACTATACCACTAAATAGCATACACAATTTTTTTGGCATCTTAAATGAAATGACATTGTCTATACTTCCCATACATTGAACAAGGAGCGTGTAACAGATCCACCTCGGCGCTGAGCTGAGAATCCACGCTAACATGGGGCACATCCACATAAGAGCTAGCCAGAGGGGTAAGTGGGGTGTGCACCCACCCGAAAGGGGGAAGACACCCAAGGCTTGGGCGCAATCACCAAACACGAGGAGGTGTGGACCCGAGGTGAAGTGAACGTGGGAAGAGTCCCAACCATCCAAGTGGACATCACCCACAAAGTTAGCTTGAAACGTGGGTGGGTGTCCAGAAGGGTGGAACCCTTGGTTGCACCCATGAGTTAGACGATTGGTTATATAAGTAGGCGCAGTGGTGACCAAAGATTTGATTCGAATTTGACCTAGTGTGGGAAAGTTAGCACAAGTTTGGGTCTGCAGCTCAGTTTTGGGTGAAGTATAGCAGATGGAATCCAGGAAATAGTGTAGTTCTTGGTAGATTGGTGTGATTGTTGAGAAAAAGTGATAGGAGCCACATGAGGTGGATCTGCAGATGCTTCGGGGGGAAACCACATGTAGATTTGGGTGGCAGGCAAATTCTTGGGGTTTCTACGAGAGTTGCAAGTTGGGCACTCTCTCGGGTTGTTTCTAGTGGTTGCACATGTTTTGTTGTATCATTATAATCTTTGTTCTTGTTTTATAAATACTTTCGGCATGCCCGAATTGGGATGCCATCATACTTGTTCTTGTCTCTTCTTACTTATTTGGCTAAGTGTGATAGTCCACGTGTTAACATAAATAATGGTTAAGTATAAACATGAATAAGAATAAGTGTTGAAGTATTTCCTTAGGTGTAGCATGCTGGGATTCCAACCTGAGATGGTCTCACCCCCAATAGGGGAAGAGCCGGGAAGTGTTGCACAACCTATTGGATGGGACTAAGCTTAGGTAATCGGGTCAAACTGGTAGGCCCGTGATAGGTGGTATCAGAGCGCAATTAAAATGACAAAGACAGAATTTGGTGAGTATGATGCAATAGAGACATCAGAGGTTATGGAGGCTTTTACTTACTCGATCGATGAGAAAAATCAAGGAACGATTGTTGGACAAGATGGACGAAGGATGGGGGTGAAGGAAAAAAGTACTCCACCATTGGATTTGGGTCGCAGACACGAAAAAGAGTTGGGTGGACTCGTTGCTGACAAAGTTGGGCACACTCTTGAACAATGCATAAGTGCCAATGCCCAAAACTAAAGAAGTGTTTCCAGAGTGCCCCAAGGTTGGTAGACATGGGAGAACCATACAGAACTGTCACATGGAAGGGATACTTGTGTAGATGAGGATTCACATTAGATCCAAGTAATTCACAATGTGGATGAAAGACATAGATGTGACTAGAGGGTTTCAGCAGACGGGATGGGGGTGGCCCCTCACCCAGCGGGAACTTTGCAGCATCAACACCATGAGGGGTGATCGGGAGTTGAACCAACTATGTTTCTTGGAACCAGTTGTAAATGGATGGAAGGTGAGGGTACTCATGGATACGGGTGCGTCACACAACTTTGTGTGGAAGGAGCTTGTAGATGAAATTGGCCTAAGGAGTCAACTTGGCGGAGTAGCCGATAAGGTCGTGAACTCCTTAGAGAAACTAGCAATAGGCATCTCTTCCAAGATGCACATGAGAATGGGAATATGGGAAGATGGGAAGGGAGAGCAGACTTCATGTTTATGCCTCTTGGTGACTTTGAGATGATTATGGAACAAGATTTCCTGAGGAGAGCTCAAGCGATCCTCTTGTCATTCACTAATAAGTTGGTGATTTTAGACAAGGAGAAACCGTGCATGGTTCCCACTTCCACTAAGAAGGCATATGGAGGAGTGCGACTGATGTTTGCACTTAGCATGAAGAGGGATACTCGATCCCAAATTCACGTTTGTTTGTTGTAGCATTGCTTAGTGAAGCAACTATGGGAGTTGTGGGGACGTCGGTGGCTCTCGATCTTGCCAACGTGTTGAACAAAAATGAGGATTTGATGCTGGAGAGCTTGCCAAAGGTGTTCCCACCACAACGTCTCATTGATCACCGCATTGAGCTTGAGCTGAGATCGAAGCCCGTAGCAAAGGCTCCCTATCGATTGTCCAAACCGAAGTTCGAAGAGTTGAAGAAGCATTTGGTAGAACTTACAATTGTCGGCTTCATCAGACCTTCAAGGTCTTCGTATGGGGCACCTGTGTTGTTCCAAGAAAAGAAGGATACATCGTAGTTGAGGTTCTGCCCGGACTATAGAGTGCTCAACAAGAAAATAGTAAAGAACCAATACCCACTTCCGTTGGTAGCAGATTGTTTTGATAAGTTGGCTAAGGCCAATGTGTTCTCAAAATTGGATTTGAGGCAAGGTTACTATCAGGAGAGAATTATGGAACAGGATGAGCATAAGACAACCTGGGTGACGAGGTACAAGAGCATTGAGTTCTTGGTGATTCCTTTTGGGTTATGTGATGTGCCTGCAACTTTCTGCACATTCATGAATGATGTTTTGAGACAGTTTTTGGACAAATCGGTAGTGGTCTACTTTGATGACATCTTGGTCTTTAGCAAGAGTATGGAGGAACACAAGTAGCACTTGGCGAAAGTCTTTGAGGCACTGAGGCATAATCAATTGCACTTAAATAAATCGAAGTGTATGTTTGGGTAAACAGAGATCCCATTCTTAGGCCATTAGATAAGCCAAGGATGCATCTGCATGGATCAGTAAAAGGTTGAGGCCATAGAAGATTGGGAGGAGCCATTGATATGGATTTGTGTGGGAACGAAACAAAAGATAGCATATACAGAATCATATACAGAGATATATATTCACATACACAGATATATGGCAAGAAACACAACAATACAGTAAACACATATTCTATTAAATATCGGAAATAGAACATACTGTAAATACAATAGCTAGAATGGTAGTAGCTATCTCTTAGAAGAGATGTGGCTGCTGTGCTCATTCGTGCCAAGATGATTACAAAGAGAGGCCGAAAGGACCTATTTATCATAAGCATGAGGGAAAGAATCCCAAACATCCAAAAACCTAACCCTAGAAGATGAACCGTCATAAAGTTTGCGGCCCCAAGGTGGTTAGTTGAACAGTCAACTTCCCGGGGTCATAACTTTTGCATACGATCTCCATTTGGGGCGCTCGGTAGCCCATTGGAAAGACCTATTCGAGGACTACGCCAAGGACCCTCAAACAATATTTGTTGGACCAAGATTTCCCAAAAAACGTCGTTTCGGGCCTCAAAACAGCCCCAGAAGTTTGGGACTCGAAAAAACTATAGAAAAATTACTAGAAAATTGGCAAAATGGGAAACTGCTTTGAGCCAATGGAATAGGTGGGTGCCCACCGATATCCATCTGGATCAAGCCGTAGACAGTGTAGGAGGTGCAAAGCTTTTTGGGCTTTCCCAACTACTACCAACGGTTTGTGAAAGGCTTCTTGTGGATCGCAACCCCTCTTACGGAGTTGCTAAAGAAGAACAAGACGTGGAGTTGGACATCATGGTGCTAGGAGGCTTTCTGCGAGTTGAAGCGCAAACTTGCAACAACGCCCATGTTGAGGTTATCGTATTTTGTGAAAATTTTTGAAGTGTAGATGGACGCTTCAAAATTTACCATTGGAGGGGCCTTGACGCAGGAAGGTCACCCGGTGGCCTATGAGAGCAGGAAATTGCAAGATCGGAAAAGGAGGTATCCCATGCATGAGAAAGAGATGATTGTCGTAGTGCACTGCTTGAAGGCATGGAGACATTATTTGTTGGGGAAATCATTCATGGTGAAGAGGGACAATGTAGCCACCAACTACTTTGCAACATAGCTGAAGTTGTCTTCAAGCAGGCACATTGGTAGGAATTCTTGGAGGAATTTGATATCTCGTTGGAGTACCAACAAGGTAGATTGAATGATGTTGTAGACACGTGGAGTACAAAGCATTATCTTGCACTGCCTTAGAGAAGGAGTAGTTGGACGGACCGACAACATTGGTCACTTCCGATTTGCAACAACAAATTTGAGACAGGTTGAAGGGTGACCTAGCTGCCAAGAATATTATGAATCCAATGAAGGAAGGTAGGACGAGATAGTTCTAGGTGGAGGATGCTTGTATGTGCCACATAAGGCTAACCTTAGGAGGGACTTATTGGAGGAGTGTCATGACTCGACTTGGGTGGGTCACCTTGGGCAACACAGGACCTTAGCTCTTTTGGAGAGGGGTTATTACTGGGAGCACATGAGGTGGGACGTAGAGGAGTATGTCAAGACTTGTCTTAATGCCTACAAGACAAGCCCAGCTCCAAGATGAAAGTAGGCACACTCCAACCACTGTCGATTCCAAAGAAACCTTGGGAAAGCATTTCGATGGACTTCATCACGCAACTATAGATTTTGCAAGGTTACAATGAGATCTTTGTCGCGGTGGACATGTTCTCAAAGTATGACACATTTGTGCTAACAAAGTTGCCTTGATGAGCCGAGGATGTAGCAAAACTTGTTGTGAAGTATTGGGGACTACCACTCAGCATTGTGTCGGACCAGGACACTCATTTCATTGGCCAGTTTTGGCAGGAATTGCTCAACCTAGTGGGGACCAAGTCATTGACGAGTTCGAGCTAACATTCGCAGACGGATGGGAATATGGAGCGATTCAATGGTCTCTTAGAGGACTACCTAAGACACTTTGTGCAGGCATACAAGTAGGACTAGCCAGCACTCCTAGACGCAACACAATTCAGTTACAACATGCAGATGAGTTCGGCAACAGGATTTAACCAATTTGAGTTGGCAACTGAAAAATAGTTATTTATGCCTCACATAGTTGCAATGAGTTCTTTTGGGTAGAACTTGATGGTTATGAGTTTCATGAAGAGTTGGAAAGACAAGTTGAAGTTGATGCACGTTCAGATGACAAAGGAAACCAACAAGATGAAGAAATGGGTAGATCATAGAAGGCGTGAAGTGGAGTTCGAAGTGGGCGACATAGTGCTTCTCAGACTTAGAAAGGAGTAGTTCACTCTACCAGTAGGCATGGCAGATGCATTGCTGCAGAGATATGGCGATTCATTTGAAGTGGTTGAGAAGATAGGTAAGGTGGCCTACAAAATGAAGCTCCCGAAACACATGAGATTGTTTCATCTGGTTTTCCATGTGAGACAACTCAAAGCATGCCAGTTAGATGAAGGAAAACCAGAGAGAAATATGTCGAGCCAGGTTCTCACCTTGGTATTGGATTGACCAAATTGCGAAGTAGAAGAGGTGTTGGCTCACCGTCATGTGAGACATGGACCAACAGTGCATATGGAATACTTCATCAAATGGAAAGACTTGTAGGAGGAGGAGAACAATTGGGAGTGGAAGGGGTCGTTGTGGAAAGCCAAAAAGAAGTTGCGAACATTCAAGGAAGCATGCACAGTCTACCTCCAAGATGGAACAAGCGTGACCAACGATGTTTCCAGGACAACAACTAATTGGTTCGGGAGGATGTAATGAATCTATCGTGACGCTAGGGTAAGAACCCACATCAACACGAGGCACGTCCACATAGAAGTCTACCAGATGGGTAAGTGGGGTGCACACCCACCCGAAAGCGGGAAGATGCCCAAGTCTTGGGTGCAATCTGCAAACACAAGGATGTGTGGACTCAAGGTAAGGCGGGTGTGTGCGGAGTCCCAACCATCCAAGTGGACATCACCTACAAAGTTGGCTTGAAATGTGGGTAGATGACCACAAGGGTGGAACCCTTGGTTGCACCCGTGAGTTAGACAATTAACTATATAAGGAGGCGTGGTGGAAACCAAAGCATTGATTTGAATTCGACCAAGTGTGGCCAAGTTAGTAAGAGTTCGGTTCTGCGACTCGGTTTTGGGTGCAGTCTAGCATAGGGTATCTGGGTGACAATGCATGGTTTGGCATACTAGTGTGACAGTCGGGTAAAGGTGACAAGAGTCGTAGGAGGCATCCTTGCGGATGCTTCACAGGGAAACCATAGGAAGATTTGGGTGGGAAAAAAATTATTTAGTTAGGCACTTTCTCAGGTTGTTGCCAGTGGGCACACCCGTTTGTTTATATCATTATAATCTTTATTCTTATTTTATAAAAAAAATTAGCATGCCCACTTTTGGAGTGCCACCATACTTGTTCTTGTTTATTTGGCTAAGTGTAATATTGCATGTGTTAACATAAATAATTGCCAAGTATAAACATGAATAAGAATAAGTGTAAGTGTTTCCTTCGACAGTCTATACCGGGCTTCCAACGGAGGATTATCTCACCCTCGGCAGGAGAAGACCCGAGCAGTGCGGCACGACCTATAGGGTGGGATTCGGGACTAAGCTTAGGCTATTGGGTCAGACTGGTAGGCCCGTGACAGAGCACCTCCGTACCCCAGTTTTGATAACATAATTCTGAGGCTATATTATTTCAATACGCTGGCCCCGGGGAGCTATAACAATGAAGTACAGCGTCCAATACACGGCGACTGCGGGGTAGGTTAAATCAAATTCAATTTTAAATTGTTACAAATTTAAAGTATTTGTAACTTAAATAACTTAAAACTCTATCGGATATTAGCGTTGATTCTGATATTCTGTAATTTCTGTCAATGGCCTGACCTAAAGCTGCATCTGCATCCTGTTTCGAAGGAAAGTTCTCGTTGGATCGGGCTTTTCTCGTGCGATGGCTATCACTTATCAGTGATGTACAAAAATTTTGTACTGTGAATGAAATGGGCATTCAATAAGGTCTGACTATAACGTACACAGATTGTAAATGAAATGGCATTAAAGCTGAAATGACATTTGTGGTGCAGGTGCTTATATTTTTTTGGATCAGTCTCGGCATTTTTATGTTTGGATGAATGGCGGTATGGGTACAAATTATTGAGCTCTGTGGGTTATGCATAGGCCTCTCTGCTATCTATGTATGTAAAAAACACCTATTTTTACAATGAAAATACCTATAATTACTTTTCTGGATGAAAAAAAAGCTGACCATACTTCCAATTTTCCAATTAACGTACACACTTTTCCCACTGCTGTGAAATTCAATGAAACACTATTAAATCTGACAGTACTCTTAAATCACGTACCTTTTTTTTTTCCGCAGACTCAATCTTGATCGATGCAGACCGAAATAATCTCAACCATTTATAATTTTATAACTGGTATTCCAGATATCTCATTGTAATAATAATTGCCATTTTCACATCCGACGAAAGTAAAACAATAGATAATAGAACAATAAAGCAGCGAATGGCAGTGGGTACTTCCAGCCAGCGCATCAAGATGTGAAAGATTTGGGGCTTCGAAGCAATGACATCAAAACAACCGACAAATAAATATGATGAACCAACTTTATCCCACGAGAGAGGGGATTCTGATAGCGAACCGAGTCGGGCCACCGGCAGAGCGAAATATTCTGATAGTTCGGGGAATGTCCAAAGCGAACATATTGAACAGGGAGAACCGACACAAGCCCAGCAACATCCCATGCTCAGAGTGCGCTGGAAGCATATGTAACCAGCAACAAAGTTACATTTGTATCCTCTCCACAGGTTTATCTCGGCTCCATATTTTTGTTTCTTTGCTGTTTTGGGATTCTTTGGGGGATTGGTATATCCTGTATCTTTGTTTCTGTTTGGGCTTTGGTTGTATTTCTGGGAGACCTGGTGTGGTCTTGGTTCTATTTGATGCACTGTTTGGGTGGGAGACCTGGTGTGGTCTTGGTTCTATTTGATGCACTGTTTGGGTGGGAGACCTGGTGTGGGAGACCTGATGTATGGTGTATGGATATCCTATCTGGTCACATGTACCATTATACTTTTTTTATAAAGTATAGCTTTTACTTTTTCACAGAAAAATATAACTTACTATTAATATACGAAATAGTAAATGTTACCAACTGTCAGAAAATACCATACATCTCATCATTGCCGAGCAGTACATGTGTCTAAAAAACCAACCGGCCACAGTGCCAACAGCCACATAGACAACCATAAAAAAGAACCATATGTTCATACATAAAAACGTGAACCCCTCCCGTAGGAGAAACAGGTCCATCGGTCCCCAAGTGCCAGCCATGAGTCCCAGCCAAAAAACATAGTTCTCAAAAGTAACCAACATCCAAAGCGGTCATCAAAAAGAAAGATGTACATAATGCAAAGGAAACTAAAAGAACATAAATGCCAAACTATATAGCCGCACATAGGAGTATACAAAAGGTCCAACAAGGAGTTGGAGGCAGCTCCTATGTGATATCTGCACATAGAAACTAACAAGGAACATAAGTATAACATCACAAAAAGTAATACAAAGCATCAGTAATAAATAACATCGTAAAGTAGAGAACTAAGAAAATCAAGACCAATGAAGGAGATGAGAGCCCTGATCATATAAAGAGTCATCCCGCCAATCCTGCCACATAATGACCCCAAGAGCCGAGGAAAGTGCCTTTTTAGAGAGCATGTCCGCCACCACGTTAGCCTCCCGGTATACATGGTCGAAGTGAATGTGAAGAAAATCCTTCAATAAAAGCTGAACCGCATCCATCCAGTGATTGAGTAACAAATGATTTAAGGAGGCTTTGCCATTCACCCAGGAGATGATGGAGAGTGAGTCGCCAAAAACCATAAGTTGGGAAATATTCCGCCGGTGGGCCCAGAAGAGAAGTAGCCAAAGAGCACATAGCTCGCTTCTGGTATTGGATCCACTGCCCAGGTTAAGCCAAAGGTGAATGGAGAAAGAATTCGTAAGGTGTATAACAGCCCCAGCACCACCCCTCCCACCACCACTAACAGCAGCACCATCAAAGAAACCACACGGGTAAGTCAGAACCGGAGGGGCAGAACGACGATGTCTGTCCAGATTATCACGAACCCGGGCCCGGCCATGGATAGAGAGAAAAGCATGATATGCTGCAATCGTTTTAAAACCAATCCCTGCTAAGAAAGGGGCAAGATCCTCAAAAATATGAAGGTTCTGAGCCTTCCATACCTCCCATATCATAAAATAAGGAAGCTCCCTAAAACCGCAATCTTGCTGGGCCCAAACGGCAAGGCAGTCACTGAGGGAGCAATAGTTCCAAATAAATGAAATGCCAGAAATGTTTGCAATAAAAGACCAGAGCTCTTTTATAAAAAGACAAGAGGAGAAAAGATGATCAACCGTCTCCCCCTCAGAGCAGCATAAGGTACACCATCCCGGGCCACAAAAACCTCGCCGGCAAAGGTTATCCCAAGTAAGTATCCGGTTATGGAGCGCAAGCCAAATGAAGCATTTAATCTTGAGAGGCAAAACCAATTTCCAAATTGTTTTATCCCACCAGCATACCAAGATCTGTGTTTCAGCAAATAAAGCATCATAAGCCATTGCCGCAGAGACCCTGCCACCAGCCACTTCCCATGACCAAACAAGCCTGTCCGCGCCATCAGAGAGCCGCAGATTGGATTGATACAAAGACTTAATGTAATCCTCCCATTCGAGCCTCAAAGAACCCACAAGGCCCAGCTGGGTAGCCGATATCCATCGAGGGCGGCCGTCAACACTCCAACCAGCAGCATGAGCTAAGGTGTAAAAACCTTTAGTAAAAAGGAATGTTCGCAGTTCCGTCGAGAGAGAGTGCCTCAATGGCCCCCCAATGAAAGGATCAAGACCCAGTTTTATATCACGCCCATTGCCAGGCAACCACGCAATCCAGTGCATAATCACTCTGTAAGCACCCAGCAGCCCGTTCCATATGTTTGAGACGCCCACTGTTGCAGGGCGATTAAGCCGAAACCACCTTGAGACCGGAATATTACGCAGATACTTAGCACGAATAACCCTTCCCCAGGTCGATTGATCAAAGAGAACACGCCAGAGGCTTTTAGCATGGAGGGCCATAACAAACATTTCAATATCCTTTATATTCCAGCCACCCAGATGCCAGGGACGAGCCAATGCCTTCCATTTCATTAGATGCATTTTTTCCAGGTTTCCTCCACCCGACCAAAGGAAACTAAAAATCTTTCTTCTGATTAGATTCAAAATGGTTCGAGGGATTTTGCAAAGAGAGAACCAATAAACGCCTAAATTCTGCAGAACAGCTTTAACTAATGTAAGCCTGCCTCCCAAAGAAAGATGCCGATAGCTCCAGTGATCAAGCCTCAATTCAAATCTTTTAATGAGCCAGGACCAGTCATTGACCAAATAATTTGTAGGTTTGATGAAAAAACCCAAATATTTAGTACCAGCCTCGATATCTTTGAAGTTAAGTGGCAGAATATAAAGGATAGCTTTTACTTATGAAAGAAAAAGAAAAAAAAACAACAAAGTTACATTTGGAATAATGAATAAAGTATAAGGTGGGTTGTATACAGTTGGTTTTCAAATGTTTCAATTCTGGAGACCAACAAAACATTTAAATATTGTTTGTGAATGCATTTTGTCATTCATTAATGTGAAAAACTTGATTTTAATATAATTATATTATCTATTACTTTCTTAATTAGTGAATATTGATTGTTGCACAAGATTTATCATAACCAACATCACATTTTTTTTTCTTTCTATTTATAAAGGTGAATCAAAGAAATTTACAATGTATCTTATCTCAAGGAGTGCATTCAGTTATAATAACTACCACTAATCAAATTAAATAGTATTTGTGTTGCTGCCATAATACCTGAGTACCATAATACGTGAGTACCATATTAATAATGGATACAGTCCACATCTATCGTGTACAAAAGAAGTTCCCAAAATTACAAAAAAAGAGTGCATAAATATTAAAAGTAGAATCTAATAGAGATAAACAGTCTTAGATTCTGGAGGCCTCAACTCATTGTAGTGTGTAATCCGAATCAATGTAAGACCTTTCTTTGATAGTCCATCAACCCTGAAATTGAAAAATCTGGAGACAAACTGAACCATAAGTAGCCTAATTTTCCTCTTCCACTATTCAAGTCAGGCCACCTTGAGATCATTAGAGCCATCGCCCATCCAATCTCCAAAGAGTTGAACATTGGATAAATGAAAAGGACAAATAAAATGAAGTAGACACCAGAGTGCCAAGAGCTCTGCAACGGTGTTACTGCCCACAACCCAAGGACAATTCATAATATTCAGATTTGGAGATAACAAAGATATAAATGTTGTCCATGAATGAAGATTGAATGTGAAAAATCGAGTTTGACATATTATAGAGAAATGATCGGTTATATATCCATCAATATAACATTCATTACTATGTTAAAAATTAGATTTTGACATATTATAACTAGCATTTGCCCCGAGGGGCAAAAGGAACGCCAAAATAGAAAAATCCAACTCTTTCATAAAACTATTGGGTATAAAACAATATAATATTGACTTTAAGTATGTATCAAAAGTCACCATCTACAGTCGATACAGGTTTATGAAGGTATAAACATGTCGACCCATTTCGCAATTTTTCGATCATTTTGGCCGAAATTGGTCGCAGCGTTTTAGCCATTTATAGGTGACTGTTTTGCGAGATTTTACTCATCTGACGCCAACCTGTCTCGTGGCCCGCGGCTCAGCTACACCACTCATTTCACCAGTTTTTGTTCTTTCTTGCCGACCACGGTCGCAGGTTTTAATTCACCCCTCACTGGTCGTTTCGTATCTTATAACATTTCCGCCAACCAAGTAGTTTATGCCGCCAGGGATTGCCATCACATCATCTTTTTTCGCCCAACTCTTTAGATTCATTTCGTGACGCTTCGATCATAGTTCTTTCGACTATCTCGTCGATCGTTTCGCGGCTTTTATGATAATTTCGTCGACCATCTAGCAGTGACCAAGCCTTTTTTGCTAAGCGTTCCACCGTGTGGTCATCCCCTTTTGAACAACATCGCCCGTCCCTTTCACTGCATTGAAGTCTTGTCGCACCAACTTGGTCACTGCGGCTCGTGCTTTTAATCCGACCGTTTCGCGGTGGTTAGGATAAAGTCGCCGACGGGCTTTTTTTTGGGATGCACACCTTGCATTGCATGTGAATTACCTTGTGAGTCCCCGGGCATTCCATAGGCTATCTTGTAGTAGCAAATGCATACTTTGAGGCTCGTTGTGATAAAGAACTTGAAGGGAAAAATCATTACAAAAGTGAGTATGAAAAATATTTTTAAGAAGATAAAAATCAGCAAACAGTTGAGAAAGTTACTATCCTATATTATCATGAAGAAACCTTTATCCAAGAAGAATACCAAGAGACTCAAATGCCTTATAAGACAACACTAAATTTCTAGTCAAACTACACCATGGAATCTAATCCGTGATCAAGCCAAGACTTCATCTACGTTGTAGTGTCGGAAACGACTATGAACACCATAGCACACCATAATGAACATCGTGCCATTCATAACAATATGAAATTGAAACAAATCACTAAGCACGCTATGCTTTTGAAAGGAATGGAAATGTTTTTTTAAGAATAAATAAACAAAAAGTATAGAAAAAAATTTGTATAATGAACACCATGTCATTCGTAACAATAGGAAATTGAAACAAATCACTAAGCACGGTATGCTTTTGAAAGGAATGGATATGTTTCTCTAGGAATTTGAATTTTAAGAAAGTGTGAATTAAATTGTGAATTGTGAATTGGAAAATGCTTGGTCGCTCCCGTTGGTCGGAGAGGATCTTGGAAAATGCTTGGTCACTCCTGCTGGTCGGAGAGAATATCATAAAACACGCAAAACAGTCAGCGATATAGTTGAAAGAGAAGCGACGAAAAAACTTGGTCGCTCCTGCTGGTCGGAGAAAATATCATAAAACACATGAAACAGTCGGCGAAAAAAGAAGCGCCCACGAAAGAAAATAAACGCTTTGGGCAAAAAAATATGATGTGCTGCGATCGTTGGCGGCAGAAATACTTGGTTGCCGAAAAAAACATAAGATCTACGAAACGGTCGCCTAAAAAATCATAACTTCTATGAAAAAGTTCAATTTTTGCTTTTGGCATTCCTTTTGAAAACATAAAAGAATCCAAATATCAGAATAGTTAATATCATTTTTTTTCATATTAGGTCATGATTTTTTATATGAGAAGAGATGTATCCATAAATAAATTTAAATTCATTATATTAATAGTTTTATTGGACCTTAACCACTATCATCAAATAAATAATATTTTAAATAAAAGTAAAAGTTTTTCAAATAAAAAAATTGATGGGAATTTTCTTAAATTTATAATTTCATTTGATTGAAGATAATTTTGTTTATGAAAATTTATAGGGATTTTAATTCATTTTAAAAATATTTAGATAATTTCAATTTAAAAAAATAAAATAAATTATATTAAAAAAATTATCATTAAGTTTGTCCACTTAATAATTTTTTCCATTTTTAATAGATTCAATTTTTAATATAATGAGAATGTTAATTGAATTTGTGTTCATTTCGATACATGATAATTTGTAAGATCTTGAAAAATATCTATGAGTCAATTTAAGTCAATTTAGGTTAAAAAATCTCTTTGAAAATATTGAGAAATATGATATTTTTGTATCTAGCTTGCATTTGGTTTAAAATTAGTTAAAGTCGATTTGATATTAGCTTAAGGAAAATTTTGTTTTATGAATATTTATCTAAATAAGTTGTAATTTTATTTTTTATTTTTTATAATGAAATTTGATTAATATAGTATTGGAAGACTTAATCTTGCTTATAATTGATTAAGAGTTCATTTTTTTCTCACCTAAGAAATCATGTGAATAGTCCAAAACCCAATGGATCATGATGTTCTTTGAAAGTTGTTCGTCCCCTTGAGGACTATGAGTGGATCATGTCATATCATTTTTCATTGAATAACAATTTTCTTTGACATCTAAATAAATTTTAGCAATTTAAAAAATAAATATTAATTTGACTAATAAATTTAAGAAAATAAAAATATGTGTTTTTTCCAGCGAAAAAAAACTACTATTGATATTCAAAAATGAATCAAATAGTACAATGAAGCTCATGATTCAGCTGCCGAATCAATTACAATAAGGTCTGCACATCATAGAGTTTCAGGATCCATACATCGATCTCAAAACCACCTTTATGGCACGAAAGATACAAACATCACTACATATAGGAAAAATGAAAAATATGGAAATAACCGATTAAAAAAAGTCCCAGATTTTTACACCAACTCAGATCAGTCAAAAAAATAAGTGGAGCCACTGTCCAGGATACAGTTGTCACACCATTCCTCCCAAATCAGCTGCCCTTCCAAACCAGATAACGCTTGTTTTGATAGCTTGTCTGCAAGAGAGTTATGTTCTCTAAAGATATGCTCGAATTTGATATTCTGATGCTTTGAAATTTTAAAATGAGTCCGAAGGGCCCAGTGTCTCAAATTCATAACATTAAGCTTGAAGTCACCCGCAACCCATTTAATGGTAACCATGGAGTCACCATATACCTTGATATTAACCAAACCAAAGATATTAGCAACTTTAAGAACACACCAGAGAGCCATTAACTCCGCTTTCATGTTTGATCCTATACCACAATTGAGTCTAACAGAAAAATAATGAGACTCGTTCAGATATATGACACCCCCAACTGCATATAAACCATATTGTGAAGCTCCAACGAAGAAGAGAACATGCTGATCCACTTTGAAATTAAAATATCTAATTCTGTCAGTCTTCAACTTATGCTCATCATCCTCACATGTTGCAAACATATTTAAAGCAATCATGCTACATTGCAAAATATCAGGAGTGGAGTTCCGAAAGATGGCGCAGTTTCTAGTATACCAAATTGCCCACGAAATGCATATAGCAATATAAAAATGATGCTTACAATGTCTCAACCAATTTAATAAGCACTTATTAAAATCCCCCACAACCCAGCACTGTGTGAGATTCAAACTAGATGAAGCCACATCCCAGATCTTATTAGTAAAAGATGTTGTTTTGTTTCAGCTGCACTTTTACAAAGAACACATAAACTAGGTCCAATCCAACCCCGTTTACACAGATTTTCCCAAGTCTTCAGTTTATCTTGCAATAATAACCAACTAAAACATTTCAGTTTTAACGGGATAGACCAGTGCCAAAGCCTCTTGTACCACCAATCTTGAGGAAAGATGAACTTGTCTTGGACAATTCTAGAATAGGCAATTTGTGCCGAAACAAAACCAGAAGCAGGATTTCCTCCCCAAACAAGATGATCTGCGTCTTGATTCAATTTGACACCGGCTGAATTTAAGTTCATGATGTAAGCATCCCAAGTTCGAGCTAAAAAACCAGATAGGCCAAGCTCTCTCGCAGACATCCACTTAGCATTATTCTCATCCCCAAATCTGTGCAGTTGAATTTTGTTCAAAGTAGACAACCCTAAAACCTAAAGATACTGAGAAATGATAGGAGGGGCAGAATATAATCATCTTCCATTCCAATGATGGGATCTATCCCAACACGTATCAATTCTCCTGTCCCCACCTGCCATAAAAGATCATTTTTGATCCAGTGAAAGATTTTCATAAAGCCCCTCCACATAGGAGAGAAGTTCCAACTTACTAATTTAGGATTTCTAATCCAGCAGAAAACATCCGATTTTATATATTTGCTATGAATAAGACTAGACCAGAGTGTTTTTCCAAAAATACCCCTCCAAATACATTTTAATCTGAGAGCAATGTTGAAGATCCCCATATCTTTAATGCCCCAACCACCAAATCTATAAGGTCTTGAAAGAGTGTCTGCAGCAACCATAGGAATCTTTTCACTGCTTGCAGTCCCGGACCAAAGAAAGTTGAAGAAATATTTTTTAATGGTCTTGATGATGAATGATGGCACTTCAAGCAATGAAAACCAATAAACAGGTATGCTGGAGAGAACAGACTTCACTAAAATGAGCTTACCACCTATGGACAATAACCTGTAAGACCAACGCGCGATGCGAGCCTCAATTTTTCTCAACAGCCAATACCAATCCTTGATTTGATAATTGTTCGGCTTAAGATTAAAACTCAGGTATTTGAAACCTTGATCCATGGGACATCAGTTAAATGGCAGGATCGAAAGGATGTCATTAAGATGCTCATCATTTAAAGATAAATGATAAAAGTTGGATTTAGCAGAACTGACTTTCATACCTATTGCACTGCAGAAAGTCTGTATGATTTCCTTGTACATAAACCACTCCTCAACAGAGTCCACACCAGCCACTAAAACATCATCAGCAAACAATATGTGTGTGATCACACAATCCTTTGATATCTTAATACCTTTTATCTGACCTCTCATTAAGGCTTGGTTAACCAATCTACTGAAACCATCCATGACCAATATGAATAGAAGAGGAGATAGGGGACACCCTTGTCTAATCCCCCTAGAGCAGCTGAAAAAATCAGACGGACTACCATTTACAAGCACAAAGATATTCATAGTAGAAATACAGGCCATAATCCACTTAATGATCAAAGGAGGCACCCCAATTCTGATGAGGATCAATCTGAGAAAGGACCAGTTTACCCTATCATATGCTTTTTCCAAGTCCATTTTAAGTAACAGGGCTTTTTTCTTATAGATCTTAATACTATGCATCAGCTCCTGGGATATGCCAATAGCATCATGTATCTGTCTTCCAGCTAAAAATCCAAATTGCTCAACTGAGATGTGCTGTGATAGAACAAACTTTAATCTATCAGCAATAATTTTTGAAATAAGCTTGTAAAGTAAATTATAGAGAGCAATCAGACGATAATCTCCAAAAGACCTTGGCTTGTCTTTTTTGGGAATTAGGGTAACAAAAGTGGAATTAAGACCACCCGAGATATATCCATTGATTCTGGAGAAATTCACCATATCTTTTAGTTCTCGACCCATCAGGTCAAAAAAATGCAGGTATAGCTCCACCGGCCACCCATCAGGCCCGGGGCTTTTATCTTTAGCAAAAATTTTCAGGGTCTGTTCAATTTCTTCCAGCGAGACCTCTTCTTGAATACAGTCAGCTTCCTGCTCATTAAAGAAGCGTGGATATAGAGAAGCCACTTTAATCTGCTCTATCAAGCTACAATCACCAGGGTCACTGTAAATATGACCAAAGAAGGAGACAACTTCTGAATTAATGTTATCAAGACCAAAATGCTGATGACCTCTGTCATCATCAATTTCCCATATGTATTTCGAATTCCTCCTAGCCGATGCAAAAGTGTGAAAGAATTTTGTATTTTTATCACCATGAGAAATCCAAATGGCACGACTTTTAAGTCACCATTCTTTTTCTTCCTGAATAAGTAACTCTTCTTTTTTCTTCTCAAGCTATCTCATAACCTCAAAAGAGTCAAATGATAGGGAATTATTAACATTTGCAGAGATAGATACCTGTAGCTTTTTTTCTAACAGAGATAACTCCAATTTGTCTGCCTTCTTTTTATCCCTAATCCATTTAGAAATAGTCTCTTTTAAACCCTTTAATTTATGATAGAAATTCTGAATCGGATTTGAATCAGAAACACCACAACTTAGCCAAAAATCTCTAACCATACAGCAAAAGGAATCATCACCGAGCCAGGAGGAATTGAACTTGAAAGGCAAAGATTGGTTGTGACCCAATTCATCTAGTTGAAGGACAATGGGCCAGTGGTCCGAAAATTTGCAGTTGAAAACCCAAGACCGATGCTTCTGGAAGATGCCCAACAAATCCGATTTGACAAGAAATCTGTCCAGACGCTTATGAACTCCATCACATCCAAATCTACCGTTAGTCCAGGTGGGGACCAATTTATGCGGCTGCACATCCACCAAATCTGTGTCCACAATTAGCTGAGCAAAGAAATCTGCTAAATCATCCAACCTGGCAGAGGATCCCCAAATTTCTGAAGCATGACAAGTGAAGTTTAAATCTCCTGCAATAATCAAGTCATCTAAGTTCATAAGCCCATAACCTTGAACTGATACCCAAAAAATCTGTCTCTCCCTATAGGGAGCATAACAATTGAGAATGGAAAGTGAGTGATGGTTCCCACAGAAAGACCCCTTTAATAGCATGCCCCAGGGGGTTGAGAAAACCTTAAAATAAAAAACATTTGGATCCCATGCAACTCCTAGTCCCCCAGATAAGCCACAAGAACTTACTGCAGCCACCTCCCAATAAGGAAGAAGCTTACAAAGTTTAAGGATAGCAAGGTTTTCATCACACATGGTCTCTTGAAGCAAAATAGTAGCAGGGCCAGTAGTTTTGAACAGATTGGATAAAGCATGTGCCCTAGACACCTTACCCAATCCACGCACATTCAGAGACAAAATAGACATCAAGGAACAATCAAATTGGGGGACGACGCTCTAAGCCCAGGGAAACTACCAAATCAGTCCTATCCACCTCCTCTAATCTCTGTGAAATAGGAGTGTAAGTATCTGAAGAACGTTGGACATTTTTATCAAAATTCTTTTTCTTTTTACCCCTTCTAATAGTGACATTTTGGAAATTCAGGGTTTGAACAGGTTTAGCCAAAGACCCACTCCCCGGATTTTTAGTGTAGGTAGGCAATGGAGGAAATTCCTCCCCATTCTCTGAAATAAGATAACCACTTTCTGCCAAAATAACATTATCCACTGAATTGGAAGTGCCAGCAGAGCAATCTAAAATCTTGCAACTGTCCAATATCTGCCCAGCTTCACAACCCATTTTCAAAGATGTATCTGAAGAACATCCAACAGGTAAGGTCGGGCCCATCCCCAATTTATCAAAATTCTGAGACTGTAACCCCGAATTACTAGGGAGAGAAGACCTAACATGAATAGGGTTTGACAAGTCATCCCCTGCAAGGCGAGGCGAAGAGTTCCCTAATACAGTAGAATCTGCCTCCAGAACACCAAAAAGCTTACGACCAACTTTCGGACAGGGAAAATTTTTCACTGGGCTAACTAATGGAAGAACCGTCACAAGATCATGGTGCATCTGAATTTCTCCCTTAGAAATGCGACTAGAAAGCATTTTTTCAGAGTTTTCAATAAAAACAAGTTCATCATTTGATAATTCAGGATAATTAATAGGGGTTTTGATTAAAGACTTACCCGAAAGATCAAAAGATGACTTATGAGATCCAACCCTGGGAGAGGAATGCTCTGAAGCAGAAGAACCCAAAGTATTCTTACGGCTGAAGGGGCAGGAAGCCCGAACATGTCCAATCCTTCTACATGAGAAGCATCGAAATGGAATTTTAAAGAAATCAAGTGTCTGTTTCCAAACCCTAGATCCCCAAGCAATTTCAATTTCAGCCGATAAGCCACCCCTCATATCGATTTCAACCATAACTTTAGCATAGCGGCGGTCCATACCATAGAAATTTTGTTTATCGATACGCACAAATCTCCCAACGGAATTTGCTAGCCCCATAATGACGTCTTCTGTCGAGAGCTCAATGGGGAGACCTGGAATGATCATCCAGAGATGCCGAAGAGATTGAAATTCGTTTAGGGGGTTAAAATTTAAGTGCAAGCGCTTTAAAAACATCGAACCATGCTTGAACTCCCAAAAGGAAGACAAGATCTTATCAAGATGGGTCGCTTCAGAGAAAGTAAATAAAATCCAACGATTCATCAAGAGATTGATACGGGGAGCCATGCCAGTAATCGGAGCCCAAAACTTGTTAACCCACTCCGAAATTTCTAACTTGCTACCCGAAGTAAACTCCAACCTACCCACCAGAGCCCTTTCAGCAAGGATGCCAATTCTGTCAAAGTTATAATCCCCGTCAATGTCAAACCTAGCAATTTCGTCCCTTGCCTTAATAGTTTTCAATATTCTTCTGGATCTGGCCTTCAAACCTCGAAGCTTACCTCTGTGAGAACCTCCGCCCCCAGCCCTACCAGGGAAATCTCCCAACACAGAATCGGAAGTCGGCAGAGTAGGGTTAAGATAATGAAAAGACTCCACCATAGTGGAAACCACAGCCAGATAAAGGTAAGAAACCCCAGCTGTCGGTTTCTGTCAGAGAAAAAACGACAGCTGCCAGAACAAAAGGGAACATCACCGAGACCTAGAGAAGCTAGTAGGACCCCCACACTAGCCTTTAAAAATGATAGAAACACTAAAGATGGAGGTGGCCCGAGGTCAACCAGAGATCATCACTAAATATAGAACTCAAACTCTATGCAGGAAAAACCGAACAATCAAGTTAAAAAGAAGAGAGGTAACCTACGACTAGAAAAATTAATTCCCACTTTTTTTATTCTTGGCTGGTACTAGGCTGATTCTGCGAATCAGCTTGACTCCAAGTCGTCGTAGGCCACACAATCATCCAATCAACCATCAAAATCAGAAATTTTGCAGAATCGCTGAAAAACACTAAAAACCCTCGCCAAATCTCCATCCTCACTTCACCCTCAATGTTACCAACATACCATATAGTTACTATTCATTTATTTTCCACCAAATACTAACGCTATGGCCCGTCCACCTGCCTTTTTCGGTGGCAACATAGAAGTCTGACATTCTTGGAACAGAATATATAACCATACAGCACTATACCCTAAACGCAAGGTGATCAGAGACAATTGGCAATCAGAGGCTATTGGCAATCTGCATGTTTACACTTTGCATTCTGTGAGCCGTGCATTCCTCTTATCAGCAGCAGCAGCTCGATTCTGTCATTCTGCTTTTGTTTGTCAATCGATCATATCCATTCCATATCATGGTGCTCAAGATGCGAGTAAAGCGATGCCAAGGTGACGATGAAATGGAGCAGGGGCGGCCGGTGAGTCCCGTAAGCCAGGTTCTCGACAGCTCGCTATTCTCTCTCTTCGTCCACGTCGTATTTGAATACGAAGAACCCATATTAGATATCTCTCGCCACAAGAACGCTCTTGCTGACGCCGCCTTGACAAAGAACCATCTTTTCTCTTGTCTAAATAAAAATATGTGTTACTTTTTAATATTTTATGGTAGCTAAAAAATTAAGTATATTTTCATTAAAATTATTCTAAATTACATTTTATATTGTTTAAAATAAATGGTTTTTATGAATCACTAATTATAGAATCATCAAAATTCTTTAAAAATATATATCATCACTGGAGTAATTTTTTTTTAATCAATATTGTAATAGTGGTAGTTAAAACTTATTTTCATACATAGCATAGAAATAGATTTTTTTTCCTTTTCAAAATAATTTTAAAATAAGAAAAATGAAACAAATCTTAACTCTTCAATATCATGAATATCGCATAAATTTATGTTGATTTGATTTTTTAATTCACTCTAAAACTAAAACTAAGATAGGTTTATATGAAAATTTTAAGTATCCATTCTTTAAAATATATAAACTTTGACTAATTCTACTCATTCTTAAAATGATAATATATAAATATTTTTTATAAAACGATAATTATATAAAAAAAAATATAGCTTCTAATTGTTTTAAATATTTTTTTATCCTATATAAATTTGGACCAATCACCTTAAAATAAAATGGCATTGACATTTTTTTTAAATATATAGAAAATGGTTTATAACAAAATTTAACTTTTCAAATTTTTACACTTCAATTATATAACAAAATTTAACCTAAATATTTTTAAGTCACATTGTTTAGTATTAATAACAAGTTATAATTATTATAAAATATATATATTTAAAATGTATTACTCTTAATATTTTTTAAAAATATATTATATAATTACATATTTTCTTCATAATAAACTATAAAACCTATACAATAAACAATAAACAATCAAATTTATTAATTGAAATAAAACTAACTTACATGATAAATATTGAATTAAATTTTCACACAAATGTGATATAACTAACTTAATTATTTACTCGCGTGACACAGGGTCCAAGGATCCAATCCTGCTACCACTATACCCGTAAGTGTCCCACACACCCCGCAAGCATGGGACACGGGTAAAGCCGAGTGTGATTTGAACTCGTGACCTCCAACAATGACTTCATATCAAGTGAACCGCCAATGAGCCACACCCATGCAGACTATGATATATTATAATTATTAAGTATTGAAAAAATTAAATATTTTTTTTAAATATGAAATTAAAAAATAGTTCTAAATAAAAATATTAAAATAAAATTTTAATGCATTTAGATTTTGATATTCTTATTCTTCTACTATTACTTTTCACCTTGTCCAAATTAAATTATAAAAATAAAATAATAAATAATAAATTTGAAGATTATTGAGTTTTGACGGATGCCCTTTCAAATAAAACTTGTGATTTTGGGTCGGTGTTTCCGAGAAATAAGCTCATATTTTCATACACTTTGCATAAATAAGCTGAGTTTGGTTGATTGCGTGTCCACAGTTTCGCTTTAGAAAGGTTAAGCTTATCGATCGTTTCACTAGAAAAATGGTTAAGTAGGTCGACCATTTGACTGGATATATTTTTAAGTTTTCATTGATGGAAGAGTTGTGTATAAGTTTAAAGTGGTGAAATAACCAGAAAGACAATAAAGAGTTTTTTTCTCCATTCAATTGTATTTTTCACATTAAGTAAATGCACTTAAGTAGTTAATTAACTTTTTTTTGCCTAAAATAAAATTCATCTTATAAAATTTAATTATTAACCAATAACCCTTTTCTTCAGAAGTCAATTAAAAAATAAATTTGAAATTTTTATACTTATTTTATATGTTAAAAAGAAACATGAATATTATGCCTATGTTTCTAAAAGTGTGATATTCTCTATTAATATTTTAGAAATAAATATATATTTGATTTTAAATATATATATTTTTAAATTAAATAAAAAATATTTTTAACTTAAATAAAGCACGCTTAACATAACTCCAGTGGATGGGCTTAACCTAACTCTCCCAAAACACTCGCCGGAAATAAAGATGATAAAAAATGCAAGTTTGAATTTAATGTTATAAAGGTTTCATAGATGGTATTTATTTCAAGGTTTTTTAATTGATAAGTTTAGTTTAAGTTTTATTATTATTAAATTTAATAATTATTTAAGTTCCGTTTAAGTTTAATAATTAAAATTTAAAATATAATTTTCAATTAGTTTTTTAAAATTTTATTTTTTATTTTAAAAAATATAAAAATAATATTATTTTCTTTTCTAAAAATTTCAAAATTATTTTTTAATTGACTTGTACAAATTTTATATATAAATAATAATATATGTTTTATTATTCTTTTATTCTTTCTCCTTTATATATATATATATAGGATTTAATATATATTTTTATTATATATATATATATATATATGATTTAATATATATTTTTATAATAATAATATATATTAAATCCTATATATATATATATAATGCTTCATAATGCTTCATAAGATTTAATATATATATATATATATATAATACTTATTTTATATGTTAAAGAAACATGGATATTATGCATATGCTTTCATAATTTAAATATATATTTTTAAATTAAATAAAAAATGTTTTTAAATTAAATGAAAATTATGAAATCCATTCGAAACGATTAGCAGGTCGGGGGGCTTAACATAACTCCACCGAAACGGTCGGTGGGCTTAACCTAACTCTGCCAAAACAGTCCTCAGTAAGTTTGAATTCAATGTTAATGATTTTACTATATATTTTTAAATTAAATAAAAATATTTTTAAATTAAATGAAAATTATGAAATCCATTGTCTACAGGCTTCAGGCAAAAAATAACAAAATTTTTCCGATCGCCGACCCGTTTCGCTGCGATCTCGCCAAATATTGTCGATCGTTTCACTGGAAATAAGCTAAAATCATCGATCGCTGACGACCGACGGTTTCGCAGCGATTTCGCCAAATCCTACCGACCGTTTCCATGGTTGATTTTTAATAAATTTAACTTATGTGTCTGGTATATAATTTTTGCAATTTTTTTTTTATTCGGCAATAATGCTAGTAGGTTTAAGCACAGTGCAGCAGACGCTAACCTCGGAGGCGGCTACGACGTTTTTTGGCAGCCCCTGCTAGCCATCTGCGTCAGGCTTGCTTCGCTGCCACTTCAAAGTTTAGGGTTGGTGTTGAAACCACCAGCAATAGAAATGATGAGATTAGAAGACTCATAGAAATCCTTCTAAAGGTTAAGAAGAAGAATTCGGTTCTCGTAGGGGAGAAGGTATCTGTACCGCCTGAGCTTCGCGGTGGGAGATGCCAAGAGCACATATGATAAACCTTCTTCTTCCCTTCACGTAACTCCAGGATAACTCATTTCAATTTGAAAAGAGTCTCAGATTCTCCTACAGAGTCCGATCAGTTTCCTGCAGAGCTAGTCTCAGCATGAATAAAAAGTATCGGGATGAACTCTCCCCTCTACTAGGTGTCTGCGCATTTAATGAGGGTGGAGGTGATTGGCATGGAGGAAAGTGGAAGGGAGAGCCGAGGTGGCTAGTTGCTATGTGGCGAGAGGTTGCAGTTGGAGGGTGGAGGCGGGAAGGAAGGAAGAAGCCGCATGATTGGTGGTTGCAGATGACAAAGGGCGCGGTTACGAGGAGAGGGAGGATCTGGGTGTGGAGTGGAGGATGTGTAGAGGGCACGAGGCAAGGAGCAGTTGGAGCGATGCAGAGAGGAGGCGGAGGAGGCGACATCGGCGGTGGCAGGAGGGAGCGGGAGCTCGCGGCGGCACGAGATGGTTAACCATCCACGTGGAAGGATTCCATTCGCTCTATGAGTGAGGAATCTAGCCGACGTGGAGGTTATCCTTCTTCATGGTGAAATGCCTATGGCGTAAAAATTAATTATATTTATTTATAATTTTGTTGTTTGTAAAAAACAAATTATTATAAATCAAATTAACAATTAGTAATATAACCCAATCTATATAGCATTCGTTAATTATGTAGTGAAAACATATTATTATTAATAAATGTGAAACACTTATAATTAATATGTTTTAAATCCACCAAGAACAATGTATCTAAATCTATATATAGCATTCATTATATTGATTGTTGTATAAGATTTAATGTAAACCAACATAGCATTCAAAATGTTGTTAGTGAATGCAGATTGTCATTAATGAATGTGAAAAGGTTGAGTTTAATATATTTCAAATCTGATAAACAATGTTGTCAGTGAATCACAATTAAACTTTATAAAAAAAATTAAAATGAATTTATCTATTTAGTAACTAACTTTTATTATTAAATCAAACTTAAACCAACATTCTAAACAAAATTCCAAGAAAAAAACTCATAATATTTTCATTAATAGAAAACATTACATTCTTCATATACATTTAAGCATATCAAAAAGTATATCTCTTGGTCACTTAAGCTTCAACTACACCTTTAGCAAAACAACTTCCAAATATTTCATAATTCAAACCACCTGACCTCTTGGTCACTTAGGATCCAGCCTGTGGCTAGCAACTGCCAAACTTTCAAAATAAAGGTGACAACCTTCTAAGAGCCAGTAACCTAGTACTCTTACAAAACTTACAACACAAATATATCAAGTAAATTTACAATTCAAGTGAGATCTCAGGTCTATAGCCTTTCTTATCAGAAAAATACTCAACATTAACAGACATGAATCCTGAATCTTAATCTAATAAAGGATCAATAGACATCTAGACACCAACATCATCATCCATGATATGATCAAAACAAGCCTTGAGCCCGGAATAGGATATACTAAACTTTCAAAACAAAAGTGTCAGCCTTCTAAGAACCAAAAGCTTGGGACTCTTACAAAATTTACAACACAGATATATCAAATAGATTTACAATTCAAGCGATATCACAGGCATATAGCCATAATTGTATCGGCAATAACAAGACTAAATACTAGATATTAATCCAATGGAGGATCAATAGACCTCTGGATGCCATCATCATCATCCATGACATAATCAAATTAGGCCTTAAGCTTGGAACAAGATATATTTTAGAGACAAACATGCCACTTTGCCTTACCTTCTCCGAATTCAAAACAAACCAGCATTATGCTTGCCATTTTGAAACACCATCCATTCTCCTTTTTTCATGGTTATCTCTTCTATGGATAGAATGTCCACTTCTGGGTTATGTTCTGTAAAAATATGCTTGAAAATCACTTCATCAAAGGATAATATAATCTGATAGGACTCCTCCAAAAGAAATCTCAAGAAGATAGTTTGGTAGATAAACTCTTCTCGCACCCAATTAATTATTAACAAAGAATCACCAAAAAAATTCAAGATCTTTATCCCATTGTCCTTTTCCAGTCTAAGAGTAAGCCATAACACCATGAGTTCTACAAAATTATTTGAACCAGCTCCGAGACCCGCTCTAAAGGCAATACTATGACCTTTAGGAAAATGGATTACACCTCCAGCTCCACACAGACCCCTATTACTCTGAGTAGCTCCATAAAAAAAAAAAAACTCTAGGAAAACAGTTCAAATCTACATGAGCAACCACTCTTACCTTCTTTGACTTCTTTTCTTAAGGAAAGAACTTTAGGAGGGTTAAACTCGGATTCACACAGAAATAACTAGGTTGTCTCTATCATCAAATAGACTTGCACTCCTCACCCGCCATATGCACCAATTAGTAATTGCAGGAAGAGATCTATAATCCTCTACCTCCTTATTGTTGCACCAATTTTGAAAACATTCTTCTACTAAAGAACCATAGAAAATGTGCTTCACACCTATTAAATCTTCAATTCCCTTCCAAACTAACTTGGTAAATCCACAATTTACCTCCAGATGCACATTTAATTCTTTTGCGTCCTTACACAAGTATCATCTTCTCCAATTCCTATGCTGCAAATGGTCCCAAGTAAGAACTTTGTCAGAGAATAAAATCCACAGGAAAATTTTAGATTTTAGAGGACACTGTAGTTTCCAAAACACCTTCCACCACCGGCACAATTCTACATGCACCTCTTTAAGCATAATAGCTTTATACCCTACCTTCGGAGTGTAGATTCCATTTGAAGCAGGCGTCCATACTAAGCGATCTTTATAGCCTAGAATTCTGACATGGGTGTCCTTTAATTTTCCATTATAGTCTTCCCATAATTTACTATCCTCCCCATCGAATCCCACCTGATAAGCCGAGACACAACCTTGAATCCAACTTGCACTTCCCCTTGTATCACTGATTTG